>NRQP01000002.1:1212590-1818886 GCA_022114105.1 Tolypocladium guangdongense
GGAGAAGCTCGAGAAGGATCTTAAGAAGTACTATGATGAGATCTCGGAACTCAATGCCCGGTGGGACAAAGAAAAGGCCGAAATCGAATCGGTCAAAAGGATCCAAGAAGATCTCGACAAGGCTAGGTTCGAGCTGGAACAAGCCCAGCGAGATGGCAACTTTGGGCGAGCTTCCGAGCTCAGGTTTGGTGTGATACCCAACCTGGAACAGAAGCTCCCAACGGACGGGGAGGCCCAGCAGGACACGAGCGACGATTCTCTGATCCACGACTCGGTAACTGCAGACGATATTGCTACCGTCGTCTCGCGGATTACCGGCATCCCCGTTTCAAAGCTGACCTCTGGGCATATAGAGAAGTTGGTCCATATGGAGGACACGCTGCGGGAAGCCGTCAAGGGCCAGGATGACGCCATAAAGGCCGTGTCCAACGCTGTTCGCCTGCAGCGAGCCGGCTTGAGCGGCGAAAACCGTCCACTCGCTTCGTTCTTCTTCCTCGGACCAACCGGTGTCGGCAAGACGGAGCTTTGCAAGAAACTCGCCGGATTCCTCTTCTCGACCGAGTCTGCTGTCGTCCGGTTTGACATGAGCGAGTTCCAGGAGCGGCACACGGTCTCGCGTCTCATCGGCGCTCCGTCTGGCTACGTCGGCTACGAGGATGCCGGACAGCTCACAGAGGCTGTCCGCCGCAAGCCGTACGCGGTTCTGCTCTTTGACGAATTCGAAAAGGCGCACCGCGATATCTCCGCTCTTCTGCTCCAGGTGCTCGACGAAGGCTACCTCACCGACGCTCAGGGCCACAAGGTTGACTTCAAAAACACCATCATCGTCCTCACGTCGAACCTAGGAGCGGACATACTCGTCGGCCAGAACCACCTCCATCCGTACAAGGAGAACGCCGACGGAGAAATGGACCCGTCCGTCCGCAAGGCGGTCATGGATGTCGTGGCTGAAGCGTACCCACCCGAGTTTCTCAACCGCATCGACTCCTTCATCATCTTCAAGCGCCTCGCTCTGAGCGCCATCCGCGCCATTGTCGACATTCGCCTCAAGGAGCTGCAGCACCGCCTTGACGACAGGCGCATCACGCTCTCCGTGCCTGACGCCGTCAAGGACTGGCTCGCGGAGCGCGGCTACGACCCCAAGTTTGGCGCCCGGCCGCTCAACCGGCTCATCACCAACGAGATCGGCAACGGCCTGGCAGACAAGATCATCGGCGGCAAGCTCAAGATGGGGCAAACTGCCGAGGTGACGTTGCGGGACGACAAGGAAGGCCTGGAGGTTGTAAATATTTCCGAGGCGTCTTAACACGGGGTTTATACGGGCTACGGGGTGCCCGCGATGTGAGCGATGCCTGCGATGCCTGCGTACCTGTGAGCCTGCGAGCCCGTGATGCCTTCGGTGCTACTAATACCAAAACACCACGAGGCAGATATCGTGAGCGATTATTACGACGATGATGAGCAGACGATGCATTTTGACGATGCGTCGTTTGTTGGCTAGAGCTGACGGAAGGTATCAACACCAAAACACCACGGCGGGCACGGCGCATGGCGATGCATAATACATCACGGGTAACACTCGGCACAAAATCCACCGATTCACGGTAGAGATTCATTTCTCGACCAGTGGCCGAAGAGCGGATAGTCCCGAAACCTTAAGAAGCAAAGCTGGAAGCTGCTTCTCGGCCACTTGCCGTGATCCTCCGCATCGCAAAGCTATCAGCCTTGCTTGATTATACTTTGTACAACTCCCCTCGATGATTGATACCCAGCTACCTACTTCGAATAGCACAGCCATGAAGGCAGAAACTTTGGAAGAGCGCCCACGAGAACGGCGATTTGTCGTCACTCAAATCTCGATGGCCAACGTCTTGGCCGACTTGCTGCGATGGGAGTATCTCGGCGGTTGGAGTTATCCCAACATCTGCAGACGTGTACATTCAAAGCGTATGGCTAGGAGAAAATGGGATAAGAAGTAACAGTTTTTATGGAATTCCTGACACGTCTGCCCGCCACGACCGACCGCATGCCAGAATGCGCGAGGCAAAAAGAACCAACGAACAGAAAAACAAAGAACTTGTGAATTTTCCCTTTCCTCTCCATCCCGCTCACTCTGCTGTGATCATTCCCAGCCGGGAGGCCTTGCAATGAATGAACAACCCAACTCCGCCAATCTAGCGCAATTAAGAGACGAGATGAAGAGAGCGCGTCACCAGAGAGATGTGAAGAACCAAAACACCATCGCGAACCAGGCCAGCCTTTGCGACACCCTCGTTTCGCCCCTCTCCTTCCGCTGCTGCCCGGACTGCAGTTCCGAGCTCGTATCGACTCCGCAAAGCGAGGGCGGAAATGCAACCGGTTTCGAGCCGACTCCCCAGCATACAGAGTTCCCAACAATGCTTTCCCAAAGACACCCACCCCACCCGTATTGCCGTCCAATCGACCTTCCAAAAATCGCACGTGATCCCGCTCAAATCGATGCGTGCGCGGGGACGCTCATTAGCGGGCCTCACGACAACACCATGGCGACAGCGACAGGTAACGGCGCGTGAAGTCGGACAGGGGACGCGGGACGATTAATAGACTAATTGCGATTGGGTTGACCGATAACTTTGCAAATTACAACCGAACCCACGAGATTGGGGGAAGACCGATGCGAAGAGGTGCGTGACAGGAAGGAGTAAGAGGGAGAAGGCGGCGTCTGACCAAAGGCCTCTCTTGGTTCTTCTACTGGTGACCAACCTTTTTGAGGGTCGCGGCGAGCCACTCGAGACCCTCGTACAGGCCGTCACCAGAGGTGGCGCAGGTGGACTGGATGTACTGCGGAAGGGAGAATGGTCAGCATTTGTCGTTTCGATGTCGACCGCACGCATCGATGCGCCGGAGGCCGAGGACGAGGACATACCCAGGCGCGTTGTCTCAGGCTGTGGAGGCCAAGCTTGTCGGTGATCTCGGCGGCGTTCATGGCGTTCTGTGCAAGAGATCGCGTGTCAGCTGCTACGTGTCGCCATTACAGGGGGCAGGAGATGGGGCAAGGCGTACAGGAAGATCCTGCTTGTTGGCAAAGACCAGCAGAATGGCCTCCCGCAGCTCGTCCTCGTTGAGCATGCGCTGGAGTTCCTCGCGGGCCTCGACGATACGGTCGCGATCGTTGCTGTCAACGACGAAGATGATGCCCTGCGTGTTCTGGAAGTAATGCCTCCAGAGAGGACGGATCTTGTCCTGGCCACCGACGTCCCACACGGTGAACTGAATGTTCTTGTACTCGACGGTCTCGACGTTGAAGCCTGATTGGGGGGGGGCCTTGACGTTAGCATGCTGGGGCGGTGAGCGAGACGGAGGGAGCGGCCGCCTCGAGGAGGGAAGAGGCGCTCGAGGGCGGCCAGGGGGGGTCGTACCAATGGTGGGGATGGTCGTGACGATTTCACCGAGCTTGAGCTTGTAGAGAATGGTGGTTTTGCCGGCGGCGTCGAGACCAACCATCAGAATTCGCATCTCCTTCTTCCCCCACAGCTTGTCGAAAATCTTGGAAAACGCGAGACCCATGATTGCGAGCTGAGGCGACGAAGCCCGTGTCGTACGTCGTTGAGATGTGGTGGTTGCGGGAGGGAGAGAGGAAGGGAATCGAGCGAAGAAATATGTGTCCTGTTGCCACGCGTAAGTAAGCGGCGGGTGAGGGAGGGGTTTTCTCGCCAAGCAGCGGGAGCGACGAGCAGCGAGGGCGCGAGACGGCAAAAAATACGGCGGATGGACAATGCGGAGGATGGAATGACGGGCGGTGCTGGGGAGGCAGGATGTTTATGGGCACGCGCCAGGCAGAGGACACATGTCCAGGGATAGGTAGCGATGGAGGCAGGCTGCTGCAATTCAGAGCGCGGGTGGGTTCAGGGTGCCTGCGGTGCGCTCGCCCCAGCGGGACGCGCGCAGGCAGGCGAGACGCATCAGCGGCTCGACTCGCTCGACTCGAGGCGACCGACGCTCGCTCTGCATCTTTCCGTCGAACCGCAGCGCATCAGAAGACGGGGCGCGACTTACTCCTTCGTCGATGTGCAGCTCGTGGTGGGTGGGAGAGGGAGCGTGGGTGCGTAGAGAGGGAGGAGAGTTCTATGGCGCGGTGGGATTTTCTGGGACAAGGTCGGTGTAGGCCGCACGAGGGAACGCTGGGGATGTTGGAGGGCCCTCAGAAAAATGCGTCGCAGTGGTGCAATCGAGCAGCAGCCATCCAGCCAGCGGCGGCCCAGTGACAGGCTGGCCACTCGGGCGCCATGTGCTGGGGCGGGCGGGTACCGCGCAGTGACACGGCGCGGCGACGCGACCCGAGGGGCGGCGCTGGCGGGCTGGGCTCTGGGCTCGTACTGTCCGCGTACCCGCCACCTCGCGTGCGGCCGGCGGGTCGGTTAATCCGTGGTCGATCCGGCCGAGGCTCCATCTTCTCCTGAGAGCTGAGCCAGGGGGTGGGGACGCCTCCCCTGGGACCCGGCTGTGGGCACTGTGGCGCCAGCGTGCAGCGACTGGTACACGCCCGCGCGGTACCGCCGCCCGCGCGCCAGCCGTCGCAGTACCGTTGCGCTCCGTACCGCAGCAGCCTCCCCCAGCGAAAAGGTGTCAAACTCGCGACTCAAGTCGTTTACGCCTTGAAAGCTCGCCACCGACACACAAAGGCACGTCTCGCCAGCCCCAGCTACGACGACACGATGCACATGCTCACGGCGGCGAGGCCGCTCCTCGCAGCGGCCCTGGCCTTCCAGGTCGCCGCCGCGCACAACATCGTCCTGCCCGCCCACGGCCTCGAGTGCTTCCACGAGAAGCTGCACAAGGACGACAAGATGACCGTCACCTTCCAGGTCGGCGACCGCGAGTTTGGCGGCGCAGGCAACCTCGACATCGACTTCTGGGTATGAATCACACGCCGCCGCCACTGCAGGCAGCAGTGGACGCGCGCACGAGAAGATGCCGGCGAGGCAGCAGAGAGCAATCAACTGACTTGGTGCCACCGTGGACAGATCGTCAACCCCACGGGCGGCTACGAGATCAACGAAAAGACCGTGTCCAACGGCGACCACTCCTTTACGGCCCACAGCGACGGCAAGTACAGCTACTGCTTCGGCAACCAGCACTGGGGCGCCAACAGCAAGGAGGTCTCGTTCAACGTCCACGGCATCGTCTACGTCAGCGAGGCCGACATGCCCTCTGAACCCATCGAATCTGAAGGTACGCCGCACCATGCCAACGGCTCTTCCCGCCTGGCTAGACATCTGTCCACGTGCTAATTCTCACAAGTCCACCGCCTCTCCGAACTCGTCGCCCAGATCATGGACGAGCAGCAGTACATCGTCTTCCGCGAGCGCACCCACCGCAACACCGCCGAGAGCACCAACGCCCGCGTCAAGTGGTGGAACCTCTTCGTCATTGGCGTCGTCATCGGCGAGTCGCTGTTCCAGGTTTGGTGGCTGCGGCGCTTCTTCGAGGTCAAGCGCGTCGTCTGACCTCTCTCTTCCCTTTTTCGCGGCACAAGAACGGGACAGGGGCGGACGCAGCGCTGCTGTTTCTCTGGTGCACCAAGCGGGTTTGCGACAATCACATTTCTGGCGCAACGGGCAGGGTCTTGGGAAACTTGATGACGGTGGATGGGCGTTCCAACAAAAGCAAGGCGCTGTGCAAATGTGGCAGTAGAACCTTGGCCGGTTTCTGTAATGAGCAGGAAGCAGGGTACGATTTGTGACACGATAGTCGCAGTCATGTCCATCGATTTCGTCTCGAGAAGCAGTTCACACGGCTCGTATATCTAGAGTCGACGCTCATACATGCAGAGTTGTCTTGTAGCATCATCTCCATATTCCCAGACATTAACCCGGACAGCAATACCAACGCCGCATAAACTCCCAGCGATGCCCAGTGATCCAAGCCCCAACACAAACGCAACAGACATGGCACCTACGCAGCAGGATCCGACTCGGGCACCTCGCCCTCGCCCTCGCCCTCGCCCTCGACCTCTGGCGGCGGCGCCTCTACGGGCAGCTCGACGTCCTTGATGGGATGCAGCAGCATCGGCGGCAGGCACATGCGGCCCTCTCCGCCGGGCATGTTGCCCACGCCGTCGCCGTGCTTGCTCTGGTCCTCGGTCATCTCAAACTCCTCGCCGCCGTCGTTGTTGACGCGGAGGCCCAGCCAGCGGCGGTAGAGGTTGGGCGCGAAGCCCGACCTGTAGAACCAGCTGAGCCCGTGCATGTTGTGCTCGCGGTCGCCGAAGATGCTCGTCCGCGAGCCGCCGCTGGAGCCGTCGTGGCCGCCGTTGAACGTCTGCGCCATGTAGTCGACGGGCCAGCGCCTGTCGACGTAGACGGGGTGCGGCGCGAAGACGGCCTTGTACCCGTGCTGCAGGGCGACCGTGGCCGGCCACATCTCGGGAAAGGCAAACTGCTTCTTGTGCGCCGTCATCCTGTGCATGGTCATGAGCAGCCGGCGGGACATGCGCGACGTGGTGATGATGGCTGCGCGACGCGGAGGCATGGGGTGCGAGCGGTTGAAGCCCGTGATGTCGTCTTTGAGTATCCAGGTCGTGCCTTCGGGGTTGAAGATGGGGTTGAGAGAGATGTAGTCGGCCTCCTCCCCGACACCCCACTGGTAGCGATCCCCGTCGTAGGTGCTCCTGGGAACGGGGTCGTCCTCGATGCCGAACCAGTCGTTGGGATCCGAAGGCCGGCGCGGGCCCCAGACGGTCTTGTCGTTCTTGGTCACGGCCTCGGGCGCCTTCTCGTTGGCGCCAGGCACGTTCTTCCAGACATTGTCCGAGCCCACGACACCCATCTCGCTCTGCACGCGCGACATCTGCGAAAAGTCCTCCCAGGAGCCGTGGACGGCGGGGAAGTAGAAGCGCGAGTTGCGTTCCCAGAGACCCTTTCTCGGCTGAGCCTTGGCCCACTCCTCGAGCTTCGTCACCAAGTCGTAGTAGTGGCCGGTGTAGCGGACGTCCATCTCCCACTGCCAGAAATAGTCGTACTCAGGGTGCATGTACGCAAAGTACTGCACCGCCATCGACAGCCCGCGGTAGACTCCGTGGACGGGCAGCTCGGGCCCGCGGCTCCACAGGTCGTAGATGCCCTGATACAACGACAGCATCTGCGTCTCGGTCCAGAGCGTGACCAGGCCCCGGAACTCCCTGGGGATGGTGTCCCGGATCCTCTTTTCGTACGCCTCGTGGTCGGCGAAGATGGGGTGGTGGGCGTCGTTGCGGACCTGGACCAGGAGATGGACGTCGTAGCGCCCGCCGGATGCGAGAGCCAGCTCGGCAATCATGGAACGCACGTTGGCGATGTCGTCCTCGCGGAACAGATACTCGTCCCAGCACCTGACGACAACCGCCGTCCTCGCCCTCTTCGCGACCGTGCCGCTGTCTGTCTCGCCGCGCCTGTCTTTCTCTGCCTGGCTGTCGGGTCCAACACCGGGGCCCTCATCGGGAGAGTCGCTGATGTAGAAGCCGTGCGGAGTCGCCGTCTTCCTGGGCAGCTCCTTGAAGCGGCCGGCGTTGGCCTTGAAGCATCGGCGCTGCACATCGGCCCAGTCCACGTCCCGGAAGTCAACGCGAGGCGTCTTGTCCCAGACGGCCTCGAAGCCCTCCTTGTCGCCGTGCTCTCCCGCGCCCAAGCCGCCAGCGCGGGCAGAGTAGCCAAAGCCGTAGGGGCCATATCGGCCATAGCGCTCGAAGCAGACGTCTTCCGGGAGCTTGAGGACGTCGTACGAGCCGGCCACGTTCTGGGGGAAGCCAAGCGGACGGCCCTCGTAGTACCGGAGAGGTGGAAGCCGGACTTTGCCGGCATGGTCGATGAAGCATTCCTGCATGTCGGATTCCCTGCTCCTTGACGGATAGTCTTCCCAGGACCTGCTCGCGGCGATATCTCTTCGCTCCACGTCGCCCTTCCTCTGTCCGTCACTCGGCTCACCTCCCAGCGGCTCCAGGGCCACGGGCTCGTTGGGGTGAGGATACTCGGGCTTGGCCTCCCGCATGGGCTTCAGCGTCCGTATTCCGCCGTAATATCTTTCCACGAACGGGAACTTCTCCCAGATCGGCGGCGGCGGCGGCTGCGTCTTCACCTTGCCGTTGGCCACCTTCCAGTTCTCCACCTGGCTGGCCCGTACCAAGCTCAGTATCATGAGGACGATGGTCCCCACCACGCCTATGAACACATAGCGGGTGACCTTGGTTGGCAGCCGATAGGGATAGAAACCAGTTATCCGTTGTGGCCGAGGCGGGTGCCGCTTCCGTGGCAGAAAAGCGCCGCTGGGAGCCGATTTGGGGACGTTTCTTGAGCTGTATAGTGACGAGGATCCGTCCGATTCGATATCAAACGATTCGTATCCGTCGTTGGAATATCGTTCCTTTGTCGGGGAATCAAGCTTCTGGTACAGCGGTAGCCGCTGCTCGCGTTGCCGCAGCGGATTGTAAAGAAGCCCCATGCCGACTCGTCTCGCGAGGACTGGGCTTCTCAGGTTAGCCGTGACGACGGCCGTGATAGCGGCGGATTCTCCCCACGCACGAACTCGCAGAGCCTCTCCTGAGGCGGAGGGTGTGTCTCAGTCTATGGCGCGCAAGGACACGGCAGTGTGAGTAGGGCCACGGGAATAGCAGTTGCCCACGTGCAGGATTGGAATGTCCCGGCCGCTCTATGAGAGGCGGAGGAGGAGCGCGAAGAGGGCAGAAAAAGCGATGAGTTTTATGTCAAGATTGAACATACAGCCAGAACGGTAGCGAGCGGCTGTGGTGGCGAAGCGGTCGGGCGCAAGGGGTGTGTAGATTAACTGAGCCCCCCCCCCAATCTCAGCCGACCAAATTGCCGAAAAAAAAACTCACCCGACCAAGCCTAACACCTCAACCGACTATTAGCCAGAACCTCACCCGACTATATACAGAGACCTCACCCGACTATTAATTATCATTAATATAAAATCGGTAGTAAACTGATTTACGCAGTCGCATACTGTAAGGAGCAAGGCGAAGGGGCACAAGTGCAAGAGGGGTCCCAGGTACCACGTACCCGTGGGTCGCCCATGTCTCACCAGGGGATCGGTTGGGAAGCGCCTCGTAATCTTAGGGTAGTCCCCTTAGCCCTAGCTCAGGAGAAAACTCTCTTCCTGTAAGATTCAGTCTCTATACGAAGAGGCTAGACAGCACTAAATACTAAGCCCTTCCTCGCCTGCATCTTCAATACCTAACCAAAGGTATTCTATGCCTACCTTCTTATATATACTATAGTAATTAAGTAGAATAACTTATTTAGTAAGTATTTAAATAAATATTAGCTTATTATTATAAGTACTATACTATTAGTATTATTATTATATAAGTTTATTTATATTAAGGCTAAACTAATTATTAATTAATTTTAAATTTATTTATACTTTTAGTATTACCTTATTATTTTATATATAGAATTAATTTTAAACTATTTTTAAATTAATTTAATAATAATACTACTTAAGTATAAATATAAAAAGTAATAAGGGTATTAAAAATACTTTAATAATAATATTAGACTTTAGAATAATTTAATCCTAAAGCTAATTTATAATATAATATATTAAAAAAAATTTATACTTAAATTAATTTTAAAATATTTATAAAATAATCTTATTTAAATTTTCCTTAAAGAAGTTTATTATTAATTTTATTAACTTAATATATTATATAAATATATAAGTTTATTACCCTAAATTAATTTTAATTTTATTTAGAAGTTATTATTAACTATTTTAAATAATTTAATAAGTTTTTAAGTAAGTTAATACTTTAAAATTATTATTATAAGGTATATAAAGTAAAAGTTAAAGACTAAAAATTTAGCTATAATAATATAAAAAAGGAAGCTAAACTTTTATATAAGTTATATTACTAAAAATAATTTAAAATTAATTTTAATTTAATTTAAGTTAGTATTATTTATAATAAGGGTAGGGATAAAGGTAAGGACTAATAGAAATACTAAGACCTTACTATAGCGCCCTATCCTACGCAGTGGAAGTTTGGACTGAGCTGTGATCTCTAGTACCGTAGGGTTATCGTATAGCTCTAATAGAGAGCTATAAGATAGAGGGGGTAAACTAGAAGGCTTATATAATAAAATATAAGGTACTATAGGATAGTAAAGATTAAATCTAGTTAGAGAATAAAAGACAGGAAGAGAGGGAAGTCTCCCTCTATATATAACTATCCGTAGCCCTCTTTTTCGTATTTATAATCACTTATTAATTAGATTATAAATCTAGATTAATAATAGATTATAAATTATTATTAATCTAAGCTTATTAATTTTTAAGGAAGATTACTAAGGATTAATAAGTATTAGTAATTATTATTCCTATTTAGGAAAGTATATTACTAATTATCGAAATAGGTCTTAAGAACCTCCTATAGACCTTATTTCTTAACACCCCTTCTTAAGCTAGTAATATAGCTGCAAAGAGGAATAACGAGCGTATAGGCGAGGGAAAACCTTATAGGTTCGAATAGACCCTATAAGTAAAAACCTCTATAGGGAATTTATAGAGGGCTAGGCCTCTATAAGCCCTATAAGCTCTAGGAACCTTTAAAAAAGGGTTCCTATAAGGGGCTTAGTAAGCCTGTCGGCAAGTATAGCCTTAGTATCTAAATAAGATACTTTAACTAACCCGTTTAGGACCTTTTCCCTATTATAGTAGAATTTTAATAGAGTATGCTTAGTCCTAGAATGTAGGGTCGGGTTATAGGCGTTTGCGATAGTGCCTTAGTTGTTGTAATAGACTGTTATAGGGAGCTCTAGAGGCTGCTATAGTTCTCTATAGAGGCCCTAAATCCATTGGACTTCTCGGATAGCCTCTATAAGGCTATCGGATTCAGCTTTTAGGGTCGATAGGGCTATAGTAGAAGCCTTTTTCGCTTTCTAACTAATAGGCCCCTTTCCTAGGGTAAAGAGATAGCCAAAGGTCGATCTAGAGGAATTTTTATCCCCTGCAAAATCGCTATCGCAATACCCGATAGGCTGAATCGAGGGTTGACCCTTATAGGCTATAGTAAGCCTAAGGGTTCCTTTTAGATACCTAAATAGCCCCTTAGCCGCTATAAGGTGTATCTTATAGGGCTTTTGCATATACTGTGAGAGCTACTGTATTGCAAAGGCTATATCAGGCCTAGTAAGTAGTATAAGGTACATTATAGTACCTATAAGGCGTTGAAATAGCTGCTTGTAATAAGAGTCTAGAAGGTCTTCCTTTTCTAGGCCCTTAGCTGCTTGCCGAATAAGGCTAGGCTGAATAGACACTAAAAGTGGCCTAGCGTCGAGGAGGTTAAAGGCCTGTAGGGCCTTTTCGATATACTGAGACTAATATAGGAATAGGGTCCTATTAGGCCTATCCCTACTAATTTGAACCCCTAAGAAGAACGAGGCAGGGCCTCTATCTTCTAGCGCGAACCCCTTATTTAGGTCCCTCTTTAGCTTATTAATATAGCTAAGGTTAGGGCTTATAAGTAGGCAATCGTCGACGTAAGTTACTATAAAGGTCTTCTTTATAGGACTATAGTAAATCGCCGGGTCGGAGATTAGAGGTTTAAAGCCCAGAGAGCTAAGCAGGCCTCTAAGGGCCTCTTGCCATTCTCTAGGGCCTTGCTTAAGGCCGTATAGCGCCTTTTTAAGCTGAATTACCTATTGGGTCGAGGGGCTATAGCCTAATTCGGCTAACTTAGCCCTAATAGAAGGTCTAGCTTCGATATAGCTAGTAAAGCCTTTTGGAATAGCTAGGTAAATAGTCTCTTTTAGGGATCCGTTAAGGAAGGCCCCTATAAAATCGACCTGCTCTACTTCCTAGTTATAGGAAGCCGCTAGGGCTAGTAAAACCCGCTAAGTAGGGGGTATACTAATTAAGGCAAAGGTCTCGAGGTAGTCTAGACCTTCTATTTGTATAAACCCCTTAGCTACTAACCTGGCCTTATATTTTAGAGGGTTATTTTGCGAATCCCTCTTAAGCTTTAAGACTAGGCGGCTTTTTAATACCTTTCTTCCTTTAATAGTCTTTAAAGGGAGAAAATAGAAGGTATTAGAAAGGATAAGCTGTTCGAATTCATCGAATATAGCTCTTAGCCACTTATCCTTATAGGGGTCTTTTAGGACCTCTTTCTACGAAGAAGGCTCTTTTGAAAGGTCCTCTTTTGCCCTATAGTATAAGCCCCTAATTAGGTAGCCTATATCGAGATCCATTGGATCCGAATTAGGGCTCGAATTAGGGCTCGATAGGTTACCTATTCGGCTAGGGGTCGAAAGGTCTCTAGGCTCTCGAAGTCCTACTTTAGATCCTATAGTCCTTATAGGCACTATATCGGACCCTATAGGGCTCCTAGGCTCTAGAAGAGACGAATCTTCCTACCTGTCTATAGGTGACTTTATAAGTGACCTATCTTTCTCGTACTAACCTTCTAGGTCTTCGATACCTAGAGGATGCTGACTTTGCTGACCTTCTAGGTCTTTAAGACCTAGAGGATTTTCTTCCCCTTCTAAAGATAGGGGGGTTATAGAGTCACTAGGCCCTATAGGGTCTCTAGTTATAGGGTCGTCTTTTGGCCCTATAGGGGTCCGGCTTAAGCCTGTAGAAATAGGGCTTACCCCTTCTATAACCTTAAGAAAGCTAGTCTTTATTATTAGTGTTAAGAAATAGGGTCTATAGAAGGCTCTTAAGACCTATTTCGACAATTAGTAATATACTTTCCTAAATAGGAATAGTAATTACTAATGCTTATTAATCCTTAATAATCTTTCTTAAGGATTAATAAGCTTGAATTAGTAATGATTTATAATCCTATTATTAATCTAGATTTATAATCTAATTAATAAGCGATTATAAATACGGAAAAAGGGGGCTACGGATAGCTATATATAGAGGGAGACTTCCCTCTCTTCCTGTCTTTTATTCTCTAACTAGATTCAATCCTTACTATCCTATAGTACCTTATATCTCGTTATATAAGCCTTCTAGTTCACCCCCTTTATCCTATAGCTCTCTATTAGAGCTATACGGACCCCTCGGTATTAGGGATCGCAGCTCAGTCCAAACTTCCACTGCGTAGGATAGGGCGTTATAGTAAGGCTCTAGTATTTCTACTAGTCCTTACCTTTATCCTTACCCTTATTGCAAACAACTAGCCTTTTAGAAGGCAGATATACCAAATAGGTATTTGATCCTAGGGTTGCTAGGAGCCTTCCGGGCAGGGTCTTAGGCGCTAATTTAGCTGCCTTAGGCCGCTGTTCAGGGGGTATTAAGACCTCGCAATAAGCCCCTATAGCCCTATAAGGTGTAAAATTAGGTCTATAGGACCTATTTTCAGGGCTTAGCTCTGCTAATAGCAGTTGCTTAGGGGTTAGGTCTCTATTAGAGACCGCCGAGCAGTTAATTAGGGATAAAATAGCAGGCAAAATAAAGCACCAAAGGTTATAGGGCAGGTTTGACCACTGTAAGGTTGCCCTTAGCCGGTCTAATAGAACCCTAATTGACCTTTCTACTAGCCCGTTTTGCTCGTAAATATAGGGGCTTAAGGTACTAAAGGAAATACCTTTAGTAACTAGCCACTGTTTGAGGTCTTCTGTAATCTTAGTGCCCCCATCAAAATGCAGCCTACTAGGATAGCGGCTATAGCTAGTCTTAAGGCTTTTAAAAAAGCCCTTAATAGCTATAGCTAGGGTTTGACCTTCCTTATTAGGAAGCTCAAAGACCCACCTATACCTAGTCTTTCTATCTACTAATAGAAGGCAGACTGCCCTTCTATTATAAGGGATAGGGCTAATTTTAAAGGTATCCCCTTTTAGAACGTCTAGAGCTCTAGGGGGGTCCTCTATAGGGCTCCTACTAGGAGACCTTAGAGGGTTAGCCTGTATGCAGGCTAGGCATTTGAAATCTTTATTCCTTATAGGGGAAAAATCGGGCATCCTTATAGCTAGCTTAGAGGTCTTTTTTAGTAGCTTTAGGCCTAGGTGCCCTAGCCTAATATGCCACAGACCTGCTAACTCAAGAAGTTCTTAATAGCTAGCTGCCTTTATAGGGGAAATAGGGCTATTCGTAGCCTCTATTGGCTCGAGAGGAATAGGGTCAGGCTCTATAGGCTCTTCTGACCTTATAGCCTCTATAGGCTCTGTATCTCTGTCTGGGTCTATAGCCCTTATAGGGCTAGAAGACTTAGAGCTACTAGAGCTATAGGGGTCAATTTCCTCTATTTCGTCGATTTCGTCTTTCCAGGTAGGGGCCTTAAAGGGAATTTGCACCTCTATAGGATAGCTATAATTATAGCTAATATGTGCCGTATTAGGCCCTATAAGCCTAGGGGTAGCGAGCCCCTTTTGCTGTAGAAAGAAACCGTGCCTTTTGAAGTTTAGAAGGCTATAGTAGGCTCTATCTGCTATAAATAGCAGTTGCCGTATAAGGGCCCCTCCGGATGCGTAATGCCTTATACTACTAACTAGGTTGATTTCTAGTTGAGGTATATATAGGGCTTCTACTAGCTGTAGAGACCTATATTCGGGTGGATTTTGCCGAATTAAGACGGTAAATTCAGCTGTGCCTATTCCTTGGGGGTAAATAGGGCCCCCGCCGGTTAGGATAGGGCTTTGTTTCGAATTCTTCCTCGTATAGGGCGTAAAAGAGGTAAATTTAGCCCTATCGTTTACTATATAAGACGTTGAGCCAGTATTATATAGAAGGGCACTTCGAGCTATAGTTGCGTTATAGCTATGTCCCTTATCTAGCCCTATAGGCGGGCTAGGCCCTTTTTTTAGCCTAATAGATGGGCTAGATCCTATAGGCCTAATGGGCTCTATAGGTGGGCTCGGAAGATCGTCGAAGTCTTCTGAATTAGCGAATTCAAAAGGTTCTATAGGGTTACTAACCCCTTCTAAGAGGTTATAGGTCCCTATAAGGAAGGCAGCCTTTTTCTTTTTAGGCTAGTGGTCTCCTTGTGAAGATGCCCTAATGGGGCTCTTCTGACCCCTTCTAGGCTTCTGTGCCTTAGGGTCTTTAGGGTCTAATGGACCCGTAGCTTCCTTAGGGCTTTGAGATGCCCTATCCTTAGGGCTTTACTGGGCCCTATAGGCTGTAGCCTTGGCTACAGAGGAGCTTTTATCCCTCTGTTCCTCTATAAGGTCGGCTATAAGGAATTGCAGGTTAAGGGCTTTTAGGGGGGCGCCTAGAGCCTTATTAACCCGAATGCTATAGCGCTAGCGTTTAGCCCACTGTAGAAAGACCCCCTTAAGGGCTTCCAGGTACTGATTAGCCTAATCGATAGGGGCTATCTGTACGTTAGCTAGGGCTAGCCTAGCTAGAAGGTTGTTAAAGTGGGTGTTAAAGGCCTGTAGAGAGCCTGTAAAGGCCCTATAGGATAGGGCGTGAAATTCCGAGTATAGGTAGCCTCGTTACTATACGAATATTGCTTAATAAGCAGCTTATAGGCGTCTTCGGGGTTCCTTTGCCAGGTAATAGCAGCCTGCGGACCTTCTAAACAGCTATCTCTTAATAGTATAAGAAGGATAGCCTAGTCTGAGTCAGATAGGTCCCTAGCTATAGAGGGTTGGTTGAGAAATAGTAGAATTCCTAGGGCTCTAAATTAGATCCCTAGGGCCTGTTTCCACTGATCGAAATTGCTAGGCCCCGTAAGCCTTGAGCCTTCCGGAAAGGTATAAACCCTCTTATTTAGCTCTTTAATAACCGTACTATTAAAGGCTGCCGATAGAGGGTTGGCTTGTTAAATAGGGGCCTGCGAGCTAGCCGGGTCTCGTATAGGATAATCCTGTTGAATAGGATTTAGTTCGACTTTTTCGACTTTATAAGGGCTAGGCTGCCAATTAGGACCTTCTTTTAGGTCTCTTATAGCTATAGATAAATCCCCTATAGTGGCTTGCGTAGTGGCCTCGAAGCTCTAAAAGCCACTAATAAGCCGGTCTATAAGGTCCCTCTGTGAGCGAATTTGGGCCTATAGATCGGTTGAAGGATCAGTGATCTCTTCGGGACTCTGCGCAATAAAATGGCTATCTGGATCCATTTTATAGGTCTTGGGTAGGTCTTAGTATCTTATATATAAAGATAAGCCTTTTTATATAGCTTAATGAGCTATAGGTTGATTTTGCCTATCGTAGAGGCTAAAATCGGGTTCCTAGGCTAATGGCTCTAGGTCCTAGACTAATGGCCTAGGTCGATCGAGGCGTATTCGAGGAGGGCTCGAGGTATAGATTGTATATAGAGCTATAGCTCTATAAGGCGTAATATCGATAGTATCGATAGGCCGGTTAAGCTTAAATAAGCTTAAGTCGAATAGGCTTAATAACCTTAAGTCGAAGGTATAGGAATACTTCGTCTTCTTCCTATAGGATATCGAAGGGCTAAAGGCTAGTCGTTCGATATAATATAAGACTTAGTGAGTCTTATAATATATTAAGACTTAATCGAAGTCTTAATATATATCGGTCGTCGAGAGGGATAGTATCCTTAGGTTCGATAAGTCTTTTTAGTAAGACTTTTGCCGATAGGATAAGGTAAAAGGGAAAGAGCTAATCCGGGCTCATAACCTATTTGCAATAAGGGTAGGGATAAAGGTAAGGACTAGTAGAGATACTAGAGCCTTACTATAACGCCCTATCCTACGCAGTGGAAGTATTGGACTGAGCTGCGATCCCTAATACCGAATGGTTATCGTATAGCTCTAATAGAGAGCTATAGGATAGAGGGGGTGAACTAGAAGGCTTATATAATAAAATATAAGGTACTATAGGATAGTAAAGATTGAATCTAGTTAAAGAATAAAAGATAGGAAGAGAGGGAAGTTTCCCTCTATATATAGCTATCCGTAGTCCTCTTTTTCCGTATTTATAATCGCTTATTAATTAGATTATAAATCTAGATTAATAATAGATTATAAATTATTACTAATCTAAGCTTATTAATCTTTAAGGAAGATTACTAAGGATTAATAAGTATTAGTAATCACTATTCCTATTTAGGAAAGTATATTACTAATTATCGAAATAGGTCTTAAGAACCTCCTATAGACCTTATTTCTTAACAGTATTTATCTTTAATTAAATATATATTAATATTATAATACCTATATATTAATTTTACTTTATAGTATTTAGCTATATAACCTATTTTATAATAATAAATATATTACTTTAAGTATAAGGAATTATTATAAAACTTAATATAATAAATTTTAACTTATAGTAATAAGTTATAATTATATAAGTAGTTAATAGCTTTAAGTTTATTAATAATAAGAATAATTATTAACTTTAATTTAGCTATATTATAATTTCGTTAAGTAATATAATAGATTACTTATAGTTTATTAACTTATTCGATTTCTTTTATAATTAATATTATTATATTTAAGAGCTTAAATAAAGACTCCTTTAATAATTAGGGTATAATTATTATAAATTATAATTACCTTTAGGCTAAAAGTAATATAAAGTTAAGTAAAGTCTATTTTATAAGACTAAGCATTTAATTAAAAAGTAATAATTATATCTCTATTATAAAATTAATATAAAGTAATAATAGCTTTAGTATTTATAACTTAATTAATAGCTTAAATAGTTTTTTTATATCTTAAGTATTATATTTAAGTTTAATATTCTTATATTTAATTATAATTTTATAATTAAGGTAAGTTAGAGTTAGCTTTAATATAATAATATATTAAGGGAGGGAGGGGGGTTAATAGCTATAGTTACTCAGTTTACTTATATTAACTCCTTATAAGAGCTTAATACCTTATTAATTACTTTTTCTACTATTTTAGTAAAGTTATCTTTTATAATTATAATTATAAGTTTAGTTTAAGTTCTATTTAGCTATTTATTAATATAAGCACAAGTATAAGTTTAGATAAAGCTTTAAATACTTTAGAAGTTCTTACTTAATATAAAGCTAAAGAGTTTTTTATAAGCAATATAATAGATATTCTTAAGGTTCTCTCGACTTATTCTTAAATTGGCTTTAGTTAGTATAATAGGGTTTATTGCCTTAATACTTATATTAGGGTAATAATAACTCTATTTAAACCCTCTTTTACCTTTATCGATATAAGGAGTAAGGCGAAGGGGCATAAGTGCAAGAGGGGTCCTAGGTACCGCGTACTAGTGGGTCGCCTCTGTCTTACTAGGAAATCGGTTGGGGAGCGCCTCGTTCTTAGAGTAGCCCCCCTTCGCCCTAGCTCAGGAGGAAACCCTCCTCCTGCAAGATTCAGTCTCTATATGAAGAGGTTAGACAGTACTGAATACTAAGCCCTTCCTCGCCCGCATCTTTAATACCTAACCGAAGGCATTCGGTGACTACCCTCTTATAATAATAAAGAAATAATTTAATAATAAAAGTATTTTAAATAATATATTAATAAGCTTATATAAAATATTTTTTATTTTTATTTTACCCTTTTTTATTACTTTTACTTATATAGGGTAATTAATTATTAATATATTTTAAAACTAATTTAAAATTAATTTAAAACTAATTTAAAACTAATTTTAAATTAATTCTTAACTAATTTAAAATTAATTTAAAACTAATTTAAAACTAATTTTAAATTAATTCTTAACTAATTTTAAATTAATTCTTAACTAATTTAATTAGTTCTATAACTAAATCTCCTTAATTTATTTAATAAGGAGAATAGAAGGCGCGATTATAATTTTAAGTATCTTACCTACTATTATAGTATAAGAAGGATAGCGATAGTTAGGTAAGGTTTATGGGTATAGTCGGGTGAGGTCTTATATATATAGTCGGGTGAGGTTCTGGCTAATAGTCGGTTGAGGTATTAGACTTGGTCGGGTGAGTTTTTTTTTCGGCAATTGGTCGGCTGAGATTGGGGGGGGGGGCTCAGTTGATGTGTATACTCGGGCGCAAGTGGGGACCAGCGTGGTTGCGGAGCAACGGAGCAACGGAGCACCGGCCAAGCAGACATGCCGTCCGCCCGGATGCACGGACAGCCTGAAGCAAACTCCGATGCTGTCTTGGAGGCTCCGTCGTGAGAGGTCTCTTGAAACCTGTCCCGGCCGTCCCGTGAAGCTCACGCCTTGATGCATGTTGTTTACCACTCATTGCCCGTACGGCGATTGCTCGGAGACGTTGCAGCCATGAGACGAGAGTGTGCAAGATGTCAGATGTATATACGATGTTCAGGTCAGACATGGCTGTCCTCAATACTCGTACCCGTAGCTCCACCTCCAAGCCGCCCAGCCGAGAAAGCCAACGCTCGTGATCCAATGGCCCGACGCCTTCCACCGGAGCGCGTCGCCCCCATTCAGCCAGACGACCAGCCCGTCGCCGAACCTTGCGAGCGACAAGACCGCCGCAACCGTCGTGACGGCATCCACGTTGCGCTGCCGCTGCAGCGCCACCAGCGTCAGGCCAAAGGTCATCTCGCGGATGCCCTTGAAGTACATGAGCGGCGACGCGAAGCCGCTACCAGAGCCGCCGCGAGGAGCCGCCGCGGCAGGAGACTCGAGCGGCAGGCCGACGTGAGAGTATTCGTTTCGCGGCGAGAGGACTGCCATCAGGCCGCGGCCGATGCACGCCGTGCCAAGGAGGTACGCCGGGACGGGCGAGAAGGAGGCCATTTCGAGGTAGGTGGTGATGGTGTCTAAGAGTGCAAAGGAGCGCACCGAGGAACTGCCGCCCTCCGGTCATGGAACCCAGGTCTTCAGCGGTCTCCAACGGCTGGCTGCTCTGCTTCCCCGCCGCCACCGCACCGCTAAGAGTGCCTCCATCCCTCATCATCTCAGCCCAACGTCATGGCTGGGCGTGACCGACACCAGCCATCGCACGGGGCGAGCCTGCAGTGCCACGGCGAGAGCCGATTTTCTCTCCGTCGCCCGCAGGCCAAGCTCCCCCGCGCTGGCGTGGCCTATCACGGCGCGGATGATGTGTCTGCACCACTCCGTTCCGGAGATGGGCTGCCATCAGCTGCTCCGACTGCCGGAGACCGGAGTCTATATTATTAGGTGCTTCTGCTCGTCGGTTGTCGTGTGATCTTGCCAGCTCCATCTCCTCGTTGCTCGGACTGTGCCTGTGTGCTGCCTGTACGGTACATGCTGTGGGTCGCTTCCCGCTTGGTAGAGCAGGGCTGGCTGTCGTTGGGCTGCCGCTTCCATAGCATTCGTGCGTCCATCTCACCATGTCGACGACAATCGCACCCTCAGAAACGGCCACGGCCACACCCACGTATGAGCTCACGGGCGAGCCTGAACAGGGGCCGGCGTTCAGTTCATCGTGCGGGCTCCAGCAGCGGCCCATCTCCGTCACTCTAGACGGCCCCACCATCTTCGCCCTGGCGGTGGCCTTGGTCCTCTTCATCCACTTCCTGGGCTCGCCCGCCACCGAGGTCCTCGTGGTCCTGACGCCCATCCTCCTCCTGGTGCGCATCGACTACCTCAACTTCATCAGCCTCGGCCCTGGCGGCACGCCGTCCACATTCCAGGGCTACCTCCGCATATCCTGGCTCCGCCTCTGGGCCCTCCGTGACCCTTTCTCGGCCCCAGAGCCCGACCCCAACCAAGGGCCGAGCCCGGGCATCCTGCGTCGCCAGGCCCTCCCGTACCGGGCAGGCCCCCGGCCCCTCGTGGCCGGCATCGCGCCCCAGAGACAGCTGGACCAGCATGGATCGCGCCAATGCTACCTGTCCCTCAGGCGGGCAATGGAGAAGCTGGCCACCCACAACCCCTTGAAGTTTGGCACCGAGCGGTCGTGTCTCGAGAAGCACGGCCTGGCTCTGTTCGCAAGGCATCCCCTGCAGACAAACTGCCAGGGCGAAATCTGCCACGTCCACGACTCCGACCACTCCATGCACATGTGCCTGCACCCAGACGACATCAGCGAGATTCTGGCCAAGGGCTGGGGGCAGAGACACCCGCTGGCGCGAAAGGACTGGCTGCTGCATATGCCCGTGTCGCAGGACTTTGTCATGGTGTACGCTCCTCGAAGTGAGTTCCCTTCCCTTCCCTGACGTCAACGTTTGCACGTCGAGGGCTGACGCGCCATGAGCAGACGATCAGGAGCTTCAGATCACGTACAGAATCATCGAGGCAGCAATCTGGTACATCCTCGCTGAGCCTGTCGAGCTGGACGCCTTGTCCAAGTGTGCTTGAAATAATATGTCACGCGGCTCATCGCCGTGATCCATCACGTCTTATCCTCTGCAACCTTTTCATAGTTAGCTGGTCCATGGTCGCGTTAGCTGGGGTATCTGAACATTTGATAATACAATTCCTGTACACTTTCTCAAGACTCCGCCTCTAGTCCGAGTCCGAGTCGTCCTTCATCTTGTCGTTCTTTCTGAACTTCTCCTTTCCCGTGGCGAGTTCTGCATGCACCACGCGGCAGTCGAAAGGCCGCCCGTTCATAGCGTTGACACACGCGACCGCAGCATCTGCTTCCTGGAACTTCACCGTGACGATGCCCTCTGGCTCCTGATCATAGAGCACGACGCTGGTGACTGTTCCCACCTTGGAGCACTCCTCGCGGATGTCCTCCTTGATCTCCAGGATCGAGGCTGGGTCCTCCTCGAGCTCGAAGATCCTGAACATTTGACGGAGCACCACCTTCTTGGATCGCTTCGGGTTGTTGCCCTCTGTGAGGGCATTGAATCGATCATCCTCTTCATCGCTCCAGTCGGCGAGTCTGGCGTCGAGCTTCTGAGTTCTCTTGATCACTTTCTGTCGATCTCTTTCGTTCTTCGATCGCCGACTCTCCACCTGCCCGCCGCTCTCCGAAGCCGCTGCGCCGCCCTCTTGGTCATACTGTACTTTTTTGTAGCTGGAATCGGCCTCTTCGACGCGCATTCTTCCCTCTCCCTGCCCATTGGCGGTGTATCTGAAGAAGGTGTCGTCCAAGAGCATGATGGCAATCCTAACGCTCTGCGGCTTGAAGAACACGATCAGGGCATCGCCCTTGAAGTTGCCAGACTCGTCCTTGTAGAGTTTGATTCTCGGCGCGCCGCTGTCGATTTCCTCGGCGATGAGGCCGCACTTGCGAGAGAACAGCTCGTGGATATCGGACACGGTCGCGTCGCTGGGCAAGCCCGTCACGTAGACGGCGGTGTTTTGCTTGGGCTTGGGGGGGGGCTTGGTCTTTTTTCTGGGACGCGAGGACTCGGCACTCTGGTAGGAAGCAAGAGTCAGTGTTTTGCCGAGCGAAATTTGCGAGATGCGCGACGTTGCCATGGCGGAACCATGGCACCGCGAGGCTTCAGCCAGGTGCTTACCTCGGATTCGTTGGCCGTCTCTTGCTTTCGCTTCTGCTGCGTGCCCTCGTCACCCTCAGGGGCCGAGGCCTCGCCTCCGTACTCGATCGGGTCCAAAGGCGGCTCTTCTGCAGGCAGCCATTGCTTCAGCGCCGCGTCAAACTCGAACTCGGTGCCGTCGTCGTGCACGGCAATGAACTTGGCGTCGAGCGTGGAGAACGAGATGCGATGATCGCCGTCGAACTCCTCCGGGTTGGTCGGAAACTGGCCGTCCATCGCGACTGCGTTTGGCGTGCAGACGACTTGCAGACGTGCGAGGAACAGCGAGGAGTGACGCGAGCTGAGGCTAAGACGCAAGCCGAAGGAAAGATAGTGCCTAGGTAGCCTTCAGGTCTCGCGGGGCAACCTGCCAGGGCCCCACCATGGGTGATTCAACGGCCGGCTGCTGCCTCACTCCTCAGGCACAATTGCACGACTCAACCAGCCGAGCCTGATGGAATGCAGTCTGTCGTTTGTAGTCTTTGCTTAAGGTCTACTTGCAGACGGACGGAGAGGTGGTGGCTCAACGTTGAAGAGCATTCGCGATTGAGCGTCCTTCCACACAAAGGTACCTAGTAGTCGGGCCTCATAATCGTACAGCGAGCTCCAAAGAGACCAACGTTCATGTGCTGCCATTTCTTTGGACCCTCATGGATTTCGCTCCTGAACCGCCTTCTTGACTCCCTCCACAAACGCCTTGACGGCATTCCCGCCGCCCATCGGCATGCCACCGTCTTGGAGATATCCGCCATTCTCGACCTTCACCCCAAGCGCATCCGCAACACCGGGTAGGCCTCCATCCCGAAGAGCCATGGTCAGGCTCCCCAAGGCCTGGTGAAACTGCGGGCTCCTCAAGACCTTCTTGAGCAAGGTTCGTTTGTCGTCCAGGGACAGGGATGCCTTGGCGGCTTCCACAGCCTCGGTTGATGGCTCGAACTTGCCATCGAAGTCGGGTGAACCACTGGCGAGCACCACGACAGCCGGTGGCAGAAAGCTGATGAGGGAATCTGCGAACTCTGAAGTTGCAGCGTCCACCATTGGAATTGTTGTAGACGTCGTCAGAAGGTGGTTGAGGTACGGGTATGGCAGATTGGTCTGCTGTTGCTGTTGACCTCCCGAGAGTCCAGGCTGGCCCCTCAGAGACTCTAGGAAGTTTCTCACAGCGGCGGCTGCATCTGGGGCTGATGAAGAAGCTCTATAGGAAAGATGGTCAGCCCACTGCACTTGCCATAATGGACAGCCAATCCGTCATGTCACTTCGGTTGGCTTCTTCTCCGAAACGAGATGGATTCAAATAGTATGTCCATTGATCGTAAAGCTGCGCCAAAGCTCGTTTCTTATCTCTCGACACCTGCGGCTTTAAACGCCAACAGAATGCCGTCTGTGATGGGCCATGAGATGGGGATCACCTACGCTCTTGCGCCGTCGGCCCCGCCCTCTCTCGAGCCCTCGCCCTCTTCTCTGACATCTCCTCCAGTCGCACCGGGGCCTGCGCCACCGCTTCCGCTGCCTCCATGGTCGTGAGGACGACGGTCACCCTCGACATCTTCCATCGTCTCGTCGTCATCGTCGTCTCGTCGGTCGTCAACGTTGCGGACCGCCGCCAGCTCCCTGGTCGCGTTGACCTCTTCACCTTGCAAAAGGCGGTGGACAATGTCTCCAATCTTGCGGTCCCGCGGGCTAAACCAGCTGGCATCCCCGTTGCGGCTTTGCGGCTTGGACTGCATCCAGAATAGGTGGCGCTCGGAGGACGAGGCGAACTTTAGGACGAATATACGGCCGTTCACCTTTGCAGTCGGATGCGTTGCCGTGTTGTACTCGTATGGAACGAAGCTGCCGTCGGTGGGAACCATCACCAAGTCGAGCTCTGGGTCGTCGAGCGGGTCGTTCCGCTTCCGCCAGCAGAAATGCACCAAGTCTGCGCCTCGTTAGCACACACGGAGCGATTCCCAAAGCGATGCGGTCATGACAAACCATCCTCGGAGTAGAGGTAAATGTACCCAGGGTCTGCCTTGGGCGTGACCTTTTGCGGCGGCCACGAGATCTATCGACACAGTCGTCAGTGACACGCCACAGGACGCACGTAACTTCGGGTAATGAAGCGGCGAAACTCACTCTGCCGCACTGGCCAGCCTTGAACGTGATGATGGGAGTGATAGGCATGGCGACTGACTTGACAGGATGGCGCCGTGGTCCTGCTTGCCAAAGTGGGAGAGAGTCGATTGCGAGAGCGGAGGGAATGGAAGGCCGCGGTTGAAGGTCCAGCACCACCAGGGCAGGCTGCAGGAGCTCTTACGTCGAGCCCACAGCGCCCCAGCGCTCGGACCGACCCTTATCCGACCAGCAACCGAGATCACTCCCAAAAGAGCGCCCCAGTACGAATATAAATTTTGACGCGCAGAGAATTCTCATCCACTTCTTAACCTCCATTCCTGTGATGCCACAACTCGCCCGGATGGCCCTATCCCTTCGCAATGGCTTTTTCTATCAGTCTAACTGGGTGCTGTGGGTTCGGCGCACAATGATCTAGCAGTGCCTCAATGGCGACCGCCGGACTGTGACCATCGTCAGGTATGCTCATCCTCCCTTCCCCTTTCCCGCTTGTATCAATACGTTTTCAAGCTCTCCTATCTTTCATGATGAGACAAATTGGTCCGTGTTTCGGAGGCGGCCTCAAGACCCGCCAATTGACGAAACAACCAGCACAACGTGCATCTCTGAACCTTTGCTCTTGCTCTACTTCCTTGTCAATCGACTTGCGTACGACCGACGCGTGCTAATACACATACCACAGTTCTACTTTCTCTCCGCTCAGGCCGGCATTGCGAGACAACCGAGCCACTCCTGGCACTAAAAGATCCTTTACCATGGCGGAGACTTGCGTCCTCTTACAGGCTCGAGCATTGCAAATCACCCTTATGTGCCCCCACATGCTGCGACGCAGATCCCAAATCGCCATCGACACTGAAGTCAGATGAGATGTGCGGAATGACAATCCAGGTCCGGCTGATGGCGGGGAAATGGACAGTCTTTAGCCCACTGCAGCTGAGCATGCCTCTATCAGAGATCTCACGTCTTGCAGTAGGTACTGTGCCTTGTAGTGGCACCAGTTGCTTGGTGTCGCCGTTTGACGCCGTAGAAGGCTAGAAACGACGAAGAGTTTCTCAAGTCAATGACACCCTATGAAACGTTGCGTTTCCAAGACTACTGTGTCGATCAATTAACAAGCTCCCTTTGGCTAAGAGCAAACTGGGTAAGAAGCCCGAATCAACTTTCAACTTGCAGTTCACAGTAAAATCAACCCCAACGTGATACACCTCCCCGTCGTCCTACTAGGCGATGAACATGATAGTCCTGTTCTAATCCAAGTTTCCGATACAAGCAAGTTCTGCCTTCATGCTTTTCCACGGTATACTCGTCTTGATGTTCTGATATTGGCCAATCCAAGGCACAATGGCCGCCAAAAATGGTGAAACGCTCACGCCTGGTTCCAGATTCCATTAGCCATGATGTCAGCCACCTCGGCGAACTCCTCAACCTGGAGCTCATGCGCGAGCACGATGCGGATGGCGTAAGGCGTCGCGTTGAGCGAGTCGATCTGCAGCTTGCGGTCGTGAACGACACGCATGACTTGGCACAGAAGCTTCTCGACGGTGAAGGGCCGCTGCGCACGGTAGACGCAGTGGGTTGTGTCCTCATGTAGGTTCATGACGACGATGTCGACTGCGGGTGGGCCCGAGTACTGGCTTCCGGTCGCAGTGCGCAGCTCGCCCGACTCCGGTTATGATACTTGCCGTCGACGACCGGGTGGTTGGCCTGCACGTCCCAGCTGGGGGTGTGGAACTCGTTGGGGTGATCACGTTTGAATGTGGAAGGCATTGCTGTCAGATGATGCGATGCCTGCTAATATTAATGGAATGAATGTGAGGCAGGGTTCTACAGTGTTGAGCACTCGAGGTGGAGGAGCACGGACGCTACTCAATCAGCGGTGTTAGCGGGGTACCTAACGCGTCGACGTCTTAGCCCGCGCTGCCCTCGGGCTTCCATTGCTTCAAACACCGCCGTGGCCAGTCTGGCTGTTTCGACTGCCTGGGCAGTCTCACAGGCGTTGCCAGCACAATGTACGGCGACTTGGGAGTCAAGCTGGTGCAACGCCCTTCCCATCCACCCACGCGACGGCTGAGCAAAGGCTCTAACTCTTGATCGCAGGTCCAACACGCCAAGAGGACCCAGAACCTCGCGCATCTGCCGCCTTACCAGACCGAGATCGTACGAGCAGTGACGAGGGAAGTCAGGGACCTCGATAAGGATGTCACCGACCTCCTGGAGCCCTTTCATGGTACCTTTGACCCGGCTGCGGACCAGGCTGTCGCCTGCACGTTGCTGGTGAACCACCTCTCCATGCGACGGAATAAGCGATGCCTGCTGGCGTACCACCGAACCCGGACGGACAAGCTCGAAGAGCTGGTATGGAACGGGTCCGACGTCGTCGATCTGTCGGGACAACAAGTTCGCGAGTCGAACGGCGGTGCCAATGGCGCTCCACAAGCAGGAGGCGACGGATCGACGAGCAGCCTCAGTCCCCAGGAAGAGGAATACGTGCGGCAGTATAGTGACCTGCTGGCTGCATACAAGGGCCAATGGACAGACATCGACCTGACGGGAAGCCTCGAGCCGCCGCGCGACCTTTTCATAGACGTCCGGGTCCTTAAGGATGCTGGCGAGATACAGACGGAATACGGGCACGTACCGCGCTTCCTCCCTCGACCATGGACTTGACAGCTAACAGCGGCCTTGTAGCACAATCACCTTGACCAAGAACAGCCAGTTCTATGTTCGGCAGGGAGACGTGGAACGATTAATCGCTCAAGGCTATCTGCAGAAACTGAGCTAGGACACGGCCTACGGACCGATGAGCCGCGAATGGGGAAACATGACGGCTCGGTGTCATCTGATTCTCGGCCAAGTCTGCGGCTGCGGAACAACTACCTTGTCAAGACTGGAGTCAGGTGGGCATATTTGCAAGGACGGTAAGGGGCGGCAGACAGTGCGAAGGAGCGGAACAATACAAGGACAGCGTTGCACCGACGAGCACCGACGAGCATCGACGGAGAGTTTGGTGTGAGAGTGCCCAATCGCAACCAACTGGGCGTGCATAGGAAACTGTCATTGTACGGCCCGGAGGTTGGAGTGCCTAGAACAGCTCCGCGCGGAACATGGGTTGTGCTTACGTATGCTGTATAGTGCGAATGCAAAACGACATCAAGATAGACGTCATGTGGAATGTCTGAGAAGGGGATATTGACTCAAATATCCACCCACTTGCAACTCTGTGGCGTGCTGAAGACAAGATAGCAGAATTGGAAGCCAATCAGGCGCCGGAATCCGCCGCCCCACACTGCCAGGGCGCTGCATTGACGCAGATTGCAACCCAGCCCACTGATTGGACCGAGCCGGGAAGGAGAACAGCTCAAGCGAACCTCTCCATATCCCATGTGCTTCCCATAGCAACCGGCTGCTGGTCCAGGGCCTAATGATGCAATAAAGGCCTTTGATGAGGTCGCCATCACCCCCGTCGACCTAATGTGTCAAGGCTCGACGCCATCCCTGCAGTGCAATTCCTGCGCTCAGCAAGGTTCTCCAGCTCGAAAGCTTGCGTCCCACCAAGATCGAGTCAGCGACGCCGCCAGACTCTTCCGTCTGTATCCTTGGCGACACCATCGCCTGCGACCCCTCATTCTCCTCAGCCTCCGCTCGCTACACGCCGCGGACGCAATCTGCCTATCTCTTGGACAACGGCTGTCGATGCGGCGCTGTTAGACGAGGGGCTCGTCCGCTCTTGGGCAGCTGCCGGCATCCGTGTCAACAATGTCAAGCTCCATCTTGGGCTTCTCCCCGTGGAGGAGGAGGGCGTCCAGCCTTACCTCCCATCAAGAGCAACCGCCCAGCGACGGCACGGAGAGCCTCAACCACCCGGATGGCTCTGCACTGCCAATCGCGGCGTCCTCCCCGCAGCAGCTGTCATCCTCGGTGGGCTCGCTCATGGGATCCAGGGAGCCGATCCGATCATATATCCATGCGTCGGTGCGGCAACAGCTAGGTGAGCCAACCTGACCTTGTGGCCATGACCGCAAGTGCTGACCAGAAAGGTAGCACCTGTCGACAGCGAGCAGAATGCGCGCACCGTCCGCGAGGACACGGCCGAGCTGGCTAGCTATCTCCTCTCCGATGGCTCGGCTCAGCGAACGCCCTCGTTCTTGCATCGCCCCAGAGCATCGGCACAGGACCTCCCCGGACCAGAACACGACGCCACCGAACGGACGGACGATGATGCGTGTGCCCCCCAACAAACGATCCACGAAGTCGAGGGCACCAATGCGGTAGAAGAGGACGACGGGCCTTCTGTGCTATCCAATCTTCTCAAGAGGTCGCCTCCGCAGTCGGTGGTTCCCGACGCGCCCATTTCGTCGGCCGAGGTCCAACACACAGAGTCGAAACGGCCACGGCCTGACCCGGATCACGTTGAGTCACCGCGGCGACACGAGAGCCCCGAGGTGGTTGTCACCGAGGAGACGCCTCTATTGAGCGGCGCAACGTCCGAGGATGCGTACGACGATGCTGCAGAAATGGAGGGGCAGAAACCTTCGCCTGAGAAGAAGTGGTTCCGTGGGATCGTCGAGTGGGGCCACAAGATCGAGGGCCATGTCGTTCATGCCGCTGCGGTGGCTGCGAACCCTCGCCGTTGGAACCGCAAGGCAATCTGGCAGGGTGCAATCGTGGACCCCGTCTCCTGCCTCCCTGCCGTGGTCGTGGGTCTGCTTCTCAATATCCTAGACGCTCTATCCTATGGTGAGTCCCATTCCCCCATGTTTCTAGGTCTGTGTTACTGACCTACCCAGGCATGATACTGTTCCCTCTCGGAAACCCAATCTTTTCTCATCTAGGGTCGGCGGGAATCTCCCTCTACTACGTCAGCACAATTGTTTCCCAAGTCATCTTCTCCTCCGGAAGCATTTTCAAGGGAGCCATCGGCTCGGAGCTGGTACGCTTTGCACACGTTCGTGGCTTTCCGTCTTGACTAACTTGAGTGTAGATTGAAGTCGTCCCCTTCTTTCACAACATGGCCCAGAAGATCACAGACAGAGTTGGTCCAGAGAATCCAGATGCTGTGATCGCGACGACCATAGTGTCATATGCTGTGAGCTCCATGATGACGGGCCTCGTCTTCTATCTCATGGGCAAGTTCAAGTTCGGCTACATGGTCGGCTTCATCCCAAGACACATCCTGATTGGCTGTATTGGCGGAGTCGGGTGGTTCTTGATCGCCACCGGATTCGAGGTCTCGGCGCGGCTGGAAGGCAGTCTCGAGTATAACCTCGACACGCTGAAAAAGCTGACAGAGTCCGACACCGTGCTGCTCTGGATCTTTCCCCTTGTTTTGGCAATCATTCTGTTCTACGGCCAGGCAAAGGTTCAAAACAAGTACTTCCTACCCCTTTATATCCTCGCCATACCTTTCATCTTCTACATTATTGTGGTGTCAGTCGAGGTCTTGGATGCCGACAACCTGCGTGACCATGGCTGGATTTTCCAAGGTCCGCCGCCGGACGAGCCATGGTGGTATGTTTACACCCTATACCGTAAGTTGCCTCCCATTGCCGAGAATATGTCAGGATCTAAGGCTGACGGATGAGCAGAACTTCGGTTGGTACGCTGGGGTGCTGTTGCCGAAGTGATTCCAGCGATGCTGGCCCTGACTTTCTTTGGCATTTTGCACGTCCCGATCAACGTACCAGCCCTGGCGCTCAACTGCGGCGAGGACAATGCAGACCTTGACAAGGAATTAAGGCTTCATGGCTATTCCAACTTTCTATCTGGCTGTTTTGGCAGCATTCAGAACTACCTGGTATACGCCAACACCGTGTTCTTCATTCGGTCGGGTGGCGATAAGCGGCTTGCGGGCTATATTCTGGCCGTCCTCACGTTTGGTGTCATGCTGGTTGGCCCTTCGATCATCGGCTTCATCCCCGTCATGATGGTTGCAACCCTCATCTTTGATCTCGGTTTCGAGCTGCTCCTAGAAGCCGTGTGGCTTCCGCGCAAGAAGCTCAAGCTGGCCGAGTACCTCACCGTCATTGTGATTGTCCTTGTCATGGGAGTCCATGACTTTGTCGTTGGCATTGGCGTGGGAATTCTACTGGCGTTCGTCTCGCTAATCATCCAGACGTCAAGGGTGTCGGCTATCAGGAGCACGTACGACGGTGATATTGTCACCTCGACTGTCCGGCGCAACCCGTCACAACACCATTACCTGCGCCAGGTTGGTCAGCAAATTTACATCATCAAGCTTACGGGCTACTTGTTCTTCGGCACCATTGTCAGCGTCGAGGCGAAGATCCGGGCGATTCTGGATGACAGCGTGTTCGCGAAGAAGCCCATCAAGTTTCTTATTCTGGACCTGTGGCACGTGAGCGGCCTCGACTATTCGGCTGGCGAAGCCTTCAACACCATCAGCCGACTCCTCGACAACAAAGGCGTACTCCTCCTCCTCAGTGGCGTAGATGCGGAAAGCCAGCTGGGGCGCAATCTTCGCGCCGTCGGCCTCGGCGCTGATGAGATCGAAGTCATGATGCTGCCGAATCTGAATTCGGCCTTGGAAAGCTGCGAAAACGAACTTTTGAAGACCCTTTATGCGAGGCAAGAGGAATTGAATTCGACGAAGCGGATTGCCACGGCAAATCTTGACGTCCCAACAACCACGGAAACATCGACCTTGTCCTCGTTTGACCCGCCTTTCAACTCGCCTCGGCAAAACCACCTCGTCGAGGCGGCGCGTGAAGCAATCACAAGCGTAGAGGTTCAGCGCCCATCGAAATGGCAGAGCTTCAAAGAGCCGCTGCGGCTCATGCTTCAAATCTTCCAGGGGCTAAGCGACAAGAACGAGGACTTTTGGTTCCAGGCGACAGCCTACTTCAAGCGGAAGGAATACGTAGCCGGGACAGTGCTCTTCCAACGCGGCGAGCAAGCCAACGGCTTCTACCTCGTCGAGCGTGGCATCCTCCGCGTCGAGTACGACCTACCACAGGGGTGGCTCCTCGAGAGCATCGTGGCGGGGACTACCTGTGGCGAGTTGCCTTTCTTTTCAGAGACGAAGCGGACGGCAACAGCGCAGGTGGATAGGGACTGCGTGGTCTGGCTGATGGATCGGGAATGTTGGGAGAAGCTTCAAAGGAACGAGCCTGATGTGGCGAGGGAGCTCTTGAGGATCTCGTTGAAGCTCACGAGCGAGCGTATGAGCTCTATCACGTCGTACATTTTGGCCATGGCTGGATAGGGGCATAGGATGCAAGTCCGTGCATGTACGGCATTTGAGGGGGGCCGACTTAGCATTGTTGATCTAGTTGAGGCATTGAATGGTCTGAGCGAGAGAAGCTTCTTGTGATACCTAGAGACGGTTTGAAGCTTAATCGTCTGTATGAAATCGTGAACGAGTGATGAGAATGGTGGTGTCGTCGATAAGCTATTATACCAGTTCAGTAAGCCTGCCATGGCCGGAGTTGGAAGTGGCTCTAGGGTAGTCCGTCCACCTGTGCTGACTTTGCATCAATCTTTCCGCACCCTCATCAACCATCAGCTCCGTTGAGACAGACGAGTCCAAGAGTCGTGTGGACATCTGCTATTCCGATTTCCGATCCATTCGCCCCAATGTGCTCTTTATTTTGCTGGGCGCTTGCTGGATGCAGTCACTGGTAGTGACCAAGCCCACTAATGCGCTATTCGCCACTTTGATAGCAAGGGCGCACGACGACATGTGAGAGCGCTCCACAAGCTTCGACTCAGCACATTCACCAGCACATCTCGCCAAAAAATACATAAAAAATGCCACAAAGTCTACGTTCGATACTGGGCAAGCCAAATCGGGTAAAGAAGCCCTCGCGGCCGGCACAGCCGCGTCAAAAGGCAGGCTCGTCTCCAAGAAAGGCGACGAAGCCAGCAGAGGATGAGGTCTTCTTCCAGGACAAACTCACCGACGTCGGGATATCGAAACTACTGGAAGAGGAGTTGACGCTGCGGGACGTGGTGCAGGCCATGAGGTACATCCGGTCGAGGATGTTCACACCCGTCCCGCAGACGGGGCTGGGGTCTACGCGGACGGCAGAGGTGCTGAGCTACAGGGCGTCGACGCCGCCGATGGTGACGCTGGGGCACCTCAACGCGGTGCTCAGCGCACCGAGCAGGACGGAGAGGGAGGTGGTCGAGCTCGTGGGCAGGGGCGCAGTGCGGAAAGTGAGGGTCGAGCGGAGAGGCGGCATGGGCGAGGCGCTGATGGAGTCGTCGGACTTTGAGGGCATGGTCAGGAAGGCCGACGTGTCCGGCGAGACCGCGGACAGGTTCGTCGAGTTCCTGAAGGCGAACCCGACGGCGCAGACGCTGGCAAAGGGCGCGTTGGCGAGTGCCCAGACGGACGAGCTGGTGCGGGCGGGCTTCCTGACGAGCTCGGCGCGGGCCACGCCGGGGAACACGCTTCAGGCGCGGCCCGAGGACCGCGCGACGCTCACATCGATCCAGCACGTGTCGCGCTTCGCCTCGGGCACCGTCTCGGCCGTCGGGGGCGCCAACGCCATCCACCTCGCGGGCGGCAGCGGCGGCGGCGGCGGCTCCGGCTCGGGCCCGTCGCCGGGCTTCTTCCGCATCTCGGTGCCCGGCCACGGGCGGTACCTGAAGCTGGCCGAGGGCGCGGCGGTGGCCTGGCTGCGCGGTGCGCTCGGCAGGACGAGATGGGGCGAAGGGCCCGAGTCGTGGCTGCGGGAGCGGTTCGAGGGCGGAGGGCTGCACGGCCCGCGCTGGAGGGAGTTTTGGGGCGTCGAGTGGGAGTGGGTGCTTGGGCAGGCGGTTGGGCTCGGCGTCGTCGAGGTGTTTGACACGGGGAGCGTGGGCAGGGGGGTGAGGGCTCTGGGAGGCTGAGGATGCCGTCTCGAGGTGGATGAAACTTGTGATGCCGGGGTGGTGGAGGATTCCCACATGGCGCATGATGAGGCTTATGACAGCTCACCCTCGAAGTTTTCTGTCTCATCTGGACTCATTGGTCCGACCTCTTCGACGCACCCTTGCTGTCATCCGAAACACTTGGCTTTGTGGCGTCCCCCGAGGCGCGGAGCGCGGCATATTCACTGCGATGGATGGTTGCTGAACTGGACCGGATATTTGCCGAATTCGAGAGGGCAGCTGAGAAGCCGGATACCTGAGTTTACAAGGTCCTTGGCTCCTGGCTAGGTCGACTTCTTGTCGCACCGGCTTGCTTGAGGAGCCTGTACGACAGTGTGTACTTTTTGATCGCTTGCGAGTTCCGGCCAAAGTATCGGGAGACATCCTGGCTCATCAGCACATGACCTCGTCAACTGAAACGCACTTCTCAAGTCGTGCAATGGCGTCCTTCTCAGACAATCTCTTGGCATACTCGTTCTCACGCCTGTCAGCAGAGAGGAGTGATTCAAATAATGCCGGCAGAAATGGATGAGGGCCTGAGCGAGTCTGATGGGCCGAGTGACAGAATAGCCGTCGATTATCGACAGCCGTAATCTTGTACGCGGAAGACCATGTAACTCAACATTGTACAAAGAAAGTCACAGATACGAGCAAAGTTGAGGGAACGTGACTTTAACAGGAAGGATCTGGGACGCACAGACGACGCAACGAGCCTCAACCTTGATGCGCAACCTTAATGACCTAATTGGTATTAGAGCAGGCAACGCCTGGCGTCATCATTCTGTCTCATTCCCAACTTGGAACCAGTCTCCGTTGCAAAGTGCATGAATGCATGAATGCATGAATACATACCTCATATGTCTGTACTTCGAGTACGGAGCACAGTTGCTGTCAAGTGTAAGTCAAGAGTCAAGACGATGCACACACGGCACGGATAAGCCCCCGACGTATTGTTGATAAAACGCGCAACATCCGTATGCAATTCTGCATCTGCACAGCTGGATCTACAGGGCAGGTGCTCCGGCGGAGCCACGAGACTTGCGCTCGTAATTATACTCGTACGTACCTCGTAGTCTGTACTCGTACTCGCACCGACGTCGGGGCATCCGTTCCTGGTGCCCGCCGGAGCACCAAGTGCCGGCTCGACACCGTCTGGGCCACGCTGCGTGCTATTAACAATTATGCCGGCGGCGATGCAACGCTGCAACGCTGCAACGCTGCAACCTTGTAGGAGTAATACTCGCTTGTAAGAGCACTAGGTAGTCCCGCCGAGCTGCTGTCGGGCCCGGCTCCACTTGCCGCAAAGCTGCCGCAGCGTCTTTCGGTCGCCTCGGCTCCAGGGACTCGTGGGGTTTAGAGTTGGATGCCGCGCCCAGAAATGATGTCGGATGACCAAAGCCAATTCCGAGGTTTGGCCCAGCGCACAGCGACGCCCGCCTAGCCTGATGGGGGCGGGCATCCCTGCTGGCGTCTTCGAGGGTGTGATCTATCGAAATTGGACGGACAAAGGGAAAAGGGGACGAGGACGGGGAAAAGGGGGAGCGAGGACGGGGAAAGGGGGACAGAGGGAAAAAGGGGAGGCGAGTGACGAGGCGAGGCGTCGTGGTGGCACGACGTGGCCAGAGAACGAGGAGGAAGGCTGGAAGAGATTGGCTGGGGGAGAAAATGAGTCGACGGTTAACCCAGTGATATTGGGCCCTCAGGCAATACCTGCCTAGGTACCCAGGTAGGTAGGTACCTACCAGGAATCGGTACTCGTGCCTGGCGCATGGCGAGCGCGGGGGCGCCATGCTTTCAATTCAATTCAGCGGCCAGGGGCGCCTGGATGGGCGGGCTGGCGGGCTGGCGCGCGGCGGGGGGGGCGAGTCGACAGTGGCTCCCCAGGCCGGGGGCGCCGGTTAGCGCCGCCGCCCGCCGCAGCACGGGCCTGAGCCCTGGATCGCCTGCCCCCGTCCCCTCATGCAGCCACTACGCGTACGTAGACACTGCAAACCTCCGCCGTGGATCCTCCTCGTCTCGCTGCTGCTTTGGTGTGACCACGAAAAGTGAGCGCGCGCGGATTGACCAACCAACCGGCCGGCCAAACCCCCAAGCCGTGCCTGGGCTGCTTATCGTAATTACGGTAATTACACCCGCAGTGCCCAGGGCCCAGTACGAGCAGCTAGGGCAGGCCGTCCCTGGCCAGGGACCTACAGGGGACCACAGCGGTGTCGTGCTCTTTCTCTGCAACACCATCGCCCATCGCCCGCCGAGCAGCAACAACAACACCAAGGGGTCCGTGTTCCTCTTGCTCCCGTCCCTTGCTCGTCCGTTCTCATTCTTTTCAGCGTCCCGTGGCCTCGCAGCTGCAAATACGACCGGTACGCCGCACGAGCGGAGCACCTCACGACGTCAGCGAGCGAGCGCCCCCTCCGGGCCTGTGGGCCTTGTCTTGAACCCTCGTCACCCAAGGGAACGTCCCCTGCCCCCAGTCATCAGCCGTCTGTTCTTTTGTTCGTTCTTGAGCGACGCCCCCGGCTACGAGTACACGCCTCCGACGTGACCTCCGCCGCGACGATCGCCTCGCCAACCGCCGAGAACTCGACTTGGCCTCAACTCCTTCGCGAGCCACCACTGGCCCTTCGCGCTGCGCCCCGGCTCCCCTCGCCCCCAGACTCGGCCGTCCGAGAACTCGAGAGAGTCCCGTCCGTCCGCAGTCCCGCCGGCCTCATCAGCTTCGTTGTGCTTCCATTTGGCGGCCTGTCTTGTACTATTCCTCGCAGTGTCGGGGAATCTCACAGGACTGGTGTTTCTGGCCTCAGTCATCGGCTAGCTGGACATATCGTCGGCCTCGACCGCTTCTGCTGGTATGACATTGGCATCTCGTCCCGTCTCCCAGACACTCCTCCCACTTTGCTGCATGCACTGCGCATTTTCGCGCATTTTCGCGCTATGGTCTTGACAAACCGCTTTGACGAGCCTCGAGACTGACCGCTTCCGTTTTCAGGTCAAGCTCCGTCACGAGTCAAGTGCGCCTGCAATCGCACCGATATTTCGCAGCGGTTCCGACTTTCAGCCTGCCCATGTGTGTTGATGGACACAACAGAGTTTAGGGTGATTTCTGCTGCCACAGCCCATAGATTTATTGGCTGTTCCGGCTTTTCGAATTCCATCCGCATCTCCACGGCCAACAATGGCGACTGCCCTGCCTCGCCCGTCCCGGCCCTCCAACGGCCCGCCGAACATGGCGCTTCCCGCCTTACCTGTAACAAAGACTCGGAAGAGCACGGGAAACATTCCCTCCGTCGGCTCTACAAAGTCCGCACCGATCACACCGAAAAGCGGCCTTCGAGCTCCGTCGGCGGTCCAGGCGCCGCCCACGCCAGCCCCAATCACCGGCCTGCCTCAAGCCAAGGGATTACCGAGTGTGAACGCTGCTGGCAGGACACTTAGGAAGACAGTCAGCATCAACTCCTTCCCGCATCCACCCCGAGGCGACAATCGGTCGAGCAGCGTGCCGCCTAGTCCGGTGGCAAACGAAAAGCCTCGGTCTCGAAAGTCCAAGACACCAAAGGAACTATCGCATATCAGCTACGCTCCGTCAACGCCGAGCTTGTTGAATGGAAGTGGGGAGGGCAAGTCTATCAGCAGCGTTCGCATGTCCGACGGCCTCATCAGCGTCTCGTCCCCTCCCCACAGCCGAAGCTCCTCGGCGCAGGATTCATACTCGACATCGGCCACGACGTATGAGGACTCTGGAGAAGGCTCGAATCAGAAAGCAGATGCGGGGGGCACCGGCTCTACATCTGACAAGCGAACTTCCAAGTCCGAGGGCAAGGGTAACGTTCTTGTGAGCGTGCGAGTCCGACCCGACGCCAATACCGACCAGCAAAGCCCCGAGGGAGAGTGGATGGTGGATGGGCGCACATCGCTCATAGCCTACAGGGGCAAGGAGGGCGGTGATCACTACTACGGTATGCGGCTGCCTGTCGCTTCGTCCTCTGCCCTCGTTTACTGACTTGCGAACCAGACAATGTTTTTACGACTCACGACAACAATGCTCGCGTATACGACCACATTGCGAAGCGACTAGTCCGCAGGGTTATGGAGGGATACCATGGTACTGTGTTTGCTTACGGTATGACCGGAACGGGAAAGACATTCTCCATGCAAGGAACGGCCTCGTCCCCCGGTGTGATCCCGCTCGCCATCACCGACATCTTTTCCTACATTCGTGAGACGCCATCCCGGGAGTTCTTGCTGCGAGTGAGCTATCTGGAAATTTATAACGAGAAGATTCACGACTTGTTGAGCATGCCCACGGGAAGCGGTGTCGGAGGCGCCGCCCAGCAGGACGAGATCAAGCTCCGCGAGGACAGCAAGCGCGGTGTCTACGCCACTCCCCTGAAGGAAGAGATCGTCCAGAGCCCCACGCAGCTGTTGAGGGTCATTGCTCGCGGCGATCAAGCTCGGCGAACGGCCAGCACGCAGTTCAATGCTCGCAGCTCGCGCAGTCACGCCGTCGTGCAGATTGTCGTCGAAAGCCGAGAACGGATACCCGGGGGAGGCGCCGGCGGCAAGGAAAAACGATCGGGAATACTCCCCGGAGGAGTCCGCGTCTCGACCTTGAGCTTGATCGATCTTGCTGGTTCCGAGAAGGCTGCCGAGTCGAAAGAGCGGAGGCAGGAAGGCGCGCACATCAACAAGAGCTTGCTCACCCTGGGAACCGTCATCGCGAAGCTTTCTGAGTGGAAAGAGAAGGAGGGCAAAGCTGGCGACAAGGAAGGGAAGCATCTGCCTTACCGCGATAGCAAGTTGACTCGCCTGCTTCAGGGGGCCTTATCCGGGAACTCGCTCGTCAGCATTCTCTGCACGATCCAAATCGGAGCAGCCGGCAGTGTGGCCGCAGCAAACAGCCACACGACCGAGACGTTGAATACCCTCAAGTTTGCGTCGAGAGCGAAGAACAACATCGTCAGCCATGCGAAGAAGGCCGAGGAAGCCCTCGGCGCTGGCGGAGATGGAGGCGCCAGAGTATTGCTGGAACGCTACCGGATGGAAATCCTTGAGCTGAGGCAACAGCTGGAATCGCAGGCCAAGAAGAACAGTGACAGCGAGGCGGAGAAGGACGAAGTGGCAGAGAAGGTTCGAGAGCAGGAAGCAACAGAAAGACACGAGGAGCAGATTCTCGAGATGCAGCTGGCAAGAACCGCGCTCAAGGAGCGGATCGATCACCTTAACCGCCTTATTCTCAGTTCCAAGTCGATTGGGGTCAACACGGACGGATCGATGAGCTCACTCGGCCAATATGCAAGGTTCTCGCAGCTTTCCCTCTCGGGATCCATCCGCTCATCGGTCGCCACGTCGAACGGAACGAAGCCATTCCTGGAACGGGCGGCCTCGATTACCTCGGCATCGTCCACCATCGGCCGGCGGTCGAGTGGTGGACAGAGACTGTCTGGTGGCGAGGGCGACAGCCCCGACGGCGAAGATGATAGCGTCGGCGAGTTTGGAGACGGAATGGCCTCTCTGGCGGCTCAAAACCGAGCACTGCAGGCTGATCTGGCGGACAAGAACCGATATATCGCCACATTAGAGAAACGTCTTCTCCAAGCGCGTCGGGCCAGCTCGTCGCGTACATCTGTAGGCTTCTCCGCGCCCAACAAGGGTATCATGGTTGGGGAGGACCACAGCGTCGCAGCGGTGCTGAAGGACAAGGACGCGGAGATTACTGACCTGCGTGCCAGACTGGACGACAAGGACCGGATGCTAGCTGCCCTGCGGAGCGCAGCTCGATCGCGAGACACTGCCGATGCAACGGGCGAGCCTCGATCGCCTCAGTCTCAGGGTGGACTGCGTGGCGAGCCGTCGACCAGCCCAACACCGACCAAGCCACAGAAGAAGCGGACCAAGAGCGTTGACGAGATGAACAAGATGCTGGAGGAGATGATTCAGGACGGCGTCGATACTGGCCACATCATTAGGGGTGCTCGCGGCAGTGTACGCCTGCCTGTGGGAGGCAAGTTGGATGCCCTCGAGGAACCGCCGCATGTGCTGGAGCCATTACGGCAGAGCCCGGTGCCACCCGAGACTGCGAATCCGACGACGACGGACGCGCTTTAACGGATCTCGAGCGCATGACGGGAGAGGGTGATTTGTGTTTGTTTGCCTATACGACTGGCGGCTAAGAGTATGGGCACGCCATGGCCAGACGGAGGAGTTCAGGAGTGGAGGGCCGTTATTTGAATTGTTTGCGCTATACCCGAGCTTGTTTTTTTTTTTTTTTTGCGTTTTCTGTCGACAAATACGACCACAGGGGCGGGATAAGGGTGGAAGAGTTTCATTCTTCTCGTTCGGAAAGGCGGCTTCCGGTTTGCTGCGGATTGCTGGGTTTGGAGAGGCACCTTTGCTGACGCGGGAATGCTCCCTTTACGCGTCATTTATGTCCGTCATGGCCGAGTTGAAGAAGCAACGTCTACACTCTCTTAGACCTCGTGTGGTGAGGACAGAATGGCATTTTTATGTATTATACGTGAGGCACTGGACCGGGGATTACGAGGAGCCTCGATAATGATAGCAACGGAAAGTCGAACGAACAAGTGTCATTGGCGCGTTTGATGTGGACCAGTGCTGAAGACCGTGACGAATTTGTTTGGGAATCGATAAGTCCAGTTCAAGGCAAGGCGTCTTGGAACAAGAGGTCAAGTACTCCGTAGCAAGCCCGTGATGGTGAAGATGGCGTTGGACAAGTTGCAACAGCCTGCTCGTACGTAGGCCGACCTGAGGGAGGCTACTCGTACGGACGCGCACTGCTGAGCACATCCATCGTCACATTTATGGTGATGTTCCCGAATTCCTATTCGCTCGGCCATCAACCTCACACACAGACGAATTGGTGGGCCGGCTTGGGCTGCACCTTGTTTCGACGACACGCGTGGGCGTGGCACGTGCGAACGTGATAGGAACGAACGGACCCCTGACAATAGGACCCCTGATGCGGGGTTCTCCGTGAGCAGCATGGTCGTACGAGTATGTGACTCGTGCTCGTGGCTTTGCGACGCCGAGGAGTTGGCAGCATGCTTAGCGCACGAATTAATTAGGTTCTGCTGTCAGAGATAGATCGCCCCGGTCCTGGCCGGCCGAGTAGTTTGCGTGCGTGCATGATATGGCTTGTTCCGCATATGACGAGAAGGATTTCCGCGTCTGTTTCCTCTTTTCTCCGTGTCCCGTGGGGCGCGGACGTGAAACCGTCTGTTTCCTTCTCTCCTGCTGGGCTGCTCGACGCAACGCCACGCCGGGACCAACGACCTGTCAAGCCTCGAGACAGAACAGACAAAAGGATGGGCAGGGGCAGCGCAGGGTCCAGGAGGAGCCCAGCGAGGGGGATCCACGGTGTTGGTTCTTGGTATTGGGCGCGGCCTGCCTGAGAGCAGCAGAGGCCGACGGGCGGTCGCGGTCGCGATGGCGATTGGACGCTGCGGGTGGCATGTTGGACTGAGTTGGGCAGCTGCGAGCCGCTGGTTGGTTCCAGATCCCGGGATCCAGGGCCGAATGGTGAAACGCCCTAAGCGGGGCCGGGCTGGGCGTTGGGACAGCGTCGGGCTACCTGCGGGCGGCGTACCTGCCGCGCGAACTTGCACGGGCGCGATACTTGCGGCCGGGTAGACGTGCGCAGCTGCCTGCGTTTCACGGGAGAGAGCAGCGACCCCTGGCTCCGTATGACGACAGAGCGATCCAGAGCTGCCTGCCTCCGTCCAGCACCCGTGCCTGCTTCGTCCGTCTTCGGACACAAAGGGCCATGGGGCCGAGGAGGCCCCAGAGGGCCTGCATTGCATCCAGGGCCCATGGCGTCCATTCATTCATCGATGCTGGTTCATGCTCCCCTCCTGTGCCACTCGTGCGTACTCGTAGGCGCCGGCCCGTTTCCGCGTCCACGATGATTCCCGTTTTGTCAGCACCGCAGCTCGTTTTCTGTGCCCGTGCTGCGCTTCGTGAGAGGCCGGCGGGCCTCACGACCCCTCTTGGCTGGGCCGTCTCTTGCCCATGCGTCTCTCTCTTCTTCTCGTCCGGCTCCGGAGCCCGTGCAGGGACTGGACACCGCCCGCCAGCTCCGATCTCGTCAAGCCTCGTTCCGCTTCCTGCGCTACTGCCGCCTCGCGGCCGTTGTCATCCGAGCCGGGGACAGCTCGCAGGCAGCCCTGATATTTGCAAATATCCCAGCCATTGTTCAGACGAGACAAGGACCCTGGGTCCTGGGCGTTGCGCCGTCCAGACGACCGTCGCGGTGCACACGCAGCGATCTGCACAGGGCGGGTGGCCACAAGCCTGGTGACCGAGGCCATCATCTGTCGATCGTTGACGTCTGGAGGCCCGTTCCCGCTGCGGCAATTTGCCCTTTCCTGTGCGGCGTGCAACGGCATTAATAGCCAGCGATCTGTCAATCGTCACTTCCCGAGGCGGAGTCGACAGAACCTCGAAAGGCCGCTCGCCCCGACGACGGCCCATGAAGATCGGCGCTGACTCGTCTTGTCTGATGACGCGGGGGCTGTAAAGATCGGACGCATTCGAGACGGGTGTCTGCTCTGGGCGTAACCCGTTTCCTCTTCGTTTCACACATCATCGACGGATCCCTCGCCGGGTGGTGCCGTCGCCCTCCCACGCTCCTTGTCTGTCACGGCACGCCGTTTCTTGTCAATCCTCGTTTTGTCTCTCTTTTACTTCGCTAATGTGCCTTTCCCCTTTCCTTTACCAATGTGTCTTTTGGTCTTAAACCGGTCTTGTTGACGACACGGACGACGCCATGGCGCCACGCCTCGACCTCTCCCACGCGACGCACAACAGGATCATGGTTGCGCCACCGAGGATCAACCTGCGACGGACAGCGTCGTACAACTACCAGGAGCGCAGCTCTGGGCCTCTTTCTGCGACCTCGTCCCGGTTCAACTTCAACCACCTTCTCTTCTCGCCGCCGCCGTCTCCCAGCCTACCTGCGCTTATCCCGCGGCCGAAGCGCTCTTCATCACAGATCTTCATCACCCGACCGAGGCGACTAGCACGGCTCCTCGTATATTTCGTTAGCCTTGCTGCAGCATTTTATGTTCTTACATTCGTGTTCCGGAATCGGAATGCCCTACCGGCCGTGTTGCCGCGTTCCAAGGAGGAGGAGTTTGAGATGGTGGGACAGGACATGTTGCCCGACTTTCCCACCCCGATTGTCGTCAGCGATCGTCGGAAGCGATCGAAATGGACTGTCTCGATCCCTCACGACTACGATTTCCCGCTATCCATCAAGGAGTACGCTGGGATGAGCGGCCGGTGTCGCGAGGTTTCAGCACACGCGAGGGATCTCCGTCACAAGCCCCCTATGTCGACCGAGATGATGCTGGCCTATGACAGCCCCGACGACTACTTTGTCGACATCCAGGAGGCGGAACGGACCGGACTGCTACCCGGAGCAGGAAGAGCAAACTCACCCAAACGTTCCGGGCACTTTGTGGGCTTGGATTGGGAGTCGATGGCTGGGAAGCCAGTCTGCGAGACGTCGCTGACGTATGCCTTGGAGAGCCCAGAGGCTGGAATCGGTGGCTCGCTGATGGCACTGTGGACCCTCTACGCCCTGGCCAAGGAGCAGGGCAGGGCATTCTTCATCGACGACTCTCGGTGGGCTTACGGTGCTTACACGGATATGTTGCAAGCTCCTCCCATGCCCGACTGCCGGCCGCCACCAAGACACCAGATGGTACCGTGTCCCGTTCAGGCTCGGCATCTCGTCGTCTCCAGCGTCACCACAAAGGATGTGTTTCCAGCCCTGCTTGCCAAGCACTGCCGGAACACGGGCATCGACAGCAGCCGGCGTGATCTTCTGGAGCTGGCTCGGACTGGCTATCGAGCGCTTTTCAAGCTCACCAAAGAGGACCAGGATTACGTTGACAAACGGATCAAGGAACTTGAAGGGAAAGCGAAAACTGGTGATACGACATCCCAGGATGCACCCATCATCGGCCTCCACATCCGGCGAGGGGACCAACACCCCCTTGAGTACCAGTATCGGGATACCTATATCCCGGCTGAAGTCTTCCTCGGCCAAGCCCAGCGCCTGGCTGAGACACACTACAACGACACCAAGACCGAGGGCGAGAAGCGCAAGGTGATAACCGTGATTGCCTCGGATGACCCGATGGTCCAGAAGGAGTCGGGTTTCTCGGACGCCCATCTTGCACAGCAGCGCATTCGCCTCGCCTCCAAGGAGGCCATCGAGCAGGCCAACCCGGACCCGCACGTGCTGCATCACTTTGTGGAAGAGGCACACGGCTGGGACGGGGGCTTCTTCGCGCCCATGTTCTGGAACCTGGGCGCCGAACGCAAGAACAACGCCGCTGCCACGGCTGCACCCGGTGACTTCACCAAGCCCATGGAGCCGCCGTCGGAGCAGACGTTGAGGCTGCGCGGCTTCATCGGCCGGGCATACATGATGGACCTGGCCGTCCTAGCAGGCGCCAGCGACAAGGTCGTGTGCGCCGTGAGTGCCATGGGGTGCAGATTGCTGGGCGTCATGATGGGCTGGGAGCGCGCCATGGAGAAGGGCGCCTGGGTGAATGTCGATGGAGGTCACAGCTGGAGCGGTCTCAGCTGGTAGTTTTTGACATGTTTCTGGACATTTCCTTTTTGCATGCGAGCAACTTGTTTTCGTATACCACCAGCATCTGTGTCTTGCTTTTGGGCATTGCGGGCATCGAAAAGGCGTTGGCTGGCTGTCGTCTTGTAGAAGCACTGGGGAGCACAGGATGATGTTTCTCTACCTCACTCGTTAGATAAACCGCGGCTGCTTGTGTGGACTGGTCCAGGCGCAGTCGAGAAGCTATTACTATTATTAATCCTACCTGCATCACCGCATCAACGCGTGCTGATTAGACCCGTGCGAGTGATAGGTAATAATAGCTCGATGCTCGGAGGTCCAAAGTAATTGTGCGCTAAGCCGCATCGACTTGACAGGTGCCCCCACCCATTGCACCTACATCGACTTCAACCACCAACGCTCGCTTCATCAACGACCAACCACCACCAACCAACATCCAACGCCGAACAAGGCCAGCGCATCATGCCTGCCCCCAACGATGGCGGCGCAACACCCGCGCCGCCGCCCAAGCCGCGCCTCAAGATCAACGTCAAGAGCTCCGCGTCGTTTGTCGCAGACGCCGCCGCAGCGCTCGCCAGGGCACCTCCTCGGGCCTCGGCGAAGGCCGCGGCGACGCCCGGCGGCGAGGCTGCCCCCCGCAAGGTGAAGCTCAAGATCAGCTCGTCGCAGCCGCCCACGCCCGCCGTCGACAAGCCGGCGCCCGTGGCCAAGACAAAGGCCGGCCGCCAGCCGAGGCCGACGCAGAAGCTCGTCGAGAGCAAGAAGCGGCCGCACGACGACGACGAGGACCTGCCGCTCGCGGTCACGGCGGGAGGCCCGCCGACGACCAAGATCAAGATACGCCAGGGCCCTAAGGCGGCCCCCACCCAGGTGGTGCTGAAGCCGCGTGGGCGCCCGCCGCTGCACCCGCCGGGCGATGGCTACGACTCGGAGGCGAGCGATCGCGAGCAGGACCCGGCCATCGAGGAGCAGTTTATCCTGCGCATGCTCCCCGGGGAGCATTGCGAATACGTGCGCTGGTGCGTGGAGAATGGCAAGATGGGCCTCCCCAGGAGCCAGGGAGGCGCCGACGTCGTCCTCAAGTTCTTCGACGAGGAGTCGCGCCGGGCCGTGGTGACCGTCAAGGGCCAGCCGTTTGCGGCCGCAATGGTCGACCTGCCCACCATCACCGAGGCCATGAAGACGTGGGACAAGAAGTCGCTGATGAAGTCTGCCGACATCTGCCAGATGCTGCTCGTCTTCCAGAAGGTCAAGGACGACAACGAGGCCAAGCTCGCGCCGCTGCCGCCCATGATCGACGCCAACTTCAAGTGGCCGCACGGCCTCACGCCGCCCATGCACGACTGCGTCAACCGCCGGTTCGCCAAGACCATCAGCCGGAAGGAGATTGAGGACAAGGAGGCCGAGGTGGAGCGGCTCCTGGCCGAGGACGCCAAGGCCCTCTCGACCAAGTGGGAGTGGGTCGACGAGCGCCAGCAGGACGCCGAAGACGAGTACGGTGCCGACGAGGACGCCGAGGGCGAGGTGGACGATGGCTTGGGCTACTTTGGCGCCCAGGCCGCCCAGGCCGCCCAGGCCGCCCAGGCCGACGTCGACGACAACGACTTGGAAGCTGACCTCGAGGCGGCCTTTGCAGACGAGATCGTGGCCGAGACGCCCGCCACGGGCATGGACACGACGCCCGTGGCGACGCAGGCCGAGACGCCCGCGGCGGCCCTGCAGGACAGCATCGAGAACGACGAGGAGTCGGAGGAGGACGATGACGATGACGACGACGATGATGATGATGATGACGACGACGACGAGGACCTGGACGAGGACCAGCGCGCTCAGCGCGACGAGGAGCAGGGCGTGCGGGACATCATCAACGACCTGCAGAAGCAGCTCGCCCGCCGCATGGGCGACCTCGAGAAGACGGCCAACAAGATCCTGCGCACCCGCGTCGAGAACCAGATCAAGCAGCTCAGGTCGGAGATTGAGCTCAAGAAGTCGTCGATTGGCATCGAGACGGATGATTGAGGATGCCCCAGCGGCGGTAATCACGGATTCGGCGTTTGCGGCTTTGCATTTAAAGGGCGTCTGAGGGATATCTTATTGGGGGCGGCTTGCCACCGTTGATACCAACATGGCGACGTGTCGCCTTGGAAATGCATGCTTCAAGGAATAGCCATGATTATAGCAAAGCACCACATTTTGAACTCGAATCCCATCCGTAATAGACATCCCCCCCTCACAAACTCATGACTTGCTCAGTTGACTTCAGGACATCGAACGAGGCACATGCCGTCAAGTTGCACCCGAACCACATGAGACTCAACTACTCAAACATCTCCCCTTCCCACCATCTCTCGACGCAATGCCTTGGCGGCTGCATCCTCGTTCTTCAGCAACACTTCCTCCACCGTCTCGATGACGTCCGCCCACGCCACGTCCTGGCAGAATTCCTCCAGCGACCTCGGCCGGGAACCCGTCCCTAGACGACGGCGGCGCTGGATGCGCTGCTGTATGGCTCTCTGGATGAGGACCGCCATGGCGGGATCGCGCTTGGACTGCTGCTTGAGGTAGTTGGCCGTGAACTCGGCGTCGGTGAGGCGCGTCGTCTTGTGATCGCAGTGCCATCGGCGGGTGGACTTGATGGCTTCCTGGATGCGACGCTTGGGCAGCTGCTTGGAGCATTCTGCCGCCTCGTCAGACGGCTTGCAGCCATTCTCGATGAGGAGGAGCATGCTTACCGATGCGGCTCTGCGCCGAGGATTGGGCATTGGCCCTTGCCCTCGTCGGTGCCCTCTCGGCTGGCTGGGCTTGAGCGACGCCACCCGTCAGCTCGTCGTCCACCTCTGCCGACGTAGGCAGCGAGTCGAGCTGGCTGGCGACGCCATCAACCAGCCCCTTCAAGTCGCTCATCTCCTGCCTGAGCTGCTGCTTAAACTCGGCCGCCTCGCGCTGGCACCTGTCAAAGCCGGCCTTGATGTCCTCGTGCGTGTTGCTGACGTGGCTCATGCGCGCCTTGACGCTCAGGATCTCGCGCCAGACGTCCATGATGCGCCGCTCGTGCTCCTGGCGGAACTCCCTGTCCTGGCTGGTGCGGGCGACCAGCGCGCCGATCTCCTGCTCCAGGCGCTCGGCCTGGGCGCTGACGGCGCGGAGGTTCAGCTCAAACGTCATCTTGGCGAGGGCATCGGCCTGGGCGAGCAGCCGGTTGCTGGCACGGGGCTGCGTGGAGCCGGGCTGCTGGACGGAGGGCGAGGAGGACGACGGCGACACGATGACCGCGTCGGAGAGCGTGCCCTTCTGGCCGCTCGATGGGATCGTCCCCGGGGGCACGGAGCGGCGTCTTTGCTTCATGGAGGCCATGCTCGCTCCGGTGCTATGGAGTGGAACGAAGTCTGCCAGCGTGACGGACACCGACAAAGAGCGTAAGGATGCTTCGAGTGTCGAGTTGAGGAAGGGGGAGGGGGCATTGCCAGCGGCGTCTGGAGGAGACTCGGTGAGAAATGGCAGAAGCGAATAAACGTGCTTGCACGGTCGATTGTGCGGGAAGGGATGTGCGATCGCAGGCGTTCCTTCCTCACGAGTTGTTGCTCGAGGGTGCGATCCCGTGACCGTATGTCGCTGTCACGGACTCTCAGGAGCCAGACGACTACATCCTCTTGCTGATATCGACAACGCCTTCTCGACCGCAGCAGCACCTCCAGCTCACGACCACGCGGCATCCAAACTACTCCTGTCCCACGCCGCGCAGCCCAGCGCCATCACGACACCACCTCACGCCGCCTCGCCCCCCGCGCCAGGCTCGCCGCCACGCGCCGGCGCCGTCTTCGCCCTCTCCTTCGCGATCCACCCCAGGAACAGGTCGACGTCCTTGGCGATCTGCCCCGGCACCGCCATCCTCTGCACCCACGGCGGCAGCACGCCGCGCGCGTCCGACGCCGTGCCCATGGTCCACTCCACGCCCGCGGCCGTCTCCCGCAGCCGCTCCACGCTCGTGTACGCGCCGCGCACCGCCCCGTCCTCGGCGCCCGCCGCCCCCCGCGTCGCGACCTGCACCACGACGAACTCGCGCCGCCCGCGCGCCGCCGCCGTCGCCTGCAGCACCGGGAACACGCGGCTGCGCAGCGGCGCCGGCATCCGGTGCGTCGACGCCTCGAGCCGCAGCGTCCAGTCCCCCCAGCGCGCGCCCCCGGCCTCCACCTCCACGCCCGTGCAGTCCCACTGCTGGGTGCGCAGCGTCTGGAGCACCGCCGGCGTGAACGCCTGCTCCGCCTCTGCGTGGTCGTCCTTGAAGCACCGCACCCACTCCCCCCAGCTCGCCGTGCCCGCCGCCGCCGCGTCCTCGTGCACGCTCCGCCGCAGCACCCACGTCTCGTCGCGCAGCTTCGCGGCGTCGGCCAGCGGCGGGTGGTGCTCCTTCACCACGCCGGCGAGGTCCGCGGCCGATACGGTCCGCTCGAAGAGGTCCACGGGCGACACCGAGTGGGCATACGTCTTGCTCCCCTTGGGTTTCCAGGGCGAACTGGTGGGGGTCTGCGACGAGGGCACTTTGTCGATGAATGGCAGGGCCTCCTGCAACAGGCTTCTGAGAAAGGACGCGAGGTCCTGCGGCGCAGCGGATGGGGCCGGGAACTGTGAGGGATCGATGCCCCAGAGGCGGACAAGAGGGCCGTATTTCTCAGCCATGTTCCCGGTCCCTCGGCGTGGTCGGGGCTGTATTAGAGATATGCCCGTGACGGGAGCTTCTGCTGATGAAATGTCCCGGCGCGGAGGGCCTGTAAGCGACAACGCTCGTCCGGAACTGAAGGTACGAGTAGAATACCGAGTCCACCCCCCGCAGAATCCTTGGGAAAGCTTGACGACTCAGAAATGACCGCGTGTGCGTTGTGTGTGTTCATCGCAGGTTTGCAGCTCCGGATGCGGTTTCAGCCGAGAGTCTGCTCGTCATAGATGTATCACCCCGCCAAAAGGCGCCTAAGCCCAACCATGCGCGGCACATTACGTTTTGCTGGTTGAACCTAGTCTTCGCAATACCAAGGGAGAAGCAAGAGGTAGTCCAGTGACTGATTTAACGGTTAATTCTATTCGTATTATTTATTATCGGGCCATGATGTCGCATGGGTCGCCATTTCAAGACTCCGGCGTGCAACCCGTATATACAGTGGCCTGTCCAAGCATTCTCGCCCTATTCCCCTTCTAAAGTCTAACGCCTACTCCCTCCTCTCCCAGCGGATCTTGGCGGGCTCCAATGGCCGCGAGAACAGCGAGGCGTAGTCGGTGCCGATCAGCGTGTTGCCTCCGTCCACGTTGCTCAGCTTGAACAGCCGCACAACCTCGGCGACAATGGTCTGCAGCTGGACGTTGGCAAACTGCTCGCCGATGCATCGGTGGCGACCCGCGCCAAAGGGCAGATATGGCGACGCCGCACCCTTGCTGACCAGGCCGTATCCGTGGTCAACCTTCTCCTCGTCGGCGGCGTTCTGGACAAAGGTCGGCGCGTTGACGGAATCAGGGCCCCAGCGGTGAGGATCCCACAGGTCAGGGTTGGGGAAGTAGAACGGGTCGGTTGCGCTGACGCCGGGGGCGGAGAGCAGATTGTGCGAGGTCGGGATGACATACTTGGTGCCCGGGACGGCCATGGGCTGCTTCACAGCGCGCAGCATGGAGTGGATGGGAGCGTGCAGCCGGAGCGTCTCCTTGATGATGGCCTGGTTCAGCGGGAGCTTGGCGAGGTCTTCGAACGTCAGGGGGGGCAAGTCGGCACCCAGAACCTTGACCTGCTCCTCGTAGAGCTCTTCCATGATGTGAGGGTTCTGAGCAAGGCGGAGCATGATCCAGGAGCTGGTCGACGACGAGGAGTGCTGGCCAGCCATGAGCAGAGCAATCATCATGTGCGCAACCTCGTGGTCAGGCACCGCGGTGCCGTTCTTGTAGCTCGAGTTCATGAGATGCTTCATTATGTCCAGTTCCTTGTCGGCGTCGCCGTTGACCCGGCGCTCCTTGATAGTGTCCATGTAGATCTTGGCAACGGTTCGCTGGGCATGGTCACGCTTGCGATTCCAGGGGAGGGGCGCCCAATGGAACATGAAGTTAATGGGCGTGAAGCCCATGTCCAGGTCGTGATACAGGGCGGCTAGAGACGTGTCGAACTTGTTGCGAATGGAGCTGCCCTGGAGCGCGTGCGACGCAGTGAAGATAGTGATTTCGGCCATCTTCTTGGGAATGTCGACGATGCCGGACTTGCCCTTGAAGTCGGCATCCTTCTTGAAGTAGGACTGCACCTCGCCGGATATGATGGGGACGTAGGATCGGAAGGCCTCGGTCGTGAGCGCGATCTTGACGAACTATGCGACGCCTTGTGAGCGGCCTGTTTCCCGTCGCCATCACCGTGGTGAGGAATTACCTTCTTCTGCTCCATCAGCTTGGTGTTGGGGCAGTCGTAGACGACGTCCCGGCCAAAGACAGGGGTACACAGGACAGTATAGATCTCTTCGGCGTTGACGTCCTTGAGCTTGCCGTTGAGGACGAAGTCGTTTCCGGCCGGGCCCACGGCGACGGTGGTCTTCTTGCCGAGGAGGACAAAGGTGAAGACGTCGCCAAACTACAGCACATGGTCAGTCTTGCGCTGACAGCTCCCGAGGGCGTTGGTTCCGGGATAACAAACCTTGGCGCGGTTCTCGCGGAAGAAGGCGGGAGGGTCCATGCCGTAGGTGACGGTGCTGCCGATGATGGGGAACCAATGGAAGACCATCGGCGGCTCGTTGGGGTTCTTGAACAGGATCTGGCTGGCGACGTTGAGCACGACGGACAGCAGGACGAAGCCTCCGAACGCGATGGCAATCTGCGATGCCAGGCCAACCGACTGGAACTGCTGCGCGAGCGGGTGGCCCGCGACATCGGAGAGGATTCCCATGGTGAGAGAGTGGTCCCTCGCGCGCTTTCTCTTCTGTCTGGCCCGAGCCTGCAAGGCGATCGAGGGAGAGAGGATCGTCGAGAGGAGGATTGTCGAGAGCAGGATTGTCGAGAGGATGGCCTCGATTCAGCCGATCGAAGTAATTTATTCGGTATTGCTCTTTCGCCATCAGGGGGGGCGACTGGGGTCGGTGTGGGGAGCTGGCGTTCCGTCGCCAGGAACCAGCCAATCAGGGGCCGCCGCTGACACGGTGCATGGGCTCGTATTCGGGTTCGCACGAGACTCTCATCCTAAAAGTCCGCGGCTCGGGAACCACGCACCAGCTGAGGAATACCAGCAAGCATTTGCTGCCGATCGCATGTCATGGCCGATTCATGGCGTGTCCTTGCTGGCGCTCCGGGAGCATAGTCATGCCGCTCGCAAACCTTCTCCGTATTCGTACCATGAATGCGAATAAGAACGCGAGTGGAGCTCCCATCTTCGAGCACGCTCTCAGGGACTGGCTGCGCCTCACCAACATCAGCAATGGTCACTCCGGTGCTTCAATGCCGTTCCAGATACACGTTGCTTCTCCTGTAGGTAGCGACGCCACCCGGGCTATGTAAGGTATCCGAAATCCAAGACCTTCCCCCAACGCCCGATTCAATTCTTCCAGGATCACATCGATCCTCGAATCTCAGTCAACATCGCCTCCCTTCATCCAACAAGTGGCTTTCATACACATCTCATGTCCATATTGTCGGCCGGTTCAGTAAATCCCAACGCCCCAAATGCTGTCATGTGCTTCGACTCCGGATTCGACCGGGCGAACCCACACTCTGCGTCTGTCCTCTAGAAAGGACTGCCACCATCAGGCCTACGCCTGGGCAACGATGCTCTTACCCACAGCCCCCCATCGTAGCCTTTTGAGGCCGCCCCCGGATGAGCGAATAACCTCCCGACCGCACTGCGTCGTCTCATTCACGCCGCTCACACTTGCTGACAGCGCTTCCTGGCGACCAACCTCGCGTCCTATGACATAGCCTGCGCCGAAGCCGACAACCGACACGAGAACGACGACACCAGCGCTCACGGCCCAAGTAAGTAGGGTCGGAGAGATCAAGGCATCATCCGCAACACCTGCTGCAGTCTTCTTCTTCTTGGTCGCCCGCGGGCTTCGCCCGGCTGGAACAGCCCGCTTAGGTTTATCCGTGGAAGCACCATCGGCCCGTGAGGGCGACCTCGCTGGAGACTTTCGTGTGCGAGGGGAAGGCATAGACCCTGGCTGGGCCGGCCCAGCGTCCCCCATCAGCTCCGATTCCGGGACTAGCCGCAGCTCCATGGGCTGATTGCTCGGGCCAACGCCGTCACCTCCCACGAGTCGTGCCTCGGCCTCTTCTTTTGTTTTTGGAAGACCCCTGGCGGCCGCGGCGCATGACAGGAGGGTCGTCAGGGATGCCCGCAACGCTGCATCGTTGTCTTCGCGGGCGCTTGACGGTGACATGAAGTTGGGGCCTCCACGATGGACTCGTGTCTGCGAGCGTTGCGAAAATGAAGGCCGTGTAAACCCGCTGTGAGGGTGCGGAGGCATGGCGTAGGTGGCAGAGTGGCTTCGTTGCGGAACCTGAGATTGTGGGTGAGAGAAGGCGTTTGGCTGAGGTTGGAAGACTGGCCGATCTGACGCTCGGCCGAGAGCAGTCGCATTATCGGCATCATCCGAGTCGGCATCAGAGTCGTCGTTGGCCTCTTCTTGCGACGGCCGCATATTCTCCGCTGAACTTGTCATGAGCTGATCGTCCTCGCTCTCGCTCTCGTCATATTCCTCCTGACTACTCGTCCCCGTGGCGTGGATGGCCGTGTTCTGCTGCGGCAGCGATCTGGCCGAAGCCCGTAAGCGACGGCGGCGACGATAGGGGCCAGCGACTCGCAAGCCGGTCGTGACAATCTCGTCGCCGATGCTAGAAAGCGACGAAGACGATGGCTGCGACGACACCTCGACCCATGATTCTGCATTGGTTAGTTGGCTAGAGCTGCAGTGGGGCGGCGCGAGAGACGAACCGTCGAACCGGCGCCGAGGCGGCAGCCCTGGACTCGACCTCGCAGCAGCGGGTTGCGACACACTGGCCGTCTGCTGTCTGATCTCGCTTGCTTGATTATCCATGGTGGAACTGCTGAAAGCGCGTCTTCCGGTTCAGATGATATATGATATTGGTGATGACGGAAGCCGAGGCGTCCCTTGGAGGTTCAGCCCAAGTGCCAGTGGTCCCGTGGGTGACGTTAACGACACCCCGCCTTGTCGCGAAGGAGAGCTGGAGCCTCTCGCTGCGAGTAGTCGACCCTCTCGGCCACGACTGAAGGGTAACAGGGAGGAAGAGAAAGGAAGACAAAGGAGCGACAGCTGAGGAGCGAAGTCGGGGCGGGTCGGTGTAGGAGAGCGAGCAAAGAATGGGTCATGTTGAGGTTGGGACTGGCCTTGTCTCCCTCCTCCTAGCACGAGGGCATGCCTGTCGCGCGGAACATGGCGATAGCGAGGTAGCGGTACTTGATGAACATGGGCACACAGTGCGATTACGTCACCCGCTGATTGTGCTTTATTTGATGCAACATCTCGTGCCAGCACAGTCCGGTTACAGTCCGCCATGCACACTGTACGAGTAGTCCGCTCCCCGCTCCAACTGGCCAAATGCCCGCCCACACGCTGGTGTTGGGCGGTGACCCAATAGGCCCAAGTACTGGTACATGCCGGGAGGCGCAAGAACCGGTCATGAGCGCTGAGGCGGGGTCTTGCCTAAAGCAGCAGCCAGGCGTCCATCATGTCTTTCTTGCGCACCGCCCGTGCCGCGACCTCGTGGCAGGCCCTGTGATGAAATCACCCACGCAGCTCACCTCAGCCCAACCTTGCAGGCGCCCATCTGAAGACGCGGAGACGAGCAGGCTGCAACATGCAAGGCATAACGTATTTTCACAACAGCAAGCCGGGAACACATCAGCTCGCCATCACGAACCTTTGCAACTTACCGTACAGCGCCACATCCAAGATGCTAACCAAAGCGTTACGCACATACCCAGGAACAATATCCCACGCCTCGACATGGCCTTGAGACCAGCTTGGAGATGCTACCTTAGTTGACAAACTTGATCCACGAGCCGCTTACCATTCCACCAAAATAAGCGGGATAGGCCAAATCAGAGGCCAGCCGCCCATAGCTGCCAGCACGTGACCCGCGACAAGGGACAGAAGCCATCGTCAACACAGTTGAAGCCTCCCCATCCCGGCCGCAAGTCGATCTCGAACAGTGGCGTCCTTCATCACCTGGTCGGAGGAGCCAATGATCCCATGGTGAATTGCTGGGTTTGGTCGCGACAAGTCCGTTCGTGTCGTTGTGTCACCTTGGACGGATCCTGGCCGCACGTCGCGTCGCAGTCCAAGTTAACATGTTGAGGATGAACCGCTTGCGGCTGGTAAAGCCTATCGCGACTCTGATGGGGTCACATGTACTTGCTTCCCACCTCTGGCCTCGATTCTAGGACACGGTCCACGGTCTCTCCAAGGCGTTGCCCGTCAGCTTTGTCCTCGGCATTGAGCCTGCTCGCTGCTGACTGTAAAACGAGCGGCGGCGTATGCAAGAAGCTCTCCTACTCTAAGGCCTGTGCCTGTCTGAATATCCCACGGACAAATTGAAGCACGCCGCCACCCTTTCCTTCAACCGGGACACCAACTACAACATCGCCAAGACGCATATCATTCTCTTCGCTGCCACTGCAAGGCCGAGCGTAACGTTTGGGAATCTTGCCATCATGTCTTGCGCAGCGATTGCGGCATAGACGAGGCCATGTTCCCCTGGCAAGAGCGCAATGACGACGTTGTGCTGTCCGATTCTGCCGTGTGTAGTTGTTCCGGTCATGGCGAGACCTCCGCGCAGGACCTGCATGCCTTTTGTCTAGAGCGCTTCTGAGGCAGCATACTCGCATTCCAAGGCGCACATCCAACCCACTTCAAGGGCTAACGTGGACGAGTTGACGTGGAGCACTTCACACCAAACAGAGGACAATCATTTCGGATGAACAGTGTCATTATTTCTTTTCCTTCCTAAACGCCAGCATTCACAAGCCGTTGCGAGTCGCGAAGGCAAATACTTACCCAGTCCATTACAAGCCGTGAAGTAAACGTCAAGATTGGTACAGCCAAAAGAGAGGCATGGTTTGCAAACCTCAAGGATTTCCGCACCACGCCAACTCTCCAAGTATTTGCATTTGCAGAGCCCCCAGGTCCCTCAGAAGTATTCGCACGAGTTCAATTTGGAGCGGCTCCTGCACGTTGCCGTGAGGAAACCGTTCCCAAGATCAGCCGTCAAATCCCTCAGAAGCCCACTGGTAATTATTGTAGTCGCCGAAACGACTAACTCGCCTCAGAACCCACGATCAAAAAGCCAAATGAAATCCCATCAGGCGAGTGCCTCGCAGAGGAGGCTGTGCCACGAGCCCACGGTCCAAGTGCAAAAAGCCCCCAGGTCTATCGCCGCTCCACGAGGAAGCGACATTCTCAAAGCCCACAGTCTCGTCATAGACGAAGCCTCAACTTGTTTTGAAAACGACAGCCCACTAAGCCCACTTTGTGCTGGAAAGCCCGCCGACAGCCCCCAGGTTCCCTCCTTAGTCGAAGGAGATCTTCGAGCCCGAGAAGCTCGAGCCACCTCCTCGGCTGAAGCCACCACGACCGCCACCACGGCCACGGCCACGGCCGCGGTCACCACCCCGGCCGCCACCACGTCCACCACGGCCACGACCACCGCCGAAGCCACCACCCCGGCCGCCGGCGCCACCCTCACGAGGGGGCCGGGCGCTGGCGAAGTCGAGGCGAATGTTGCGCGACATTCTGCCGGTGCCAATGGGAGCACCGTTGAGCTCCTGGAAGACGTGCTTGGCGTCTTCAATAGAAGTGAAGCTGACGTAGCCGAAGCCCTTCAAGTTACCAGAGTCACTGTAGTATGCGTTAGGTTGAGTCGCAAATGCACTTGGGGGCCGGGGCAAAACTCACGGGTCGGTGGGCAAGCGGACGCTTGTAGGCTCGCGCACGTCACTGAAGAACTTCTGGACACTGTCTTGGTCGACATCGAAGGGCAGGTTGCCCACAAAGAGGGTGTCGCTCTCCGGGCTGACGGAGTCGCCGTGCTTCTTGGCGCGATCGGCGGCACGGGCCTGAGGGTTCGCGTCGGTGGGCTTCGCGTTGGCGTAGTCGAGGTTGATGGCACGGCCGTCAAGCTCCTTGCCCTGCATGGCCTCGTAAGCCTTGGTGGCAGATTCGGAGTCGTTGAAGTCGACGTATCCGAAACCACGGCTACGGCCGGACAGCTTGTCGGTGACAACACGAGCGCTGGCCAGACCCTCAAACTCCTTGAACGCTTCGTACAGGGAGTTGTCGTCAGTGCCCCAGCTCAGGCTGCCGGCGAACAGGGTGGTGGCGGCCTGGGCGTTCTCGTCAGTCTTGGCCTTCTTAGGCGTGGCATCAATCTCCGCCTCAGCCTTGCGCTTCTTGGAAGCAGGCGCGGCCTCCTCAGCATCGGAGGTAGAGTCATCGGAATCATCCTCGGAGTCATCAGATTCATCCTTCTGCACGATGGTTAGCCTTGTACAAACTGTGAGGCCTTAAGAGTTACTAACCTTGGCAGCAGGCTTCTCATCGTCAGTGTCGGACTCGGAAGAGTCAGACGAGTCAGAAGAATCGGCGGTAGCAGGCTTAGCGGTGCCGTTGGTCTTGGGCTTGGCCTCTTCCTCAGACTCGCTGTCCGAGTCAGAGTCAGAGTCAGAGTCGGAGTCGGAGTCGGAGTCAGCAGCAGCGGCGGTGGCCTTGGGCTTGCCGTTGACAGCGGGCTTCTTGGTAGTCTTCTCCTCAGAGTCCGAGTCAATCTCGGAGGAATCAGAATCTTCTTCCTCCTCAGAGTCGTCGGAGGACTCAACCTCGACAACCTTTTTCTTCTTGGGCTCCTCCTTCGGCAGCTTCTTAGCGGCAGGCTTGGCTGCCTCCTTGGTCTTGGTCTTGGTCTTGGTCTTGGACACCTTGGTGACGGCCTTGACGGCCTCGGCTTTGGCCGCGATAGGCTTAGAAGGCTGAGCCTTCTTGCTCTCCTTGGTCTTGGTCTTGGCCATTTTGACTGAGATGCGAAAGAATAACAGTGCGTGAGAGAATAAACTGGGGGAGATGCGAAATAGAAGGAGGAAAAAAAAGTAGAATCTGGGAATGCAAGAGGCTTTATGCTGGTGCGCGCAGGGGGCTGGGGAATTTTTTTTTTTCCTGCCAAAATGTGGGGCTGGGCCCAGGGCGGTGAGCGCGGCTGTCGGTACGTACTCGTAGTGCTATAGCCTCATGGACAAGATTGATTGATGCCCTAGAATTAAGGCTTGCACGGATTCTAGCGCATCTCATTTGCCGAATGTTAGCATCACGGCTACGGATATCGACCAACCTGTCGCCTCTATCCCGACAGCTTCTGAGCACGACGGCGTCTGGCTTAGGAATTTGAGGCTCAATCAATCCGCCCAACATGCCGACCGCCGAGTCCGAGTCCTTCAAGAGCCAAAAGCCCAAGGTTCCTCCCACCTTCAACGGCGTCGACTACGACGACACGAAAGCCTTCAAGGCCGCCGAGGATGCCATCATCCGCGAGCAATGGGTGGGCGCCATGATGACCCGACTAGTTGGCGAGGAGCTGGGCAAGTGCTACATGCGGGAGGGCGTCAATCACCTGGAGAACTGTGGCCAGCTGCGAGGTTAGGCGCAATGCTGTCTGTTGGCACTTTCGGGGCAAGACTGACGGTGTGCTCAGAGCGATTCCTACAACTGATGGCGTCAAACAAGATCAAGGGAACCAAGTTCCTGCAGCAAAACTACATCGAGAAGAAGGATGAGGAGCTCGACCTGGCGGCCAAGGTGCACACGAGCAACAAGATTGCGAAGCTCAACGAGGGACGATTCACCTCGTAGGACGGGACCGCATGATGGCGAAAACCAGGCTCGAAAGTCTACGGATGGCTTTAGACGGGTTTGGAGGATTTGGCACCTGTGCAATTGCGGGAATGGCATGCATTCAGATGAGATGTGCCTGAGGAGTTGTTGCGCCCGCCGGAGAGCATCACTTGGATCCTGTACGAGTGTGTATATACCAGGAAGCAATGGAATGAATATTAGATGCCAATTGCTTAGTCTGATTGTCCAATTGCCCTGCATGTTGCTTCGTAGTCGGCTCTTTTGGACACGCACGCGAGGCTACAGTCGCGGAGCTGCGGCCGACCTCATTGGCAACTTCTTACTTTTGGCTCGAACACCACGAGCGCACTGCGGCACAGTTCCCAGCGCAGCAAAAGGAAACAGGGGCCAGGATCCAGGACTCTGGCGGCCAGGCAGAACGAGAAGATGTAGGCCGGCCATGCCGCCGAGGTCGTGCCATGCCCAGACCCAAAATGCAAATCCAGGGGGATTGTTTTGGAGAATGAAATGCGGTTTACGCATTACGCAATGGTTGTCTATGGAAAGGACTAAAGACTGAAGATCACTCTATGGACGAGGACGGTAGAGAGCCCTCCGGAGAGCGCGAAGTCTGTACGGAAGACCGAAGTGTGAATAAGCCCATACCCAGCCCGAGGATCATTCTCCGGGTTGGTAGGAGACGATCCTAACCTATCCAATGGCGACAACCTTCAACTGAGCCTGCGAATTGTCGGATCTGTTGCTGTTTCTGCGCGATGAAGATTTTTGGTTCTTACTGCTGGCCACGGAACCATCAGACGGTGGTGGGCGAGACTTCGCCGCCTCGGAAGCGCTCTTCCTGTTTTCCTCAAGGATGATATCCAAGGCGTCCCTAATCTGCTTCAGGCGCGCGTCCTTTGCCCAATCAAGAATGTTTCGCACTTGAAGGCGAAAGTTCTTAAAATGCTCTGGGCTCGACAGCAGGAAAGCATCAACCCGCTGGAGGTAACAGTTCAAATCACTTTCCTTCCACGAGATATATAGCTGGGCAACATTGTTGTCCACGGCAATGCAATAGGATAAGTTGTCGACACGCTGTGCGCTCTGAGCCTCTCGAAGCGAGGTGTTCAACTGGTCGACAGCGTTGAGGCAGGCTGCTGAGGCGCCCGCACACTGGTTTGTGGCAACCCAGAGGTCACCCGACGTACCTCCGGCGGCCTTGAACTCGATGGCGAGAAAGGGAAACCTAAGGCCTTGCGTTGTCGCTTCCGCAAACCGTGCATTTCGAGGATGTAGAACTTCTTGGGCCAGGAATTGTGGTTGGGTGAAGGCCCCATCCAGGCGATCGCCAGAATATCCATAGAGGAGATCGGGCTTCGGCTGCGAAACCCTAAACCGGCTTTCAGGATGGTTGGGAATGAGATGAGAAGGTATCAGGGATGACTTGGCACTTTCCAAGCCTGCCGAGCGCCCATAGGTGAGGTCTGAGTGCCGTGGAAATACCGCGTCTTCGAGAAATGTCTCCACATCCGCTTCATTACATCCTCTTGCAAGAATTTCCAGACTGTGAAGATATCCTTTGATTTGTTCGGACGACGGACCAGGCGAATCCCGCTCTGCTCGTGATTCCTCAACACTGCTGGAAATATAATCAGGAAGCTGAGTATCAGCATCTCGAACGTAAATGTTGTTCGAGTTCAAGTTGTTCCGACGATAGGCCGGATGGCGAACACTGGCAGTGACGGAAGCAGAATCCTCTGTCGCCCGGTACGAACGAGACCCGGTAGAAGCCAGCATCAGCGGCACCGCAAACCCATCAGCATCCCGTGTGTAACCCATCTCCGGCGCCGATCTCGTGAGCTGCCTCGAAACGGGGTCGTCGTATGAACGGTAAAGATGGCTATCTGACCGGCAGCGATTTTCTCTGTCTGATCCAACGGACTCGAGCCACTCGGATACAAAGGTGTAGAGAGACTCGGGACGGGGATGCGGGTGGACTGGGTCGACGAAGTCCTTGAGGAACGAGGCGTTTGTCCGCTTGGGGGGCCTAGGCTCTGGCTGTTGTAGAGCCGTCTGCGCGACCTCCTCTGTTAGTCGTTGGTTTGCGTCAGGGAACGTCTGCATACCTTGTCCGTCTGTTCTGCTTTCTCGATTCCAGGCTGTTGTGCGTCCGTCCGCGTCAATCGGGCCCTCTTCGCCGGCGACGGATCGCTCTTGGGTGTCGGGTCGAGTTGCCTCTTCGCCGTCGGCACGGCAGTCGCGTCTCGGGTGAGGCCTCCGTTCATTGGAGACTGCTCTCGGTGGCTCCGCGGAAGCTCTGTACCTGATGAGTTAACAATCGTCCGCTTCCGCGAAACTTGTCGATGACTGACCTGCACCCCTGTCAACAGCGTCCAGCAGCTTCGCTTGCACGGCCTTGGATGGTGTCGCACGGGAGCGGCCGGTCCGCGCCTTGGTAACTCTGCCGTTCATGGCAGAAAACGCACTGATGCGTGGAGGACTGATGAGTTTTCTATCGGCACTCAGGCTGGCCGACAGAGTGGCCTGCTGAGAGCCGCAGGGTCGTGGGTTTCGTTGCATGCAGTCGGAGAGATTTGTTTGGTCAAGATCATTTTTGAGCAGGGCGCCTACTCGTACAAGTGGCCAGGCGCAAGATGTAGAGGCGGCTACTGTTGATTGGCCGTGGGTGGTTCCCTGCGGGATACCACAATTGAAGTTGGCGCTTAGGCCTCCTATTTGCTAGGTATTTCCTGCGGCGTGGCCCGTGGTGCGGCTCAAGGCCAGCGAACGAGACTTAAGAATACAACACCTCACCGAGTGGGATAAAACGATCGCCCTTCAATTGCAAGTCAACGCAAGTGGTAAAGGGTAGCTGGTTCTCGCAGAGAGTATCCAGTACCCGACAAGATGGGGCTGAGTGGCCTGGGGTCGACGATAGGCGACCCCTCCATGCACGGCGGCAAGACAGGGCAATCCAGGGGCACGCGACGGGGAAGCGGCGGGGAAGGACGGGCTTAAGCGGCCGGGCCTTATTCTGTGAGACTTGCTGGGTCTTGATCATCCCGTTAGGTACTCGTCTGGGATTGTCAGTCTACCAACGACACAGCCGGTGTCTGTAAAAACTCAGAAAATTCGTGACTTGTAGGGCCGGCCGGCCGATCACCTGCCGCCGCTTAAAGTGAGGTGCCAGGTAAATCATCGGCGCGGGAAGGTCTCGCTGCGGGGCTCTCACGTTCCAAGTGCAGTACGGTAGGACTTCTACTCGTAAGCAGCACTGTCAAAGGCCAGCTGCCCCAACGCCCACGAGCCGTGCACGCGCTGCTGCGACGCTGTGACTGGTGCCGCCTAACCGCCGGGGCTACGATTCGCTGGCTTCAAGACCTGCGATAGCCATTCGTTCACACACGGACATTGGTGAGGGCCGCAGTACCGGCCATGTTGACGTGTGTCCACAGTTTCAGCCTACTCATGAATCCGTCCACATTCTTCCCGAAGAAGCGCTCGTCGAGAATCCTCCAATAGATGCCGTCAAACGCCCAAGACTTGCGTGCCGCGTACGCGAGCCAGAAGTCACCTGTCTCCCAGCTGCGGCGCATGTGTATACCACTGGAGCCACCTGTCAACTTGTTCACGACGTTAAGTCACACTCGTTGCGGCAATGGAGAACCATGATTCCAACCGAGGGCCCTATCAAATGGACCTTCAAGATCGACCATCAATTCCTTTTGCCATGTTCATTACCACTTCCCAGTTCCCCCGAACGCCGTGATTCCCCATGCTTAGAATAAGACGCGTCTTGCTTTCTGAATGCCTCTAATGTCCCATGGCTTCGGTCTAGTTTTCCCCATCCACCGCTGCCACTCGTGCTCCAACGGATCGCAGAATTTCATCATCTGCGCAAACTCCCAGTAATCAGGGAACCAGCCAGAGGATTCCCAATCAAGCAAAGCGGTGATGTGGCAGTTCTCGTCCACCATGATATTTCGGGGGCCGATGTCGCCATGCGTAAAGACGGATGTGTTGGAACGCGGAAGTAACTCGAGGATGTCGCCACTGTCACGGTAAGAAAGCCCATTAAAAGCAACATATCGAGAGTAGATACGACTCCGTAGGGTGTCATCGTCCAAATCCCGAGGCGGAATATCGCTGCTACTACCGATGAGAGGGTCACGAGAAGGAGAGCCGTCAACGGTGCGGTAAAGTCCAGGACCCAGATCGTCAGGACGTGGTATAGTTCGAATTTCAGCCACGAGGTCCCAAATGTCTTGACAAACGCGGTCCTTGCATGCTTCGTCGAGCTCAGCCCACATCGACTTGAGTGTCCTCCCCGGCATGAAGTCCATAGACAGCTCGCCGTAGAAAGGGGCGCCGTCTTTGTATCTGTAAAGTGATCCATGGACGAGGGGAACCGGCATATTTGGAATGTGCTCCTTGACGAGCCGCATCGCTCTCTCTTCTGAAGGCCGAACTTTGGCGCCCTGCTTGAGGACAATCCCGGGCTGGATTAGACTGATTGTGCACCCGAACTGCCAAGCGATCCGTCGTGTCTCGAAGTTCGGGTCATCTAAGAAGTGTTAGAAGGTAATGAAATGCAAAGGGTTGACAAATTTTTCCTTACACTCGTCAGATTCGTCATCGCTCATGCTTGCACGTTGTCGTCTGACCGTTTGAGCAGTGGAGGAAGGGTCGGTTGGGTACAGCGATCGTGTTGCGAAGAATGCTTGGAACGCGCAAGACGGAGCTGGATTGGCGCCTAAGGTTGCAACAGAAGCTCGGACCACCTGACGCTCCGATTGGTGCCGAAGCAGAGAAGTAGACACACCAATCGCGACTAGTTGCCCGAGTGGCTGCCTCTAATTTTAGCTCCCAGTTTCAGAAAAGGTGTAACATCACCCTTTTCTCCCTCGGCAAAGATGCAAGCTTGAAACCAACGGTATTTAAAGCCACTTCCCGGCCTCGTCAGTCATGGCCGAGCCGAATACATGTAGGTAGGAGCCAACGAGCAACCCACCAGCGCGAAAGCTTCCAAGCAGCTGAGTGGCCGGTGAGTTAGGCTCACGCGTTAACCATGTTCAGGCGGGTAGAACGCTGCTGACATGCCTGCCAACAGCAGCTGAGTGGCCAGTGAGTTAGGCGCGCGCGTCAACCATATTCAGGCGGGTAGAACGCTACTGCATATGCCTGTTAATAGTAGCTGAGTGGCCGGTGAGTTAGGCACACGCGTCAACCATGTTCAGGCGGGTAGAACGCTGCTGCACATGCCTGCTAACAGCAGCTGAGTGGCCAGTGAGTTAGGCGCGCGCGTCAACCATGTTCAGGCGGGTAGAACGCTGCTGCTCATGCCTACCAACAACAGCTTCTTTCGTCTTCACAACGGCCAGCCAAGATTATGGGGGTCGATTCGCGCCGCCTATTTAAGGCCAGAGCCGTGGGATCATTCCACGAAATCGACAGACAGCTTTCTCGCGCCGCTCTACCTCGTCTCGCTCGACTTTCATAGACGCCCATATACAAGCACAACACACCAGGAGTGTCCCCACATACTGCTTTCACGTTCCTTCTGCCGCACATCAGGATGTCCGACGAACGCGCCGCCGTTAGCCACGTTGTGCGTCATGGCCGGGAGTACGTCGAGTATTCGGATGGCTCACAATGGAGCCGCAAAGTCGACCGGAAAACGGGCAAGCCCCGCGGCGAATGGACGGCAGTCGAGGCCCCCGTGGCTCAGGAACCGGAACCTTCGGTCCTGTATCTGTCCGTTGTCGTGCAGCATCAGGCTGAACACGAGCCAAAACACTGGTCTTTGTTCTCTCATCAACCCGACTCCGCCGGAACAGGAAGGGGCCATATCTGGCAGGTCAAGGGCGACGCAGAGCATATGCACCACCAGCACACCCCAAATATCGACATCTTAATCTCTGCATCCTTTGCTTGGCACCAAGTTCTGAACACAAACCTCAGCGACTCCCAGTTTGCCACGGTCGACCGTATAGCCCAGGCAGAGCCTGCACCGCGTGCTGCAAATCGGGCTGCAGTAACAGAGAACTGTCAGGGTTGGGTGATTAGGGTGTTATGGCGCCTCGTTGATGAGGGAATCGTGGAGGAGAGCGCAGTCACCATGTTGCAAGGGTACATGGACCCTATCAACTGAGAAGGGACGGGAAATGTCAGGAACCGTACTAGAGGGAGAGGTATAGCGAAGTCTGCTCAGTCAATTTATCTGTCTTTCTTTTGACTCCAATCTGTTCCATCCGTTTGTCTACCTCTAGCAAAATTGTTCACAAGCCAATCCCAATGACTGCTTTTTCAATATCGGCATGCAATCTGTAGATATATTAATCAGCCGCACCCGGAGTCAGGGTTGACCAGAACCCGGGTCCCTGACTCCTTTATGTATTCGTGGCCTTTAGTTAGTATAATTAAGATCATTACAGCTTCCGCAGCCTTCTATAGGTTATGACTACGACCGGCACGGAGATATAGATTACTACGAAAGCTCTCTAGCTTCGTGTTTAGATAGTCTAAGTGAGTAAAAGCCCGCTTGCGATTAAATAACTAACCCCCGAGAGACTTGCGTGTAGTTAGCGCATCGCATGCGGCGTCCTCTCTGACCGCACGATCTGCTCCATCAAACCACTATTGAGGCTTTCTCGTCATAAATACGCAGGGCCTCTACGCTGTAGAAAAGAGACAAAATTCAAATCACATAGTAAACACACACTTTCTCCAAACACAAAGGTTGAACTCTGGGACTGAACTTGTTTAAGGGAAGAGATGCCTGGACACTTGAATGCCTGAGGCAGCAGGAAATGGCGACTCGGGTGGGAACGGGAAGCGGTTCTTTTCCCCCTTTGAAAAGCCTTTTCGTCCTTTTCGTCTCTTCGTTCCTCAAGGCCAAACTCTTGTACGGGGGCAAAAATTAAACAGTAAGCTCCCTACATCAGCAATATACACCGCTAAGATTGACCCGTCCGTCCTTTCAGGTTATACTTCCGCTCATTTCTTTCTAACTTCTTTGCGAATAGCATCCAATATCGCGAATGCCCTTCACTCCCTCCGAAGTCGATGTATCCGATGCAGAAAGCATTGCGCGACATGTCGAAGTACCCGCCATGCAAAACGGCCCACTGTTTCGGACGATGTTTCCTCGCTGCGACACCATGACAGAAACGCAACGGGAAGAAGTAATCCGCTGGTATGCCGAGATGTTGGAGGATGCCTTCTAAGACCGATGGGAAAGCTTTTTGAAGGCATGCTCTGTTGATGGTACTCCTGTTGGGTTCTGTGGGTGGGCTATAATAGAACGGAATCGTGAACATCAAGTTGAAGCGAACGATGGCCAAGCAAACGAACGACCAAAGGAAGAAAAGCGCAAAAAGGCAACATGGTTACCGGAGACAATCGATACAGATGGCTGGATCACTGTGTCGAAAGCCTTAAGGACAGAGCGTGATCGGATCTTAAAGGACCTCGACAATATATGCCGTAAGTTGATTCATGTTATGGTAGTACGACAGCCTACTGACGGGTTTGCATCTAGGCCTGACGTTTATGGCGGTAAATCCGAGCTATCAACAGCAAGGGATCGGCTCGATGATGATGCAGCGGATTTGCGAAGAGACGGATCGATGCGGACGGTGCGCATATGTGCTCGCGGCACCGGAGGGGGTTTCGGCTGTATACAAAGTTTGGCTTCGAGATTGTCGGTCTAGTTCAGACCCCCCAGGGCACAATCACAAGCATGCTTCGGCCATCTCGCAATAGGGTTTAATAGAATCACTTTGTGATGCGCTGGACATCCATCGAGGACGTGTACGACATCCGCGAGGTCCGTAGACGGAAAGCAAAAGAAAAGTCTCAAGCGCCGACTGGTGACCAAGTTCCACCCCTCAACTGGCTCCGTAGTGTCGGAGTCGGCATTCTAAAGGAGAAACGAGGCTGGCTGCGTGGGGCTGGCATTAATCCCCTTCGTCCATCAAGGTTCAAAACACAGGGATACATCTAATACGGCATCAGAGCTACGCTTCCATGTGCACAAACCGCGCCCACGCAGCAGCTTGTCCATCTCCATCCGCCGCACCGCCAGCGCCGCCTCCCGGAGCGCCGATGCCATCTCGCGCCGTCCCATCCCGTCTGCCTCTGTTGCAATAGCAACCCATAAGAATCCACTCGCCACCTCCACGCAAACCGTATGGATTGATGGCCAGAGGCAGCCTATCACATGAATCACCTCGTTCTCCAGCCGGGCCGTCTTGGTCTCCGCCGGCGAACAGGCCGACAGGTATGCTCTGCGAGCGCGCGACTGGCTCAGCTCCGGGATCTTGTGCACCGTATCAAACAATCTCGTACAAAACGTGGAACTCAATGTAGTCCTCGCTGCCAACATGGATGAGAGCGCCACACTTTCTCATCTATTGAGAACATCACCAGGGGATTGCAAACCGCACCTTTCAGAGATGACAGAGATGGCAGAGATAGATGGCAGATCGATTAGCAGTAGCGACCGATACCCGCCAATTTCGGACGCAGGTGCCCGCCCAATTCGGACGGTATCTAGCCAGATCAATCCGCTCTGACAGCGGCGGACGAGCAGCCGGAGTTGGCAGCCCGCCTCCATTGGTCGACGAGTCTATTGACAAGGCAGGTAAGGCACGCGCCACGCTTGTGCGTCGAATCGAGAGCCGACCGAGCTGGCGTCAGATGCTCGATGCCCCATCCGGGCAGCCACATCGTTGCGATTCTGCGTCAACCCAACCTCCTGCGTCTTGCGGATCCAGCGTTTCCCGGCTCTTCCCTGTCTGAGGAACTCGCCCTCTCGCACTGACTGTGAATTTTTTTCCGACCCGGATTAAGCGTTCCCCGCACACTCGAGGTTCTGGGTGCTCGACGAGGAGTTGGGGACCGAGTTCTCTGGAATGCAGACAGGTGAGGCGTTCCTATCCTTCAGTGGAATCTCTGGCGGAGGAACAAGGTCGGCCCAAGGAGCAGGGGTCTGATTGGACGGGTGGGTCGGGCGCAGGGACCAAGCGAGCGAATCAAAAACGGCATCCTCGACAGCGACAAACGACCAGCCACAAGCCTCGTCTCTTGTCACGCCAACCACACCACAATTCTTCACAATGCTCTGCACACGGTGCCTCCGCACTGCCGTTTACAGGCGGCAGCTGCCCCTTGTGCGGCAATTCTCAGTAGCCTCACAATTACGGTCGGCCGAACCGAAACTGTCCACGCCCGTCACCGAGGCGGGCGAAGCCGCGAAACAAGCCGCCCCTGCGCGCTCAATCTGCACGGAAGGGACTGTCCTCAATGGCCTGAACTACACCAAGGGCGGGCGGGATCCCGTGGCTTTGAAGGACGAGGACTACCCGGAGTGGTTGTGGTCGTGCCTGGATGTCATGAAGAAGAGCTCCGACGCTGCGGACGAGAATGCCGGAGACGAATTCTGTACGTGCCTCTCTTCCCAGCAACTTGCCCTGCTTCCGCCGCGAGCTATGTACTAATCCTGTAACAGCCAAGTCCAAGAAGCAACGAAAACTAGCCGCCAAACGCCAAAAGGCCCTCGAAGCGAAGCTCTTGGCCGAAGGCAACCTCGAGGCCCTGGCGCCCAAGATTCCTCTGCCGCAACAGTCGATCAACCTGCCCGGCAGGGAGGGTGGCAGCGTTGAGGAGAACATCGCGGCTGCGGATAAGCGAGAGGAGCTCAGGAAGGCTATGCGCAAGGAGAGGAAGGCTAAGATCAAGGAGGCCAACTACCTGAAGTCTATGTAAGGGTATGGCAAGTCGGATATCGAATTTGTACAACAATACGTGGGAAAAGTCAACCCATATGTAACATATGACGCGTTCTGCGCATTGAGAGGACACCCTGCCAGAGTTCACTGAAACGATTTCATTGCATACAAGAGCAGTGATGCATCACGCCCCGGCAAGACAGTACAGACAACATGCCGCTACGTACTCTTCAAAACCACGCTCTTGTCACTAAATATTTCTCTCATGCTCGCTCCTTGTGCCGCGACACTACAATATGCTCAAATCCAAGGGCACGCTACTCCCTCTGCCTGCCCGGTATTTCTTGTGTGCACCGACGAAATCTCGAGGCTTGGGGAACAAGCTTTCATCCTTAAAATGCCACCTAGCGTCGTTGATGATGATGCGACCACCGCCATGGCTGGGTGTAGGAGAATGAGATGGATGGCGACTTGGACCCGGCGACTTGGAGCCATTAGCAGACAATGTGAATGAGCTCGGGTCCAGCATCGACTGGCGAAGGGATGATCCGCGGTTTCGCGATTGGGGTGGCGGAGGAGGGGAGGTTGTTGTAGGCGGGAATGGAGCCGCATTTGGGGGAGGAGGAGGCGGCGCAGAGCTTGGGGATGACTGTTCGGCCGCTCGAATAGCGGCTTGAGCAGCAAGAAACGGTGTCGAGTTGGAGGGAGGCGGCGGAGGCGGCGGAGGCTGCGCCCGTGGAGCCGGCGATGGGGGCAGCCGCGAGTGTGCTGCTGCCGGAGGGGGCGGAGGGGCTGACGGGGCAGCGCCGGGGCAGACGACGGCGGAGGAGGCGGAGGCGCCGAAGGAGTAGGCGCAGAAGATGCCGGTGGAGGAGGCGGCGGCGCAGGGACAAACGCCAGCGTGGATTTCGACGGCTTGCGAGATGTGGGAAGCGGAGGCGGCTTCTTTCCTATCGGTGGCGGAGGTCCCTTTGAGCCTCCCAGCCCACTCGTCTTCCGCAAGCTGTTGACTCCTCCGGGAGGTGGCACCGGCGGTCCACGTCCAGGGAGAGCTGGCGCGGCTCCGGGTGGTGGCTTCGGCGCAGATCCGGGAGGCTTTGGCGCCAAGCGTCCAGATTCTCCAGGGTCTGACAGGTAGGATGAGTCGGCGGTTGCGCCGGTGTCGACGCCTCCTCCCCTCTTCTTCAGCTTGGGCATGCCCCCAGCGAACAGTCCTCCCAACTGAGGAGCAGAGTCCATCCCCGAAGCGGCCGCCTGTCCCGAGCCTTGGTCACTGTTGCTTCTAGCACGATTCCCAGGGACGGGGGGCGCAAGGCCGGGTACTGGTGGTGCGCCGGCGACTGGAGGCCCTGATGAGGAAGACTTGCCGATGACTGGCGCCGAGCGATCGTTTGTAACGGCCTTCTTCAGCGCTTTGCCCTTGTGGATGTCGCTGAGAAGCGCGTTCTGGAAGCGCCGTTAGCTGAGAAACTCGGTTTGAAACCAGCAGCGGTTGCATCGTACCCTCCCAGGCGGCGGCCGTCCGGGCAAGGCGCCTGGTGCTCCTCCCGGGGGAGGGGGAGGAGGTGGAGGAGGGCCGCCTCCGCCGGGTGGTGGTGGCGGAGGCGGCGGCGGCGGAGGAGCCGGCATGGCGACGTCTAGTTGTTCGAGATATGGTGAAGTCGCGTGCCTCGGCGGCAACAAGACGGGGTTTGAGAGGCCGTGGTGGTTCGAGAGTCGGGCGCCGTTGGGACAGGGGAGCCAGCAGCCTACTGCTTCTCTTCGCCTGCTCCGGATTCAAGTCCCTCGCAAGCCAAGTCCCTCGCAAGTCAAGTGAAGGCAGCCAAGTCGCGAGAAGGGAGGACCAGGCGTTGCGCTGCGGGATTGTGCTGAATGCTGAAGCTGAATGGAGGAAAGGGATGGCGCGGCGCTTGTCGAGGCTCGACGTTTGTTGGAGCTTGCGTGTGGTTTCGTCATACGCTGCAGGGTGCGGGTCAGCGATGCGCCGCACTGAGCCACGGCGCCTGGCGCTGGCCCCACCGTCGCCGAGGGACCGTACTCGTAATCCGCACTGAGAGAAGCAGCAGGCCCTGCCCTCTAAAAAATGCACCAGAAAACCATGAGATGCCTTTCAAAAAAGCATATTATATAAACAGGTTGCTACAGCTCTCACGAATGAAGCACTTGAATTGTCGTTGCTGTCTGTATGATGGCCAGTGGGCCGCAAGAAAGCCAGTCCGTGCTTTGAACAAGACTCTGGTGGAGACGCAGGAACCTCCCATGATTTTCTGGCTCCTGTTCTTCCACCACCCTGAGATCGCAGCCTCCGCCCCCGGGTTGTGCCTCAACGCCGACGAATTGACATCGCCCTCCAATTTTGGGACTCTGACACCGGCTCCATCGCCCCAAGGACAGCCGACGCGACGATGCGACGCGCGAGCCCGCGACAGGTCGGCTTCATCTGCGACGCTTGCGCCTTCGTACGGGTGCAGGCGCAGGCCTCGAAGCAGCCCTTCGCCAACCGGCTCCTCTCGACACAGACCCGCGGGCCGTCCAAATCCCTGGTCTGGCGGCCAACCGCGACGAGATGGTCTTCGACGGCAGCGGCGAGCGCACCTGCTGAGCCAGCAGCAACGGCAAACCGAGCGGCTGCTCCATCCATGCCGCAGCAGATATCAGAGCCGCAAGAACTGGCGAACGTGGCAGAGGATAGCCGGAAGAAGTTCCTCTCGGTCGATGGAATCCCGGCCCAGCAGCTTACGACTGCCGCACTTCAGTCGTGCCTGCGTGCTGCCGCGGCGCTGCATCCCCAACTGAAGAGGGCGGAAGCGCAGTCCAAAGCCTCGGCCTCGCGGCTCGTCGCGCTAGGCGCCGAACGAACCGGGGCCAGACTGCCGATAGATGCAAAGCTGCAGGATGCAGTCACCAGGATCTCGTTGTCCGCCTACACCATCATCACACACCCCAATGTCGAGATGACACCAGAGTTCCTGGAGCTCTTCGTTCAGACCCAGGCGCAACTCGGGAGGCCCGAGTCGCTCCCGTCTGTGCTTGAGCTGTACGCGACCAAGCCGAAGCCTGTGGTCAAGGATGGCGAGATCCAATACGTCCCGCAGAATCCCAACGCGGCTTCAAGGGCCATCGAAGTGGGTGTAGCCGGTTTGGCCCTGCAGACGGCCATCGAATCCAAGACGCTGGACTCTGCGCTCGGCATCATCGAAGCCTCGTACTGTGTGCCTGCCTTTCGGCGTCAGAAGCTGCTCAAGCATGCCACGGCCCCAGCCATTGGCCTTGCTACCCTTCCGTTTGGCATCTTTGGGCTCTCCACTGCCTACGCCGCCTACTGGCAAAACACCATGGACATTACCACAGCCACGGGCATTGGCGTCGCCGGCATTTCCGGTTACTTCTTCGTGGTGGGCTCGCTGGGCCTGATCGCCAAGCTGAGCAACAAGGACCAGATGAAGCGTGTGACCTGGGCGCCGGGCACGCCGCTTCGATATAGGTGGCTCAGGGAGGAGGAGAGAGCGGCCCTGGACAAAGTTGCCTGCGCCTGGGGCTTCCAGGAGCCGTGGAGGCATGGCGAAGAGACGGGGCCTGAATGGGAAGGATTGAAAGAGTACATGGGATACAGGCAGATGCTCCTCGACCGCGTCGAGTTTATGGACGGCATGAGCTGAGTATACTTTTAGCAGCGTCAGATGTATTGTAATCATGCATGTATATACAGTCAAACAACAAGTCTAGATATGGACGGCTCGGTCTCGCCTTTGTCTCGCTTGATCATTTTCGCAAAGTGTTTGCTGCCAATTGGTCATGAAGACAACTCTCACGATGAATACTCACGGACTTGTCACGTCGCCTTTGATGTTCAATATCACTGCCCAACTTTGGCGTGCCTTTATGCTTGAACCAAGCCTCCCATTTTATCTATAATATTCATATCTATAACGGTATACTTGCCCAACCTCGTGGGCATACCCGAGGAATCCGTCGACACGGGCGCCTTTAAACACACGTTACACCTCCCTGTACGGACCCCCCTCGTAGGAAATCTCGTACCGCGTCGTCTTCCGTATCGCGTGGTCGCTGTCGTCGCGGGGAGCCGTGCTCGAAACATTCGTCAGGATGAACTCCTCGCTCGTGTCATCGCTGTGCTGCACGACGCCGCGGTGGAGGCCCGCCGTCTGGGGCGGACCGGAATACGGCTTCCAGTCGCGGTTTTGCGATTGGCTCGATTTCCCCGGGCCAAAGGCGGGGGTTGGGCGGCTCGAGTTGGCGCTGGCGGCGGAGGATGCGTTGGAGAAGGCCTTGGGGAAGAGCCAGGCGAGGACCATGTGGCACATGGGGAGGCAGGCGCAGATGATGGCGACGTTTTCTTCGATTATTGTCCAGAGGGTCGAGTTGATGTCGTCTGAGCATTCGTCAGTCAGGACCGCATGTGAAGCAGAGGGGTGAAACCTACAGGTAGAGTCAGGGCTGGTAGTTGAGACGTTGATGGTTGTGGCTCGCATAATAGAGGTGATTACGACACTGGGAGTAGAAGTTGGCTTAGGACCACGGCTTCCGAAGGGAGAAACGCATGTGAACTTACAAACCACCCAAGGCAAAGACCAGCATCAGTGCCATCTTCTGGTTGATGGGCAGCTTGCTGGCCCAGAGGGGCTGCATGGGCAGGCACAGGATCATAACGTCGGTGGTGATGGAGAAACCGGCGTTGGCGTACCAGTTCTTGGTCAGGCTGATGCACTCGGGGCGTGTCGACTTGTCCCAAGCGCCCTTGATGGGGCTGCACTGCCATATGGAGGAGGCGGTGGTGGCGACCATGTAAGCGAGGATGAGGCCCAAGAGGCTGTAGCAGCAGATGCGGAACCAGCGCTGGACGAAGATGCGCAGATACAGGAGCAGGATGGACGCTTTCGTAAGGTTGATTGTGAGCTTGTAGAAGACTTGGGCGACGTAGTAGAGCTGGATCAGGAGGCGTAGCGTCAGTGTCACTGTAGGTTGTGCTCAGGCAAGGGGAACGACGAAGGACGAGTTGGCAGCGTCAACAGGTGTGGTGTCGCCTGACCTTGAGTGCCATCAGCTTGTTCTCATCGCCCAGGTCGGAGATGTGCTGTCCGAAGCCGTAGTTGCAGGCAATCATCATGCAGATCTGCACAGCAAGCGCGCAGGCCTGGAAACAATGGTGTTAGTCGACCAACTGCGCGAGACATGGGCACGAGAGCGCCGAGGGGCAAACGCACCAACGATGCCACGATGGTCCAGTCATCCCATCCAAGACCGGACCTCCGTGAAACCCTATTCCATATCCGGACGGCGACAAAGACGGGAGTCGCAGCAAAGAAGACGATGCAGGGGGTGCGGACTTGGGCAGCATTGCTGGGCCCGGGGGTGTTGCCGGAAGGCATCTTGACGAAGATATCGTGGAGGCCGCTGCCTCGAGGACTCTTGAAGGGACGGTTGCTCGGCTCAGCGAGCTATATCTGCAGCAGACTGGAGCCCGGACGGGATTCCGGCGGACAAAGCGCACTTGTATCTTGGAGATTCGCGCCTCCAGTCCTGGCCGCCGTGACAGGAACGGTGTGGCTGCAACGGAAGGCGCTCTCAGAGCTCGGCACGGGTGGTGGTGCCTTGTGAAGTATCTGCAGAAGCGACCACAGGCCGGCAGAGATGCTGCGAGACGGGACAGCCAAGGCAAATGCCGAATATGCCAGCCCTCTGCGATGCGCGAGCGAGCCCGGGCCCACGGGTGGCAAACAGCGCATCCCACAAGCCGTCCTGAAGACACCAGAGGCGCTCCTTTCCCAGTCGCCGTGTCCGGGCTGGACGGAGCTGGAGACCTCGCAGACAGCGAGGCTCTGGAGACGAGGGCATGGAGGGCGCGTGGATCGTTGCAGTTCCACAGGCGAGTCAGGACTCTGAAGAAGGCGAGCCGGGATGCTGGCCTACACGAGGAACTGTCAGGATGCAGGCAATGCCGTGCAAGATGAAGGCCCATCTACAAGTACCGGGTCGATGAGATGCGCATCTGGCACGGCATCCAACGCTGTCGAGCTAGCACATGTTGAGCGCAGGGTGCGTTGCATCGTGGCGTTCGAGCCGTGATCGACAGGCAGATCTAGAGATGCAATGCCGACGACACTTGCTGGCCCTGGCCCCTGACAGGAGCCATCCGTACGACGCACTGCGGGCAACGCCTTGCTGCCCGGCCTTGCTTCCCCTGGTCCGGAGTCGCGCCTGTCACAGCAACGAGCGCCCAGGCACGTCGACTCTGGTCCACCGTGCCCAATCGCCCTGCTGTCGATGGCGCCATCACGGCTGGACACTGGCGCAGCCGAGCCCAGAGAGGCAGCCCGTCCCGCCTGCGCAGGCCCGTGTTGCCGGCAAGCGGTGGCAGCAAGCGAAACGCGTGGCGGCCCGCGCATTTCTTCTTTGCTTCTAAAGCCTTGCCTTGTTGTGGTAGGCATCGCACTCGTACTGTAGTCGGTGTTCGCCGTCGGCGTCTGCGATATGGAGTCGTCCACCGGGGCCCTCCTTTGGTCCCGCAGAGGGGCCGACGAATGCCACGAGCCGTTTAAGGGCAGGGGGGGCTCTTAATTCTCGCAAATGAAGGTTCCATTGGTCGGCCGGGATCGCGAGACGGGGACCAGGACTCGCAGATTGTGGTGCTGAGAGCGTCTTGCCCGGCGACGGCCTCGCGAGAGCCGGCCGGACGAGGCCTTCAAGCCGAAGGGCTGCCGGCGCCACGAACGGCCGCGGTGACGCTGGTGGCGCAGAGCCTAAACGGCCGTCCCAGAGCCGTGCCCCAAGTCTGTGCGCGGTGGGCTTGGACGCATGCATGACGGGTCCGCTGTCATTCCGTTTTTGGCTATGGTCCGGCTTGCATCCTAGACGGCGAAGTGGCTCCCGACGGAGCACGCATCCTGCCCCGGGGCATCCGAACAGGCGCGTCTGTCGCTACCTAGGTATCGAAATAGAGGGGCCACAGACTCCTCTCCTGCGCCAAGAGACAGACCCTCCCAACAGCAGCGTGTGGGGCTTGACGGCGGCCGTCGAAGACATGCACACGGAAGTGAGCAGCCGGTGCGTCGCCTTGAAGATGCTATGCGGTCGCGTCCGCGTGCTGTGTCCAATGCGGGAGTCCGCGACGGTTGCCATTGCTGCAGACTCGGAACCAAGGCAGCCGCGGCCGGCAAGCCGCTGGCTGGGCAAGAACGGAGCCGGAGCCGTCCCCGCGATGGTTGCGCCATCTGCAGCATGGCTCGGGACAACGAATGCAACCCACACACGCTGCAGCTGCGTCTTCCGTCGCATGTAAGCCGCCGGCCACGAGCCGACGAGCCAAGGCGAGAAAGGCATGCGCCGTCTGCGGGCGTCTTGGTGATGGGCCTCGGCGTCCGCCTCGCCGCAACCCTCTCCCATCCGCATCCTCCCCGCGCGCCCACCCGCCTCCCGCCATGAAGTGCTCGCTGCTCTCGGGCCTGGCCGCGGCGCTGCTGGCGGCCGCGGCGGCCAGGGGCACCGTCGACGACGGGCCGTTCCCCGACGAGCTCAACGGCTCCAACTTCACGTACCCGTGGCCCGTCAGGGTGTTCCGCTTCGCGAGCCAGCTGCAGCCGCTGCAGATGGCCTTCGTGGACGTGCGGCCCGCGCGCAGCCCCAACAACAGGACGGCGCTGCTCCTCCACGGCAAGAACTTCTGCGCCCCGACGTGGGAGGCGACGATCCGCGCGCTCGCCGGCAGGGGCTTCCGCGTCGTGGCCCCCGACCAGGTCGGCTTCTGCAAGAGCTCCAAGCCCGCGGCCTACCAGTTCAGCCTCAGCCAGCTCGCCTGGAACACGCGCGGCCTGCTCGACGCCCTGGGCGTCGGCCGCGTCACCGTCGTCGGCCACTCCATGGGCGGCATGCTGGCGGCGCGCTTCGCGCTCCAGTACCCGCAGACGGTCGACGAGCTGGTCCTGGTCGACCCCGTGGGCCTCGAGGACTACGTCCAGAAGGGCGTGCCGTACATCAGCGTCGACGACACGGCCGCGACCGAGGCCGCGTCCACCTACGCCAGCATCCGCGCCTACGAGCAGGCCGTCTACTACGTCGGCGAGTGGCGGCCCGCCTACGACACCTGGGTCGACATGCTCGTCAACATCTACCACGGCCCGCGGCGCGACGCCTACGTCCGCAACCAGGCCCAGATCGTCGACATGGTCCTGACCGCGCCCGTCGCGCACTACTTCGCCGACCTGACGCCGCGCACGCTGCTCGTCGTCGGCGACAGGGACCGGACCGCCATCGGCGCCGCGTGGTCGCCGCCCGACGTCGCGCAGGCGCTCGGCCGCTTCGACGTCCTGGGGCCGCTGGTGGCCCGCCAGATCCCGGACTGCACCCTGCACCGCTTCGCCGACCTGGGCCACGCGCCGCAGCTTTCGGACCCCGATGCCTTTCACAAGGTCCTGCTCGGCTGGCTGACGACGAGCTGATGAGCGCCGCGCGAGGGGTTGAGTAGTTGGGGCTGGATGTCAAAGTCGGCCTCTGCTGTACATTCCTCGTGCGACGCGGCTTCTTTGTACGTGTTGAGATAGCACATCCGTGATGATGAAACGTGGACAATGCAATGCAATCTTCAGGCCCTCCTTGCGGTCGACGGATGCTCCCGCAATGGCATCCGGGGGCCCACATTCATGTCCGTCCAGTCCCGGAGCCCGGGCCCGGACCCGTCGAGGCTCCACACCGCGGTCCGTGAGCTCCGGGCCCAAAGAACAGCTCCGTTGCAGCCGCCTGGTTGTCTGGCCGCATTCCTTGCTTTCCTTCGCGTTCCTCTTTGCAGCGCCGTGGCCAAACACTGGTCAAATGAGACCTGCAGGGTCAACAACTCAACATACGTACTTGTCTATCAAGAGAGCGTTTGTTCCTGGCACAAGGTAATTGAATCGAGCTTGGAAGTGAATCACCGCGATCCGCTGCCAGCGACGGACTTATTTGCGCCCTGTTTGCACAATGCTGCCATCAGCCCATGCGCTGAACAAACCCAAAGCCCGAGTTCCACTTGCGTTGTTTGCCCGCCTGGCTCATTCACGTAACAAAAGAATTAATAGAGAAAGACAACTCAATGAAGAAAGGCAGTCTCTGGATTAAATATCTTGTTCTGGGCTTCATGAGTCCTCCACGGCTCCCAAACAACACTGCAACTCGGCGCTGCAACACCCTCCAGAGCAACCAGGTTTCTTCACTTCAACCTCTTTGCAAGCAGCTTTGCCGTCTCGACATGGATACCGGAAACGCGAGGACGGTGCTCGCCCCCCATTTCAGGAGGAGGACCTTCACGGAGACCAGCGAGGCCGGCAAATGCCTGCCGACGCTGGCGCCGAACGTGGACCCCCAGAGACGGCTGTATGCCCGTCACGTTTCCAGCGGCCGAGGCAAATGGACCGCCATGCTCAACCACGTCTACATGGAAGACGGTCTGCCGACGCACGAGTTCAAGCTGGACATGTTCTCTCACTTCTTCCTGAAGAACCCGCCTCACAAGTACGACGAGTCCGTCTTCTACATGGCCGTGCCGGCCTCGGCCCCCTGCTCGGCAGCAGAGGGGACCCGAACGCCAGAGTGGCATCACCTCTCTCTTCCCGCGCCCCTGACGGGCCAGGAATACCAGCGAAGGGTGACGCTGGGCGTCTCCAACGGGGGCGACACAGACCAGTACGGCGCGGCCGGCCCGTACCTCGGCCTCGACCCCCGTGTCAGGACGTTTTCGCGGCGCGTCGGCATGGACCAGGTCTGGCGCGTGTCCTTCAGGTTCGAGATCGACTCGTCGCAGGCCGGCGGCCGCGCGCTCGGCCACATCCACATGCTCACGCCCAGCAACATCCCGAAACTCACCACAGGGCACTTCCGCGACTCGGTGCAGATATGGGTGGGCTCCGACGGGTCGGACAGCGTGGCGTCGTTCCACTATACGTTTGTGGAGAAGCAGCCGTTGAAGCGCACGCACGGCCACTACATCTTGGGCGTCGACGACGTCGTGCATCTCGGTGACGCGGAGGATGGGATGCTGCTCACGAGCACGTACAGCATCAGGCTGCGCCCTCACCTCGCACCCACCGGCACCCGCGAGACGGTGTATCCGCTCGCTGAGCTGAGGCGCCCAGGGAGGTCTGCACCGCCGCGTGAGGGAAGCGCTGCCCCAGCCCAGCAGGCCATCGCGCTCGAGGAGCCGCCGCTATTCCCCCTTGCCGAGGACGACGCTGGTGCCGGCCTCCCGTTCACGGATCACCTTTCGTCTGCGCTGTCCTACGAGTATGACTATGACGCCCATTGCCGCACGATGGATCAGAGTTACTTTGAGGAGGCATGCGCTTTCGCTTCTGGCGATTTTCTAGAAGAGGATCCAGAGGGGTTTTCGGGCCCGTGGGTTCGGTAGCATGAAGAGCGCATTGAGTCGGCTCTGAAGCAATGTCATGGGCAGAGATTGCACAGATCAATCTCACATCTTGACCGCATTCCCATGACGCAGAACCAGGCCAGTGTAAAATCGTAGGAGTTTTGCGTGGTTTACTCCGAAGGACAGGAGTGACAGCCGAATCAACTGGATGGTCTTACTTACCAGATGAGTCGACTTGCGTTTCCCTTTGTAATTAAAGACATCCGCTGCAAGCTGTTCACGGCAACGTACTGTCCCCTTTGTAATTGAAGACAAACGATGCCACGTTGAGGATTTGATTGTGTCTATGAGCGTGTGCAGAGAACGGTAGCAAACTCGACGCCTTTGGGTATAAGAGCCGACTCTCGCACTCTGCATAACCACAACAGCAACCTTCCACGGCCAAGCCCCAGCTTCCGGCAACAGCAGCCATGATGCCGCACGCACTCTCCGTGGTCGCCACGCTCTACGTCCTCGTCAAGGCCGTGCAGACGGCGGCCGCGCAAGTCGACGGCTACGGGGCCATCCACATCGCGTACGCTCTGTTCGCGTTCTTCCTGCTCAGCTCCCGGGCCGCGGCCCGCGTTCTAGACGTGATGCTGCTCGTGGCGTACGTTGTCGAGTTTAGGTTCCATTGAGGGCGCACCGGGTTGGGTTGGAAGTTGTGTACAGGGGTGGAGACGCGGACGGTACAGATGAGCTCAGTGTTGTCAGTCAGGCCAGTTTGAGTTAGCGCGGCATCGGAAAATCCGAGAAATATTCATCCAATCTCATCGGCTTCCGAAACCCCCTTTCCCATCACTCACTGCCCTCAACCATGTCGTCCACTAGGCCAGATCTTGAGGTCGTTGAATACCACCATTATTTACCACGTGGAGTCCACTGTGTTCTTGCTTCCGGAACCAGCGCCTTCATCGGTGAAGTTGACGACTCGACCATTCTCAAGTACCCTCTCGAACGGGGCGGCGACCTGTCTCGGCTCAAGCACGAGCACCAGCTCCTAAACATTGTTGGCAACCATGCTCGGATCATCGCGCAAAAAGGGCTGATTGATGATGGCCTTTACCTTGAACGTGCGGCAAATGGGGCAATCCTGGACTTCTTGATCGAGTCGAAGCATCCCGCCCCATCACTTCAGCAGCGGATAGCCTGGTGCCGGGAGGTGGCGGAGGCAGTTGCGCACGTCCATTCGAAGAGGGTGATTCACTGCGATATCAACCCTACGAACATCCTGCTTGACGAAAATCTTCATATCAAGTTGGCCGACTTTCAGGGCTGTCATCTCGCCGAGAACGGCAAGGTCATCCTGCCCGCGTTGGTTGGCGAGCCGTGCAGATACTTCTGCCCCCGGGAAGACGAGTTCGATGCGAATTGGGAGACAGACCTTTTTGCCCTGGGCTCTACGATGCATTTCATCATCACCGGGGAGGAGGTCTTCGCAGATATCATCGCGGGAGAAGAAGGGTGGGATGAGAAGGTGCGGTCTAGGTTTGCAAGCGGTGCTTTTCCGGACGACTCGCACGCCTGCGCATCGATCACTCAAAAATGCTGGAAGCGACAATACAGGTCGGCGACTGAGGTCTTGGAGGACATCAGAGACGTCGAGCAGCTCCACATGACGGGATCCATTGACTCGGATGCCGCGCTTCCTGGCGGTTCATGGCCTCGAGATCCTCATCGCGAACAGGCGGCCTCATGATGGATGGAGTTGCCAACGCTCTCGTGCACACGGATGGCTGCGCCAAGTTCGTGCAGCACGGCCAGGCACACGACGTAGTCTGACGTAGCCGCGAGGCTGCGATGTCAACCACGTGTGGTCTTTGCGAGACCGAACCGGTGAAAGTGGTTGCAGGCGTCACCCTTTGTTGTTGCTGTCAAAGGCTCAGCATGAGAAACTGCCTTGTTCGCCCCCTACAACACAAGACGTTCCGCTGCCTCGAGCTGCACAACACAATCTTAAGCTTACAGACCAGCGCCTCTCTGCCTTCATTAAGGTGCCCAAAACCCATCTGCCCATTCTTCGTCAACGGCACAATGGCGTGCCTCGAGCCCATTGCCCGTACTTTGTCATTCGCCTTCAACGGCACCAACGACACCAACGGCACCGTGATATACGAGTACGACGGAGGACCACATCCCCTGCTCGCCGCTTTGGCGGAAGGCGTGCTCGCAGCAGTCTTATGGGCCATCCGCGACTCTGTCTAACCAAACAGCTCGAGGGTTGCTGCCAGTTTGCGCAATGTCCCTGTTGCCTATTCAGCCGCTGAGCGGATGGAGTCTACGGGGCACCTCGGACTGCGGCATCCTCCTCGCGGTCCCGCTTCAGGTTCCCTTGTTCGTCGTCCCCGAGGTCGTGGCACCCAGAAGCAGACATTGCTGACAGCGCCCGGTTGTTTGTAGAATCGTTTTCGGTATATTTTATGAGACCGGGGCTGTTCTTTATCGCCATGCCGTCTATACGTAAGTTGCTTTCCTCCGGATACATTCACCTCCTCGAGCAAGTCCTTACATCGCTCAGCTAACACTCACTGGATCAGACTGTTTACAGCTCTGGATAAAACTGGACTCTGCCACCCCCTGTCCAAGTTTCACTGGGCCTGGTGTGCAATTTCGAGACGGTTCGAGGCATGGAAACCCGTCATAACTCTCACACGGATCTGGATAGTCGTAATTCTCTCCTATCTCACTGTCGTCTCCATGCTAGCAGAAGGCATCTTGTATGTCTTAGATGCTTGGTACATCAACCATGGATAATGAGCCTTAAATTAATCCCCATCAACATCACATTGATCAAGTGGATCAAGGTCGAATACTACGTGGTAGGCAGAGACTCTTGCCATAAAGCCCCCATGGGATTTGTTTTATTTCATTATAATCTACACGTGGCCACATCCTGTGCTAGTCATTAGTCACGACGAGACACCGTGCCATCGACACACGTGTCCGACTGCGGCGACAAAAGAAAAAGCCATGGCGCAAATCCTCTGTCGAGCTTAGCCAGTTATCCTCCTCACCCACAGAGTCGTTGGTTCAAACTCTGCATCCTTGTCTAGTCGCTTGTATGCCCGGTGTAGTTTCAGCCCTAGATCGTACTCTTCTCGCTGCACTTCCGCCAGCTCCTCTTTTAGTGCTTCTACCTTCTGCTTTTCAGCCTCCCGCTTGCGCAGCACCTGACTGCTAGCCATGAGGTTATCTGTTGGCATGAGCTCCGTCATTTGCTGAATGCTCTTGTTGATGTTGATGCGACGATGAACAAGACCCTGTATTTGGGCGTTCAAGTGTGCGACTCGATCCTGGGACGAGGACATCTCGTGCGGTGCGGGAGGAAGAGGCTTCGTCATGGACATAATAGAAGAACGACGGTCGGAATTGGCGTCACTGGCGACCCGGGCATGCGAGGCATGCTCTGTGGGTCGCTGGGCAGAGAGCTTCCGCTTATCGACTGCCGCGTATGGGCTGCTCATCGAAATAACAATGGGTTCTTCGAAAGCGTTGCCGCCGCCTACTCCGGACAAGGGTCTCCTACGATCCATCACCGAGGTTTGCAGCGCAGGCAGTGTCGGAACGGGAGGACGAAATTCGTCCGCGGACTGTCGAGGGGTGCCGGGACTCGACGTGGCATATGTCGTGACGCTGAAGCGCGACGCTGGCTGTGCCCACGCGTCTTGGGGAGTCGACTGCTGGGGCGATGCGCTGTCCACCGCGAGGCGAGGCTGCGCGAGGCTGGAAGCTGCCGAAGCACGAGCCGGGTCGGCCGAGTTCGGATTGGCAGACGGCGGTGGCTTCCTCTTGATAGCCTTGGCCAACGACGTTGGCAGCGCATCGGGATGGGCTGAGGACGTCGTCGGAGAGTGTCCAGTCAACCGAGCAGCAGCAGGCGGGGGAGACTGGGCGAGAAAGTCGGAGTCGGGAGGGCTGGGATATGCCTGCGCCGCCGCAGCGGCATGTATGGGAGGCCGCGAAGGGGCCGAGGAGACCAAGGCAGCCCTTTTACTGGCCTTCTGGTTCGATGCCAGGGGGAGAAGCCTGCGCGAGGCGCCCTCGACGTTGGACGTTTCAGGGCCAGACGGCCTCATCATTGATGGCGGGCCTCCCAGTTCACCGCGACCTGCTCGCTTGCTGCTCTTGCGCACAATGTTGAGAGGCGCGGCATTTATGTTGTCGCGAACTGGCTGGACGAGATTGGAGCGCCCGCTGGCGCCGTGCCACGGCGGTCGGCTGTCGACTGACTCGGGCCGACTTCTACCTATCATCCCCGTGCGGTGGCCGAAGGAGGGAGACGGAGTGTTGCGGTGACCAGATAATGGTGCATCGTCTGGTGCTCTGCGTGAGGCGTCATCACCAAACCCAGGGTTCCATCGCGTCTCATGAGCCTGGGCAGCAGGACGCTGACCGGCATAAGCGTGGCGCTCGCGTGGCGCATCGTTTGGCATAGGCCCTCGCGAGTGAGGGACTACTCGTGCACCTGCACCTCGTGGCACACGATGGTCGGATTCCGTCGTCGGGAGGTTGCCCCCGCGGACCTGTTGGTAGGCTGCGGGCCTTGGCGCTCGACGGTACCCTCGCAGCATCTCCTGCTGGGCCAGATCGGGCTCGTCATCAATAGGCGAGACGTCGTCGGCCATGCGTCTGCGCCAGAGACATTTCGTTAGCCATCATCTCGCGTCCTCGGCGGCCGCTGTGATGTTGGGGGCGCACCCATCTCGGAAACCTCCCGTTTCAGGCGAGCTCGGCGGGGAGACTTGCGCCTCCGCTGCGTGCCCGTACATGTCGCTCGAAGCCAACCTGGGCTGGGGCTTCACCGCGTCGTCGCAATCGCTGCCGTCGCCGTCGCTTTGGTCGTAGACCGACGATGCCGGGCGCCAGCCCGGGTCGCTCTGGAGACGCTGCTGCGGTTGCTGCGTGATTCGCCGTCGAGGGTTTCGCGGGGGCGGTTCGGGAACAGCGACGGCGAGGATGTCGGGTTGGTGAGACGGCAGAGAGCTGTATCGAGAGGGAGGAGACGATGTCAGCGTGCTTGCTCTGTGTGCAGGTGCGTACTCGTAGGTACACAAGGCAGCCGTGGCACTGCAGGCAGGCGCAGCCACGGTTTCGGCATACGATTCACCACTGCGGGCTATTATTGGCGACAGTGCCGGGAATCTGCCTGGCGTCTGCGCCAATGACGCCACAGAGGATAGGAGAGAGCCCACTCGGCTGAGGCTGGACAGCCTGACGTCGTTTCAGGGGCGACTCGCGTGGGCGAACCAGCTCTTCCACAGCTGCAGCTGCCGAGGCGCCTCGAGATTTGTGGCTGGCTGCCGAGCGCAACGAGGTGCAGGTCATGGGGAACATGGTCATCGGCGGCACTTACATGTCGACATGGGCGACCTGCGGCACCACCTTGCCCCTGCGGATCTCGCACCTGTAGGGCGCTTGGGAGATGCACAGCGCGTTGAGGGGATCGTCGAGGTCGTCGTGCCAGTTGTGCCTGCCGCCAGCGTGCTGCTGCGCGCCGCGGATCCGGGCGAGCCGCTGCTTATAAATGCCAGCGCCCGAGCGCGTCGAAGGAACGCGGAGGAGCTGGCCCGTGGCCGTGGTGGACGAGATGGTCGTGGTGGTGGTGCCTGATGGTGCTGATGATGGTGTTCTGAAGCGGTCCCACATGGCGAGGGGCTCGAGACGGCTGGGCCGTCTTCTGGAAGCTGTCGTGGCCTAACGGTGAGCGAGCACAGGGCACGCAGTGGTGGGAGAGCGCTGGAACCAGAGCGCTGGCGGCTGACGCGGGGCGGATGTTTCGCCCAGGGCAGTGGCAGCGAGCGTACGGATTGCCTCAGGTGTGCGTGTCAGCGCCCGGCTGTCGATCCGCTATTATGGGGGTGGCGCCCTGTGGTCTCTGAGGACGGATGGGCGGGGGGTGAGATGCTCAGCACCTCGTCATCTCGCAGCCTCCAGTCAAAGGAACGAGTGCTTCGTCGTCGCAAAGAAACGGAGAAATTTCTAAGGTCCAAGAAACAGGAAAAAGGGGGGCGGATGCCCTTGGTAATTGTATCCCTCTGTCAATCGGCAGCCGCGCTCCTGGGTGCCGGTCTCTGTCCGCCGGGCCTCCATCATCCGGTCATGATCCCTCCGGGCGCAGGGGGCCCGGCCGCCTTGGTCTTGCTGTAATTAAAGGTCCAAGCCCGTCTCCAACGTCGGACGATCGCAGCCAAACGCATGGAATGCGACGCCGTTTTGAGCAACTCTGTAGTCTGTAGGGCGAGCGACAGCCAACCAGGCGCCTCCTGTCGATTGCGCTTGAGGACAGCCGCCGCACCTGGCTGTCCCGACTTGGTTTCGGACGGGTCGTTTGAATGGCGGCTGGACGCTATTCTTGTGTCATCCCCTCCAAGCAACATGGCGCCTCCGTGCTCACCGACGCGCCATGGTCCGAGAATGGCCCTGCACCAGGGCAAGGTTCCCTCTTGGGTCTGTGCTATCTTATTGAGGGTACGGATACGTTTGCGGCCCGAGCACGAGCACAGGCGCTGCTTGTCAAGAGGCGCCTGAACAAATGAAGACAGTCCAGCAATGCCTACCTTAGGCAGGCAAGTATCCGTAAGGTAGGTACGAAGTACGAAGTACGGACTACAGTGGGGTTTGTTTCTCTCCAAATACCTCTTCGCGCATCTTACCTACCTAGTCTCGCTTGCTTGATTGAGAGCGACTGCTCACATGCTCAAGACGGCGAACTATTACTTCTCATGGCGCACATGGCGCTTCCGTCGGTGCTCTGCTTATTACCGCCAGGTTCTGCGGCCTACCCCGAGCGACGGCGTCTGTTTCAGACCCCTGCGCCTCCAGAACCCTGCTGCACCACTTGTCCACCTCCTCGGCTTGCGCCGTGACGATTCGCAACACGCGGAGACGAGCCGAGCCTCGCCATCTCAGGTGCGTCGTCAAATGCTTCAATGGTTCGTCTACATTGTCTCACGGGCCATTCTGTGCGCCGTCTGGCGGCTGAGTGAGACCGCCCTCGTCCCCGGGCTGCTTCCTCGACGTCCGGGGCGAAGGGCGTCCAACTGCTTACTTTGGTTTATTCTTCGTCACAGTTCGTCGCAGGGAATTCAATGGCTGACAGACTACCTATCCTCCCACGGCCGCGCTGGCTGGTTCGTCCAGTAGAGACAGACTCAAGTCGCAACTCGCAAAGAACACGCATGCACAAAACACTCACTGCCAGTCCACGAGGATCGTGTCGCCGGGCTTGACATCGGCAACACCGATTCCATACTCCCACAACGCCTTCCTCTTCTTCACGTCCTGAGCATCCTTGGCCGTCTCAAGCTCGTCCGTCCCGTTCAGGTACAGCGCCTTGCCTCGCGGCGGCTTCAGCTCGAAGCACGCGCGGATGACGTCCGCGGCACTCTTTGACAGCGGTCGCAGGGCTCCGTTCGGGCGCAGCCTGACCATGACCGGCGCAAACAGGGGAACAATCACCTTCATGATGACGATGGCCGTCAGGAAGGGACCTCGACGGGAGATGCCCGAGGGCATGCCGCCGGGGTCGAGGCCGAGGACGGCAATGTTGGACAGCTCGGGGTCCTTGACGATGCGATCACCCAGCTCGTGCCTTGCCGTTGGGTCAGTTGATGGAGGGGGCGGACGAGGTGTGACGATGCCGACTCACATGAGCATCACGGCGCACAGTTTGCTCGCTCCATAGCGGCGGAAGCCCGACGCCGCGGATGCGTCGTCTCGGGGAGTGCTCCACGTGCCCTTGGCAAGCGCCCCGGGCCCCGGGAATAGGTTCTGCCATTTGGGATCTTTGTACACGGTACTGCCTCCCATGGCGTTTCTCTTGTCCTGGGAGCTGCGAGTGCATCGGTCACCTGTCCCAGACGCCATTGCCGTGCAGGCAGGGTACTTACTCGTGTGCCCAGCTGCCGACGATGAGGATGCGGCCCTCGTCCCTGTCCATGCTCTGCAGTAACATGAGAGATAGGACGAGGTTGGCCAGGAAGTTGACCTGCCAGGCCATCTCGAAGCCATCGTCACTCATGGTCTTGCACATGGCATTGTGTCAGACATGCCGTTCGACATCCGGACAGGGGCGCGGTCTACTGACCAGAGTGTCGTGCTCCTGATACCCAGCGTTGAGGATCAGCGCCCTGATGGGAGGCAGCGCCCCCCTCGCGACCCGGTCATTGACATCGGCCGCCGTCGCCTTGACGCTCTTCAGCGAGCTCAGGTCCAGCCCCAGCGTCTCATGCTTGTGCCCGGATGGGGCCTTCTTGAGCGCAGCCTGGAGCCGGGACGCCGTGGCCGCGCTGCGGACGGCGTAGAGCCCGGTGTATTCCGATGCCAGGTCCGGCGTCTTGAGGATGTGCGTCACAATCGCCGAGCCGAGGCCGCCGTTGGCGCCGGTGACGAGTATCGAGCCCTTGGAGGACGACATGTGTGCTGGCGATTCGGTGCCTGATACGACTGCTCGTCGGCGATGCCGATTCTGCGATGAGCTATTAATATCGACCGCACCCCGCAGACTCGCTTTCTTGGGCACGAATCACCCCGACGCATTCACTCCGCGTCCGGTCCATTTTAGGCACGCAAACGAGCGCGGCAGCAGACTCCGCTCCGCTTCCCGGCGCCATGTCCGAATCAAGCAACGCCCGTCCGACCCGGGGGGATGATGCGGCCCGCAATTGCGCCCATGCATTAGCGGAAATAGGGGCGCCTTTCGCAGTGGTTTCAGTGACAGTGTATGTGATCCATTGTCAGGAGTGTCACTGGCATCGGCAGAACAGCGCTGCGAAACTCCCCCAAGAGGAACTGGCACGTGTGCCACACGAAGGATGCATGGACAAGCTCACGGAGATTACTAGTGGCGACGTCACATCTGGTGATCCGCCGACGGCTCTTCTTGGCTTCTCCTTTGCTCCACAGCGGCTTCGGAGCCGTGAGCCTGTCCGTTCGGACGACGATTGCTGCACGACGGCACCTGAACGACAGAGTTCCGCCGGAGCGCATGCGCAATGCTTGAAATCGGACATCGGCATCACTAATTCGTGCTGGAAATTGTCGTCGAAGGGGCACTTGCAGAGTGCGCCTTTTTGCTCTCCTTGTTCAGTGCGGACGTTGGTCGTTGTCGGCTTTGTTCACAATCATTCCGCCACGACGCTTTGCCGAGCCTTGTCGGTGGTTGCAGATCGGCGATTGGGTAAGCAGGACGAGTCGTGCGACGGGATGTCAGTTCTGAATGGATGTTATGAGCCGCCCCCCCCCCGCAATCCGGCTTCCCGAGATCCATGGTACTGACAACACCTGCAGGGCGGGCTCTATTAATAGACCCGAGTTCAGCAAATGGCCGAATCCTTCGCGGAAGCGATTCCGTATGGGGCCAACGCAAGTAGCGGCACTGACGCCGTGCAGGAAGCCTCTTCGGAGGGCGGTTGATGGTCTTGGTGCCTGTGGGAGATGCCTTTGATCATCATTCGGGGCATGCCGCCTACAATCACAAGATTGTTGGTCTCCCTTAGGAGAGAGATTCCTTCTCCTTAATAAGAAGAGAAGGAATCGGCTCCTGCAGTCTGACACCTGCTGTTGAAGGGCTGGTGATGGAGATGGGAGGCATCTACGCCACGCAGAGTTGGTCTGGTCTGCTTGCCACGCTGCAAAGGAAGACGGGCGCGTCTCGCCCTCGGCCGAAGCCCCAGCGGTTGACAGGATTATCGCATATGCATGTGACGCGGACTCGAAGCGAAGTTGGCATGTTGGTGTTGATAGTCTCGCACACCCATCTACGGGGTATACACGATCAACTCGGCGCTTTCCTCCGTCACCCCCGCTGCTCGGCAATAGTGCTGAAATCCACCAAACAGAGGAGAAAACGAGCAGGGCATAATCCAGATTCCATATGTTTTCTATTTTCGTATCTATAAATAGCATCAATGTCTCTGATAGGCTCCCAACATCACTGATCCGAAATTGCTATCCCACATACAAACATGCCGCAGCAAGACTCGTGTCCAGTCGACAGTTGATCATTCCGACAGCGGCCATTCACAAGTGCGCCATTGCTAAGGCTCATATCCTCGATTCACCGCATGGCCGAACCGCTCTGTGGAGCGACACGCCCTGGATGCCCTGTCCCTGCGCCTGTGCGTCCGTCGGCGCATCCGCTGGACCTGATATCGGAGCCGGCATGAAGAGGGCAATGGCTGTGTTCCTGACCTCAATCCCATCCTTGAAGACACGTCTCTGATGGCCAACTCTCAGGAGAAGACAACCCACAAGAGAGTCACGATACCCAGCAGAGGGAGGCTTTCAGACCCCCTCGGCCCAGGCCTTCCGCCACTGCCGCCAGCGCCATTCACACCGTCATGCTCAACCCTGAAATCGTTCGTCAGCCCTGACGGAGTGCATCTCGTTCCCGCGGCACAGGCCATAATGACACTCCAGCGACCGCTTGCGCATCGCTGCCATGAGTTTGTCATGCAGTTCCACTGTCCTTCGGAGGAGCACGCCGAGCCCTGGGCCTGTGCTCGGCGAGCGATGTCGTTGGTGGAGGATGTGGCGGAGGGTATTGAGCTGAGGGTGGTCTGGGCCCATGCTTGGAGAGACAGTATTGATAGCAGGACTATGATGGTGCTCAAGGACGAAGGTCGTCGTGATGCCACGAACGGGAGCCGCATTCTGGCCGCAGGTAGGGCCGGAAGACGGCGCCGCTCTAGGTGGGGCTCGGGCCGGAGATGTGGGGATGGGATCTCCGAACTACGAGGGAAGGTGATTTCCTGCGTCTTGATCCTCTTTAGTATAAAATTTTTTGGATCAGATTTTCAGTCGTTCTCAATAGCATTGCCCCCAGGCGCGCACTTATAGCCCCCGTGTTGGTCCACAGACGGTCCAGCGAGTGAGTGAATTGCTGCCCAGCGGGTGGGTCAACAGCACCGGACGTGGATGCGCCCGATTGGAGCAAGCAGCTCACCACGGCTCGGTTACGGGGAAGCTAGAGGGAGCGGTGCCCGTGAATGTGGTGTTCCTGGCGATCTGATGCATGGCCCTAACTTGCTGCCTGAGATCGGGGGCAGCTTGGATGTGTCGCATGACCTGGGATCCGTTTGCCCGATTTCGCTTGGAGTATTATTCAAGGAAGCTGATTGTCACGCTGGAGGTAGGTGCCACCGAGTCGCAGCACATGGTATTGCTGCGAGCTGAAGGAGAAGGACGCAACAAACGTGGCGGTGAGAGTGAACCAGCGGCACAGTTGTTGACCCTACCCACATCACCTATGCACGGCACATCGCAACAGAAACAAAATAATGGAGCTTCCGTGCGGAAGGGCATTAGCACCAGCAGGGGATTGAAGCACCTCCCAGGGCATTAGCACCTGGACGGGCGTGGGGCCGAAGGGCAGTAGCTGGACAACCCGGAGGAGAAAGGAACGAAGAAACAAGAGACGGAGAGGGCGTCGGCGCCAATATTTATACTGCACTCGTTGGCTGCCACATGCGTGCACGACGGGGGCCGGGCGAAGTATCAATCGCTGCGTCCCTGTCGAGCAGGCTGGGGCGTGTCCAGACTCCAGAGCAGCGCAAACGGCCACTTAGCGCAGCAGTGGACGCCCTGTAGTTTGAGCCTCGCCCATTACCAGCGTCGGACCGCCTGCTCTGTCGCGACTTCTTGCCTACCTTGTGCCGTCCATATCTGCCTCACAATGATCTCTGCTGTCAAGTTAGACAGCCTCCATGGGGAGGCACTCAGACGCCCGGCCCGCGAGCCTGTTAGGCGCAGTACGGTCGCTCACCCGGCTCATGTCGCGAGCGGAGTCGTCAACCACATCGCGCCACTCCTGCCGACAGTGCGGAGCAGCAGCAGCAACAGCATACACCTCCGACCGCCGCTGAGCCAGCACTGCCGAGCCTTGAGCGCTTCATCAGGAGTCTGGCCACTGCGTCCAACGTTAGAGCGTTGCCTCTGTTGGCGACTGTCGTCTGCCTCGAGCGGGCCAAGTCAAAACTGAAGTCACCGGCACGCTGCCTTCCGTCTACCCCGTACCGCGTATTCCTGGCGTCACTCATACTGTCCATGAACTCGTGAGGGTCGTACGCAGCTCCGGGGCCCCCGGCCGCGTAGAGCGTAGCCACGACCTGCTGGGGCTTCTCCCCTAAACACGAATTGATACGGTACCACGGGTCTCGGTTGCCATTGTAGTATGCGCATCCAGTTCCAGCTTGTCCCGCATCTGCCTTCGCCCAGATGGCGTAGTTCGTCCGAGAGCCATTATATTTTGGGGGGGTTGGTATTAGCGGCTTCCTCGTGACGGTCGGTGTATTGATCCCCGGTTTACTCTCTGTCGATACTCGCGTGGGAGTCTGTGGTTGCAGGCTCGGCCCATCGTGCGGATGCGTCGCCGCTGCGCTCCGGGTCAGTTGCTCCATCAGCACGGCAATCTTGTCCTGAATCGGACCAAGACTTGTGTTGATCGCCTGGTGGATGTGTTGGTCAACCCATTGCTGCTGGGCCGCAGGGCTCTCGCTGGGACGCTGTTGTTCTTGCTCCATCGTGAACGTACCGGTGCCCTCGCTGCTAGTTTGATTCAGTTTTAGATATGTAAGAGACTGGACTGAAGTTTGTTCAACAAACAGATGCTTCGTGTTGCCTATCTAATAAAACTAGGGAAGAAAGGAAGGAGAGCTTGAGGCCATCGCCTCGAGATTGAACTTAAATCTGTCAGTTTGTCACAGCAACCGGCTCCGCACCGGCAGGCCGGTGATGGAGGATGAAGCTCTGGACCCGGTACAGCCCGGTCCACTACGTCGGAAAATGTAAGTATAAAGTATAACTGTTCAGCCAACAATCTCATCGATCTATGGGACTGTATTTGGTGTGTGCAAAACACACGGAATTACCTTCTTACTGTAAAGATAGGCCGGACCTCTAGACTGTTGAGCCCGCATTTGACAAGCTCTTCGCGTAGCCCATTGTGAGCAGCCTCTCCTATCCTTCTGTACAAAGCCTCGTCACCGAAGACTTCGCTTCCTTCCTGAAATTCAAATTCCTCGCTGTCTTTATTCCAGAAGAACGCCCCTCCCTCGGTGCCCTCCAACTCCCACCGCCACGGCCCCTGCATGTCATTTGGCTGTGAGCCGATCACAACAAACAGTACTCTGAGATGTTCGAACCATTTCTCCATTTCAGGTAGCCAGTCGATGACTTCACTCTGCCAAAAAAGTGCCTCGGGTACGGCAATACTCGTAAGGTCCGACTGGAGATCAACAGACCGATCATGAAGATCGGCTTCGAACAATCGATCACTAGGCTCGAGGCAGAATTCCTCCCATTTATCGTGCGTAACATATAACGCATCAAGTTTGGGGTTAAAAGGGCGTGCGAAAAGGCACTTTCCATGCCTTTGAGGCCGGATCTTGATGCCCTGCCAACGATGCGTTCAGCCAAATCCGAGTCCTCAATTAGTTGTAGCACGTACCTGCTCCTGAAGCCAGGCTAGAGCGATGCTGCGGGCCTCGCGATTGACAAAATAAAGCGGGACTTGAAACTGATTATCATCACCTAACAAGTCGGTCCGAAAGTCGAAGCCCAAGTTGAGTTCGTCGTTGCCGGCGACATAACCGTGGTCGGACTCTGTCAATCTGCGCGGACACCAACAACCCCTGTTTCTATAGAAGTATAGGGCTGGCCCAATGTGGTCAGGTAGTGCGTCCCGCCAAATCTTGTTGCGCAGTTCTGGAGCGAGGCTCGAGAAGAGGGGAAATGTTGTAGCCATTGCGTTTGAGACGTGGGAATATCGTGGAATGAAAAGTGGCGTGACGTGGAACGATACGTACTTGTACTTAAAGTACATTCTGTGGAGATATTAGTCAGCTGCACCCGGAGTCAGGGATCCAATAGGGGCCCGCGCCTGTATTGAGTCAGGCTTGACCCGAGTCCCGGGCCCCTGACTCCACGATATGATTGAGAACATTATATCTTCCGTAGCCTTCCACACATTCTGACGAGGGGTCAGGCCGCATATTGGTCGTGCCGTATTAGGGAAAGCCTCCAGGGGTAATGGCTAACACCTTTCTACCTTCGCAGCGCTTGCCGCACTATGCTTCCCTTGGGTGGTCTGCGTCGCGGGGCCAAAACGGCTGTGCTGTACCCGGAGGATCTCCATTGACAAGCCGACTAATGCCGGGGTGCCGCAAACTCAAAAGGTCCCAACTGATCTTTCGACTACGAGTAATACCGAGTTACATTTGAAATTCCATAGCTAGACAAGACCCAGCCCGCGCATGCATGTGGATTCGGTCGGCAGACTATCCTTGAGCCCTACTAATGTTTAATATTGCGAGGAATGTTGCATATATGACTCGGCTTATGCATATGTTCGGGATTCGATTAGCTCAAACAAGAATATCCCTGTAACTTACTATTTCTTACTGTTGCTTACTGTTTCTTCCTTTCGAGTAATGCGACCCAACTACCCGATGTGACATTATCCTTGAGCACTACGACATCGCGGGGAATTAAATAAGCTGACTGCACATCTCAAACTATGTAACCATTTGATCCTTACTTGGCCCCAGCGGCCTAGCCTAGCCGCGCTTTCCAGCCGGATACTTTAACTTCACCCCAGAAAGGACCGCATAGGGGTTATGCCCCAGACCGACAGCGTGTTTCAGGGCCAAGTCTCCTTCGGTGAGGTCTTTTTGTCTGCATACAGTGCTGTGCGGCAGACCTATTAGTCGCTGTATCAGTCGGGACCCTTTGAGTGCCACAGAGAATTACCAATAGCAGTTGCAATATAACCATACAGATTCTGCCAGAGGGATCGCATTGGGTTTATGCTCCAGACAGCGTGTTTCAGGGCCAGTTCATTTTCTGCCAGAGGGACCGCATTGGGTTTAAACCCCGAACCGATAGCGTGTTTCAGGGCCTAGTTCATTTGAGTGCGACAGAAAATTACTAATAGCATATGCAGAGAACTATAGTGCTGTGCGTTAAGATCAACAGACCGATCATTACTCCATGGTTGTCAAAGCGGGAAGCTTTCGTCATACCGAATGGAAGGAACACACTGTCTGGACGATTCTCGAGTATAAATACCATCGCAAGGTCGAACATATGGACACTCACAACATCACTCAACAACATTTACAACAACAACAACAACAACACCACAACAACACCCACAAGTCTACCAACTGCTTGTGAGTCATGGCATCGCATACCGAAAGTCACTTGTATGCTCATTGCTAATCGGGTTAGAAACACATACCAAGATGCACAGCTTCAAGATCGCCCTTTTCGCAGTCTTCGCACTGCTGGCGGCCAGCGCCATTGCTGATACAAGTGGAAGATTCAACATCGTTTCCAAGTACAATTTCGTGAAGACGGATAAAGATGGCCACAAAACGACAGAGCAACAGCGTAATCCCGTTGCGTACGAGAAGAAGAACCTTAAGAGCGACAAGACCCTGGCCAGGATGGTCAAGGATTTTGGCACGTGGTCTAACGGCGAGTTCAAGTGCTCGAAGGGGCGTGCCGGCAACGTCTACAACGTCGAAGCTACGCGTGTTTTTGACAACAAGGACCTCTCCAATGCTGCGAATGCGAGGGCCAAGGCGGTTATAAACAGCCACGCAAACGACGAATAGGTTGTAAGCCACCCCCTCCCTTGATAGTGCATGTAATGGCTGGCATGGACTTACACTGTCAGCGTTCCGGACCTGCCCTGGTGGATGGGTGTGGATGTCTGCTAGGCTCTCGATATGGTAGATTTATCGCATGCTACCAACTCACCAGGGAATGGATGGATCTGTTAGACCTCCGGGTATGGTAGATTTGTCGCGCATTGGATTCTGATTTGGCTGAAAGCTGTCACGGGCTACGCCCCACGCTGTGGACCCGGCTGAGCCGTGTCCGGAGCTTCGGCGTCGGACCAGTTCGATGTATATAAAATAGCTGACGCCAACAAAAGACTGCTGTCATAGGCGTAAGCAAAACTGAAAGTCTTCGGCGGCGATGCCTGTGATGCCTGTGATGCCTTTGGAGCCTGGGATGCCTGGGATGTGATGGATGTTCACACGTGACCCAGGAAAAAGGGGCACAAATTACACACACAAGGAACAACAAGCAGACTTTAATCAAGCAACACATTGAATGCGTCATCAAATTGATTGTTGAAATCACCATCTTGTGCGCTATTCGACATCATCAAAAGGCATAGCCCTTTTGACAATAATATAAGTTAATAATTAAAATCTTTCTATCTCCTATAAGAGCTACAGCCCCCGCGGGCGAAATAAAATCCGTATCCGTATAGGCTCCCGCAACGCAACCACCTGCTCAGCTGCTCGGAATCTCAACTCAAGCCACCTTTGGGAAGACAGAGAACCAAGTCACCCGACGAGCGACAAACAATATACCAGCTTCGCACGTGCACAGCGACACGGCCTTTTACCTACATGGCTTCGACCGTGGGCCAAGAACGCGAAGAGAGAGAGGCGTTCATCACCAACCTGATACGACAGCAATTCGGCCGACATGTACAGTCTGCCTTCAATCTTACCTTGCTCTGGGCCTGCTAGCTTCTGACCCAACGTCATTTTGTGCAGGTCCTGCGAATCTCCCGCCTCGGCCGCGATTCCAATAATTTCGTCTACCAGCTGGAGCTCTCAGTGTCCGACAGCCTGACCGGATCGTTGGCCGCTTATCCCCAGCGCCCAGGGACAGTGACTCTTCCAGCTGACGAAGCTAACGCCGTCATTCGCATCTCCAATCCCCAGGCACATGTCAACGAAAATGTCCGCGTTCAGAATGAGGTGGCTGCGATGAGCTTAATGCGAGATGCCCTGGCCGGAGAGTGGGAGGGTCTCGTTCCTCGCGTTTACGCCTGGAGCCCATCATCTGAAGGGCGAGGTTGGATTATCCAGGAGTACAAGCAAGGCATTCAGCTAGACAAGTCCTTCGGCAGCCTCGGCCAGGAGCGCCAGCGCGACATCGTCCGCCAGATTGTTTCCGTCTATAAGCTCATACAGAGCTATCAGCTTCCTGCCTCTGTCCAGGGCTACGGTGGCCTGGCATTTGACGAGGTGGGCTGCGTTATCACTGGGTCGACAACAATTCCGTGCGGCGGTCCATTCGCTACTCTTCCCGACATGTACGCCCAGATGCTCCAGAGGCAATTGGATGAATCGGACACGTCAGATCGCCTCAAAGGCTGGCGCCATGGCGGTCTTCGAAACCGACTGGAGCACTTCGCCTCCCACGGTATCATGCGGCAAACACAAGATTCTTGTGTCGCGCGTCGGGTATTGATTCATGGCGACTTCAGTAAGTGACCAGCTCGAGACTTGAGTGCACATGCTAAGTCGGTACTCAAGACACGTTCAATATGCTGTTCGACCCATGCTCAAATCGTGTCACTGCGCTTCTCGACTTCGAATTTTCTCACATCGCCAGCCCCGCAGATGAGTATTTCTATTCATTTAGGACCTTTGGCGCATTGCTAGCTGGTCCTTTCGAGGAAGGCGACGAAGGTCTGCTTCGTACCTGCCTGCTTGAAGGATTCAACGGGAATATTCCTTCGGAGCCTGACGGCAAGGGAAGAGTGAACTGGACGGTTGCTGTGATGATGGACGACGAGAGCTCTCGGGCAGGGGTTCTTAGACCGGCCGATATTCACGGCTGCGGGGAGTTAGCTGCGTTGCATTGGTTCCTCGAAGACGTGTCGCCACCGTATTTCTACATGTCTCGTTGGCTGGCGAACATGAAGCCAGAGGATATTGACAACATCCACCGGTCTATCGAGGAAAACCTGGATAGGTACTTGACTAGATGGGCATGACCCGTACTTTCACCCAAAGCAACTTGGTTCATTTGTTATCAAGAATATGGCAACGGTAGGCGTCCCCGTTTACATATCATGAGCTATTCTTCCCGAGAAAGTCAAATAAAACATTGCAACCAATCTCGTGCCCCTCTCCCGACACATGCCCTACAATGGCGAGATTGCTTCTGCTCCATCCTAGATGTTGAGAAAGCGAGTCACCGCTCCCATAACACCGCCTAGGCTGTCTCCATACATGGCTTTCCCGGAAGCCAAGGTGATGAGATGTTCATGGTAGGTGGGCGAATAGTCCAGCTTCAAGTAGGCTGGTCCAGGCGGGACCTATTTCCACTGCGGTCAGCAATACGGGCGTTGAGCGTCAGTGGCGAACCGAAGGAGGATATATCACACCCAATGCTCCAGAATGAGCTTGGCACTCTTTTTTGGAGGGGCAGAATTGCCACCAGCGTTATTCGAGTAGCTAGAGACCCAGTCGCTGCGAGTGCTGGTGTCGTCAACCGTAACATGGGCACCAGCATTATTTGAGTAGCTAGAGACCCAGTCGCTGCGAGTGCTGGTGTCGTCGACTGTATGGGGCTTGTGCGGTAACGGTGTGCCCATTGCGAAGGCCGCTAGAGCAACGACAGCTGTCGAGCATCGCATTTTAACAAAGGGCTATTAGCTAGTTCTCCTGACAAAGTAGAGCCGATGATGGGTTCTGCTCGGGGGGCAGTCCAAGCCATCAGGCAAGTTATTATTCATTACGCGTGTGCAGTCCTAGTGACTATGACGCAGGGCGCCAATAAGTCCTTCCGAGCGTAACCGACGGATCACCCACCCATGTGCAGGCTGTATGTGCGACGGTTGTCACATTGCAGATAGGCCGTCCGATCATCTGCCTTTGTGCAGGCTGCATGTGCGGCGGTTATCGTATCTCAGGAGAGGACAAGCCATACCGCAGGAGAAGTTATCTTCTCCTGCGATACGATAACCGTCGCACATGCAGCCTGCACAAAGGGCAGATGATCGGACGACTCATCTGCAATGTGACAACCGTCGCACATACAGCCTGCACATTGGTGGATAATCGGCTACGCTTAGCTCCACGAGATCTTTAGGCAAAATATGACGTATGATATAGTACGGAATCGGGAAAATGAGTTGGCGGTCGGCCCGAGCCGCATCACTAAGCTCTCTAGGTATATTTTTTTTATTTTTTATTTTTTGCATTCGTCTCAGTCGGGTCTACCTACATATTTAAAAAGCGCCTTCAATAACTAGAGACTAGTGGTGAATCGACCTACTTCAAGTTCTAAGCTCAAGCATACAGTATTCGAGAATTTAGCTAATTTTGTTCCGAATGGTTCATCATCGGTATAGCCGCCTGGAACAGGTCCAGGAGAACCACCCTTTGGGCAGTCTGACGCCCATGGCCGATGAAGACTCCACGGGTGTCAAGATGGTGCTCCAGCGACGGGCTCGTGTGCAAAAGATAGGTGTCATGGTCGTGCTTATTCTGTCGGTTCTCCTGAATGTCTCCCTCGCTGTTTCGTTGAGTCGCCAGAAAAGAGTGAGCGAAGGGCCCTACTGTGAGTAATCCTCCTGCAAAGTTCTGAAAGTAGCCCGAATGACTCGCATCAGCGCCGGCCTCGAGCGTGTTGACAGGAGTGGACGTGGTCTTCTCCAGTGGCTTCGGTATTCAGCAGTCTCCGTTCCAGGGACCCCCGTCGGAGACGAACAATAAAATGTGGGAGAACCTTTACAACTGTATGTCCCCCTTTCCGCTGGAAAACGCATTGTTTATTCCAACCGACTCATTCCCTCGCGAGCGCAACAGTTGGGATCTCGAGAGTCAGAACAGACGAAGCCCGCCACCTCCCCAACAAGACCTTGCCAATCCCTGACAATGAGGGGGGTTACATTGTGCAGCTCTCCGTCTTCCACCTTCTGCACTGCCTGGTACGCTTTCGCTAATGCCTCGGCTTTCCGACCCTGCATCTCGGCGAGCGGATATTTCCGGATGTTGAAGCTAACATGAACCGAAATCAAGAATCTCGTGCGGCGCGGTCTGTATGGCGAGGTTGACATGACAAACGGGGACGACTCTTTCGGCATTGAGCATCTTGACCATTGCATTGACCACATCAGACAGAGCATTATGGTAGTCCGCCAAAGTCCTACGAGCAAACCATGATTCTAACGAGGAAAAATCAGTGCTCCGCCGATATTACGGCCCTGACTTTTGCCCGCCAGTCCCCCGATGGCAAGGCCAAGGCTGTGGCCGAGGTTTTGCACGGGTGTCGGGACTTCGAGGCAATTCAGAAGTGGGCTCTGCAGCGCCAGATCCCGGCTGAAGTTGACTTCAACGTGCATGTGAAGGATGACCCCCTCGGCTGGAGCTCCTACGTGTACTCGCCGTGATGGATGCCGTATTTCCGAGTTGGTGTATTGATGTGTAAGCCCCACGCAGGGTTACACAACATACAGCCGCTTTGACAACCCGCATCGCCCTTCCTTTCCTATAGGCAATGGCGTGTGAGGAAGGGGGCTGAAGGGAAGCTAGTCTAGAATGGGTACGTCGATTCTTTAGGTCGTCTGAGAGGCAATATTTTCGAGACGGATTGAATAGAATAAGTATTCCGTTTTCCGCTTTATCCATGCCTTCAGGGCCGGAAGAAGCATGATTATCTATCTATTTACGGCCCGTAACATCCCTATTCTGCAATTGGCCAGGTTGTGCTGCAGTGACACACCACTTGGGATGTTGCATGCATTCATATTCCTGTTTCTATCATGTGCGTAACGTGTGATACCGAGTTATCATGTGATTGGCCGCCTCATGCACATCTAGCTCGGACCGGCGGCTACGAGTTGCTAACAGTTTCTTCCATTATCGTGTCCAACGGTACTTGTAATGGGAACCGAGAAGACTCGTCCCATTTCTGTGCCTCTTGGACAAGAACATCAGCGCAGATACTATTTTGATCACGCACTAGACATATCTTCAAGGCGCCTGCAATTGGGCAGTAAGCCGCCAAGCCTCAGCCATTACTGCCTCACCGTACCATTCCTGCTCGGAAGCAAGATTGCACATCTGCGGGTTTTGTCGCCTCGGTCACCCGCTCATCTCTCAAATAACTTACTCAAAACATGCATTTCGGCTACGATAAGGTGTCTGATGCCGATGATCATGGGACACACAATCGTTCTCAGGCACATTCAGATCATCAACTCCCGATTTACTTCTCCAAATCACTGCATTGGATACTCCATGGCATTTTCCTTGCCATAACGCTCGTTCTGTTGGCGTTGCAGACGCATCCACTCTGTGATAAGTCGCCAGGCAGAGGCTTCCAGCGAATATATTGTAAGTTCTACCAAATGCCGCTAAAAGGTTGAAGTGATACTTATATCTACCCAGCTCCGTTATGGGATATAGTGGACTATTCACCAAAAGTGTTCGATCACGCCAACTTTGAGGGCGCAGGTTCCGATTCGGTCTTCAAGGGTGTCCCGAGACCAGAGCTGGACCAGGCATGGGCGGGAATTCTGAACCGTGAGCCTTTAAACCTCCTCCCCTCCCTACCTCTCCAGTTAAATCAAGATCTCCGGCTGCTATTTTTTTCTGGCTGACAAAAGCGGATGGTTAGACAGCTTAGTGCTGATCGATGACGAAGCCATGATGGCGTTGAAGCAACCAACTCACAATGCAAAGAAACTCGGAGACAAATACTTCGCCTATGTCGATGTATTCCATCAACTTCATTGCTTGGATCTCATCCGAAAGTTCACATTTCGCGAGCACTATCCTGACTTCGCTGCGTTCCAAGACACCGAGGAGATCATCTCCAATCACGTAGGTGAGTATGACATCCCCGACCTATTAAATCAATGGCTTATTCCGACTCCCTTTTAGACCATTGCATCGATATCATACGGCAAAAGATCATGGTAAATGCCAGTCTTGCTTTACGGGCGAATTGGTGGGGGGCGAATGACGGCTAACACAAATGGCAGTGTGACAGCGACATCGACATCATTGTCTACACAGATCCTGGTGAGGACGGCAGGCAGCCAATAGCCCGGTTTGATATAGAACATATGTGCCGAAATTTTGAGGATATTCAGAAATGGACTTTCGACCATGGTTGGAATCGGTAGACTAGGCTCATTTAGTTGGTAGAAGTAGTTGACAACGATTGATACAAGCTCGCGTATTGAATCGGCAGAATCGCCCTAGCCCACTCTGAGTCTTTCACACTCTATCGCACGTTCCCTCGAAAATAGCGACATTAGCAAACCGCAGCCCGTAACGTGGAACATGGTCCGACCGAAGATTCGGGAAACGAGGAAGCCACTAAAGGATTTCGGAGGCGGGCTGCTCGAGCAATTTCCCAAGGCGTTTGCCAATTGCGTCCTTCTCTTTCTGCATGTTTTCTTCAGTTCTTTGCTTGACTATGACTTCATTGCAAAGAGTGTCGGGGCAAAGTAGGTCTACAAGCGCGTAGACAGTAGAAATTGCCCCTATCCCGGGAATAGTTCTTGGCCTTCTTGCGCCGACTCTAGCAAGTTGTCTGTCCCACATTCTCGCGAGGTCCCAGTCGACTACGCGAGAGGCTGGCGGGATCGGGTCGGGGAAGGCTTTGAAGAGGGCAGCTCGCAGGGCAGCTCGCTGAGCGTCGGGCTCGTCAGGCGGAGGTAATCGAGCGTAGCGCCGATGAAAGGACGCAAGGCACTCATCCCCTTCCCAGCCGATTCGAGCCCAGTCAAAGTCCAGGATTGCAGTGATGCGAAAATCGTCCTTGTCGAAGAGGATGTTATTCAGAGCTATTCGCGGGTAAGTAAACTCTTGCAGCTTGGATAAATTCAGGTGGCCTGATAACATACTAAAGTCGCCATGGACGATGGTTCGGTGACTAGTGTCAATCTGGGCGAATAAACCATGAATATCCTTGCGAATGAAGTGTTCGATGTCGGAACGTAGTCCGTTTGCTCGCCAACCATTAATGATTGTGCTGGCGTCCGAATCAGCCAGCCGCTCATCGAGAAGAGACAGAAGCATTTCTGGATAAGTTCTGTAGGGGCCCCCATGAGATAGGGTCAGCTGAGCGGTGATTATGTCCCCTTCATCGTCGAAGGTGAGGCCTCCAAATCCCTGGACTGTGCTGGGAAGTTCAAATTCTTGCAGCCCTCGCACAACTGCAGCGACTTGTCCAATGGCTCTCTCCTTCTCGTCATCGGACGCCAGTGTCTGAAGGACGGTGTCTAGCGGAGCGCCGCTCATGTTCTCCATGAGAATCCATCCTTGACTTCCGCAGGCAGATTCCCAGCCGTAGACGGCCGGAACAATCTGCATCGGTTGGAGAGCTGCCCGGGCGAGATGCATCGCTGCCACTTCATTTTCTACCCTGTTGCGATCGTTGAGCCCGGCGGAGGCGTTGCTAAGACGCATGATGACCTGGACAGTCTGCTCGGGTATGGCGACCGTGCCTGGCTGCGGCTGAATAGGTTGTTTGGTTCCGCGGTCAGCTGGGTTGTGAAGAATTCCCACACGATAAACAAAGTTGTTGTAGGGGAATGGGCAATCTGGGTCGTATTCGATGGCGTCGATTGTAGTAGCGTCCAGCCCACACTTATTTCGCAACGTAGTGCGGATGAAATGGAGCCGTTCTTCGTAACCGCTATGGTTCATTGTGCCAAGTCCCAACTCTGACCCGGGTTTAAAAGCGACAAGGAGGCTGCAGATAGCTTGAAGAGCGACGAGAAGGCGGAGTTTGTGAATATATGACAGTGTTTCTCTACCTGGAGGGCGGGGCTCTCTTGGCTGCCTTATGTGCCTACTCTCACGTGATCCACCTCTCCCGAAATCTCGTTTGACGAGACTGGTGGTGTACTGCCAAACCACTTACATATGCGGTTCTGAACCACTGTGTTGTCAATGGCCTGGCCTTTTAAGCTATCGACAGCCTCCTGCTCTCGTTGCCATAAACCTTGGGGTTCTGAACGACTCGACAGTTCAAATTGATTCATCCATCTCACGAAGTCGATGGTGGCCACGTCGGGAGACGCGCCGCCTCGCAGGCTCGCAGGCTCTCAGGCATGGCGAGGCGCGAAGACATGGCCGCCTAATCCGGCGGGTGAAGCACTCGCGTTCAGCTTTGCTTACGCCTATGCCTTCGGTCCCTATCGGCATCGGATATTTTAGTACCGTGTTCCAGAGCTGTACTCGAGCGTAACCCCCGCGTCCATCATATATATCCACGTCAATGACCAGCTGCCACCTCGTACGCCCCCAGAATACGCTAGTATGCACCAAGGTACACAGGAACCGCGCCGGCGCGGCGGGACAGAGCACAATCGCCGGCCTGACGTGGGCAGAGTTTTCTTGGACTTGGTTAGTTCATGAACTCTCAACTTGGGGAGCGACGTTGCTTACCTGGAGGCCTTGGTAAATGTTCTGTAGCTTGAAGGTGACACGATGGAGGTTCTCTTGTGTGGTGTAGGTTGTTGAAGTGATAGCAATCTCAAGAAATGCGAGATGCTTGAGATGCGAACACAACTCCCATTATGTACATCTGAATGCCAAGGGCCGTCACATGTTCGTCATGGGCAGAGTTGGGACTCTCATCTGCTGCCTTGCACAATCCACCGCTCTTACGATTGTCTCGGCCTGCAAATTAGAAATGAGCAACATTAGTATATACCTTACATAGTTTGGCCACCATGGTTCTCGACTTGCGCCACTGAGTGATCTAAACGTCTATATTATTGTATTAATTATTACATGGGCGGCGCGTCTGAGCCCTTGATTTGCCTTGTAAGGGGCCTAGCTGAACCCCATGCTTGCTTCTTCGCGAGATCCTCGAGCTGCTGCGCAACCGATCTCTGACATGCATAGCAAATACCCTGCGCCTTCCGATGCTCACGTGTTCTATATGCTCCACATCCGTTCTTTTTGCAGATTTGCTCATCCGCGACGTTATCGTAGTCGTACATATGTACAGGCGCAAAGCGTCGTACCTGAACTCATGGTTCTCTCGTTAGCAGCACCACATCGCAGTGGCATCATGACCGCTTATATCGGTAGGCCAGAGTGCTGTTCCACGGGGGATAGGTCGTGTGCCACAGGCCATCATCATAGGTACGCGACGACGACTGGGTCTGCGGCACGGTGGTGATGTTGCTGATTGTGGTGGGCGTCATCAAGATGGTACTGAATGTGGTGGGCGTCTTGGTGATGGGGATGCTTGAGAGCGTGCTGTTTGTTGGAGGGACACGTCCTGTTTCCTCGCCAGAAGTGGTGACTGGAGACGGCTGGTGTACAGTGACTGTTATCGCCGGAGGTGGCGTGCGCGTGACGGTAATGGTCGCCGTAGCGTCGCCACCGATGTTGATGACGGAGATGGTCGTGGGGACTGACTCGGTGATGGTTCTGGCATCGGCCGTCTTGGTGATGATTTGCGTAGCAGGTTCCTGGGTCTTGACCACCGTCTTCACGACCGTGACGTCCGCCGTGCCTCCATTGCCGGGCTGATCATCACCCGGCTCCAGAGGCACGACCGAGTACTCTGGCTTCGTCGGGTCGTCAGACGCCACGCGGGCCAGAAGTCCCAAGCGGGGGAAAGCAGCGGCAGCAGAGAGATACGCCGACAGGGCAGCAACAAGAGAATTGGACGTGCGCATCTTGAAAAGGCTTCTTCCTCAAGGTGCCGACGATGGGGACGCAGCTGCGTGTAAGCGGGCTATGTGGAAGAAGCTGGCGTGGGACGTGGAAGGACCGGCGATCGATCGCAGCTGATCGACGGAAAAAAGGATGGAAATCTGCTTGCACAATGCGAGAGAGAAACATACCAACCTGTGCGCGATGGCCCGTTTTGTTGCAGCGGCGACGAGGGCTGGTTGTGGTCATCTTGTCGGTGGCTGGGATTGGGAATCTCTGGGGGCTGGAGGTTGACAGGGGCGCGTGCAAGGACGGTTCAAGGCGCGGGGCGCGGGGCATGTGAGATCCCCGGCTGCCCCACCAGCCACCAGCCACCCCCCCAGCCACCTCTTCTTTCGGGAACCGGTGGCCACATGTCGAGATCAAGGTTCTACTACGAAGGAGCGTGAAGTGAAGAGTCCAAGAGAACAATGGCAAGATGGAAGCACGCGGCCGACCGATGTCCGATCCCTTTTACGGATTACGGAGTGTGCTTCGCATGTTGCATGTTGCATGTTGGCCAGCGTGTCGTGGGTGCGGTGGCAAGGATGGTCAACGTCGCGGCCAACAGGACTGTGGCAGTGCAGCAGCTGTAGCTCTCTGCGACTTGTCGAGGAAGCTTCTAGCCACGAACCGTGCCTGTACCTAGGTAGACGATTCATGCCACAAGGTCGACGACGTCGGTCTGGAGTCTACCACCTCGCCAGCCTCCGCTTCTTTATTCACGATAAAAAAACAGACGGATATCCTACATCATTTCCCAATCATCACCGGCTCACGCGACGACGCTCACGGCCGCTGGTGTGGCGTGGCGTGACTCAGCCACGACGACTCGTTCGCATCGTCACGGGCGTCCCGTTGCCTAACGAGATCCGCTATCGCAGAGGTGGTGCTTGTGCTTAGCTCATTGCCACTGCTTTCAAACCAAGGCGCGCGATGATGCCCAGAGATGCGGAGGCCCAAGCCGACGCCTCTGGTACATAAGAGCTTTTCCACGCAGCGTTCCTCCCTCCGGCTCCCTCCGCGACCCACGCTACCCGTGTCCCTCGCCACCTCAGCTTGGCCAGCGTCGCACAAAGCAGCCCGCCTTCTTGGCTCATCGTCATGTCGTATCATCAAGGCTACGGCCAGTCCTACGGCCGTCAGTTGCCCGCCATGTCGCGTCATCATTCACGTCCGAATCTGAGCTGACCTGTTGTCTCGCAGAGCCACCACCACCTCAGGGCTACGGCCAGTATCCCCCTCCTCAGGGACCATACCCGCCTCAGGGCCAATATCCTCCTCAGCAACAAGGAGGATACTACCAGCAGCCGCCTGGCCAGTATGCTCCTCAGCAACCTCCGTGCGGTGGCCATCCACCCCCGCCTCAGCAGTACGGTGCTCCTCCTCCACAGCCCTACGGATATCATTCCCCGGCGCCGGCTCCAGGTCAATATGGCGCGCCTCCGCCTCCCCATGGTGCGCCGTACGGAGCGCCTCCTCCTCAGCATTACGGCCCCCCGGTCCCGCTGACGCCGCCCACGTTGGGCTACGGAGCGCCTCAGATCATACAGTGGGACGGCTCAGCAGATGCTCACGCTCTGCGGGCTGCCATGAAGGGATTCGGGACCGACGAGAAGACGCTGATTCGGGTCCTGTCTAACAAGGACCCTCTCCAGATCGAAGTCCTCCGAAGCACGTTCGACCGCACTTTCAAGCGCAATCTGATCAAGGATTTTAAGAGTGAGACGAGCGGCTGGTTCGAGTATGGGCTGGTGCAACTTGCCCGCGGTCCCCTGCAAGCCGACGTCCACAACCTGTTCGAGGCCATGTCCGGCCCAGGCACAAATGAGCGCGTGCTCAACGACATCCTGCTCTCCAGGTCCAATGCCGACATCAAGGCGATCAAGAGCGCATACTGGCAGACATACCACAAGAGCTTGGAGGAGACGGTCAAGGGCGATCTGAGCATGAAGACGGAGCGCCATTTCCTCATGGTCCTGGCTGCCAACAGGGTCGAGGATGCCGCGCCAGTGGTGCCGCAGCAGGTCGACGACGACGTGATGCAGATCTACAAGGCAACCGAGGGCAAGATGGGCACCGACGAGATCTTGGTGTGCAGCATCTTGACGAACAGAAACGACAACCAGATCCGCGCCATCGCGCACACCTATAAGCAGAAGTTTAACCGCGACCTGGAAAAGGTCATCAAGTCGGTGAGTTTATCGACTCCTTGCCTTTGAGCCGGCCGATAGCTGCTAAACCAAGGGACAGGAATTCTCAGGACACATGGAGGATGCCCTCCTGTTCCAGCTGCGACACGCCGTAGACAAGTACATGCATGCCGCGACGCTTCTCGAGGACTCCATGGCCGGCTTGGGCACAAAGGACCACCTCCTCGTTTCCCGCGTCGTCCGATTCCACTGGGACCGGACCACGCTGGCCAACGTCAAGGGTGCTTACCAGCAGAGGTACGGCAGGAGTCTAGCTAGCCGCATCAGGGGCGAGACCTCTGGCGACTACGAAAGGCTGATGGTGGCTTGTATCGAAGAGTAACCCGGCTAGACTGCCGTGGGGCTGATGTTGTGAGAGGGCTGGATGGATTGCATGTGAAATGACGAGGACTTGACGATTATTGGTCTTTGGCGGCGTTCGTGGGGCTGTGTTTGACCGTATCCTATCACCTCTGTGGCCAGAGATTGAACAAGATACCACGAATTACACAATAATTTGGCCGCCAGGCAATCTTGCTCGAGAATCGTATTGCAAGCTATGGAGGCTGCAATGACAAGGACGGAAGCCGCATCGGCAACTACGGAAGCTGTTTCCAGGATCCTGTCGTCGTATCGACGTTGGTGGCTCATCGTGTGTTGATTTTTCACGTAGCAAGGGACAATATGGCAACGCCTCCACGACGAGGCGCCTGCCCACCCAAGAACGTGACTTGGAGCGCCAGCGACATGCTCTTCGCTACCATGTTCTGCGACGGGACATCATGCCCGACCGGGCCTCGAGCCCACGCGTTCTGCTCTGAGACCTCGAATATGTCATCGCCCCCTTCGAGGCGCACATGAGGCACTCGGACAGCGGCTTCCGCAAGTGGCGCGCCCGCCACCAAAGGACCATGCGGCGCGGCACCTTACGGCGACATGTACTGGGACGTGGTCCTCAGGCGGCACACGGCTCAAGAAGGTTCCACAGCGCCGCAGGCGGAGCACGGCCCGCTTCTTCGGCGACGGGCTGGCGACGCCGAGGGAGACACTCAGAGCTGCCGCCGCAGCAAGACGCTCCGCGCCCTCGGCGACTCTGGTGGAAGCCGCTGGACATGCCTCTGGCGGAGCAGACTTACCCCTGGGACGTCGACGCCGAGCGGCTGAAGACGGACTTTTGGAACGTTGAGCAGTACCAGAAGGCGAAGGCGAAGAATTGGGTGACTGGTTGGTTGAACGCAACGGGGTGGGAGCGGAATGCTCATGGGAGAGGGGTGCCATACCGCTGACTGCCTTCATCCAGTGTGGTTACAGCTGCGCGGACTGACTTGAGCGGTTCCATCACATCATGCTGGTGTGGAAAACGGTTTAGTGAGACTGACTGTGGGAAGCAATGTCAAGCATCGTGTCTTGTTTGATGGAGGCGAGGGGATCAGACGCGCCACTCGTCTGGCCGAGCTTGACACCAACATTCCTTAGCTATCATTGTGCTTGCGACTCTAGAGTCAGTCAAGTCGGCGTGGAATGCAGACGCGTGGTTCTTTCCAATGTTCTGTACGGATAAAGAGTGGAAGATCTGAATCGGCAACGAGTTGGCCAACGGCTATGGAGAAGGTGTGGAGAACGGAGCATGTTCAACAGGCAACTCCGTGACATTTACGGGGCAAGTGCCTCATAACTCAGGCAGAAATAGCCTTATAACGTCCCTAGTTGGAAGCTAGTGCCGAAGATTAACCACTAATAGCCTCCTCTCTTCATGAACAAACTTATATTAACCCCACTTTATTGGCTATGAAAACGCTAGGACGTCATCTCCGTCCGCGACGGATTATCCACAGCCAAACCCAAACGCGGTTCGCATCCGTTGATGCGCACTCAACGTACAACAGCATCGCAACTCTCACGGCAGAGCGCGCCTTTGCTGCCGCAAGGAAACGGATTGGAGCTGCCGCACGGCGCTTGTGCACGCTCACCTGCGCACCTGCGTGGTGGTGGCGACCCGCAACGGTGGGGAGGGCCCGCCGTGCAAGATCGCGAGCCGGGCTTGCGGGCCAATACGAGCAGCACCAACATGAGCGCGGGTCCGATGCCTGACGTGGCCGGGCCTGAGTCGAGCCTGCAGCACCCTGCGGCGACCTCACCGAGCCTGGGATCCAGGAATATGCACTGGCAAACGCCAAACGGACAGGTGCAGACAGCTTCGACAGCTTCGACCCAACCTGGTGGCTCACAACCACACGACCAACCACCTCAGCAACAGGCACAGCAGCCTCGACCACCGTCTCCTGCTGGACCATCCTCTGCTCGCTCCTCCATGCAGCCCCCATCGCGAGGCAACTCGCAAGGCCCTGTTCCAGGACAACCACAGGTGCCGCCTGCACACCGCCTACCTTCCACTGCTCCATCGGATGGGGTTCAAACGGTTTCCTCACCACTCGCGCCACAGGCGCCTCTCCATGGGAGTGCCGCTTCCGCAACTCAGGCAATTGCCTTTCGTTCGCCCAAGGACGGTAACGCTGCTCTCGAAATTACGCCCGAGTATCGTGAGCTCTCTGATCTCATTATGCGAACAAGACCAAAGGTGGTTCGCCAAGTGGTTCGCGATCTCTGGGATAGGTGCCTTCTGGGGTCTGAATATCACCTCGCATTTATTGTGAGTGTCTTCACGCTATCCCGATTGCTCGGTGCTAATGTAAGGGATCAGGCCAACGCGGCCTTTTCTCAAGCACGCCCGTCAACTCTTGATCGGGCAGTCCAAGACTTCGGCCAAAAGATGGTCAGGTCATCAAAGCAGCATGTTATTGGCCACCTGACGAGACAAGACTTTGATGAGTTGGCGGACATGATTTACGCCAGAGTCAGCAACGACTTCCTGGACAAAGGGTTGGCCAGGCGACTGGAGACGATTCCAGCCCGGCCGCTTGTCAACGCCCTGGCGCGAGCTGAGCGCCTCGGTACGACGTTCGGGATATCGTCGAGGAGAAGACGGCGAACGGGGTCGAGCATGTCGTTCCGTCCCAACACCCCATGACGGTCTGGCTCATCCCTCACAGTCCGTCCCCTCACAGCCCGTCCCCTCGCAGCCCGTCGCCTCGCAGCCTGTCCACTCGCAACATGGCACAGAAGCACCGATAACGCTGCCGCAACGTAAAGCTCCCAGGGGCCGTAGCAGCGGCTCGTCCCGCGATTCGCCCTCGCCAGCACCAGCTGGCCCCCCCGGTCTATATGGCATTGTCCGCTGCTCCAGGTGTGCTCGCCCGTGCAGTGGCCTCAGCGCTTTTCACTACGTAAGACCTCCCCTCAATTCCTGTCATAGAGAAGGTAACATTACTGACATGGCGTAGCATTCTGCAAGACGAGCATGTGAGCATACGCACAAGTATGACAGGGTTGGCCGGGACATTTGCCCCCATTGCGGAAGCCTCTTCGGCAGCAGTGGAGGTCTGGCTTACCACGTGAAGAGCAAGGTTTGCGAGATTACGATTCTATGACAGAACAGATGGTGCTCGCAGAGCTGCATGCCAACTCCTCCATTACAGTCACGCGGTCGTTCCGCCTCCTGCGCCGCAGATGTCGGCATCTCGACGCCAACTCAGACTCGGCACAAAACCGGAGGGCAGATGGTAGCCACGGCTACCAATAGCACAGTGCCGGCCCGTAATACTCCAAGTCGCGGCTCCGATATACCACAAGATAATCCGTATGCGAAGCTCACACCTCAGGAAAAGCTCAACTTCGAAGCCGACATGAAGAAAGCCGAGGAGAAGTACGGAGCCTTGATGCAAGAGGCAATGAAACTGCCTCTGGCGGAGCGTGAAGGGGAGCTCGCGAAGCTAAAGAATAGCTACAACACAAAGCAGAGCGTCACTCGTAAGAAGTATGGCATCCGGTTGCGAGAGAGACGCTCAAAGGCAGAGGTTGAGGCGGAGAAAAGCCGCCTGTTGGGAGCCTACACTGGTCTCTCCAGCCCCGATGCTGCGGGACACCAACCGACACAGAAACGGGCTCGTATCGGCAGTGACGGACAAGCTTCCTCAACCCAACAGCCCGGCTATCCCGATGGCGGCAGCGAGGGCAGCACGCCTCGCAAGAGGGCGGCACTGGCCGACATGAGCGGCGGGCTGACGGACATGTCAGCTACAGCAGAGCACACGGCCCCTACGACGTCCCCAACGCCGTCCAAATCACGAGGCATCGTGCAGGCGGCGCAACCGCAAGTGGCCGCCCCGAGGGGCACATCCGATGATCCCATGCAGATAGATGACAGCAGTGGGACCGACGACAGTGGCTCGGACTCGGACGATGATGACATACCTGCTCAGCTCCCGACACACAAGACTTGAGTCTGCACATAGTAGACTCACTAGGGTGATGGACCGGCAAAGGCGGGGAAGATGGCCCAATCTGGGGCTGATCTCGAGCGCCAGCGGTTTCACAACGACGTGGACGTGTTGCATTTAATCTCGCGTCACCAGGCGAGTCTGGCATGGAGTCTTGGAGGCGATGGGGGTGTCCACTTCGGGACTGGGCTATCCAGTGGGAATCGTGGAGCATAGCATGGAACGGAGTCGATCGGCACCTGCGGGTAGACAGCTGCCTGCACTTGACGCAGGTGCTCGAAGCTAGGTTATGGCATTTGCTGCCACGTGCGTTGAGGTGATTATCATACCGACTTTCTTAATTTAGCAAAACATGGAGGCCTTGTTTAACGTACAGCGTTTGAGATGAGCTTCTGCTAGATTGCGGGTGCGGTGGGAACGGTGATGTCGGGTCCGAGTTGGAGCCTGGATGAGGGTGGATGAGGCGCTTTGATGTTGTAGAGTCTGGTGAGGATGAGGCTGAGGATGCAGATGAGGACGAGGCGTGAAAGCCGTCTCGTGCTCGGACAACAACTGTGATTTGTATTCGAAAAGGACGAGAAGAGGCTCTCATGAAGCTTGCCGTGACCGTGGCGAGCCCGAGTCCAGCAAACCTGACCAAGGGTCCTCGCCTAGGCAGGGACGAAGGATGTGAGTTTCAGCCTTGTCCCGCGTATGAATATCTCCCGCAGCCACAAGACCCCGCTCGCCCCTCCTCAAGCCTGTCTTCGCAATCCACCATCGTCCACCCTCACCATCATCCAGACATGCAGGGCCCCTCACCAACAGGAAAGGCGCGTCATGCCGCAGCAGCAGCGAGCGACGCCTCCCGCGATAAGCGACGAGACGGCAGTGTTGCTCGTACGTGCCTGACGCGCCCCGCATCCTCGCACAGGGAGCCCCCCACGCTGCAGCGCAGCTCGCCGAGGGCCACTGGCGGGCCGACGAAACTGGGCATTCTGTCGATCCGAGACGACGTTTTAATTACCACCAGGCCCGCGGCTGATGCGGGCCCTTGGGGCCTGTACTCGTACTCGTATCGCACGAGTGAGTGAGTACGTGTCGCACGGGTGGTTTCGTTTGGCTTGGGTCGGCTTGTGGCATCGCGACCGGGGCCAGGCCTTGAAACGCTCGCCCTGGCCCCTGGTCGGCGGGAGCTGATTGGCGAAGCGACTGCGAGTCGAGTCACGGGCTCTGCTCCATCCTTGGTGATGTGCTATCTGTCTTGTTCCCTGATGGCAGGACATGCATGCTCTGGTGGTGAAACTAACACCGAAACGGGCGGTTCGTCCACAGATATTAGTGCTGCGAGCCTGCGAGGCATCTGCCGACCAACGACATGCGAAGCTGCCTACGGCAGTCTTATGCGCGTGCTTTCGCTCGGCGTCGACGATAGAAGCTCTGCGTTTCGGCCGCTGGGCGATCATGCGCTTTTCGGGTCGCTCGCTCGTCCTATAGCCTTCCGGGGTGAGCGAACGACGGCGACAGGGACGGCAAGGGCCCCGTGCAAGTGCGAGGACGACATTCCTTCGCCTGTCCCGCCTGTCCTTTATCACCTCTGTCGCCCCCTCCACCGCAACAGTCTGTGCAACGTATCTGTGCTTGGCCACTGGCCTTGGCTGCGGTTGCTGCTACGCCTCCTGTTCCCAGGCCCTCCTTCTTACGCAACGGGGGAGCTCCGTCGGCTCGTTACTATCCTGCGTCGTACACGTTTCTTGTTTTATAGCTGAACCTCTCTTCACTTTCACCTTGCTCACCCGCCTGTCTAGTCTGGATTCTTAGACAAGCAGTGTACACACACCATGGCTCCCATCAATCAGACCCGGCCTCATCGCCAACCGGCCGACAGCTATAATCGCGCTACCCTCGAGAAGTCGTTGCCGCCGCCGCCGCCAGCCGTGACGGATATGACGACGGTCCTCGTTGGCGCCAGGCAGCTGAGCTTCAGGGTTAACCGGGCGCTTCTCTGCGGCGTCTCGCCTTTCTTCCGTGAACGTCTCGAAGATGCAACACAATCGAAGCCAATCAGCCTCTGGCTGCCAGGGGAGTCGTCCACCATGTTTGCCCTCTTTGTCGAATGGGTACACTCGCCGTCGTCCTTCCGGCGCTTCTTGGACCATTCTGTCCAATCAGCCCATGAGACTAGCCAGCGGGCATCTCGAGATGTTCACTGGGCAATCATCCACTTACATCTCTTCGCGTCTCACCTCGACCTCTACGAGCTCCAGGATCTCGCCATGGATGCCATCCAGGACCTCTACCTCAGGTGCGACTGGGACGTCCCCCCGGGCCTCATCATGTACCTATACACCCAATGCGAGGCTGTGCCATCCATCCGCATACGCCGCTGGGCCGTCGCCATGGTCGCCTTCTCTCTCAGCGTTGGCCCCAACCAACCGCTCAAGTTTCACCCCCAGGACTCAGCAACGTCCGACCCGGCATGTTTCCGAGCCCTGTTCGACTCACTCCGCGAGTTTTCTACCGACTACATCATGCATGTTCGCAAAATGAAGGTAGCAGGCCTCGACATACGCTCCAAGAACCCGCAACTGCGCATATCGGCCAACAAACTGCGCAGCGATCAGCGCATGTTTGGGTTTCGAGAGTGCTCCTTTCATTCACACCGAGCTGCCGTGGGCGAGAGACGATGCCCGCATGACATCGCCAATAGAGGCCGGAGCAAACACACGTCTGAGCTGGAAGCGGGTGCGCGTGAGATCCCGGGATGGACGACGGCGCACGCGGGCGACGTGGATTCGATGCCGCGGCCATTGTTTTCAAGAGAGGGTAAAGAGGGAGCGGAGAAGTCGCCGGCGCATATGCGGCTCGTCTCGAAAACATTCAAAGGATGATACGTTCCGTTCGCATAAGCAATGTTCCACATGGTGGCAGCCACGTTGCCGCCCTCCAACGCACGTACTCGTGTGGCGCAACCAAGCACACACCAGGAGCCCGGGGCCTCGGGCCAAGAGCATGCACCGTGCCGTGTCGATGCCCATCCGGGTCCTCACATGAGGCCCTGGCCTCGGCACTTCTCTCGTCCCTTCATTGAGCAATGAGTATCTTCACCAGCGGTGAGGAAAGACTGAAACCCCAGAAACATTGCGAGCCATCACGACCGGGCAGCCGGGAACGGCAAGACCACCTAAACAGCCGCCTGGCGCTCTGGTGTCTCCCAATCGCCCTGGTCGCGCATCGGTAAGAGGTGGAGGAAGCTTGATGCGGGCATGTATCGTGCTGTGAATAATACATGGTTGGAGTCTGGAACAGAAGCGTTGAGGGGGATTCTGTCACCGTCCGAGACGGCACTGATGTGGGTTGTGTGTTGGTGCCAGGCGCTAAGCTGTCAGTGAATCACCGAAGGAGTTGAAGCGATGACACGCAAAATATATGCAACGTGATTCATTCGAATCTGTGCGCTCCTCATGCGGACGCTGACATGTACATACATCATATCCTCGTATCGACCCTTTACCATCCCAAGTCCAATGAACAGACTAAGAGAAACCCCCGAATAACGATGAGCCATGAATACTATAGCGTTTCACGAAGCCCCTCGAGCGCAGCAACGATGGCATGGCGGAGACGTGGACGGGGAGCAAAGTGTAAAGCACATCGCCAAATTTCGAGGGCTTTCCTGTCGCCGCTTCTGTATATTTCGTCATGCAGTCATGAAAAGTCGTGAGCTATCCCCATCGCACCGAACCCCGACCCAGTAAAAGTGAAAGAAAAAAAAAAAAAAAACGAGAACTGCCAGACAACTCGGGGTGAAACAATCATCCATCTTGTCAAGTCTAGCGTAGATCGAGTCCCTCATATGCCACGAGCAGAAGAGAAGAGAGAATGACAGATGACCCATATATTGGGCTGGTGACCGGCAAAGCAGGCGCATGTCTTGCGGCGCCAGGCCTAGTATATACCATCTCAAGGCGGGGTAAAAGTACTGGTGTACATCGGGGGCGCGTTGGATAATGTGCGTAAAGTCATCAGTGGTCGTGAGGTTATATGAGCATCCAATGTACAAAGGAGAGTGATGCCATCAGAATGGCGAGTGGGACCGCCGCTGGTGCGGGTCCCGCCGGCGGAAGTCCTTGAGCCGGTCGTCGATATAAGCAAGGCGGTTCGCGAGAGATGGCTTCGTAGAGCTGGTGGCGCTGTCCAACGACTGGTGCACCGTGGCAAAGGGTCGACGGGCCGCTGCAAAGTCAATTACAGCAGTGGTCGAGTGTCGATTGGGAAATGAGAAGCTCTGGCTTTTGCCGCAAAACGGCGAGCCCAGCCGGGGAGGGGCCACCATTGGCGGCACTAGCGAAGCGTTGGTTGACATACCGGGATCCTCAGAGAGTGAAGCGGGATGATGTGATGTCTCAAACCTCTCTTGAACGTTAGTCCGAGGCACAAGGGGGTTGTCGCGGATATCCGAGTTCGTAGAGCATATCTCGGGAAAGGACGAAGCCAGGTTCGGGGCCTCACTATTTGAGGAAGGGTCGGTCCAAAAGTCAGAACCAAGACTGGGTCGCTTAGACTTGCGAGGCTCCAGGACGGATTGCCTCGACCGGCGCTTCTGAGTGCTGGATCGGCTTTCATTGAGCCTCAGCGGCGACCCAAGGCTTCGCCGTGTACCAACGGTATGGCTTTGCCTTTGCGCCTCCGTGCTTACACCTAGGCTGTCTGCCAGGGTATTGGAAGAGCTAGGACCGTAGCTTCTGGCCATGAAAGGGGATCCTAGTCGTGATCTCTCCTGTTCTCGGGCGGCATCGTCAATGAGAGAGGGCGCAGGGCCCTCAGTCCGGCCTTCCATGGTAGGCTCAGCCTGTGAGCCTGTGAGCTGGGCCAAAGGCCCTTGTGGCTGCATCGAGTCCGACGTACAGACCGTCAAGGACAAGGCCATGTCAGATCCGGAGAAGACTGAGGGTGACCGAAGAGGCGCGGAACGACGGTTCCAGAACCGGCTCGCCGTCTTCCCGAATGGTGTCGGGCTGTGCGCAAGGTATCGTAGATTGCGGGTGGCCGTTCCGCTGTTTGCTTTGCAGAGCTCTCTCAAGTGACCGCGAGTGGCGGCCCAGGTATGTGGCCACTCGACATACGGCCCAGTCACTTCGGCGGTTGGCGTCGTGCTTCCACTCTTGTTGTCTGTCTTGGTCTGGGATCGTGACCCTTTCCACGACCTCTTGGCCTCCCTGGCGACACGCATGCACACTCCCGAGGGAGGTATGCCACTCCTGCCAATCCGGAAGGGAGTAACTTTGGGGTCTTGCAGATACATCATGTACGTCGACCAGAGATGCTGGCTCATAGCCCTCGTCCAAGGCGCTTTCCTAAGCGCAGTCGGACGCACCGGAGCCTTGATGGTCTTGTCAATATCTCCCACTGGTAGCAGAGGCCCGAAGCGATCCATCTGCTCATCTTCCGGACTCGCGCATTGACTGAAGTCCTCGGATGTCACAGAGTACCGGCTGAACAAGGATGCGGAAGTCTGTGTCGACCTAGCAGTAGACGGCCGGCTCGACTCACATTCCGGGCTCGACTCGACGCTGCTGAGGGTCGCGTCAATGGACCAGTCCGGGAAGCGCTTTGGTGACAGTGACGGAACAGTGCGGCGCGCAGGCGTCTTGGGTGGTGAGAAGGCCCTGCCACGAGTCGCTTGCTCCTGGAAGGCAATGTCGTCAAAGTGGTTGAAGTGTGGAATCCCCGGATAGGTGGTATTAGTGTCCAGCATGTCGTCGTCGAAGACCCGAGGCTCCTCGATGCTCGGAATAGGGACATCGGCTGCAGCGACAGATGCAAGGAACTGCTGGGTCGGCGCGTTGCGTTGCGACACGGTCCGCCTCTTGAGTCGAAATCGTGGTCGCGGAGGCGTTGGGGGTTGAGTGTGGCCCTCGACAGACGGCTCCGGGGTTTTGGGCGCTGTAGAATGGCCCAGACCTCGTGGCCGAGCGGCCCCAGCGGCCGTGAGGGGGTGCAAGGGAGAAGACATCGCGGGGATGTGTGGTATGCAGATGCGCTCGGGGTCTACCAGGGTCCTCGCACCTGGGATGCACAGGGTGTTTTACGGAACAGAAGCCAGCCTGACGCAGCCGCTGCCAAAAAAGAAACCGAGGCGGCTGCTTCTGGGTCGAACAGAGGTGACTTGCGTTCGAGTGGGGATCCTTTTGTTGTCTGCTCCAAGGCGACCGGCCTGGCCGACGCGTGAAGGTGAGCGCCGTCGGACGATGTCGTGCCAGGACGAAGAGTCTCAGTCGCAGTAGCAGAAGCAACGTCGCAAGGTTCAAGTGCGAGGCGCGCGAGCCAGGCGAACTAATAAAACAGACTGAGGAATTCATGCGCTAAGAAAACTGTCGGGTCGTCGCGAAGGAGTCGTGCGCGAGTCGGGTTCGGGTCCGTAGTGTCGGTGAAGGGGATGGGATGGGGTAGGGTCGTAGTGTCGTGAGAGAGGCAAGGAAAGCGGCGTCGCAGATCGTCGAGCGTCGCGCGTGTCGGACCGCTGGCGATGGTCGTCGTGCGAGGCAAGAGACGGCGCGGTGAGTCGGAGACAGGCTCTTCTGCCACCTGGCGGATGCGCACAGCTGGGACGACGTCCGGTGGCCGCACAAAAGAAGGACTGGAATGAAGATGGGGGAGGAGGAGGAAGCCGGCCCGGGTTCGGTGTGGACGCTGGGCTTGTATGTATGGCGGTGGAGAGCAGGTCAGCCAAGCGACGACAGACCGCGGAGGCGGGCCTGCAGCGAGCGGGTGGCGCGGACCCTACTGGGCTTTGCGCTCAATGGCTTCTCTTCACGCTGATGAAGCCGGGGGAGGGCCAGGAGGGCCAGGAGGGCCACCGCTCGGCGCTCAGGGATGGCTGCGACAACCGCGACTGCAGTCTGGAGCGCAGCCCCCCGGTGGTGCAGCGGGCTAACGTTGCGGGCTTGCGGGCCCGGACGAAGCTGGCTCCACTGGGTTCGCACACGTTGGCGCTGGCTGGCGGACAGGGGACCCTGCGCGTGGACGAAGACTCGTCGACTGGCGATGCCGAGTGGCGGCGGTTGGAGGCGGATTGGAGGCGGAGGGACGAGGCGACGGGTAGGTGGCGAGGATGGCACGGTCCAGTAGCCGTCGTCGCCGCGGTACAAGTGCGAGGACCTTGCTTGGCCGCTGCCGATGTTCTGCTCCAGGTTCCTCGGGAGCGCAGACGTACAGCTGCTGCAGCCGTACCTGACTGGGCCAGTGCGGTTGGAGGAAACGCTCGAGGCGCTGCCGGTTTGCAGGCTCAAACGCACGCCGGTGCTGCTATGTGCTGCGCTTCGAGGCGCCGTGCATTCGCCTCCATGCAGCCCGCCCTGCGGATGGGTGCCGGCTCGACGGTGGCCGTTGGAGAGGGCGCTCGCCAAAGTTTGACATGCGCAGATGCGTGTGAGCGACGACACTGTACGCACAGGGTACTGATACAGTGCTCCGGAGAGGCGAGTAAGTCGCCCGCCGCACTCGTAGAGTGTACCAAGGGGTGCTTGGGCGACGGTGAGCCCGCTGAGACAAGGTGAGGGCTCACGCTGGCGGAGCGCGCCGGCGTTGGCGCTCAACGACTGAGTCTGAGACCGAGACCCAGAGTCACTGGAACCTCCGAAAACTCAGGTGGCCGGGTGTGCGACCTGCTGACTCGACACGGTGCCAGATGATTCGACGGTACAAACACGGTACCTGTGCAGCAGCGCCAGGGCTCGCTCGGGAGGCTCTCCGGCGGCCGACTCGAAAAAGGCGGGAGGCTGGGAGCTGGGCAGTGTGCCAGCATGCGCCCGAGTCACAGTCGTCGGCAGCAAGGGTCGGTGATTGGGGCGTATTTTAGTGCACTGCGGGCTCGTGCGTTGCGTTGGGGGTGGATACGGAAGGCCATAGATACGCTTGTTTCAATTGACAATTTTTGGGCACAATTGCCTTTTTGGGTCACTAGGCTAACGCCCATGTATACTTAGTGATACGTAATAATAGAATATTATACATAGTATATTATCCAATATTATATTATAGAGGGCATACACCACATACAATAAATATTACGATTAAAAATTAATTTCTACATTTCACTACTACCCACTTCGAGTCTCTACGATTCTCGAACTTCCAATATGTCGCCTGAACTAGCAGAATAGACTCCGTTCTGTGCCATAGATGGCCAACGGCACTCGAATATTCGAGAACGACATCGTACTGCAACCTTCTGCCCAAATTGCCGCCAGCGCCTTCCCGAGTGCGGCCCAGTCATCAGCAAAACGCCAATCGACCTAACAGCCGAGCCCGATACTCCTCCGTCTCATCTTACGATTAAGAACGAGCCACGTGCAGCTACTACGAGCCGTTTTGTACTACCTACAATGACAATACCGTCAGAACGTACTCGATCGATGCCAGATACATACGAAAACGCCGTAAATTCTGCGGTAGCGAGTCGTTAGACTAGCCTCGCTAATCTACGATAACGCCGAGGTCCCGTCCTTATTGATATCCAATTAAGCTTCTAGGTTACGGAGGGATATATAGAAGATTTTGGTATTAGGACCGAGCACGTAGAGTATACGAAGCTACCGAAGTGCGTATATCGCAGTAAAGGGAGATTTTAGCTCGTATTGAGGCACCAATTTGCAACGCATGGCGAAATGGTGAAGTATATTGTTGAGCGATATAAGGTATCGCTTATAGATATATCGTAGACTCTCGTTTTGTTTATTACGCCCTCGGGCGCTTCAGTCGGGCCAGTATTCTTTAACGATAAAGTCTATTAGACTACTACGCTCGCAAACTTCTTCGATAAGATTAGTACGACCCTTCGTATAGAGATAGAAAAGGTTTAACTCTTCTTCTAGCTTCTATATAAGAAGGACCGACCCCTTAGAAGCGATTTACCTTTAGCTCTACGTACAAAAAAGAGGTCGCGCAATAACCTTAACGCTTTATACGACTCGTTACCGACTCCAACGCCTCGAAAAGTCAAGTATGAGCTAAAAGCGAAGGCTAAGGTTAAGGGCAAGAAAAGGGTTAAGGAAGAAAAGGTTAAGGAAGAAAAGAAGGGAAAGGTAAAAGAGGGACCTAAGGAAGAGGAAGAGAGTAGTAACGATACTATAGAATCGATTTAGTAGCGATTCGAGGGCGAAGTTAGCAATACGAATATTTCTTAGGCATAAAGTCCCGATATACTATCGGACGATATTCCTAAGGGCAACGCAGAGTCTCCTTTGCAAGAGCAGGTAAAGAAGATTAAGGTTACACTCCGTTCATCCCGATTAACGCGAATGATATCGAAGTAGGTAGTATATTTACGTAGTCTAATTAACTCTCTACTCTATTTTCCTTACTCGTATTATTCTCACTATTATCCTCTTCGCCCTTATTATTAACCTCCTTAAACTATACATTCTCGAAGAGGGTCGAAATATTATTACCGCGACTTGCTAAAAACTCCTTATATCGGCGCATACTACCTTTAGGCGATAGGAGTAGGGAGACTACTAGTTCTTCCTTTAAGGAAATATACTTATTAAGTCGTTACTATAAGAAGAGATACGACGAGAGAGATAGCCGATCTAGCTCGTTAACCCTAGAAGTATAGCCTTTAAGAATATTAAAGTAAGTCTCTATTATTATCTTTAGTAAGTAGGCATCGAGGTTATAGCAATCCTATTTAAGATACCTCCGGAATATATCTATTCGTTCTTAATCGATAGGCTCTATAAAGTTCCGTATAGACGAGTCTCGGGGCTAGTAATAGAGAACCTATAGCTGCCCGGGCACTATATACGGCCTCGATTTCTACCGCTAAATGTAGTGGTTATTCTAGGTCTATACGAATTACGAAAACTCTATACGAACGAGAGGTATATATATATATAATAATGCAACCCGGTCCGTAAGAGATTCGTAGGCATATATATTACTACCTATAATAAAGCTAAAGAACTCCTAAGTAGAGAGACTTAGTAAGATATAGAGAGATATATAAGAAGATACTTACCCGCCAAAAGCGAGAACGCCCTTTAGATAACTAAAGCCACTAACTCTCAATTTTCTTATTCTTCGTACTCTTACTAAAGACCCAATAGTCTCGTAGTTATACGTCTTGGCGGATACTATCTCGTATAATCATACGATCTTACGAGAGAATATACTATATACTAGTAGCCATAAAGGTCTCTCGTCTATAATCCGTACGGACAATTAGAGGCATCTTCCCTCTCTCTTCTAGAACGTTAATATACTAACCGAGAATACTACGCTATATACTAGACGATACGCTAACGTAAAACTAAATAATTATCCGTAAATAGGCGTCAATGCCCACATAGATCTTAATACCCTATTTCTTGAGTTTATCGTATCTATTAAGAGACTAAATAAAGTTAGGGCCAGGCGTAGTCTATCTAGCGCGGCGATTATACTATATAGTCCATCGTTCGGAAAGGGGATAAGGGTAAAAGACCCGGTACGATTCATAAAGTACTCGTCGACTTAGGATATAGTAATATTAGCGAACGTAGGTATAAAGATACGTACGTCCAAGACCTTCGAGGACCGTACTTTGCTATACTTGCTCTATAAAGAATCGTTCGAGCTCTTACTTGCGTAGGGCGAGCTGATTATCTGATTAACGGCGCGGGAGACTAATATCTCGTCGTATATTAGCGAGCCCACGGTACGTAAGAATAAAGCCCTCTAACTAGAGCTTAAGAAGCATAAAATAGTCATTAAGAACATTATTGAAGAATAAGTCCTTAATCCGCTCGCGAAGGTCTATATTATCTTATGTAATTATTCGTATAGGTGCATTCCAGGACTTTAGCGCTCGCCAGAGAGTCGTACGGCTTGATTTAATATCGAATTCGGTTTTAAGAAGGCGAAGAATTTCCTTTATATCGAGATTCTCTATTCGCCATTATTCGATCTAATAGCGATAGAGGTTAAGGGGGATCTTTAGGCGAACTATATTATATAAGCTCGTAGAAAGGTAATTACCTCTCTATTAAAGTAAAAAAAAGAGTAAAAGTAGGAAGGAGGAAGGAAAAAAAAATTTTCACGAGAATTTATAGCCTATTTTTTTTAAGTCGGGATATTTATTAATCCGTACGACTAGCTAAGAAATTAAACCCCTATACTCCTAGGTATTATCTCGTATGAGCCCGTACGTAGCAATTAATTATAGCTAAGCAAAAACAAACCACTATTTAATCGTTAGCCTTCGTATAACTTCGTAGAGTAAGATATACAAACTTACTAATTATTTTATTTCTTAGCGAGTTTAGTAAAGACCTTCGTAAGAACCGCGTAAGTACGCTTATCTAAGCCTCGAAGTAGAACCGTAATAATATCTACGTCATCGTTATTATCCGAAACGTTAATTACGTCTTCGTGCTTACGCTTCTTAGCGCCCTTCGCCTTAGTGACTTTAGTAGCCTTTATGCTCTTATCTAATAATTATTAATAGAGGCTCGTATAAGAGAGAACGAAAACGTACCTAAAGTATAGTAGCAATTCGTTCCACTATGACCCTAATCGCAATTTCTATAAGCCGTAGTTATATTACCGCCGTTATTAACGTACGTAAAGTAGCCTTTAAGCGCACCTAACTTCTACTTATAGCGATTGTACTCGCTACCTGGCTAGTTACCGTAAAGGTGCTTGAGTATTGTATTGCAGTTTTGCGAAGAGGCTAGATTGATGCCATACGGCTTCATAAAGAGGTTCCCAATAGTATGCTTTAGTTATAATTTAAGTTCGTTATTCGGAAGCTAAAAGTACGAGTTAATATAAGTTCGTACGAAAGGATAATAAAAAATATAGGAACATACTATACTAGCGAATCTAGAATCCTCGAGGAGTTAGTAGCCCTTCGTAGAGCAACTAAGGACCGCCTTACCGAGCGCCTAGATTGTCAAATCTAGGTTCGAAGAAGGCTATTCGCGTATAAAGTCGAATATAGAGAGACGTACGCCCTAATAGAGGGCTAGTAGCAACTTGGCACGGTCTTTAGTAAAGCTAGCGGGAGGATCGTCCTCTAGAATAGCGTTCTAAAAAAAAAGGTTAGTTATTGCTAGATACGAGATCGTAGTAATGCATACCTCATCATCGGGGGGGGGGGTTCGTTTTTTAAGGTTCTTAGTACGGGGTCGTGGGGCTCTCTTTAGAGTTATAGCAGTTTATTTGGCTCGTATATTTCTCTTTGTGGTCGTAGGAGCCTCTACGGCCGCGTCGTTCTCGTCTTCTTCTTCTTCATTTTCGTCTTCGTTTTCGATGATTGCGGGAGACTTCTTCGCCTTTCTTAGTGCACGTCGTTTTAGCGTAGCCTTCGTAGGTGGCTCTAGGTCCGCGTTCGGTGCGATACCGTTCGTAGCCGCATCCGCGGCTACTTCGTCACCACCATCTAGCGACATCAAAGGGGTTTGATCGTACAGTGTCGTACGTTAGGCAATGAGCTCGTTCTCTAGCGCGGAATTCGTGATTGTTCGTATGAGTCGTGATCGTTCGTACAATCTAGTAGAAAATCGTAGTTAGTACTTAAACCAAAAAAATCTACCAGTAGCCGCATACACGTTCTAGGTGCCTATACGAAGCGCAAAAGTTACGAATAATGTCAAAAATTGATATTAAACGTTAAACGATTGCGCTTAAAGCGTACGGGCAGATAGAACAGCGTCGCGGCCATTCAGGCAAGCAGCTCAGAGAGTGGGATCCTTACCGTGTTATTGCGTGGTTGAAAAAGAAGAAAGGAAGCTGTTGCTATAGGCACTGTTGAAAAGGGCCGCATGCACGTTACGGGGCTAGGAGCCCCGTAACGTGCATAATATTTTTCTACAGGGGCCATTACTCATCGTATGCACCGAAACGGGAAGATTACTCATCAAGATGGAGGGGTCAACCGATCAATTGAAACAAGCGTATCTATGGCCTTCCGTAGTGGAAGTGATGCAAGAGGGAAGACAGCTTGGGTTTTGAATGAATCGAGCTGGTTTGCCGTTGGGCAAGTCAATCATGGCTGCGTGGCTGGCGCAGAGAGACGGAGCGAGCTGTACATGCGTGGACAAATTTGTTGGTCTTTAGCACCGCGTTGCTCCATCGGCGATGCGAAGCTTAATCGTGAATCTCGATCCTCGGCTGCGAATCGTCAGCGGTGCTGGCTGCGAAAATCTCTCGAGCTGACGTGGAGAGAGACGCGAAATAGACGCGACGAGACGCGTCGCAGAGCGGGGATAGGTGAGGTGCTGTGGTGGGGCTGGCGCTGGCGCCTGTCAGCGTCGCTCCACGGGTCCACGAGGGCGTCTCTCGCTCTGCCGCTCGACAGTGGCCACGACTGCGGTGGTACATGTACTCGTATGTGCAGACAGACTCTCGTCTCGTCAGGAGACCCGGCAGAGGGAGCAGGCGCATGGCATACATATGTAGCCGTGTACCTCGTAGCATGTCATCTGTCACGTCGCACCACCGACGACGAGCCATGGACAGGGCCTCGGATGGCCTCGTCGTCGGCGCACGCGCCGTTGCCTTCCGCGTCGCCGCCACACCTGTCGTCGGGTTCGGGCTTTCCAGCCGTGTGGCCGTCCATTGGCTGTCCATTATCCCATCCATTCTCTGTACCCTGACAGTCGCGTCGCATCTCCAGGTGACGAGTCGTTGCCGCGTGGCCCTCGACGTCCTGTCGAGCACCTGTACGCTGTCCGCGGGCTCTCAGTTTACAACCCCATCCCCCCACATGAACGACAATTGGAGCCCACGAGAAGACCAGAATACGTACTTTGCATCATCTTGCCCCAATCCGTAGAGCCATATGGCCACGGCCGAAGAGTGATTCACCTCGGCAGAACTCGTGCTCACAATAAAGAATCAAGCCATCGCAATCTCTGGCAAGTGCCCTCTGTGCATTCGTGATCGAATCAGACGATGCATCCTCTATGGTGCCACCAGAGAGTCAAACCTGGCTCGCATGTGGGTGCGTTGCCCCAGTCCAATCGATGCGCGTTCTCGCCCAGAGACGGGGCTCGTTGGCACATTGTGGTGACCATTAGCGGGATGCGGAGAGCTTCATCGCCCCGTGCCCTCTGGCCGCAGGCCAAGCCAAGTCATGTGCTGGGTGGTTGGAGTTCGCTCAGATCGCTGCTCGACGAGACGATTTGCTCTCGAGCCTCTCTTGCGACTGGGCGGCGACGACAACTTCGGAACGGCGCGCTTGGCCTGGCTCCCGCCTCTTCCGCCCGCTGTTGAGAAGGCCCACTGAGACACACAGAACGGGCCACGCAGGTACTTGCGCGGAGACGGGCGTGGCAGTGAGGACCCTGCGCGTTCGATTCGTTGCAGTCTGCGGTCGCGTACGAGTACCTAATCCGTACTCGCACATGCACGAAGTCATTCCTCGACTACCTACCTACCTTACCTAGGCAGTCCTTTGCAGCTCAGGCAAGATGGAGCCGCAAGCGCATCAACTGCCGCGCCAATCCCGAGCTTCAGGCCGTCACAGCGGCCCAATGCTGCATCGTTCTCTCGGCGCTTGCCAGCCTGAGCTGCGTGGACCTCCAGGCTCCGTGTCACCGTCGTCTCCTTTGTTCAACGTCGTCTTTTCAGCTCGCGCGATACGGTCGCGCCACCGTCATCTGCAAAAGTGCAAAACCTAACCACAGGCTCGGCTTCCCACGCACACACACAGCGCCGCGCCCGTGGCGCGTCCTTATAGGCTTGTACAATAAGAGGTTTGGGATATGCCTAGCTTTAGGGGCCGTATTAGATATACGAGAGCTTTTTAAATAACTCATGGCAGTTAGCCTACAAGCAATATCTTAAAGCGGCGCTATAGCCTGTGAAATAAACCTAGACCCCTATTATCTAACTATAGGTATAAAAGTATTAGAACTCTAAATCACGTTTTCGGATACTTATATCTCTCAATAGGTCTATACTAGAGTTTTATTTAAAATGCTTATATATATAAAGTACTTTAATTATATAAGGCACTTTAATTATACAAAGTAATTTAATTGGAAAATATATTAAAATTAATTAAATATATTTTATTATATATAATTATATTAGCTATATCTAATAATATTATTAACTAACTACTTAGCTTTACTTAGCTATTATAATAAAGATTTTAGCTATATCTTTTATTATTTAGTACTATAGCTTTAAAACTATAAAGGTAGCTTCTATCCCATAGACTTTACGTATTGCTTTAGCCTTTATACCTATACTATTCAATAACTTTTCTATAAAAGCACTCCTTACTAAAAAGCTTCACCGGCCTCAAAATGCAGCTCTCTCAATTTGTTTGCCTTACTGGCCTCCTCGGTTCACTTGTGTTTGCCGGCCCCGCAGGGCAATCACATGCTCCAGCGCAACCTAAGGGCCCTGGCCATAAGGGCCCTGACCACCCTGGCAACAACGGCAATAACGGCGGAGGCGGCAGACACCCGCAAAGCGACGACCCTAAAATTATACTAACCCCAAGCAGCCGTTTTCAGATTCGGTGCACTAATAGGAATGCACCGGAGCAATGCCTAAAATCGGAGTCTAGGTGTGAAGGTCACAGGTATAAGCCACAGAACGGTTGGAAGGCCAGGTGCGCGGGGTGTAGTTGCAAGGCTAGGTAATAAATTTGTCGGGAAACGCGGACGCTTTCTTAAGACGGCACTTTATTAGGTCGGAAGGGTCGTTCTAGTTTGGCGAGGAAGACAAACACACCCCATGACAGGAGTAGTGCCAGGGGGATACAAGAGCTCATATGTGTATATAGGGGAAGCCTCTCTCCCACTGTCAAGTAATGAGGGCACGCTCCTACGGAATCAACAGCCCACGGGCGCTTTGTGTCCCCAGTTACGTTAGAATTTGCAAGTGATATATGAGTAATACCACCCGGTCAACTCCTGCGAGTGAATATGAGGTAAGTGAGCCACAACCGGCACGAGGCCACGGACTACTGCGAAAGTTGCCTGGCCTTGTTTTCAGATAGTCTGAGTGAGAGAAATCCCCATTGCGAGTGAATGATTGACACCTGAGAGACTTGCGAGTATTTGGCGCATTGCGTAACCGTTGTCCTTTCGGACTGCACGTTCTGCTCCATCAAGCTAGAGACTAGAGAGTAAAAACACAAAAAAACACAAAAAAGTGGAGGAAGATAAGGGGCTTATTACCGTATATAGATATAAGTAAGGGGGATCAGAAGTTTCCTCACGCAGTTAGTAGAATTGAGCCCTATAATTTTTCTCAAAAGTTTTTATCTCACGAATTTGCTCCTTCGAAGAGTTCCTTTTAGCTAGGCACATTCTTCGCCTCTCTTTTTCTCTCTTTGGCACAGAATCCTACAGACATCTGGTTGCACTAGCCTTAGTGTGTTCGTTCCTCGACGAAGCACACACCTAGTTTGACTATAGCAGCTGCATGCCAATGGCGGGCGCCACGAACCGGCCACAGGGGACGGCGCGTACTTCTCCCGTGCCGCGATGCTTGCCTTGCCTGCGTGAGAGAGGAATGAAGTAAGACTCGAGAGAAGCACGGGAATAGGAGAAGAGAAGAGAGGTTGAGAATTGTTCGCGCGTGTACTCCGTACACTTAGGTCACCAGCACTTAGGTCACCAGCATTTGGGTCACCTGACCCCTCCCTTTCCCCCATCATGGAAGCTTCGCTCTTTCCTCTGCCAAGCCTAGCGATGGGCCACAATTACCACAATCACGTGAAAGGGGTGTTGAAGCGAGATAGCCATGGCAAAATATACCCCCAAAAAGCGCAATGATGATATGCCAACTACTGCTTGTGGGACGTGGCCACGGTGATAGCGAACAAGCCCCAAGGCTCCGGGTGGGGAGCCCGATTTGGCCCCACTGCCCACAGCTCCACGGCCGCAGCCCGACAGATTTTCCCAACCTCACCTCATTGATGCTCCGTTGTTGAAGGCGAAGCAGACGAGCTCGTGCCATCTGGTGGCCCTTTCGCTCATCCAAGCCCTGTTCAAGCGTTGTTTGCTCTCTGGGTACGCTGCATTTCCAGTTTCGTGGAACGGTCCGTCAACTTCGGCAGACGCCTCAACATGTCCGCCTCCAACATCATCACACTCGACAATCTGTCCGAGCAGCTCCCGCCATGGCGCTCCGACGACGAAAATCACCTGCATGCCATTGTTGACATGGGAAGGTCTGTCTCTCACAGCAACGGCCTTTGCGAACAACCCTTTAGCTGACTGTCGCCAGCAATGGGATCCGTTTCTCCATCACCTCATTGGCACCGCCAGCTACACGCCTCCTCTTGCCTGTCTATTCCACCCGCGCGGCCATATCCCTGTTTGATGCGCTGACCCCTTCTTCGTCCGGCCTTGTGTTCCCCCCTTCGACCATCGAGTCCGTCTCGTCTACCCTTTCTCAATTCCATCAGCTTGCCATTATGTACGGCGTGGCACCAGCTCATATCATGATTCTCGCTACGGAAGCAATGCGCCGCGCCGCCAACGCCGCTCAGATGCTCCAAGCCATTGGACAGGCAACAGGTGGTCTGGGAGTTCAGATGCTTGACCCGTCTGTCGAGACTCTCTTTGGCGCCGTGATGGGATCGAGGAGTGGCTTGGTGGACATCGAGGGCGGTGCCTTGTTCCTTGATCTGGGTGGCGGCAGCGTACAGATGACGTGGGTTGATACCAGCAGCGACCGCTACGAGATCAATGCGGCCTTGGCTGGTGAAAGCCTGCCATATGGGGCTGCGAAACTGACCCGCGTGCTCGAGGAACAGCCCGCCGAAGTGCAGCAGATGGAGACAGGCACGTTGAAGGATGGGATTCGACGCATCTATGCCAACCTATGCTCCAAGTTTCCGACGCTACAGGCAATCAAGGCTGCTCACGCGAGAGGCGAAGATGCCACAGTCGATGTTTACATGTGTGGTGGAGGCTTTCGCGGCTACGGCAGTATGTTGATGCACAACGACGCCATCAACCCTTACCCAATCTCCTCGATCAGCACTTACTCCGTCCCTGGTCGGCTCTTCCGCCAGACAGACGTGATGCGCCGGGTGAACCAAGAGTATGACGGCAAAATCTTTGGCTTGTCCAGGAGACGGCGCCGTCAGTTCCCCGCGATTGCCACTGTCGTCGAGGCTTTCACTGCCGCAGTGCCCAACATTGGCCAAGTCACATTCTGCGGAGGGTCAAATAGGCAGGGCGCCTTGATGATGAAGCTTCCGCTGGAAATCAGGGAGAGTAACCCCCTCGACGTCGTTGCAAACGTTACAAAACAAGAACAGCCGATATTCGACAATATCCTTCACCTGCTCTCAGCGGCTTTACCAAAGGAAATGGGTTCGTCAATTCCGACGATATTCAGCCTCAAATTGGGGGCTCTGTTTGTTCGACAGATCTGGGACCGACGAGGCTACGATGCAGACACGAATGCCTCATTCGCCTTGCACGACGCCATCACCCGCAACTCGGATTGTCCGGGGCTGACACACCTCGCCCGTGCTATTCTAGGGCTGGCAGTCTGTGCTAGATGGGGATGTGGTATCGGTCCAGCGGACGCCGAACTGTATCAGGGGCTACGTCGTATTGCCGACAGCCACGCCGAAGGCTCCTCTTTTTGGGCCATGTACATCGGAGCGCTATCAAGTGTTATTGCTACAGTCTTTCCGATAATGCCCAAAGAGCCCCATCACCTTCCCAGGGCCGTCAGGTGAGTCTCGCCTCTTTCACGAGCAAGAAGCCGGACGCTAATGACTTCACGCCAGGTTTGACACGCAGATCGCGGCAGGAAATAAGGGCAAAAGGGACAAGCTTGTCTTAACGATTGGACTAGCTTCCGAGTACGCCAACATTGTCAGTGCAGAGAACCTCGCGGACGATTTCCAAGCCACCATGAGCAACAAGAAAGACAAAACACCTTGGAAGGTTTTAGTCCAAGTTACCACCCTTTCATAATTCGGCTACGTCAATGCTGCCAAAATTCAGAACAGCCGAACAGACATGCGAACAAATTCTGACGAAGCCATCTGTCACCTTTCCTTCACCAGGCCCATTCTGCAGTGGCAGAAGCGCAAACTTCTGCCAGAAAAGCTCATTCGCCGTCGTCATCACAATCACCTGCTGCGATATTTTTGGAGCCCTTGGACTTTGAGCCGCCCTTGACGGCTCGCTTGCGAGCATTCAGCTTCTTCAGCTCGTGCTTCACCACGAGCACGCACAGGAGACAATCGCTGTCATTCTTCGAAGACTGAAGGCTCTGGTCTATCGCTGGTCAGCGGGACGATGGCCACATTGATATCGGCATGTGCGTGCTGTAACAAGTACTTACAAGTCTCCTTTCTGGCATCCAACAGCTGCTGGCCGATGCGACGAATTTCCGCCTTCTTCTTGGGAACTTGACGGAGATATGGCCCAGTCTCGAGCCAATCCAAAGGCAGTTCCAGGCTCTTCTTCGTGCGGAACTGGTAATGGTAGAAAATGGCCACGAGCGGAAAGTGGGCATCAGCCAGCAGTTTGTACGGGCTGGTGTACGATTCGACTATGCGACCGTGTCAGTCCCCAGTTACGGCTTCTCTTTTTGGCCACTGAACTCACCATCATAATCGGACTCCTTGCCATCTCTGGTGATGCGAGTGATCTGAGCCTGGAAAGCAGTCAAGAGATCACGGTACATCAGGATAAGCTGCCACAAGCTTGCCCAAATTGCCATCTTCTCCTGCGGCTGCGGCTGGGCGTGTTGGCCGAGACATTCGTCAAGGCTCTTGAGCACCTTATACTCGAACAGCTTCAGTGCTTCTCGTGCAATGTTTCTCAGGCGCGCTTGCACAGACAGGGGCAGGTTCACGATGTGGTTGGCAGGATCTCGACACCAAAACGACGACATCCTCCAGATCCTAAAGAAGCAGCTCATTTTGTGAACGTTCTCGACAAGATCGTGCTGCAGCGCGGTTAGCCTACGTGAGGCGACTCAAGAACCTGCGGTGCGTACTTTGGGAAGATTGCGGCCTCCCTCGGAATAGGCGAGCAGGAAGCTCTGCAGCGCCTGAGGAAAGTCCGCCTTGTGCTCCCTTCTGATCTGGCCTTCGACCCAGCTCTGCAGCGTCTCATGGCTTGGGACGTGATCACGGGGGAAGTCGGCCTTCTTTGGATTGCCCGCCTCCTCCGAGTCGCCATTGGACGTGTATGCCTGCACAGTTGCGCGCAAGGACGGCGAGTTTGTGTCCTTGGTGAGGAAGATGGAAATCTCCCTCGGCTTCCCGATGTACTGTCGAGCACAGGAACACAGCTGCTCCTCTGCCTTGGCGTTCTTCGACCACACATCTTGAATGAGAGTGTCAGCGCCACAGTCCCTGCATGCATTTGGGGACAGGGGGTGTTGTGGTACCTGGTCCCCGAGTAATGATCGGCCAAGCACTGCCGGGGGTTTTACGGGTACAGACGAGATGAGAGTGGTCTGGAAACGACTTCCTGCACGTGGGACAGACGCCACTCTCATGGCACTGGGGCAGTTGTCAGCTCCGATTCCATGTGGGGGATGCCCAGAGTTGTCTTGTTGTCTTACGTACTCTGGTCTTGGTTACTCGGCATGGAAGGCATGCTCCACTCTTGCGGACATCTGCTGTCTGGACGGGATCAGCGAGCTGCCGCTGTCTCTTTTCGGCATCATTGCCGGACCGTCGTCGCTTCTGGCCGGCCGATTGGCTGGTTGCCTGGCTTCCATGCTTATCCCCGTGCACATGGATGCGAGGCGGATATCCCCGCGGCGCGGCCTTGGACGACTCGGTCTGGGGATAGGTCCATTCGTCATCCTGGGCCTGAGCTTCCCTGAGGCTGACGTCGGGGCGGTGCTGGTTCTCCTCAGACTCCTCCGAGAGCAAGGAGCCGGAGTGGTCGGAAGGCGAGGTGCTGCCTCCCTGGACAAGCTCTGGCGGGGTTTGGCCAGAGTAGTCTGAGCCAGATGCTGCCTCGTCATTATGGGCTTTCATTCTGAGGAATTCAGTCTCGAGGTCCTCGATGGAAAGATGGTTGCCACCAATGATGGAAGGGGTATACCCCGTGATGAGACTAGAGAGGTTGTCTGGGGACTGGGGGCTGGGATAGTGGCTAGACTTGTCTAAGGGCTGATGGGGCGCGCCGGAAAAAGCAGGCCAGTCAAAGAACTTGTCGAAGAGTTCCTCCAGGGCCGAGGAGGAGGGAAGACGGGGGTTTTCTTGCCCGTCCCTGGTGGTATCCATGTTGATATCCGTGTAAGTCACGGGATGCAGTGGGACCTTGGCTAGCTGTTTGGGCGAATCGAACCCGGGGGCTCTGGCAGAAGGCAATAACGTGAAGATGCCCAATGTGCCAGGTCTTTGTGTAAGATTTGTCGGGTTCTGCTGCTGGGACTCTGCCTGACACAAGAGAATTATAATTTGGCGTCCATGGAGGCTCTGCCGTGTCTCGTCACTTACACCATCCTCCTCTGCGCATTCTCGGTGAAAACAGGGCCCCTGATTGGCCGCGCCGAGGTCGCCCCCCATTGTGGCGGGCCAATGAGAACCATGTCCTACACCGATTTCGACCATTCTACGCTGACGGGTCGCGGTCATGTGACCACCCGAGCAGCGCTCCGGGTGACGCCCCGGCGGTGCGGTCGCGCGCTGCCATGCCGCGTCGGGGGACTCTGGCCGTCTGGGGAGGATGAAGCCGTTCCTGCGCGTACGGCGAACGCAGATCCGTGGAGAAATTTGAGGTTTTTAGAGCTAGCTCGACGTCGACGGGCATGGCATCCGGACCGCGCCGGGGCCATCCCGGAGCGGAAGGATATCTCTGCGAGACGCCAGGCCTGGGGCAATGGCTAGGCCCGGCGCCCGGCGCAACCATCTGACGCTACCTTCCAGATGAATTGGCCCTCCAGGAGCGCCATCTGGCCAGGCATTCTGTCTTCGAGGTCGTCAGCGCTGGCAGAATCCACCAAGGGGCGTCCAAGCTCACCACGGCGTTCACGGCTCGCCAGCAACGCGCCGGCAGCAACACTTGGCTACTGCATGATGAAGGTGCAAAGTTCCGCACGACATGGCAACAGACGACAAGCAAGCCATACCCCTGGATCTTGGCAACGAGCGGGGTGCGTGTGCTCAACCGGCCCCAGGCACGGAGCACCAGGCAAGGGCTGAGACAACGTAACGATGCTGGGCGCTGGCCCCAAATGCTAGCCCGGGTCCCGGGCACGCCACTAGACTGCTTTGGATGACGGGTCCAGGGCGTTGGAGGGTGAAACCTGGCCAGGCGCCAGATGGGCTTTGTCTACGGGTGCCGGTGCGCCGCAATACGCATAGGTAGTTGCGAAGGGGGCTGTCCTCGAAGCTTGCAGGTTGCGACTGGAAGCTGGGGCAGGTGTGAGCCAATGGGGGCTTTGGAAAGCCATGCATATGCTGTATCACGAGTGCCGCCCGGGAGCTACATCCCGGGGTGGCCGGCTCTCAACCAGCACGCGCTTCGTATAATAGATGGATTTCCCTTGTGATTTCCCTTGTCTGTCCAACACGTCGAAGCCGGTACCAACAAGTGAACTGTAGCCGCCGAGCAACCCTCTGGCGGGTCGACCGATTTGGAACGAGCCGCCTCTCTGCCCTACCTAAGCGGCACGAAGACATTCGGCAAAACCATTGTCCACTTTCAGGTATCGCGTTCAGGCACTTTATATCACTACCTAGGTATACAACTCTTAGTAGGTCGTAAGAGTCGTTCAACCACTGGACAGGAGGGGCCCCACCGAACGGTCGCGAGGCAGCATCAGAGCGAAAAGTAGGACAGAAAAACTGGTTTCCTTGTTCCTTCCGCTACGATACTGTTGTCTGCTTCACGGCAACGCACTCACTATAAAACTTCCATGAGCATTTCGCCGTCCCAAATCCCGCCCCTTGCCGTTTGAAGAGTGGGACGGGGGACGGGGCGACGTGGTGGAACGCAGCTGAAAAGACCACTTAATGCAACCAGCCGCGCACTATCCCAATGGTTTGGCCTCGAATGTTGCTGCCTAAATGGCGTCCTTCGGTGACTGCTATCTGTTAAAATGTCGAAGAAGCCCCGAGGCGAGGCGAAACTATTCGGAGCATCGACTTACATACCAGGTGTCGGCGCCCTGCGTTGCCTGTGAGGGGCCGCAGAACAACAGGCGTCCCCATTGGGCAATTCTCCGTCACGTGCATGATGGCCTACCGGATTTCCAAAAAGAATAGAGTTCAGGCCCGAGACGGGAGACCGGGAGCCACGTTGACGATGATGAATGCATGGGGACGGGGCTTAACGGCTAGAATTAGCGTCGAGTAACAGAGCGAACAAACGGGACTTTATCCGCCGGTCCACGGATGAAGGGACGAAAGGAACACAGAGCTCCATGTGCTTGCGCAAAAAAGGGCTGCATCACGCATCACGTACAAACCAAGCCCTAGGGCATGTCACGGGGAAAATCTCAGGATCTGTTGGGGCACTGAGTCAAAAATAGAAATAGCTCGGCTGGTAAAGCGGCGCGGAAGATGCGGCTCCCCGGCTCGCGCTTATCGGTGCGACAAGATTTTAGCACCTCGGTTCCAGCCTCTGGAGGAAAAGACGGATATTTCTCGCGTCCCGACGCCTCCGTGCCACCGTGCCGACCGGAGCCCGGCAGCTCGTGCCCAGCCCCTCGCCAGTGGGGCGGTCCAAGAAACTGGTGCGGCGGCAGCGCCCTGGTAATGTGAGTGTGATATCTACTGTAATAAGGCAAGGTAAGACGCCCGCGGCGGGTCACGCGAAGGAAGCGAGCTGTGTCATCGGGCCACGATGTGCTGAAGCCGGGAGAGGGAACAAAGGGTGAGCACGCCGTAGAGGGTGCAAACAGCAGGTGGGTGTCGTTTCCTAAAATAAAACAAGGTGCTCGCTGGTAGGTCTGGCATGCCATGCGACTGGCCCACGTCATTTTGGCCGTTGGTTCCTACAGAGTCCAGAGACGAGGGAAAGAGCGGGCCCAGCCGCGCTTGCGGCAGGTCAGGAGCTGGAAAAGGGAGTCCCTTTTCGCTCGCAGTTTGTTGTTCGGCGACGTTGCTTGTTCTGCTGCAAGGGAAGGGTTTGCGTCGGAGGTGGTCACGGATGAGGCCAGCAGACCCATCGAGGTATAGGTACCTTGGTGCCCGTAGGTACCTAGGTACCTTAAGCAGGCTACGGCGGGAATCGCTGCGCTTAACATGCAGCGTGCCGCGCTGAGTCCAACAGCAGGCCCCCTATTGCGTTTGACAGGTGACCTTTTCCCAGGCGACCCTCGTACTCGCATGTATCCGTACTGGGTCGCGAAACGGCGGTGGCACCGAGCGATAGCCGCCAAGAGTTGAGCAATGGAAGCGTCCACTGCAGTCGGAATTACTCGTAGGAGGCCCCTGTAATTATCAGGCGCCTCTAAGAAGGCATGTACGAGTACGAATTCTCGTACACTTGCAGTGGTTAGGCACGCACGACTTGACTGCAGGTGTCAGGGGGCATCCATTTTGCAAGACAGGCAGGTGCACGGCTGGTGCCCTTTCCATTGAACCGCCAGCAAAACGAGGCTTTCAGCCGTGGCGATCCTCAAATTCAACCGCTTTCTACTCCCGACCAAGGTTCTGCTGCCCAGCACCGGCGCCGCATCGCCAGCGCACGCAACCCTGTGCCCTGCCGCCTCCAAGGTTGAAACCGACACAATACGTACATACTCGTACGAGTACAGCCTCTCCCTGCCCCCGGCCCCGACAAGCCTGAGGTCCAACCCCTTCGCCGCCAAACGTCATCGCGTCCCCACCAGACCCTCAAGCACCGCGCTGCGCCCGTCGATCTAGAGGGTTTCGCGTACGGTTCTTGCGGCAGCGCGACGGAGCACGCAGGTACGAGGACGAATCGCGCAGGGTGTGTACGTCTGTACGGGCTATAGGCACATCCCTCCCCGTCCGGTCCGCCTGCTTGTCCGCGGGCCCGGCTGTGCTTGGCTGCCTCGTCCAGGGGCGTCCGCGCCGCTGCTGGCTGTGCCTGTACGAGTAATTCGATCTGACGCGCATTCCGTTCGAAGCAGGCTCTCCAGTCCACCCGTCCCGTGGCCCCCGTCAAACCCCGTCGAGGGTCCCTTCGCCACTGCTTCTCGACTCGATCCTGCTCCTCCTCCAGCTGCTGGTGCTGATACTGCTGTTGTCCTGGACGGACGGTCGTGTTGCCCAACATGACGTCGAGTAAGTCCTTTCGAGCTGCCATGCTCCCTTCTTCTTTCTCTCTTTCTGCCCTGCGATCCAATTCCGACCCCGACAAGCGTTCGCGGAAGACGCTTCGGCGTACTTCGAGCCTCGACCTGTTCAATCTTCATCTCCACGAGCACCCTCATCGTCCAGCCGCCGCCGACGCCGCCGACGCCGCCGAAACACGAGGCCCTGTGCAACGAGGACCCATCCTTCTGTCCTCCAAGGCGGATCTTGCAGGAGAGCCAGTGCCTCCTCCGAACCGCCTGCGCACCAAATCAAAGACTTGGGGTGCCCGAGTTTCCTCGCTTCTTCCCCCGCTTATATCCCACAACGCAGATCCGAACTCTCAGCCGATCCCTCGGAAACCTCTTTCCACCATGTCGCCAACCGAGCCGCCAACCGAGCCGCCAACCGAGCCGCCTCCTCCCCCTCCTTACCATCTTCACGATTCGACGACACCCGGCCTGTACAACGACGGCTTGAGCAATATCGTGGCCGCACATACACCGCCACCAACAGGGCTAGGCCTCCAACCGAACTCGACGGTGATGAGCTTACCGGAGCTGAATATGGGAGGACGCTCGCTCTCGGGCTCCGGGAACCCCCAGATCATGGCACCGATTCCCCCGTCGCCGGAAACGAAGCGGGCTACCTTGATGAAGCAAGAGCCGGCAGCCCTGACGGGTACACGGAGGGGCGGCGACGACGCGGCCAAGCAAGGAAAGCTACAAAAGGAGAATCGCGAGTCCAGACGCCGGAGCAGTTCGCTCCAACAGCATCAGCCCTCTGATTTACAGCCAGTCCTGGCGGCACGCGGGTCATCTCCCGTTCCCGAGCCGAGGGGTCGACGGTTCCTATCCGCTCAAACCCCGTCCATAATTACTGACGTAGCCCCTGGCTCGCGGGTGGCGTCCGGCCCGGCTTATCTACGACCACTTCCTGCAAAGGAGGGCAGCCAGAGCCCCTCCAGGGGAAGACTTAGGAGAAGTTGGCTCCCCGGTGTAGGCAGGTCTCACTCCAACTCCATGGATATCAGCAACGGAAGCAAATCGGACGCCTGGGTCATCTCCGATGACGCCGCTCAGGCCGAGTACAACTCAGCATTCCTCAAGAATGGAGAAAAGGTAAACAACGGCAGCCTTTGTCAAGGTGAGTAGCTATGAGCCATGCTGACGCTCTCGATTTGCAGGTTCCTGAGCTATGGAACGAAAGTGGTGCCGTCTACGTCTACCTGTACCCTCGGGGAACCGGGTGCGGACCGTCGTTCAAAGTGCCCGAGTTTACCGTCAGCTCTTCATACGTCTTCAATGAACTCATACAGTCCGAGGCCGATACCCCGAACCAGGCTAGAAGCCGTGCGAGGAGCTTCGGAGGACGCAGCAGCCTGAGTGTGGATGATGCAACTCGATTTGCATCGCCACCCATGTCTCCGCCGCCGCCCGAGTCGCCGGGCTGCATGCACCTGTATCTTCCGACTGCGCCTCCAGCAGTATCTGGCCATTTGTCGGCGCCAGGAGAGGGGTCGCACGCAGAGCTGGACCGGCTAATTGCCGTCAGGAACTTGTTCGCTTTCCTAACGGGCCAGCCCCTAGTTGGCACCAAGTCGCGGCCAACCATATTCCAGGCATTCCTCGAGATTGCAGAGCTTCTGCAAGAGTTTGGCTTTTCTGGCATTGGCGAAGATACATTCGGTGAGGCCGTTGATCTCAGCTTTGGCTTTTACTCGGACCAATTGGGCCTCGCAGACTGTCGCCATAGCCGAGAGAAGACTTTGGAGGCTCTCATCTTGGGCGAGCGCATGCGATCCTTGGACCTTTACAATGAGGCGTTCGCACACGCCGCGGGGAAATACTCGGCAATCATGGACCTTCGGCTGCCGCTGTTCGAGCAAGTCTCGCTACACACTCGCCAGCGACTGGAGCGGGCGCATCTGGACCTCGTGAACCGCCAGCACAACGTGAACGAGCATCTGGAACAGTTCGATTTCCCCTCCCTTTTTGCCGGTATAGCGAACTCAACCTCGATTCCCGAGCTCAAGCAAGTCCGATTCAAGGTCTGGAGGAACTCGTTTAGTAGGATGCGCTCGTTCCTCCTTGCCTACTACAGGACCACGTTTGGTAGTTGGCCACCCAAGGCCAGCAGCAAGAAGAATCCATTCGCGGAGAGCGGTCTCAACAGGCTTGTTCTGAAAGTCTTGTACTCGGACATGTGTGCGCTGTACGATTTGCTCGTCGACCGAGCCAGTTTGACCTCGAGAGTCATGGATGAGGTGCCCGCCATCTCCGATGCCGCAGATAAGATGACAACGTCGGCCCTTCGGAATATCATGTCGGAATTTGATCGCTCCAAACCCCCGGTGCTCCCCCCCATCCCCTTCGACCTCCCGCAGCTTCCGTCCATGACGGCGATCCACGAGACGTTCAACTCTCTCTCAGCCAAGGACCAAAGTAGATTCGAGAAGAGGATGAAGGAACACGAGCTGCTTCTGATACTGAACAAGGGCTACAACTACGACACCAACAGCATCAAGCTTCCCTTCCTGGACCAATTCAAGGAGTTTGAGATGCGTGAGGCCAAGGGCAAGATATGTCAGGATCTGGTGGATCAGCGAATCGGCTACTGGTTGTTCCTCTACGTCGTCCTCCAGTCGTTGCCGATGCTCGTCGTGGACGCTCCTGGTTTGAAATACGCTGACGGGGTCGAGTACTTCCTGTGCCAACCCCCAATGGGCAATCCGCCGTGGGTCGAAGACAGACAGGTCCGCAAGATGTGGTACGAGGTAACGGGAGGCGGCGGTCGCCTCGTCGAGTTGTCCGCCGATGCCGTCATGTTCAGCGTGGAGGCAACATACCATCGAAGTCACTGCTGGCTGGCGGCAAAGAAGTGGGAAAGCATCGATGGTGCCGATGCTCCCCCGCCGGAAGAACCAGCCATGTCTCCTCTCGAACCACCTCGTCCGATATTTCCAGGCGGCGACGGCTTTGGGGCCAATCCGCCCCCGGCCGCCGGTCCAAGCACGCCATCACCACCCCCTGGAGGACCTCAACCGGCGCTACGGCCGCGGACACTCTCTCCAGGAGTCAACCGTGCGAGTCAAGCCTGGCGCTCCAGCATCGCCATGGGCCTTGAGCCGGTGCCAATGGAGCCCCCCAACGTATTTGGAAGCCATAATCGGAGCAGTTCCATGGGTCCTCGACCCCTGAGCAGCCACATGGGTCCCAGGAGCATTTCGTCGGGAAATCTCTCTGCGCTCTCGAGAAGTTCGACTCCAACGGCTCAGTCAGCGGTCACTTCTGGTGCTACCTTTGACGATATTCTGGGTGACACGCAGAAGAAGTCGAACACTAAGAAGAAGGGCCGATTCTTTTGAATACGAGATTGGGGCTTACGGCTTCGCTTAAAGGCACAGAGTGGCCTCGTCCGCGACCCGTGCGAGAAGGGGCGTGCATCTTACACCCACCTGGAGAGCGTCATATCTAAGACTCGGTTGCTTTTGGACAATCGCATTCTGTTCTGGAGTTATGTGTTTTCGGTCTCTAAAACAAAACTGAATGAAGGCTATTGGGCTAGCTTGGGAAGGCATTTATCTTGTATCATGATTGAGCAAATGTAATAGAGTGATGTCCAAAGGACAAATGGATAATATAGAGGCTGTACTTGGCTGCTTGTTTGTGCACGTACCTCGTGCGTTGCGTCGATCTACCTGTCGTAGAGCAATTCATTGCTGGACGGAGTGTCAACATGGATGCTGCTTTTCTGTTCAACACTGGATGGTCCTTGCCGGTTGGTCAGTCTGCATCCGGACTGCTCGTATAATCCCGTGCGGGCATTGCCCAACCAGCGAATGTCCAACCATGCAAAGTGTTGAAGGCAATAGGCTCTGACCGTGCACAAGTACAGTACAGTACAGCCGCAGGCGCAAGTGCAGCCGCTGCGGCAAGGAGTGGGACAAGTTCGAGCACCCGCTGCCGTGCAGCAGGTGACGCTCAAGGGTGCACCGGTGGTCCGGAACGCGGGGCACGCCGTCGCGACGAGCAGGGACGGTGAGTGGTGTGCTGCGAGGGCAAGCTCAGGCTTGGGCAGGATTGGGGCGCTTGAAGGGATGTGAGCAGGGGGTATGGGCGAGGCGATGATGGCAGCCCGTCTTTCGAAGCAAGTCAACCTCGCGTGTTCGGTTAACCAGCATTCAACGTTTCGGACAGACTCGGTTCTTCATTGCGGGAAACGAGCCAAGCCCCTGCTCTGTATAGCTTGTTCCGTTTTCGAGGGCCCGACACCACTCTCCTTGCGTGTACTCTCCATCAGTAGTTATATGTTATATTAACATTTGCAAAACAACTTCGTTCCGGGCATTGTTGCTCGTCGCTCCAAAGAGGCGTCGCAGACGTGCTCCAGCCCATCCTTCTTCGCGTCTAATCAAGCCGGATCCGCCTCCACCGTCCCCTCTCTGTATGCCACCATCTCTCCTTTTCCCTCTTATCCGCCACGACACCCTCTCTCAAGTTCCATCTCCCGTCGCAGCCCTCTCGCCCGCCCGCCAGGCTCTCCCCAGCGTCGGTGCCCAAGTCCGCCACGTCCACCAGCCCGCCCTTCTCGTCCGTGGAGCCTTCGTCCGGGAGGAGGTGGTAGTGGATGTCGCTGCCCAAGGTGCCCACGTATGAGCCCAGGCCAAACGTCTCAACCAGAGTGCCGTCTTCGCCCTCGACGTTCACTCTAAAGCGGTACGTGTCTCGGGCGCTCTCGATGCGGGCTTGTGCGGCGAGGCGGGCGACGAGGAGGTTGGTGCAGGGAGTGGGCGCCTTCATGTACATGCCCGGGAGTGAGCTTGTCGTTGGCGACTTGGCGAGACGCCTGGTCGGCGAGCTCGGTACGCTGTTCGATCTGGCTGAAATAGCAATATTGTGGAACCGGTCGCTGGGCAAGTCAACCCTTTCAACGGGGCGGCACAACCCCTGGAAGACACCCTCCGGGTCGTTGGGCGCCCTCAGAGTCCTCAGGGCGGGGAACCCTCCAGCCTCGATACTCCTCGCCAGGATTTCGTCAGCGACGTTGGCGCTGTCCACGTGGCTCGTGATATCCCAGTGCAGTTTCGAGACACTGGCAGAAGCGAGGTACGGCATCATCCACAGGAAAAATGAATCCGTCTCGGGCATCAGCGGAGGGAAGGTCTGAACAAGAGAAAAGGTAACGAGCGAAGCAAGGTTCGAAAGAATGCGGGCCAGGGCCGGCAAGGAGGTTAGCGGCGTGTGACGGAGCTGGAGTTTTCGGAGCGGCTGGCTGTTGGATCGTGTGGCGAAGGAGGAGAGGCCATTCGAGCTGATGCCAGGCATGTTCGAGAGCGTAAGGGTCTTGAGTCGCGGGAGCGAGAGGAGGTTGGTGTCGTTGAAGGCATTGGCTGGAAGGTTGGATAGGTGTAAGTGTTGCAGAGATGGTAGAACAGTGAGAGTCCTCGCAAGGAGGGTGTCCGGCGCCAGGCTCGCCTCTGGGAGACAATGAATCGACAGGCTCGTCAACTTTGCCCAACTCCTGTGCTGTTCGAGAAAAGCAATCTCTTGTGTCGGTTGTAGAGTAGCTGGCATCAGCTGCCCGCAGTGCGGCAAGCCCTCGAAGCATTGCAGCCCAGAGACACTCGACGGCTCGATGACCCAACTCATGTCCTTCAAGTTGGTCCGCGTGGACAGAGCATGAAACAGCTTCTTGAACGAGTGATCGTAGCCAAATGTCGGTCCAACGAGGCGTTCCAGGTTTGGGCACGCCATCACCAGCGCCGCAACCGCGTTCTCATACTGCTCAGACGGCGAGGTCCCTCTGGAGTTTGCAGAGGCTGTTGGTCCCTCCAGCTGGGGCACCTTTAAGGAGCGGACGAGTCGGGCCAGGTCTGGGTTCGCGCGCAAGGTGCGCCGCAGCAGCATCATGCGCGACCCTTGTGTCATCTTGAATCTCTTCCTATGGGTTGAGGAATCTGGTCCAACTAGGAGGATGTCTTCGTAGCTGTTTAGGCACATCAGCGACGGATTCCTCTCCGGTAACGTGGCAGCTCGACTCACAGAGCGAGGCGCGCAACTTTGTACCACTTGCGCGAACACAGAGCAAGACTGCATAGGTCCCGCATCCAGCAGGTCGCACAGCTGTCGCTGTTCCGGTCAAGATGCAGCTCCTTGAGCATCTCGAGGACGACCTCGAGAACCTCACCCGGCAACGATGCGAACATCTCGTTCGGCTTCACCCTGCTTCTGAGGCCTTTGATTGGTGCAGGTCGTTGGCGCTGCAAGTAGCTCGGCCTCCAGCCCGCCGACTCGACAGATTCGTAGCGTCGCCACGAGGGGCTTCTCGTTCTCGGGTTCATATGGGACCGGCTTGTCGAACGTGCGCTTCTAGAGCTTCCCGAAAGCCTCCTCGGTCGGTTCAGCGCTGTGAGAATCGAATCCGTAGACTTTTCCCAGTCCTCGGTCGGCGTTTGTAGGCCAGGATACATCGGATACGCCGGCGTCGGGGTGTTTGCTGTCGAGGGGTGTGTTGTTGGCCTACTCGTTCGGGGATGCTCCGGGATGGAGCAGAGTTCCGGCATCGTCTCAAAGGACGGGGGAAGCATTGCCCTCGTGGCGACTGTTGGGCCCATATCGTATAAATGGCTCTTCGTATCGGGCCTTAATCGGCTCTCGTCTCGTAGCGGCCGCGACGATCGCGGTATCGTGAAAAGCGCAGAGGCCAGCCTCTTGCGCTTCGACTTCCTGGGCCTTTGCTGTCTGCAGAAGCAACGCACGGTTAGCAAAGAAATCGCAAAAGATTAATAGATCAGATCTCCAGGTAAAGGGGCCCCCAGGACTGTGTCCCCATTGTGCAGCTAGTAATAGCCGTCCCAGGGCACGGAGACTCTGCCGCTGGTACGAAGTAAATCGGCGCACTAATATTAATACTCCACGATCTCCACGATCCTTGGAAACCTGACGTATGGCGGACTGCAATGACATGTCGCCGTCTCCACTTGGCACGCCGTACTCGTACGAGTAGTGCGAGGCTTGCGAACCGGTCCAAGATGCCGAATTGTGGGCATTAATCAAACCACCAACAGCTCATGGGTTCTGCTGGTCGATTGCCGAGACATGGACAATTGGATAAACCAGGGTACTGGGAATGCCGTGGCCCTTGTCCTGAGAAACTGGGACTCCCCGTGTTGGGATGAATGGATCAGGGATCAACGCGCGCACGTACATTGACATGGCTTTTGCGGATGAGTATCCGACGACGGTCTTTACTGACAACAGCCGAAGCTCGTGGGCACGGTCGTTGCTGTCTGCGTCTGCCGGAGAGGAGGCTCGACCACACGGGGTCAAGGTGTCGTATGGCGCTGGTAATGTCCTCATGTGCTCCATCGCTGCGAGCGACGTCATGGCTCGACTGGTGCGCAAAATGAGAGTCCAACTGGAATGGCTTTTGCCTGCAATAGTTCGTGCTCGTAGTCCGTAGAGCCGAATCGCCGCTGTTGGAGAGAAATGCTGAGGCAATGTTTTCCCTCAAGCCCTCGCCATGCCCTGAGTAGAGACAGGTAGGTCTGTGGGAACAGGCCGCATGAAACACCATGAGGGAGGCTTGCGACAAGCTGCGCATCCAAGGGCAGCGCCCACTCGGCAGCTCACAGCCTCTCTCGTCGACCCTGACACGGCTCAAGCTGTTGCCAGACTCTGTGTTTCTCCTTTCTCCCTTTGCCCTCGATCCTCCCGTTGAACTCCCTTCAGCTCTCTCGATGGCCTTCAGCTTCAACGAGTACGAGTACTGTACGAGTACGTCGCTCGCCTACCTGCAGCAAAGTGAAGCGCCCCCAAAAACTCTGGCGATGCATCCAGCCAGTGAACGCGCTCACTCGGCCTTGCAACGCTGTACGTAATAACGCTATCCCCACCGCCGCTGCCGTGGTTAGCGTTTTGAGGCGCCGGCGCTTGCATGAGCTGAATGCTACCGAACCAGCATACCGGGCGAAGGCTTGGTCAAACCAAATGAGATGCGGCCTCCAACGGGCCGGTGACAACGAGACCGCAGATCCCAAACTAGGAGTGCTCAGCTGAATGCACAACCTTGTCGCGTGGCTGCAGGGGTGCTCCTCCTCAATCCTCACGTATGGCAAATAGCATGCCCATATATTGGAGAAAAGTTCTCCTCGTACGGAGCACTCGTACGCTACTCGTAAAAGGTGTTGCAAACGTCGTGTTTCCATGCCCGATCACAAGCTGCGCAGTATTCCGTCACTTCGTGCATTCGTGCTTGTCATCCGAATCGCACTCGTCTTGCTGGCCGCGAGACGAGATCCTGCCTCTCGAGCGACCCGTCGCAGTTTGTCGGCGGCGCCTCCTTACCAGGTCCAACGCTGTGTGCCCTCTTCATGCCGGTAATTGCCGCCGGACTACGAGTAGTCCGTGGCTCTGGATACGTATTTCTCTGCGTGGGGCTCCCCCTTGACACAAGGCCTTCATCAGGATGGAGAATCCTGCCGAAGCCTCGGCCGAACAAATGCTGAGGCGTGTGGAGTGTGGACATCTGAGACGCTTTGTCGCTATTTGCGTCTGGAAGATCGACTATTTCCGCATTCTTGATCCAGTTGTAGATTGGCCGAATGTCAAGGATGGACTTGACCTGGCGATGTTCCGCTTGAGTCATATGTCGCTTTCGCTCCAGAATGACTTCATCGATGCTGTTCTTCAAAACCAGTGTCTCCACCGACACTGGCTTCTGCTGGCTGATGCGCCGAACTCGTCCGATAGCTTGCGCTTCCACTTGAGGATTGAGAACCGGATTGATGAAGTATATTCTGGACGCCTCGCGCATGTCCAATCCGAAAGCTGCTTGGGAAATGTCCATGAGGAGCACCCTAAGAGTGGTTTCGTTAGCAAATGCCTTCGACCTTCTAGGATCGCAACGCTCACCTAAATGTAGGGTTGTAGTGAAAGGTGTTGACGTATAGGGCTCTCCGCTCAGTAGTCAACCCTCTAGCATAAATCAAATGCTGTATTTGAAGCTGTTGGAGGTTAGTCTCACTGCCAATCTACCCGGGGCTCGAAAGGGATACTTGCCACATCAAGCATGCTTGCAAGATACCAAGCAACGTTTTCATTTTCGTAAAAGACAATCATCTTTTCTTGCTCCTGGTGTTGAGCAATGGAGTCAATCAAGTACGACAACTTGGCCGAAACCGTAGATGTAATGGAGGTGAGCTGCAATGAGGCGGGCAGGCTCTCTGGATTCATGCTCTCCTTGGGGTTGACAGTATCGAGACCGCGAGTGCGAGATTTCTTCCGGGGGCTGTCATCGCCGAGCTTGGTATTTCCGGCCAGGGTCTCGGTCTTCTTCTCCCTGCCACCAGGTGTCGTTTCGGGTGACTGGGCCGCCAGAATCTTGTCTCTTTCGAGTATGCCCTGCTGTATCAGACGGCCGTTGAGAAGGGAGTTGAGCTGCTCTGGCTCGCTGGCCGCATTGCATAGCAGTTTCTGCAGAGATAACAGCATACTGGCCGATGTGCAGACGGTATCGCCACTCTCGCCATCCAAGGACCAGGTTTGGCCCGCGCGACCCGGAAACTCCTGAACGCATACGGGCATTTCGTGGAACTGGTTACTGAGGCCCCTGAGCTTGTTCTTCACTGCCAAGTGGCCGACACCGATGGCTTCCCGGAGTAGAGATTCATCCTCGGGACTTATCACCACCTTTCTCTCTCGCAGGAACCCTTCAGCAGTCTCGACAGCCTTGGCAATTTCTTCGGACGAAAAAAAGGAGCCCCCGAAGAAGCTCGTTTGCTTCAAGTTATGCACTATTTGAAGCAAGCTCTTCCTTTGTCGTGGGTGAAAAAAGTAGTCCATGTCGGTTCTCTGTGACTGTACCGAATTGAAGATGATCATCATTGCAAAGACGTTCAACGATAACCGGTCCTGGTAGGATCCGTCGAGAACAACGATTTTCTCATCAACTGGCGGCAGAAGGTCACTGACTTCCGCTAGCTGGTGCCGTATTATGAGGGAGTTGAGAGTAAACTTCAAGCAGTCCCACCGCCCATAGCTCCGTGGGTTATGCTTTGGAAGCAATAGGTAGGTATCCCAATCGGCCAACGTATCCTCTGCCTCCGTGTTGGTGTTTGCCCACGGTCGCGCCTTGAGGTATAGAGATGCGATTGAACCCAAGCGTTGCAGATCTTTCTTCTCCATCTCAGTTGAAGACTCGTTCGGCGCCTGCGCATTCTGCGATTGGGACACAACTCCATTGGTGCCAGTCTGTTCCTCGTCTGGACTGTGGCTATCGTTGACTCCGAACAGGCCATGAGACGGCGTTCCCGTCACGATCCAGCGAGACGAAAAGTTCATTGAATCCAAGCCAGCTAAAAGGTTGCTTTTGTGGCCGATCTTGGAATTGCCAATCTTATGGCCCTCGTCTACAATGCAGCGTTTGAAATGTACTGTGGAAAGAGAGGAGTGGCTGATGCCCCCTTCTTGCTTCACAATCATTTCGAAACGCGACTGCGAGAACAGGACCATGTCGTACTCCAAAAAGGACTCCGCTTGCGGGAGCCGGTCATGCTTGGTCAGAACGAGAACCTTTAGTCCATTGGTATGCTTGGCTATCTCTTGCTTCCACTGGGCCACCAAGTTGTTCGGCACAATGACAATGCTCGCCGGAGTAAGGCGTATCGTTACATGCCGCTCGAAGAATTGTTGTGCATGCCGCCGTCCGCGTCTCAGATGAGGAGCTGGGCGAAGATAGTACCCAGGATTCCGTTGCAGGGCCTCCGCACATTTTCTGAACTCGTATCCAAGCTGCGATTTCCAGGCATCGAAATAAGACTTCCAGGGAACAGCGTGTCTGGTAGCACACGATGCAGCCATGTCGGCAAGAGATGCAATATTCCTGCGTTTCGGTGGCTCCCCGCCTTGATAGAGCTCGGGGGGCTTGGTAGGAAGGTCCTTGGTGGCCAGGATGAGAGCAAGGCAAATGATTGTCTTGCCGGCGCCCATTTCTTCGGCCAAGATGCCACCAGAAATTCCGTCATAGTAGCGTGGTTCAGTAAGGACTGTACCTGCCACAGGGTCGAGATACCATAATGACCCCGCCTGATCCTCAACTGATACAAGCCGAGGGTCAAGCACCTTTCCAGGTGCTGATTCTCTTTGCAACATCAAAGCCGCCGACCGTCGTTGATAGGGGTACAATTCCGTTGTCAGGCCCGATACACTGCTGTCAAACAAATCGTACATTGCATCCTGGAAGTGGGATTCGTTGACCAGGCTTGGATCCGGGTTCGGCGATGGAATCCTATTGAACAGTTGAAGCAGCGACACGTCGTCGCCGGCATCATTTTGGCTGAGAGTAGACAGGGCGGTATAACCGGTAGAGAAAGGAAAGCTTTGTCCTTGCCATGCGTCTTTGGAGTAGTCCAGTTCACGGAGAACTGCTTGTCTTGATTTCGCCAGGCCAGGATGTGCCCGGTCGACTACTCGTCGGGACACGTCGTCCGGAAGCAGGTACACGCGAATAGTCGCCGCTGTCGGATCCACGGCAGTTATGCGCAGCTCGAGGTCGACCCAGCGGGCACGGAATAGGGATGAGAGGTGTCGTAAACGCGGTGCCTTGAACAAGTGTTGCACCTCGGATGGAAGACATGGAGTGTCATCGTCGGTTTCAGTCGTGCCATCTGGCAAATGCTGGCGAAAGCGACCCAATGGTTGCAAACTTGCTGATGCCCAGGATTCATCGCTCAATCCAGTTTCATATTTCGAGATTCCAATGCATCCAGCAGGGATATACCAGTCTCGCTGGACGTGCATGATCGCGGCAGTGCCGAAGGTACCGGCAGGCGGCTGCTGTGGCTTTTATGCTCGGGAGTCGCCACCGTCGATGGCACGGGTCAAACGGGTCCGTAGCCGAGATCGCTACCGTGAATGGTAGAATATGCTGTGCATCGACGAAACGCTGCGGCCTGCCGAGTGTGCGTGTGTGAGGGTGTGAAAGAGCCCACCTAGGGTGGTGAGTGAGGTGGCGTGGATACCTGTTAGCTTTTGGCGGTCAGCTTGTTAATAGCACTGTACGGCTGGCACGCACATTTGCGCTAACATACAGTGCTACTCGCACTATACGCCATCTGCGCCTTGGCTGGCAACTGGTTCGTTGGAGCCAGATCCCTCCGTGATGATTCACAGGCTCTTTAATTCTGCACCGTAGTCATATCTCTAAGCTCCATCGCTCCAATAGGCCAGTGTTCCAGTTCTTGAAGGACCTTTCGCGCTCGGGGAGCAGGACGTTGCTCGACTTCAACGCGTGCCGAGCCGCCTCGATGGCCTTTGTTGGGATGTTGACGTCCTGCACGTCCGATGTAAGGGGCTCCATCAGCTTGTTCCCTTCGTCTAGGCCAATCTCTTGGTAGAGTATCTTCATCGCGGCCCTCCTGCCCTCGAAGGCTGAGGACGTATAGATGACGTTGGAGTTCAAGACCCAGAGGTACAGCACCCGTGTGGGTGCATTCTCCTTCTCCGACACATGCGGTGCTATGACGGACTTGGCACATCCTGACCGTGAAATGGTAGCGAGCAAGGTCGAGGCCAAACATTCAGGCCCGCTCGGAGCCCTGCTGGGCGATACGGTTTCACACGTAACCTGCCACTTGAACAGGGTCACAGACAGAGCAAGTGTGCTATATAGACCAACCTCTGTGCTGCAACTGCTGCAGAAGACATGGAGAAACCTTCCCGAGATCCCTTCTCCCATGGCAAGGGAGCTGGTGCTAAACGCCGCACCTGGCGTTGAGGAAGAAAACTGGACCGCGTCAGCATGTGAAAGAGCAGTTGAAGGCTGGGCAAACTGTTTGATTCCGGGAAATGTGCCTCGTTAAACTTCAGAAATCCACGACTCTGGAAATCTGGAAGAAATGAAGAGATAGCCTTTCAGCCACACCAAGGGATCCCATCCTCTCGTGGGGAGGGTTCGCCGAGGAGGGCCGCCCACAGAGAGGGAACGGCAAGGGTATTTGTTCTTGGGGAATTGTATCGATGGCCATGCCACTGCACGGCTCTCAGAGCCGGCCTGGCCACCTTCTAGTTCCCCGTTGATCGAAGTGGAAGGGAGTTACGAAACCACAAACCGCCGACAAGACTCACCAACAGGCCATCACAATCTGATTCAGCGAACATGAATGAGGTGATGTCGACAAATCCGACACTTGGCTGCGCAGTTATGACGCTGTTGGCTCCGTAGCCTCTGTTTGCGAGCGCCTCGTCTTCATGTTCGCCGTGGTCGTGGGGCTTATGGCAGTGCCAAAACTCCATCATCTCAGCCCAGTTTTCGCTGGGTAAGTCTTTCCACGACCCGATCTTGCCGCCGTGAACGACAGCGCTGCCGCATTCTCTGCAGCATATCGAGGAGCCGACTTTGATGTCCGCAGAGTCCCAAGGCACCGCCTGGTCTTCGGGCGAGAACCGTGTCGCGCTGGCCTCGGCTGGTGAGACGGGCAGCCTCCAGCTCAGCTCCGCGGATGCTACCTTTGGCACCGCGAGCACCGCGCTCGCCGTGACCGCAGCAGGGAGATCCAAGACTTCGGAGTGGCCCTGGTGGCGGACGTGGAGCCGGCGACCTCCGTCGACGACTTCGGCAGACGTCGACGCATCTGATGGCGTGGGCAGCGCGACTCCGGCGGACACCTGTCTGATATTTGACAAGAGCTCCGCGTAAATCGAGATGCCCGCACGGGGCTTTGATGCCGCCATGGCATTTGCCTCGGTTGTTGTGCCTCGAGGCGTCTGCAACTTGGTGGATATATGCGCGAGGAAATGGAGGATGGGTGGAGAATGAAGCAAGCAGCGTCAGCGCAATCGCGTTTGTCAGGGCACTTTTAGGCCCATGGCAGGGCGTCCATCCACCCCACCAACCCACCAACCTACCCTCTTCTCAACGCATGACGACGTCACTCCAACAACCCAAGTGCTCTCTCGCCATATTCCTCTGCGATCTGGACAGGGCGACAGCAAAATGTCGAGCTTCTTGAACAGGCTCGTGGGGTTGGATCCAAAGCCCCGCGCGATCAACCTGCCCTCGGTCGAGATCCACCGGATAGAGACCAACCCAGACCGGCGCGCTCGCTGTCTCAAGCACCTGCTCAAGGCAAACCATGTCAACTATTCCATCGTGTACAACAATCTCCGCTTCGACAACCATAACCCTCATCTCCTCAGCACGGCATACCTTCTTGGCGCCAGCGAGCCTCAGTTGCAGGACATGTACGAGGCCGAAATCAAGGAATTGGAACCATGGACGCCGTCTCCGGCCGAGCTCATGGACCTGGACTGGATGGACTTTCTGGGAGACCAGCGGTACCAGAGAGCATATGTCGACTACTTCGAAGACAAGCTCGCAATGGAGTTTGCCTACAACTGGAAGCAAGAATTGCAGCACTTCCTCTTCAGCGGCGACGAGCCTCTATTTTATGGATTAATCGGCGGGCGTATGTCTGGATGGACCCCTAGTGATCGACATGTGACGCTGACTCTGCGATAGTCGGACACCCGCTCATCCATCTTGGCTATGCCTATGAGATGGACTGCAAAGAAATTGCCATGGAGGCTCTCGGCTTGGCCTGTATTCGGCACAACTTTCTCCAAAAGTACACCGCCAACGCCTCTTACACGAAACCGTCGCCACTAGCCTCGAACTCGCCGCTGGATCTACTCATTCGAATGTCAAGGGATGGCCGATTCAAGAAACTCCCGCCGAAGCTCGATTTCCTCAGGCTTGAAGCCCTTTTCGATAATCATGAAGACCTTTTCATGGAGTACTGGAACGCTTGGGAGATGGATGACCCCGTGAAGCAGTTCCGGCTGTCTCAGGAAGCTGCTGTCGCCCTGCTGGTCACAAGTGTCAAGCCCGGCACTCATGCATACAATTTCTTCCTCGTCCATCTGCTGACAGCCAGCCACGCCGTTCGAGTTTTGCTGCCCTTTATCCCTCCCCAGCACCACATCACCCTTGTCCGAGAATGGTGGCTCCTGGTCATTGCGGTGTTCATTATGGAGGGCCGGCCGCTGCCAGACCCCGACAACCTCGAAAAGGACATCAGCGGCAAAGACTGGGAATATGTGCAAAAGCAAACACTCGCTTCGCGGTGGCTAAACAATGCACACTTTATCAAGGGTATGCGTTTCTTACAGATTCAAACTTGCAGCACTGTGGAGGCTGACACAGACAGCAATCCGGGCAATGAAAGAGGCGGCAAAGACATGGGGAGATGCGAACGAGGGATATCTCCGCGCCGCTGTAACATTCGTTGACAACTTTGAAGGATGGGCATTTTAATGTCAACTGGCTGGATGCATGAGGTTGTATAACACCGTACGTTACGCTTGTCGGTTCGTCGGCTGTTTCGGTGGAAAATTATGTCTGAAAGTAGTATGTACGTCACAAAAACTACAGTGAAACGCATTGTTTCGACATCGTAAGAGGCGAAATGGGCTTCATGGGATGAATGGTGTACAGTGCGGGTTGAAGTTGCGTGTTAATGTGCACTGTACGGCGTGGATCTGCACCTCAACCCAGCCGCACGAGCTACGCCGCCTCCTCGTCCAACCTCAGCTCTGATGCCCTGCCTCATGCCACGATTTGCCCAATTCGACGACTCCAGCCCGTATGGAAGCCCCGGGTTGCAGATGCTTCAGTCGCGTTAATGGCTCCGCCCGCGAAGCGCCGCAGGCGGAACCCCGTTGAGGAGTCGGACGATGACGACGAACCACCCCGAACCAACACCTTGGCCAACTACCTCCTCTCATCCCCGAGCTCCCCTTCCAAGAATCGAATCCCGTCCGCGTCACCGAGTCCTGTTAAGAGCAGAATCAGCGCCGGCCCGTCGTCTGCCGCTGCGTCCCCGAGCAAATCCCGCAGAGCTCAAACGCAAAAGAACGGCACGAGCTTGAGTCCCAGGAAGGCCAGAGATGCTGGCAAGAACGAAGAGAAGGGCAAAACGGCAGACCTGAAGACGCTCTTCTCGAAGCAAGCTCAGCGTGCCACGAGGGCGAGCATAACCAATGATAAGAGGAGCAGCACCCCGATCGACGACATAATCAGCGACCCCATCTCCGAAGACGAGATATCGGAGCTCAAGGCTAGCTCCTCTAGCTTGGTTGGGCAGCATGCAAGGAAGCGTCTGAGAAACGGCGCGGAACTGGCGTCAGCTGAGGCACCCAGCGCGAGCCAACGCTTTCTCAGACCGCCAAAGCCTGCGGGCTCAGATGCTCTCAACGACGACTTGCGACCGTGGTCGGAACGATTCGGCCCCAAAAACCTCGACGAGCTCGTGGTACACAAGAAGAAGGTCTCGGACGTTCGAAGATGGCTGGAGGATGTCATTGCGGGCCGGCTGCGGCAGCGGGTGCTGATTCTCAAAGGCGCTGCCGGCGCGGGCAAGACGACGACGGTGCGACTTCTTGCCAAAGACATGGGTTGTGAGCTCTTGGAATGGAAGAACCCCACGGGGACGTCCGGCACGGGGTTCGTGTCAGCCTCGGCGCAGTTCGACGAGTTTCTTGGGCGAGGAGGCAAGTTTGGGACTCTCGACATGGAAGGCCCGCTGGCTTCGACGCCGATGGGTTCAAATGGGATCAACCAGGATCACGCCAAGAGAATAATCCTCATCGAAGAGTTCCCGAATACCTTTTCTAGATCCTCGACAACGTTGAATTCTTTTCGAAGCTCGATACTTCAGTACCTCGCCGCGCATACGCCATCCCTGGCCATGTTCGGCAAAAAATCGCAGTTGGAACCGATAAAGCCGGTTGTGCTGGTGATTTCCGAAACTCTGTTGACTACGACGTCGGCGTCGGCAGACAGCTTGACTGCCCATCGATTGCTTGGGCCGGATATCCTCCGTCACCCTGGTGTGGGCGTTATTGAATTCAATGCGATCGCCCCCACGCTGCTGGCCAAAGCTCTGGAGCTGATTGTCCAGAAAGAGGCTCGGAAGTCCGGCCGCAGGAGAACGCCCGGACCTCAGGTGCTGAAGCGACTCGGCGAGATTGGAGACATTCGAAGTGCCACCTCGTCACTCGAGTTCCTCTGCCTAAAGGGCGACCAGGAGGCTGACTGGGGAGCCAAGGTGACGTTCACGAAGCAGAAGAAGGGGGCCAGGGACGGAATCAGCCTGACTAAAGGCGAGACTGAAAGCCTGGAGCTGATATCGCAACGCGAGGCGAGCCTGGGCATCTTTCACGCGGTTGGCAAGGTGGTATACAACAAGCGTGACGAAGCGCCGCCGGCAGGCGACACGGTGGAGGATCTGCCGTCGTACTTGGCGCGATTCTCTCGACCTAAGAGGTCGGAGGTATCCGTCGACACGCTCATAGACGAGACGGGGACCGACACACACACCTTCATCTCTGCTCTGCACGAGAACTACATACTGTCCTGCGAGAGCACCGGGCCAATGGACCTCTCAACACCCATGGACTACGTCAACGAATGCATCGAGTACCTCTCTGTAAGCGACCTGCTGTGTTCGTCTCGAGACGTCTTCTTTGGTGGAAGAGGCGGGTTTTCTGGGCAGGATTCCGGCAGTCACCTCCTCCGTCAGGACGAGATGACTTTCCAGGTCGCAGTCCGCGGGATGTTGTTCTCCCTGCCCAACCCCGTCAAGCGAAAGACGACGACATTGTCCAAGGGCATCGATGCGTTCAGAATGTTCTACCCCACGAGCCTAAAGCTCTGGCGGGCAAAGGAAGAAGTCGAGGGCCTCATCGACGTCTGGTCGTCCAGGGTGCTAAGGGGCGAGGGACAACTGCCCACCAAGAGCCTCACGGATGGCGCAAATGCGTTCCGGAAACCGCAGGCATCGTCGGGGGACACGTCCTGGATGCAGCGCCAGCAACAAGCCCGAGCCGCAGCCGCCAAGGCCAGCGAGCCGCAGGGCGACGCGCCAGACGACCCTCCTCTGCTCTCGCTCGGCAGCGCCGCCCGTCGCGAGATGCTCCTCGACCGCCTCCCCTACATGTCGCACATCGCCCGCGCCCGCAAAACCCCCATCCGCCTCCGCGACCTCGACAAGATTGTCTCCTTCAACGGCGTCGCCGCCGCGAACGACGAGTCCGACGCCGAGGACGACCCCGTGTCGGGCGAGGCCTGGGCCACGGACAAGCCCTCCGAGGAGGCCAGCCCCCGGAAGAAGAGCGCGGGGATCAAAGCAGGCGCCATGTCGGGCATGCTGGCGCAGAAATTGGTATTGAGCGACGACGATATCGAGGATTAGGGGCCGCTGGCGTGATGGCTTGTGTACCAAAATACCGGGATTAGCTTCGACCTGAAGGGGGGACATTGCTCTGGCGTGTGCGCGAACATGCGCCGTTTCGAATTAGATCAAGATCAAGAACAGAACGGGATGCGCACCACACGGTGCAGCATAGGTTTATCATATCTACCCGTAACGCCACTCTGGCAGTTTGACATTTTCTGCTTCGTTCGAATACCCAACACATCCCACATCCGCATGCCGTGACAAATTTCCATTCATTCCAAACTCGGTCAGCCTCCTCCTTTTTTCGCCCTAGATCTACCCCATACGTTTTCCCAATCGAAGAAGCACTCTAATGGTGGAAGAGACGGATGTTTTGCTCCACAAAGGTAATGCCCAGCTTCTCGGCCGTGTCGAAGACGGCGCCGTCGTTCTGGCTGCCACCGGGGGCGGCGAGGTACTTGGCGCCGGACCGGGCGGCGCGGAAGACGTTGTCGATGAAGGGGAACTAGAAACTCGTCAGCGGTGAAGGTTGATGGAAACCGAACATGATGTGTACTTACAAAGGCGTCGCTGGACACGCACACGTCCTTGAGCTCCTTCATCCAGCTCTCGCGCTCCTCCTCGGTAAAGGCAGGAGGCACCTCCTCGAAGACGGCCTCAAAGGCCTCCCGCTCGGGGCCATCCTTGGGCAGCTGGCCGCTGACGAGCAAGTCGATGGCGTTGCTCTTGTCGGGGCGCTTGGTGCCCTTCTTCCACTTGATGTCGAGCACTCGCTCGTGGAAGCGCATCCACCAGTTGTCAGCCTTGTCGCCGGCGAGACGGGTGCAGTGGATGCGGGACTGCTGGCCGGCGCCAAGGCCAATCACCTGGCCGTTGATGGCGTAGCAGACCGAGTTGCTCTGGGTGTACTTGAGCGTGATGGTGGCGACGGTGAGGTCGCGAGCGGCGCTCTCGGACAGGGCACCCGTGTCCTTGGGGGTGATGACGGTGTTGAAGGACTTGGGGGAGATTTCGACGTCGTTGCGGTGCTGCTGCAGGTTGATGCCGTACACACTCCGCGTCTCGGTCGACGCCGGGTTGTACTCGGGGTCCATCTCCAGGACAAGGTAGTTGCCGCCCTTCTTCTTCTTCAGGATCTCCAGCGCGGCGTCCTCGTATCCGGGGGCAATGACACCGTCGGAGACCTCCTTGGCGATGATTCTCGCCGTGGGGACATCGACAACGTCGCTGAGGGCGATGATATCGCCAAAGCTGCTCATGCGGTCGGCGCCACGAGCACGGGCATAGGCCTGGGCCAGGGCCGAGGTCTCGATGCCCTCGATGTCGTCGACGAAGTAGACCTTGCGCTCCTGGGGGGTAAGAGGGAGGCCAATGGCGGCGCCGGCGGGAGAGACGTGCTTGAAGCTGGCGGCGGCGGGTTTGCCCAGGGCCTTGCTGAGTTCCTTGACCAGCGGCCAGGCGTTGAGGGAGTCGAGGAGGTTGATGTATCCGGGGGCGCCGCACAGGACCTTGAACGGCAGCTTGCCAGAGGCGGAGAAGGCGGCGGCGGGCTTCTGATGAGGGTTGGCGCCGTACCGCAGCGGCAGGTACTGGTCGCCGGCGGCAGCGTACTCCTTCCTGAAGAAGTCGGAGATGGCGGCGTCGTAGTCGGCCGTGTGCTCAAAGGCCTTGAGGGCGTATCGGTTGCGGCTCGCCTCGGCGATCTCGCCCTGCTCGAGCTCCGTCAGGAAGCCGGCGTAGTCCTCGGGGTCGCTGAGGATGGTGACGCGCTTGTGGTTCTTGGCCGCGGCGCGGATGAGGGTGACGCCGCCAATGTCAATCTCCTCGACGGCCTCGGGGATGCTGACGTTGACCTTGGCGACGGTGTCCTTGAAGGGGTAGAGGTTGCAGATGACGTAGTCGACCTTGTTGATGTTCTGGTCGGCCAGGTCCTTCTCGTCGGACTCGAGGTTGCGGGCGAGGATGCCGGCGTGGACGGCGGGGTGAAGCGTCTTGACGCGGCCGGCGAGCATCTCGGGGGCCTTGGTGATGGCGCTGACGTCCCTGCGCGATGGACCGGGTCAGCTCTCGTCGCCGTGGGCGGGCGCCAGCAGCGTGCGTACTCAACCGGGAAGCCAGACTCGCGGATCATGCGAGCGGTGCCGCCAGACGCCAGGATGCGGACATTCTGCTGGACGAGGCCCTTAGCCAGGTCCAGCAGCCCGGTCTTGTCGTAGACGGAGACGATGGCGATCTTTTGGTTTCCAGCCATGGCGGGCAGCTGTCGAGGCAGTGCGGCGGGAGGAGAATGAGTGTATTGTGTCTTGTCCGCGTGTCGCCACGGCGGGGTCGCTCGCGGGAGAAAAGTTTGGCGGGGTAAGGTAGGCAGCCAGATTGACTACCTAGGTACCTTGTCAGACGCAGGTGCCGGGTGGGGCTCCGCCTCAGGCACGACCCCGCCGCTAGCTAGCGCTCCCGTCACAGCATCTGTCCAACCGACGCGAGCCTCCTCGTCTCCTCATCCTCCCCCAGCACAGCACAAGCCCCTCGCAGCCATGGCGCGCACGCCCCTCACCGTCCTCTGCTTCGGCGACTCGCTGACCTCGGGCTACCACAACTACGGGCTCGGCGAGCAGCCCTACTCCGAGGTCCTCAGCGACAGGCTCAAGGCTGCGCTGCCCGAGCGTGAGGTGCACGTCTTCAACAGCGGCGTGCCGGGGGACCTGGCTTCGCAACAGTCGTTTCAGCGGCGGCTGAAGCGGGAGTGTACGATGCCCTCCTTGTCTTGTTGGCGCTGTGATGGATGCTCTACGGGCTCTTGCGTCTTCTTAAGCGTGATCCATGGTGGCTGATATTGCTCTCACAGGCGAATCTCGCTCATACGACTGGGTCATCCTGCTCGCCGGGACAAAGTAAGCCACCTCTCCCTCCTCATCCTTAAGCCTCTAACACCCCCAGTGACCTCGGCTCGTTAATCCGCGTCCCCGATATCCTTGCCGCCCTCCAGGTCAGCTGGGACATCGCCCTCGCCAAGGGCAGCAAGGTCCTCGCTCTGACCGTTCCCGAGTGCCACGCCCGGGTCGAGTGGCTCGACGACAACAGACGCCAGCTCAACAGCAGCATCCTAGCGCACAAACAGCCCAACTAGTGAGCCGCTGCCCCGTCGTCTGCTGCAGTGCATGTGCTGATCTCGCCTCCTGCAGCTACGCCTTTGACCTCTTCTCGAAGATACCGTACCACTCGCTTTCAGAACAGGACCGGGACACGTACTGGAATGACGGGCTTCATCTAACAGGCGATGGCTACGACTGGATGGGCGGCCACATCGCAGACGCACTGCTGCACGTGCTCTCACAAGAACGGAAACCCACCGAGGCTGCAAAGCCAAAAACGCCGAGGTCGCCCGCAAAGAAAGACGACGAGCGGGTGCTTGATGAGGAGGCAGGCAACCCCAAACACATCAGTCAGGGCTACGTGGTAGTCAGGAAGAGGGACCTAGACTAAGGGTTAACGCTCGTCATTCAGGTCACGCGCGTCATTCAGGTCGACCCAGCATATATGATAAAACCTCAATTATACCCCTAGACTCCCCTTCGTCTGCCGTAACGCCTTTGCCATGACTGTTTGTGTATCTCTATGCCACCATGCTCTCATACAACAAGATTCGCCGCCACAAAGTCCTGCCCGGGAGTATTAGCAGATGGTGAGCGTCTGGTCGTAGTGGAAGACTTACTGGAAACTCCCTTTGCAAGGAATTGGTAATGTTCTCGACTTCCTCGGACAGGCTCTCGACGTTTGCATCCCACCGCCGCATCTCCTTGCCCGTAATCACCTCGGCTCGTCCGCTGCCCTTCTCGCCCGACGCCTCCCCGCCCTCGAACCAGACGGTGCTCTCCAGCTGGTCTATTCGGCCGACCAGCCGCCCTTGCTCAATCATCCGTGCGGTCGTCTCCTCGGCCTTGTCCGCGTCGAGGCCCAGCAAGGAACCCAATGCCTCGAAGCGGATGTTGTTGTATAACCTCGACGCACCGAGCAGGTTGTGCTCCACTATTGCCCTTGCAAGGACCGTCGACCCGTCGGATGTCGTAGCCAGCTGGTGCGGTTGCAGGCCCTCGGCGAACTTGTCCACCTCTTCCGGCGATAGGAGTCGGTCGAGGAAGATCTTCTCCAGAATGCCAAACTCGTCTAGCTGGACGGACCGCTCATCCTTATAGAGCCGGGCCAGAATGCGACTCCTCATTGGTCCGGCGGGAGTCAAGATGGCGCACTTGATGGCCATGCCCAGTGTGTGCAGGCGTTCCTCCTCGGCAATGGCCGGCGAGAAGCTAATCTCGTGGTACCGCTGCGACGCCGACAAAAAGTCCCTCTTGGCGTCCTGGATACGCGCCTGCGACAGCCTAAAGTGCAGGTTCAGATCCTGGTTGGAGACGGTGTGCATAATGTTCTTAAGCTTGTTGATGTAGACGTCGGCGGCCGTCGAGTCGTCCACCTCGAGGTAGTTGCGCACGATGCGGATCCAGATGCGTGCCTTGTCCTCGTCGGTGACCTTGCGCTGCGAGCTGTCGAGCGGGATCGCGGCCAGCGTCTTGGCCGCGTCGCCAAAGTCCTCGTTGCTCTCGTGGGCCGTGGCGACGAGCCCGCAGAGCGCGGCCACGGCGTCGAGGAACGACGACGGCTGGCCGGCGAGCGCGGTGAGCGCGTGGCCGCCGACCTCAATCCACAGGCTCTCGTTCTTGAGGGACTTGAGCGTGTCGATGAAGGTGGCGAGGACGACGCGCGTGGCCACGACGCCGAGCGCCTGGCCGAAGAAGGAGTCGACGATGGCATTGAAGTCGTCGATGGCCGTCGCGGGCGAGGAGATGTCCCTGATCCCGGCAAAGAGGGCCTGGTAGAGGTAGGCTTTCTCTCCCGTGACGGACTCTATGCGGGAGAGCGCGCTGGCGAGTTCGCTGTTGGCTGCCATGGCTGCCGCTGCTGTGATCCTGCCTCGGGCGCGGTCGTAGGGTGAGGTGGTTGGGTGAGGTGTTGACGATGGAGCCCTGCTGGGACGCGGGGAAGTAAGGTACCTAGGTGGGTAGGCGTGCCCTAAGGCCACTGGAGCTACGGGTAGCTGCGATTTAAGTCGCTTGATAAACACCCTTTGGTCGCTACACAGTCCGTTATTGCATTGCTTTTCTCTATATATTATATTGGTGGGTAACCCTCGCCTCAGGCAGGAAGCCCGGCGTCGTGAAGCATTTAGAGCTATACCCACAAACATATGGCGAGCTCAACAGCTTCAACTTTAGCCATCACAACTTCAAGTCGCATGCACATAAACCGCGACATATGACAAGCGATATGCTCCATCATACAGATTGGAGATCTGTATATAGCTTTATTATGCCGAAAGCCAACAGATCTTGACAAAAAACACAACAAAAAACAACATAACAATCGCATTCAACCCACACACACACAACGCCAATCCCAGCACCAAACAATAATCTACCCGTCTATTTGTTATGCCACAGCAGCGTCCGCAGCGAGTCCCACTCGTCGCAGTCCTGGTAAATGTACGTCATACTGCTGCGCAGGCTCGACTGCAGATCCTCCGGGTGGTACCGGAACAGCAGCATCACCAGCCCCCACGACAGCGACGCAAACGCCGGCCACGCGTGGTGCGTCAGCCGCGAGTGCAGCGGCTCGCTCGACACGACGGGCAGCCCGTGGCCCGGCTTGACGGCCAGCCGCGCCAGCGCGAGGCACACGCGCGCGAAGATGTAGATGACGATCTGCTGGCTCACCGAGGAGACCCTGCCCGTGCGCTTGGAGCGCTGCCCGAAGACGATGTACCCGCCGAGAAGGCCGCCGATGAAGGAGTCGTAGGGGCCTGGGGGTTGGGCGTTAGCTTTGGGTGCCGTCGGTCTCTCCAGGTTGACAAAGGGACGCAGACGACGCACCCTCCTTGCCCGGCGTGGGACCGTAGTACTTGAGCCCCAGCATCGTCAACTTGTATATCGTCGCAAACCTCGCAAGGTTAGTCGCATGCTTCCGCGTCGCCCTCAGCACCAGCGAGACCTTTTGTCGGAACCTGTCGCGGCCGTCAGCAGCCGTCGCGGCCGGTTGGGGGTTGAGTCGCGGGCAACGTACGTTCCCGATCGGAACAGGAAGATCATCCTGCGCGAAAGCGAGCCACGTCAGCATCTTGTCCGTCGGAGAGGTCGAGGATGGAAGGCAGAGGCTCTTACACCAGCGCATGCGGAAACCGGACCTTGGTCCCGTAGACGGCGCCGTTGCGCGCCGTCTTGAGCAGCGACAGCAGGTCATGGTACCGCGGATCGACGATGATGCGCTCCAGCACGGTCTGCGTGTTGTTTTGCTCGCGGTCAGCGCTCCCTCTGTAACCCCATCTCGCGCCCCCCGCGCCCCGCCACCCATACCTACCTTGAGAGCCTCAAGCGACGACGCCATTGTGCCTCGGCTATTCTGGCCGCGAAACGGGAACAGGATGCGGAGGGAAGGACCGCAACGGCGGCTTGGGGAGGGTTCAGCGCAGACGATTCCCAAGTTCAGCGCATCGGGAGCGAATACGCGCGCGCGCCGGGGGTGCGAAATTTGTCGGGTATCGTATCGTATTGCGGGTTGATGGTGAGCGAGGCAGCACGAGTTGGGTGGTTGGAGTTGGAGGCCGGTCGTTGGAGAGCCTCGGGACAGCTCCGCTGTCAGCGACCAGCCGATGACGCACTGGCGCCGCTGAACCCCGGGATTTGAACCCCCGTGCGGGCTTTTGCATGTGATCACACAGCGACTTGCATGTGTCATTGCAGCGCATTCCAGTTCATCTGGAGCGCAATCTTATCAGTAATAATAGCGGTCTAGACTGCCTGCCTAGCTGATATTCATGGCCTCACCAACAGACGTACGCGTAATATCCAAGAGCATTTCCATCCCCATCAGCCTCAACACCACCGCTCGTGCGGCTCCCTCCACTTCACCCCCAGAAGCTCAAAGATCCTCCTCTCGTCCCGCCCCTCTACCAGCTCCCCCTCGCTCACCTTCTTCCGCTGCGGCCCGCGCAGCGCATTCTTGTATAGCCCGCGCTGGTTCAGCCGCATGCCCTTCTTCGACGCCAGCAGCCGCATGCTGCGGTTGAAGATGTCGTTGCCCGTAAAGTAGATGAGCGCGCCGCCCATCTCCGTCTCGGGCACCAGCAGGAAGTCGATGCGCCGCCACGTCGCCCGGTAGCTCTCGTCGTCGTTGAAGCCCTTGATCCGGGGCAGCACGCAGCAGCCGTGCCACTTGCTCCCGTCGCTGCCGGACCGTGAGGATGCGAGCCGTGCGACGAGGAACCCGTCCGACTCTAGCTGGCGGACGAGCTTGTCGATGAACTGCCGTAGATCCGCAGTCGATTCCGTGCCGCCCTTGGTCACGATCAAGTCAATGTCGTTGGAGCTGTCCGCGCCCCTTCGGTAGCTTCCGCCGACGATGAGCTCTATCTCCAGGTCGATCCGCGCCGCCGCTTTCCTCACCACCGTCCCGAGGGCTTCCACTTCCCGGCGCGGGATCCTCGTGTTCAGGTCATCGTAGTGCTCGATGCCTACCGTCTGGCTCGGCGTGAGCCTCGCTTTCTGCACCAGGTCGTCCAGCGTGCGGTAGCCCTGCGCAATCCACTGCTCGGCTTGCTTATTCCCAACGCCGTATATCTGCAGAAAGAGCTGGAGGATAGCGTCCGCCGGCTCGTCTTCCGCGTACTCGAGTCTCTGTAGCTTGTTCGTCGTGACAATTTCTTCAATCTTCTGGGCTATGCGCCGGCCGATGTGAGGCAGCCGGAAAGCCTCCTCTGCCGTGCTTATCTTGAACTCTTGCCGCTTGAGCGTGGTGATGGCTTTACGGTAGCCCGTTGTCCTCCAATGGTCGTTGACCCGGTCGTAGTAGTTTGCCATGCTCTGCAGAACTTCAATGGTACGCGCATTTGGGTTCTTTGCGTTGGCGTCTTTCTCGCCGGCTTGGTTGCAGACAAAATAGTCCTCGAACGTGTTCTCCTTTCGTCCAGATCGCAAACGCGATCTCTTGGCCTTGTAATCGCGTGTATGTTCCTCCTCTGAATCCCGGATCTCATCTAATAGCTCCGACTCCGCCACGGACTGGCCCGCTGCAGAACGTGTGTCGTCTTCATCATCATTGTCCAGCGGGAGGTCCTTGAATTCCTGCATCATTGAGATGTAGTCTGATAATTCGTCCCTAACGTTGTCTGCCTGTCGGTTGATCTGCTCCTTGCTCTTGCTACTTGGATCAGCAGCTGTTATTGCGCTTTGGCCCAAGTCGAGCGCGATGGGCTGGGAATCCATCGGTGCAGGCGTTGCGCCCACAACACTCCTCTGAGAAGAATCCTCGCTCCTCAGGGGCGTTCCTAGCTGGGGCACATAATCCCATCTCCGGGGGTTGTTGTGCTTCGGTTTCAGCTGCAGCGACTGTGTCGCCTTCGCGGGGCCGGGGGGAGCTTCCGCGTTCGCCTCTTCCTCAATAACTGCCGGTTGGCCCGCGATCTGATACTTCTTCTGGCTGTGGTCGAGTAGGGACCGAAACTGAATGCAATCGATGGGGTAGTCCTCGTTTACGACCTTGGGCAGCCGGTCCAAGCTGGCCATTGACGTAACTTTCTCGACGTCCTTATAGTTCAGGTTCCTTTCCACCACGATGTGCGTTGCCGTCAAAACGTCCCTCGTCCACGTCGCCCCGTACTCCCTCGCTTTGTTGATGCGCAGCCGGCGCGCCGGCGCAATGTCATTATCCGGGATATAAAAGAAGGCCAGGTCCTTGAAGATCTGGTCCCCTGCGGGACGCAGCTTTGGCCCCGAGTCCCGCTTCCGTTTCTTAGCCCCTGGGTGGAGGGACGGCGACTGCTCGCTCGCTCCGGACAGCAGCCTCTTTGGCGGAGGCAGCAGCGTCGAGTCGCTGCGTCGAAGCATCTTGGCCGCAGGGCGTGTCGAGTCCGGGATGACCGTCTCGTCCATGGCCTCCGGCTCCGCGGCGAGGAGCGCGGCAGGCCGGCCTTTCGTTCCGCTCGGCGTGGCTTTGACCACTTGCGCGGGCGGCGGTTCGCGGTGTGTAGGCGCAGACAAGACCCTCCTGGGCGTTACGCCTTGTGTTTTCCCTACCGGCGGTGCATCCTGACGTGCTGCGCCAGATGTACGCGGTGGCGGCGGTCTGAAGAACCTGAAGCGCCGCTGCCGGTCACGCTGCTCCCGTGCGTCGAGCTCATCGCCATCATCCGCTGCGCACCTGTCCAGGCCCCGCAACAACCCAAAGTACGCAGCCTTGCTCTCCAGAGTCGTCTGAGAGGGATCCATTCTTCATGTGACGGAAGAAACCTGGCTGCGGGCGGAAGGCAAAGGCGTCCGATTGACGGCTCACGGGGCACGATGCGGGTGTCCTTTTCAGTCGGCCTGGCGAGTATTTATCGCGGCGGAGCTGTGTTCAAGAACACCGCAAAGCTGACCGAAAGCGTGCAGAAGCTGACCGTAAGCAGCCCATTTCGACCCGGTCACGGTTCAGGAAGACGGATGCCTGGTGCTGTCAGCCTCGGAGAGGTGAATGACGGTGGTCTGTCGCTGACGCTTCTGTGGAGAAGAGATGCGGCGGACTGAATGAGAGTTTGTGCCAAATCAATTTTTTTTATGATACGCGAACCCCCGGGAGTAAAGTTTTCTACAGCGCGGTCATCCACTAATTTATAGTGCCTTAGCCGCTAGAAAATACAGTACGAAAAGATCTATACCTACCACCTAGCAATACCTTAACCAGAGGCGGCTTATAAACCTGGAAGGCAGCGCATAGATGGTGCGCTGCAAGACACGCTGGAGGGTGCACTAGAAGGTGCGCTAGAAGATCTACCCCGGTTTAGTACCTAGGTACCTACCTACCGTAGGTACGGTAGGTACCTTAGTAATTGAATTGGCTACTGCAGCCAAGTCAATTGCAGCAGCCAGGGCAATTGCAGCAGCCAAGTCAATTGCGAGGAAATTTATTCTATTAATAGAGGCAGGTAGAGAGAACTATGCTAATGCAAGTAAAATAAGGAACTACGATTGGACGATTAGACTATTATTGGGTGCGACTATATAATAAAATGGTGTAGGATATCAACTCACATTAAGTCCATATGAGAAGATGCGGCGGCAGGCCGCCACGCGTCAATAAAGCTGAGCCCCCGCAGCTCACTTCGAGGAGCTTCCACGGCGTCACTTTGCTCTACCACAACGACCACACACTCGAGGACATCGATTGCGCTTTTCTTTGTTCTTCGCTGGATATCGAATAATATAAACATGCCGCTAACCCATTCCGCTTAGATGCTGTGCAACTGCGGCCTCCCTCCTCCGGTCCATGGCCTTACCCACGGCGCCCACCGTCATCCACCAGCCGAGCAGCACCAGCCTATTCAGCATCGACCACATCCAATGCCGGTCGCAAACATAATCCCATTGCTGCTTGTACTCCTCAGGGTTCCTTGTGGACAGCATATAGTAATAGAACTGCAGCGCCGTATTAGCTCGCACGGCGCATGGCCCTTGCTGGGAGGCAAGCATGTCCGCACCGTTTCTGCCATGTCCAAGAGCGGCGATAGAAGCCACAGCATCATCCACGTATGCCTAAAGGAGAGGCTTTCCGAGAACCACCACGCAAAGGGGTCTCTCCAGCCGCCGGGGGAGAAGCAGAATAGGACTGAAAGCATCATCATGATGCCCAGGAGCGACCCTACAGACATCGCAAACGAGGTCCAAATATCGGGGCCATCTGGGTTCCGGATCGGTTCCCGACAAATGACCTCCAGCCCGGAAGCCTCAATGTCGAGCCTCTTCACAAGCAGCCGTCAGCAAAGTCCGCTCTCCACAGAGATCTTTGTCCAGGGCACCTACATTCTGCCGAAAAGGCTCCATCGTCCCCAAAAGCATGAAGCTCGTCAAGAGATGGACGAAATACTCGTGGACCCCGGAGAGCTGTCCAGCCGGCGGCAAGAGACCTACCGTCTGAGCAGCATCGCATACAAAGACACACAAGAAGCCAGCGCAAACGTAGTAGACAACGCCGCGGTTTTTCAAGGCCGTCACACAGGCCGCCATCAAACAGTCTTCCAGCCGCTCCTACCAACTGCGGCGTTTTCTCGCCAGTAGATGCGATCCTGGAGGTGGACGCTTGATAGCCGAGTCTGGGATGGGCGTCAGGAGCAGGGAGTAGATCCCATGCATCAACAGCGCCATCATGGTCCATTGGAGGATGAGTAGCGGATCGTCCCAGCCCTCGCCGAGGGCCGATTGGTAGATGCCGTACATTCGGCGCGCGGCGACGGAGTAGGCGGCGAGGAGCCAGAAGACGAGGTGGTAGCGCACCGAAAACATGTTGTGAGCGAACGAGGGAGGTGTTTAAAGATGCTAGGGGCAGGGGTTGGAGGCACCTGTGAGGATATTGGAACGCTTGGATGCTGTGTCGATATCATGCTCTTGATAACAAGGTGGAGGTTGACGAACCGCTCACGGAGGCTGCTCATGTACAGGTAGGTGAGGTTGCAACTCCAAGGTGAGAGGCAGGTGAGCTTCCTCGATCCATTGGATGCCCCTGCCATCCTTATCAGCGCCGCACCCGTACGAGTACAATCACACGTCGCCGTTCCACGACTGCAACACCAGGAACGCAGCGGGACCACGCCACCGTTATGCTTGGAGCAAATCCTGTTGGTCTAAACCGCCTACCTAATATACACCTTCCCGCCTCTTTCTCTTGTCTTGCATCGATGCAACTAGATAGTACTATAAAACATTAAGTCCCAAATTCTAATTGCGCAGGCGAGGTACGCATATCGTTCCCGGCCCACGGCTGGCGGGCCGTCCAACCAATCCATGCTCCCCCAGTAGCAATGGCCTCTTTCTGCATGAGCGTGTAGGTGTGTGCGAGCGTAATAACCGTTGTTCCCAAAAGAACCGACTCCGAGGCTTATCATGGCCTTCATGTTTCGTCCCATGCCCATACCGTGATAGAGCCTACCTCCGTATGGATGCAAGCAAAGCAACAGCAAAACTCCAATCGCTAAATGCAGCAGCATTGATTTTTGGCTCATGACACCGTCTCCTCGGCTCCCAATCAGCCCGCGCCGGGCCGTATTATTCGTCTCCCAGTTGGCTAGACGGCAACTCCACTCAGAGACTTGAATCGCTCTTGGAACGATTTGGACTGCTCGTCCACGAGGGTCTTCTGGAGACGCCTAGTCTCTCGGATGGCCGCCTCACGCTCCTCCTGGAGGTTCATGACGTCAATCTGCGCCGTGTTCATCTTAGCCACGACCTGCTGGATCTCCTTCTCGGCATCCGCGAGTGCCGTTTCAAGCTCCGCGACTTGCGCCCGGAGCGCCTTGATCTGAACCTCCTCTTCAAAGCTCTTGGCCGGGATGGCCTGTGAGGAGCGAACGAACATCTTGGAAGCTCCTGGCTTTAGGAGAGGTGACTTGGGTGTAGTCATGCCCACGCCAGCGCCGCTATTGATCCGGCGCAGCTGCTCGTTGTGCGCCTCTCGCAACCGCGAGATTTCCTCTTCGTGGCGTCCGACCCGATCCTCCGACGCAGTCTGGGACGCAACCAACTGCTCCTCGAGGGCATGAAGGCGTTCCTGCAGCCCGCTGATTCGCTCCGAGTTGGCCTTTCGCTCCGCGTCCCCTCTCGCTACTGTATCAGACAGGCGATGCCGCAGCTCGGTGTTCGTCGACAACTGTGTCCGGACTTGGGCTGCCAATTGCTCGACGCGCTGGGCAGAAGCATTGAGCTCGTCCGCCAGCTCCTTCTCTCTTTCGACGCTCTTGGACTCGATTGCTGCCAGGCCATCAAGTTGACTCCGAAGGCCATTCGACTGCTGTCTGGCCGCATCTCGCTCAGAGGCGGCGGCAGAGAGCGACTGCTCGAGCCGTTGCATGGCAAGCTGCGTCTTCTCGTCGGCGGCCCCGGTGCCTGGGCCGAGTTCGAGCTTCTTGATGCGCTCTAGCGACTCGGCGTACGCGTCTTGAAGCTCCCGGTACGCCCTCTCAAGCGACTCGGATGTGATGGGCACGCTTGGCGATCCGCTGGAGCTGCTCGACCGAGCCATGGACGGCGGGATGAGAATATCCTTTTCGTTGAGCAGGGCGCGGAGCGATGCGATCTCTTCCTCGGCCCTATCGAGGTCCATCTTCAGCCCAACGAGGCCCTTTTCGACCTGCCACTTCTGCTCAAGCGCATCCTCGGCGCGTCGTCGGAGGACACTGACCTCTGTCCTCAGGTTCGAAATGTCCTTTTCGAACCCTGCCTTTCGTGGCGAGTCGGACAGCAGTCGTTGTCGTTCGTTCTCCAGGATCCGAATCTTCTTTTTGTTTTCACGGTTCTGGAAATCTTGTCTCTCGAGGAGATTCTTGAGCGCGCTGTGGAGTGCATCGCGCTGTGCCTCGACATCCTTTAGTCGCTCAGCAAGTTGCTCCCGCGACTCAACCTGAACGTTCTTAACGCTGTCGGACCGCGACAAACCACCGAGAGCGGATGGCCGTCGTGGCCGGAAAGAGCTTGCGGCCACCGAGTTGGACCTGGACAGAGCAAACCCCTCTGGTGGTCCTCCCGATGAGTTGCGCAAGGACGTGTTCTCTTGCTGTAGGGACTGGAGCTGCTGCTGCATCTTGGTTGATTCATAGGTAAGGTTGGTGTACGAGGCAGCTTCCGATTCGAGCCCCTCTACACGTGCCCGCAGTTGCGGAACCACCTCGTCGCGAAGGTTGTCCCGCTCGTTGCACGTGTCTTGGAGCTCACCCTTGAGCGCAGACAGGAGGTCCTCAAAGTTGTTCTTGGATTGGCGTTCCTCGGACAGTCTTCGCCTCAGGTCCTCGCACATGTTTTCCAGTTCCTTAACTCGATCGTTGGCGTCCATGTTGTTCATCTGGGCCAGGTCCATCCGGGACGCCTTCTCCGAGAGCTCCTTGATCTGCTGATCGAGGGCTTTCCTTTTGGACCTCTCATCTTGCAGTTTGTTGGAGAGCTCCAGGCGGATAGAGGCCTTTTCCTGTTCTGATCTTCTTTGGATCCTTTCAATTTCCTCCCTGCTCTGGTCGTATTCGCTCAGCTTGGCAGAGCTGTACCCCGAGTCGGAGAAGTAATCGCTCGTCCTCTTGCTCGGGGCCTGGGGGTTGCCGGCTTGTTCCTGGAGCCGGTCGACGAGATCCTCCAGGTCCATCTCACGCCGGATGGACGCGGCCAGCTCGGAGCTGATGGCCTTTAGCTCTTCCTCCATCTCTTCGACCTGGACGGATGAGAGAGACTGTGATGGTGGTGGTGTAGATAGATATGATTCGCAGTAATTGATGGGGTTCGCTTTCGCCGCATTGGCCTTGGTATTTTCAGACAAAGACCTGTTTGCGTGCAGCGCATCGTTTGTCAACCCGTTCCTAGCAGGGGACAAAGGTGAGGGAATGGATGAGAAGTCGGTCACGGACGGTGACTGATTTCCCCAGCCGAACAAAGAGGCAAGTGGTGATGCCTGGCTCGGAGACTTGGGGAGCGGCTTGTTGAGCAGCGGCGAAGCAGCTAGCTTGGCCGACTCTGGAGACTGTGATTCAATGTTGGATTTACGCTCGTCTTGGCCAACGGATGTATCGACCTTGTCGAGCTTGAGATGGGGCGGCGTTGGCTTCGGCGCAAACATGAGCGGAGGGGTCGGACTATGATTAATATTATCGGCGTATACGGACTCGACGTCGTCAGAGCTGTCGTCTAATGGGTTGGTAGGGGTTCCGTCACGAGCGGCGTCCGGCGCGGAGTCGGATCCTTCTGATATCAGATCGTCGTACTCGGACAAGACATCCGACAACTCTGCGGGAGCGAGATCCGGCTGGTGGCCGGATGGAATGCTGATGGCCGCGGGCGTAGCCGTGTCGGCAGGCGCCAGTTTAGCAGGAGATCTGGAAGCGCGAAAAAATTCCAGTCAACCAGGGCCGCCTCTCATGGCGGGGAGAGGGCGTGGGAAATGGGAAGGCTCGGGGACTCACTCGCACTGGGACAGAGGTGCCCGGACGGGAGACGAAAAGTCGTACAAGGTCGGACTGTCGACGGACAGCGGCCTCGCAAACCGGTGGTCGGGCTTGGGCAGCTCGACGTACGAGGTGAGGAGGGCGGGAGAGTCAGCGGAGGAGCGGACAGAGGCGACCAAGGACAGGGACGAGGCCGTCGACGAGAGCGGCTTGCGCCTGATGGGACTCCTGACGAGGGCAGCCGGGACCGGAGCCGGAGCAGGCGTGGACCTGGGCGTCGACGTCGCGGGCGCGGGCGAATCGACGAGACTATTGGACAGGCTGTCACGGGCAGCAGCCTGAGGGGCGGTGTCAGAGGACGACGTCCGGCGGTGGCGGCGGTGGTGGTTGTGTGAGCGGGAGAGGCCGGGCGACGGTGAGGATCGATGGTGGTGGTGTGGTGATGGGACGTCTCGGGGGACATCAGACGAGGCAGAGGCGGTATCAGCGTGCGGCGCGATCGACGGCGGCGTCTCCGTCGTGGCCGTCGTCGCGGGAGCCGGCGGCCCGGCTCCGACCCCCCGTGGTGATGCCATATTGGGACGAGCGGTGCGTGCGTGTGACCGACAGCAACAGTGTCTTATCGCCGGGGCATTAAATTGGCCATGAAAAGGGACGGTGGTGTCGGCGGCGGACGGATGAGTCGAGAGGGAGTTGGTCATGGGCCAGGAGGAGGGCCTCGGGCTGCTTCTTCACCTCGCCTTCCGGGACGAGGCGCGCGTTTGGCCCAGAGGGGCTTAGCGCACGGTGCCTGGCCGGCAGGGTCGCATCGCCTTGTCGACCTGCCCTGGCTGGAAAGGGGCTAGGCAGCTCATTTACAGCGGCCGGGGGGGGGCCTAGCCTGGAGCGGTAGGCCGGCCGCTCACTCGACCCGCGGCCGTGGTGCAGCGCGCCCCGCGGTTGGCCGTAGGTACCTGCACTAGCGCCAGGGGCACAGCAGCCCACGTCCAGGGGCGCGTTCCACGGGGCGCCGCCAGCGGTTCGTTTGGCGTTGGCGACAGGTGTGGCGTCCCTCGGTGGGCGCTTCCGGGTGACGAGCACGAGGCATGAGAGCGGCGGTGGGGACAAACGAGGTGGCTGGACGCCCCTGTCCTAGCCCCGATGCTGCAGGTTCGAGCCTGCGCCGCGACATGCAAGCACGCCGAGTATCAGGACCATCGAGGACGGCATACTCGTATGGGTCCATGGCCCATGACAGCCCGCAGGCAGCCGCCGTGCTTCCCTGACGAAACAAAGGGAGCCGCAGTGCATCGTGCCAGCCGCACCACATCCGCATGGCGCCACGGTCCCCCCGGCATCTGAGCGTCGGCGATGATGCGCATGGGGCAGATGCTGCGGTCGGGCTCGTCATCCTTTTACCGCTGGCTGATGGAAGCATGGGGGCCGTTGAGCGCGGTGACTGGCGGCCGAAGCGCCGGGCTCGGTCGACGCCACTGGCCACTTGTGTGCCTCCATTGATGCTGCCATCCATCCCGTGACCAATAGCGCCTAAATAGTGTGGGGAGCCAGCAGTTCGTCCTCTTAAGAGCATGCCAAACAAACCCAAACAAACCTCCCGCACAACCACTGCATGCAAGGCGCCCTCCGACGTTGGTCACGTTGTTGATGTCCAGCCAGGCTTCCCTTCGGTTCGAATCGTGGCGGCCGCCCTTGTTGATGAACGGAAGGAGCCCATGTCGCCCCAAAGTAATCTTACGAGTAGTGTCTAGCAATGCGCAGCTCGGCGCTTAAATTAGGTACGAAGCACGCCTTATCCCCTGCTGCCTGTCAGTGACAAGACCGGCACGCCTTGGCCCGGGCTTTCTCTCCTCTCGAGCGTCGGTTCTTGCAGGTACTCGTACTCGTAATTTATTGCTCAGTGCTTCGTCGGTTGGCCGGCCTTAAGAGATCGTCGGCCCGGTGCCTAACATCTGGGCGAATGAGTGGACTTGGTTTGCTGCTTCGTGTTATTGCCAATGATGCAGTGCAAGTCATTGCCCCTTTTGGCCACGTATTATGATTGACGCTTCCCATTGAGCAAGGCTACTCCAGAGACTGATTTCTGGCAAAATTAATGTGACTACTCCTCCCCATCCGTACTACGTACCACGTATTCCGCACCACAGCTGCCGGCCAGAGCATGTTCCCTCGGCGCTCATTCGCCTCAACGCCCATTGTCATTGTATCCCTTTCTCTCTCACAGCACAAGCGCCCCCTTGGGCAGCAGTGCCCAGTAACCACCGCACGAGCACCTCCGCTGTTGTCCGAGCACAAACGTAAATCCCGGCCGGCTGCCAAATACATCCTCCATCACGGACGCGCATCGTGTGCATCGCCTCCACTGCGGTCCTGTCCTGCTTGGCCGAAGCTCAACCCTCTTGAACAGGTCCACGTACGATCCCTTGGCCCCCCGAGCGGCCAGACTGGCACTGTCATCCTGTACCCCGAGAAGCTCAAAGTCCGCAAAGAACAGCTTTGCCGGATCCGTCTGCGCCCGGAAGGCGGGGAGGTCCGTGCCGAAGAGCTTCTTAATCACGGGCAGGAATGCAGGAGGCAGCGATGTGGCCAGCAACATGCCGACTTCAAACTGAATCTGTGTGGTCTTAATAGCCACGTCCATCTGTTTGCCCTGAGGGGCGTTGGGCCCGTTCTTGATCATGGTGGGCAGAAAGTGCTGGTAAGCTTGCCTAACGTCTGATCCGAGCACATTGAGGAGCTTTTCCAGCTCCGTCACGTTGACCAGGCTCGACGTCGTGACCTGCTGCATCTTTTGGTATGCTTGCTGCAGCTGAGGGTTCGGCAGCTTGCCCGTCCCTGTCTGGTCCGCCATGGCCGACTGGCGCCTGTAAAAGTCGATTGCTCTGTTGCTCAGCGCCTCCATGTGTGTTATCCTGCGGCACAGGGCAGACAGAAAGCTTCGACTGCATGAGCAGAGAACCAGGTGGAGAGCCACATTGTTTCTCTCGTGTAGGTACGCCGTCATTTCAACAAACCGCTGCGGTACCAGTCGTTGGGTGAAGTTGTCGTCATTCATCAGCTCAAAGAGACAGTCCGTCAGCCACGACAGAAGCTCCAGAGACCACTTCGCGCAGCCCGTTAACGCATCTACAACCTCTGTAGCGCTAAGCGTTAGTCACAAGTCTCTGTATCTGCACACAACGGCTCCATACGTACCGTGCTCGTCGAGAGGGCTCATCTTCTCTCGAACCGTCACAGGTGTGTTGCTTGCGAGTGTGATGAGAATCACCACGTTCCGGATATTCAGGTCCAGTGTCGCAAACTTGCTCTGGAAGGACCGCTGGTGGCTTTCCCCCCTGAAGCCCAGACTGTTCATGATGCTGAGGCAGGCTTGCAGCGGCGAATTCCTCATAAGGGCGTCGTGGTGCATCTCCTCGGAGTAGTCAACCTGGATTTTGAGAATGCGAATGAGCTCGCTGATCCAGTCCTGAGTGAATCCTGCTTCTGTTAGCACCCTTGTTATCCGAATGCAGCCCTCCTGGGCACGACTAACTCTTCTTCGGCATATAGGGCTGCACAATCGCGAGCATGTCGTCGTAATTACTCTGGTACCACATGGAAGAGGCTGCCGTCACCGCCAAACCAGCGATACTGCCCGCATAATGAGCTGTTGCTCTGTCAGTCACAGCTCGATGTGGTATATTGACACGCAGACGGTACCTTCGTGCATAGAGTTGCCAATGTCACCTATTGGATAATGCAATTTGTTCCATCGGACCTTTCCGTCATCGCCCATCTGGATCATGGAGCAGTGCGTGGGCGAAAACGCGACTTGCTGGCCTGATTGAGGTTAGAATTCGCGTCGCAAGGGAGGGTGTTGCACACGTACAGGGCCCGTCATCCATGTAAGCCCAGCCCACTTGCCGCAGGTTCATGACCTTGGTGAGGTCCTCTGCCGCGTAAACCTCTTCAAAGGTGAATCGGTCGCGGTACTCTACCGTTCCGTCCGACATGGTCAGCACCAGGATATTTCCAAACTGGATGGCCTGGAAGCCGACGACTACTTTGTCGATGACAATCGGGTCCAGCTTGCGGAGCCGCATTGCATTGGGCAGCTCTGATGAGACGCTGTTTCTGCGATTCCCCAATTGACCAAATGCCGGGTGTAGGCTCTGTCGCTTTTCAACGGCCTCCCACCGATCGAGGATGCTTTGAGCTGCTTGGTAGGATCCTTCTGCGGGTACACGCGACCTCACCGTGACAATCATGGGTGGAACCGTGCTCTTGCCAGTGTTGTCCATGACGGAAGGCAAGACCTGCAACTGAGACAACTCTGCCATGGACGCGTCGTGGATTGGTTCGTTTGAGCCGCCGTGAAGCCAACTGGTCGAAGCGAGATGCGTCTCGACGAGCGCCGGGTTAAGGCGGGCGTTTTGGGGCATCGGGTTCTTCTCCGACGAACTTCCGGGACCGCCCCATTGTATCTCGAGCTTGAGGAGCTTCAGTTTCAAGGATGTTGTTGCAATAGCAATGATCAAGAACTCTGCGACAGTGTCAGCTGAGCGTGTGACGGAGAAGGGGCATGGGTCCCACTCTTGTCGGAGGCCAAGGCCGCATGAGTGACGAGTTCGTCGGAGGAATTCACACTTTCAAGCTCCACGATGGTCTCCTCCATCCTGTTGTTGTTTTGTGACCAAAACATCTTCAACATGCCGCCTGTCGTGACGCAGAACAGGGCGCTCTTGGACGAGTGAGGGTGGCTGGGTCCTCCAGCGTGCACAAAGGAGCTTTCATAGTGATACGAGCTGCCTTGCTTGTTCGCCGGGCCGTACAAGACGTTGTACGGTTTCTAGCATCGTCAGATCCATGCACCGCTGGCGTTGGAGTAGACTTTCCCACCTGCTGGGTGGAGGGTGCCACCGGCAGCCAGTAGCATCCCATGACGGCGTTCACGTCATCGACGGCGTCGGCGTCCCATTTCCTCGTGATGAACGGGTGGTTGAGAGAAATCGGAAAGCTGAGCAGGGCGACTCTCCCGACAGCGTCCACGACGGCAAGCTCCGGGCTGCTCGTCGCGCCCCATTCCAAGTGGACCAAGGGGATTGTAGGCGTGCCCTTGACGGGCTCGCAGGTAGTGGGCTCGCTCAGATCCCACGAGCCGTCGTCAGGGTGGCATCTCAAGAAGCGCAGCTGCAACGTCTGTCCATCTGGGGCCAAGGAGGCAATGGTCCCCGACTTTGACCAGGCGACAGCCCTGCGACCGGGTTAGCACGATGTGTGCGTCTCGTCAGGGTTGACGTGAAGCAAGGGGCGAATGTCATACTGGGCGCATCCCCGACTCCTCAGGTCGTCGAGTCTCTGTTGGAGCTGCTTTCCCTGGGACCGCACGGGGAGCGACAAGGCGACGTCGTCGCCAAACAGGTCGTCCACGTCGTTGAGGTCCACCGACATGGCATTGTCGAGCATGAGAGGTATCTCGTCGGTGGTCATCGGCACGATTAGCCCGCCTGAAACCCGGGCATTCAGGTTGAGCAGGGTAAAGTCGAATACTCGCTCATAAAGACGGCGTAAGGGACATTAAATTTAAGCGTTGTATCCGCGACAGGACCTGTCGCGAATTCAACTCTGACAGCAGGATGGTCGCGAGTTGCTGGGTAGACTCCAGAAGTCTGCTGGCAGCCACGAAGGTGATTGGCAGGCGGCAGGTGCCACGGCCTCGTGAACTTACCGTAAGTATAGCGGCAAAATCTCGGCACGACGCGCCCAGGTCGCGGTGTCGCATGCTCTCAATCACTCCAGAACAACAAAGACCAGATCGAGATCTCGCAGCTGCAGATGAGCCTTGACTGCAGGCTTCCTTGCTCTTGTCGTACCAGGTTGTTCCACAGGCCAATGCGACCAATTGGACCAGAAGTACTTGTAAGCGACAGTCTTGATGTGCGATGCTATATTACGCAAGGCACATGTAGCAAGCGACGTTGTGGCATATTGCTCTTATTCATGCATGTATTTCTTGCTACAGGTTATATCTGAATGACTTGTTCTCCCCGTCCGTCACATCTTATCCGTGAACAATCTCCGGCGGCCCATACTCGGCCTCTCGCTTGGCATTCCCTCTTACCAACGCAGAGCGCAGACCCAAGGCCACCACGACGCAGATGGCAACATGATGCCGACAAAGCTCGAACCGGATGCGTCGCGAGACACCGGCCTCCTTGTGATCCTCCAGCTTCACGGCGTCAGGCTTGTCGCTCATTTTGCAGTCCAAGTCCGAGCTTTCGTAGGCGCCTTGAGCCATTCATAATGAGTGCCTGGGGGTGTAAGAGACGGAGAGAAAAGCTCACACTGTAACAGCAGCGAGCGACCTGAATGTGGGAAACTTTTCAAAGGATCCCCCCAGGGTTCGGCTTTCCCAGACTTGACCCCGGATTTAATGACCAAGGCATGGTCGCCATTGTCTCACCTCTGAAAGTGCCGTCTACCGCACTGTTTGCCCAGTTTGGCACGCATTGCCCAAAGGGGCATATCGGACGGCTTCGGCCCCGCATATTCCTGACATCACCAGCCACCTCACGACTCGACGACAAGCGTATGCAGCGGCTCTTCACCGACTCTACGGAGTAGATTGACAAGACATTCAATAGTTGGGCCAGTCGCAGTGCTTCGGCTTTGTTTAAGCCTCGAACCAAACCGGCACGGATCTTGCCCACCGGCTTGGGATGGAATCGCACTGCAACACTTTTGAGCCATCTTCTCCATGACAGCATGAAGCACTTCCTCAGCCTCACGAGACGAGCATTGTGCCCCCACAATCTCTTTTTAAGAAGATGTATGGGGGCCAGTCGCGCCGCGTCTACCTCATCAAACTCACCAGGGTTCAACCCACGTTTTGCCTATCTCGCCGTTGGTCTCACGGTGGGTGGCGTCGTGACCGCGTCTGCCACCGCCTCGAGTCCCTCTGCTGCTGTGGCTGCAGAGACAGAGCCAAGATGGAGGGAGGCACAACAGCGCCGCTCGCCAGCCAAGTCCCGGTATGCCGACAAAGAGGCTATGCTCAAGGTATGCCACGTCTACATGCCATTGCTGCTGATTTGCTAAACGCGACAGGCGGTTGGCGAAGTCCGCGATGCTCTTGGAGATGATGCTGTCAGCTTAGACGAGTCCGACTTGGAAGAGCATGGCTATTCAGAATGGTCCACGTCCAACACTGACTCGAGACCGATTGCAGTCGTTCGGCCGGTTTCGACGGAGCAGGTATCGGCCGTCGCCACAATCTGCACTAGGTACAAGGTACCCATGGTTCCGTACGGGGCGGGTTCCAGTGTCGAGGGCAACTTCAGCTCCCCACTCTCCGGGATATGTATTGACCTATCCGCCATGGACAAAATAGTCGCCTTCCATCCAGACGATATGGACGTCGTGGTCCAGCCCGGGGTCAACTGGACAAGCCTCAACAACGACATCAAAGATTCTGGCCTGTTCTTGCCCCTCGACCCGAGCCCAACAGCTCTGATCGGTGGTATGGTCGCGACAAATTGCAGCGGCACCAATGCCACGAGATACGGCACGATGAAAGACTACGTCGTCAATTTGACAGTCGTCTTGGCAGATGGCTCTGTCATCAAAACGAGAAACAGACCTCGGAAAACATCCGCTGGATATAACCTCAATGGCCTTTTCGCCGGATCCGAGGGGACTTTGGGAATCATTACCGAGGTCACGCTGAAGCTGGCCACCGTGCCGACTAGTTTCAGTGTTGCGACTACCACATTCTCGACGATTAGAGAGGCAGCAGATGCAGCGTCTGCCATCATTCGCAAGGGGTTGCCAGTCGCAGCCCTTGAGCTGATGGATGACGTGCAGATGAAAATCGTAAATAAGAATGGCGGTGCTGGCGGCAGAATGTGGGAAGAGCGTCCGACTCTGTTTATCAAGTAGGTTATGTTGCGTGCGAAGATGCCAATGAACTCAGCGGCTGATCTCATTTCCTAGATTCTCGGGTACCGAAAACTCGATCAAGGACAGCGTCGCATCTGCTAAACAGGTGGCCCGGTTACACCGGTGCAAGTCTTTTGTGTCGGCCAGCACCACTGAGCAAATGGACTCCCTCTGGTCGGCAAGAAAGCAGGCTCTGTGGGCGTCCCTTGCCATTAGGCCCGAAAGGACTCAGATATGGTCCACTGATGTCGCCGTACCGTTATCTAAAATGGGCGAATTAATCGGTATGTCTAGCTCCGACAATACCGGCAGCGAAGTTAATTCGGGCTAGAAATATCTAAGCATAGGGCATCGAAACTTGGCCTGTTCAACAGTATCTTGGGTCATGTCGGCGATGGAAACTTCCACCAGATGATCATGTATAATCCCGATGTTGCAGAACAACGAAAAGGCGTCGAGGATTGTGTTAATGCCATGGTGGAGGGAGCATTGGAGATGGAGGGAACTGTTTCGGTGAGTCCCTAAGACGAGCTTCTCCCGGGCTTCCGCTGACTATAATTTTGGAAGGGCGAACACGGTATCGGTCTGGGAAAGAAAGTGAGGCTTTATATGCTCCTGATATCGGGAAAGACGGCTAACACTGACGCTAGCATTGCCTTGCCAGAGAGCTCAGCCCGTCAACCATGGGGGTGATGAGAGCGCTGAAGGATGCTCTGGATCCCCAGTAAGTCAATGAATTTGTACGCCTTGTAATCAGCGAAGCTGACTCGCCTCAGCTGGCTCTTGAATCCGGGTAAGGTTTTTGATGAATAAAGGTGGTACTACTGCGGCCTTGACACGGAGGCTGTTGCGTTGGGAGAGTCACTAAGGCAGACGGAAGTGGACAGGGGAGGTGGAGTCGCTGTACTTCTATGCATTGGACTTGAAATAGAGGTTCCGTGGCATGCTATAGATAGATATTGCCGATTCCCGGTTGCAGCATCTTTGTTCATGGATTGGATGCCTGGTACCTGGGTTCACGAGACGACTTACACCGCTCGTAGATGCTTGTATCGTACTGAGGCGAGGCACGTGACTGTCGCACCATGTGCCCGGCTCTACACAAGGTCGGTCAGCAGACGGCTCTCGTCTTTTTCTGTTCAAAGTCCTAATGGCGATTGCTGGAATTTCAAGTTGCCGTGCAGCTCAGGTACACGAACCAATCCTCCCGGCCACATTGTGTGATTCTCGGTGGATACCACTCGGCTCGGCTTCCTCCAAGGCTCCAACGCCACCCTTGGGCCGAGACCCGGCGAATCGTCAACCACGCATCAGCCGCAGATCGCCCCGATGATCCGAGCTGCAATCCGTGGCGAACTTGAATTATGGAGAGAAGAAGGGGGGGCGATGACTCGAACGAGCTGTCTTTTTGCCGATCAACCAGAGAGCGTCGCCTCCGGAGTCGAGGCATCGGCCGGCCTGCCTGTCCTGTGAACGTTTTCGGGAGCCAAGTCCCGATGCGAGTCGTTTGAAGGACAGCAGCAGCCATGCAGGCGATGCGCGACTGAGAACCGTGCCTGCGAGTTCAGGTCGACAGGTAATTCCAAACATAAAGTGACGCAGGACAGTGTCTCGGTCTCTCTGGACATCGGCAGCATCTGCATCTACAAGGCGCTGTGGCAGCCGGGCAGCGCCCCTGCCGCCAAATCCGTACCATAACAATGACTTGCGCAGCTCAGGCATCCCTTGCAGCATTGAAGATGCTTCAGGGCCAGCATCTCATGGGATACTGCAGAAGGCCCTCCCCTGAGTGATGCTTCTCGATCTGTTCAAACTTCTGCTGATGGCTGAGCACTGCTCGACGGGAGAACGAGATGGTCGCGACGCAGTTACACAATGTGGCGGATGCCCTCGACCTGTTGACATTTGCAGCAACAAGCAACCAGGACGCGGAACTCGACTCAACTCCGCCAACTGGTGACAAGAAAGCACGGAGGCCCACGCCTCTCTGGCAAACGCGTCTGCCGTCAACAGGGCAAAATAAGCCTGCTGCGATCTGTTGTCGGTAGGCGTTCACACCCTCGGGCCATCCCATTTTCCGACATATGTGCCCGTCCGATTCTGGCTGTACACTGTAGCAGCGAGCCTTCGTTTACTCAAGGTAGCTCAAGACCCGAAACCATTGGGTTGCGGCACTAAAAGTGCTTTCTTCAGGGAAGGCTGACAATGTGTCAAGATGTGCCTGATTCAAATTCCAACATCCAGCTTCTGCGACGCCACTACCACAAATCTACAACAGTTCTCCCGATGATGCGCACGTGGCTAATATCAGGTCTCCAAGTTTTTCGGTACGATTCTCAAGGCATCACTGCAAGCTACGCCCAGCTCTGGAGTGGCGAGACAGAACCCTCCTTCGAACCCAGACTAGCGGCACATCCGACACCCCTTTCGACGCTGACGATTTCGCTTTCGGGTACGATTTCGCTTTCGGGTACGATTTCGACGATGTGGGGACCTGGGATTTCCCTCCGGACTTTGAACTGGTTTGTAACCCTGTCGCCTGTTGGGATACGTCCTTGGGTACTTCGTAGACCCGGACTCTATCGATTTCCATTATCAACCGAGATGAGCCTCGTTTATGATCCCCATGCTGGCGCAGCGACGGAGCTCCACGCGACCGGCTCCGGATTGAGCCCGAGGCTGCTGGGACAGCCAGGGAAACAAGAATACCTCGTGTTCTCCACTGAACACTTCTCCCGAAGGTCTTGCAGACGGGGTGCGAAGGTGGATAAGCATTCCGTCCTCCCGGGTTGTTCGCGTTGCGATGCCGACCGACCCACGATGATAATTATTGTACGGTTCTTCCTAGGATTTACGCAGCAATGACGGTTTCAACTTTTGACAGCCACTTTGCATTGAAGTAGTTGATATTGATGCTTGGCGGCCCGCGGCAGTTGTTGCGCCCATGGCGCAGTGCGTCCTTAGGCCCTCAACTAGTTCATTAAAACCAAGGCTATCGTTCCATTGGCGAGGTGACGAGATGGTGATGATCCGCCCTGTTGCACGCGACGTGGCTCCGGAGCACTTCCGGCGTGTCTAATTCTGGACGCGTGCCTTGCGTGGCGACTAGGTATTACTCGTAGTTCCACGAGTGAGGCCCCTGTACTCGTGGGCGTTGAGGACAGCGCGGCGGAGGAAGCTGACGGGTCACATTTCCTATCCTTGCCGGTGAATTGCGACCAAGGATTTCCCCGGCGCGGGAGCACCGGCTTTCTCAGGAGGATCCTCGCCGAGCGAGTGGGAGCCCAGCCAGAAGAATGACTGACGATGGCAGTGGTGATGGGTTTCGCATATCAGACAAATGTGCCGATTTGCTCCTATCTTCGGCAAAAGGTATGTCGGCTTTTGCCGCGAGCAAAACTTGACTGGGAGAGACAAGACGAAAGGAGACCACTAGCAGCGAGAGCAATTCGCGCCGATCTGCAACGGTTTAACGGTCACGCCGGCCTTGTCCTTGCCTGCATGCGCCACGCGTACGGAATTGATGCGGACCGGGGGGGCGCTTGATCTGGCCGTTCAGGAGCGTCGACCACGGCGGAGCTGGCTGACTTTCGTCACTCATATTATCGTACCTTGCCGTGGCGAGTGACGGTTTAGCCCCGGCCTGGCCGTCTGCAGGTTCGTCTAGCGCAGTCTGCGCTGAAGGTGCAAATGTGTCCGTCACGGTGATGACTGATGGCGAAATGCAAGAGCCAGGATGGCGGTTGGGGTCTTGGGGCAGAATGCACAGGCAACCCGGGCATGAGCAACAGGATGGCACGAGCCAGTGCGCGGCCTTGCCTGGGGACGGCGTCAAGGCAGGCCTGGTGAATGGGATTTCTGGAAGCGGGAGCCGAGAGACTGTACGGATAAGTAACACTCGTAGGCCTTCCCAAGGGCACGGAGAGATTGCCGACGACGCCCCAGGGGTGGATCCTTGGCGATGAGGCTACGAGCCTCGTACTCGTATATTTCGTTAACTTGACGAGAGCGGGAGGTTGGCGTCGCTTCTCGGCGGCCAGAGAATGACCTCATGAAGGGCTGAGGTCTTTCATCCAGAGGCTCGCAGGCCTTCGTAGGCCGGCACGACGTTGACTATGGCCAACAATTACTTTACGCGGTTGACGGACTCGATGGACAACGATGACTTGCTTTGGGCGTCAGCTGCTGCTGGCGGGCGATTAACTAACAGGGCCAGATGGTTGGATCAGGGGAGCCACGACGATTGTTCCGCTGCCGGGGGCACGCCGGCGTATAAGCCCCTGTACTCGTACTTTGTAAGGCACACAGAGCGCAGGCTGGTGCCCGCTGGCTCCGGTGCTCAATGGGATGCGATCGTCGTCGGCCAGCTGGCCCAAGCAGCGTCGCTTGAGCTCTCGAGGCTTGGCAGATTGGGCGCAATCAGCCGATTGTGGGACAGCACTCGATTCATGGACGTTGACAAAACCAGTCCAGCTGCTGGCGCTGGAACAAGAATCCCAGGTGCCAAAATGGCGCGCTAATAATAATCGCCTCAGGGGTTAAGGTACCTCTAATGGATGGAGCCCTCGGTGGCGCCGCTCTCGGCTGCGGCCGTCGCTGGAAACACGTTGTTTCTGAACGCCACGGCGCTGCGAACCCCGCTGGATGCCCTGCCCCCTGCCAAGGGGTTGACAGAAAAGCGTCACGCAAAACTCCCTACCTGACTTGATGAGCGAGGAAATCTCCGTCCGCGAAGAAAGTTATGCCAATGTGGCTCCTCCAGCGCTGTTTCGCATTACATACCTAACAAAGCAGGCGGTATTCGTGAGTATCGTGGTCGTGGCTGAGGGCAATGTTTAAAGGCGTTCTGTCCTCGCCTGCGGGCCGCTTTTTCTGTCGACCCCTTGCCCATGCCCCAGTCCTCAGGCTCCCGTCCCCCTGGCGGGCGTTAGCCTGGGGCGTGGGTGGGTGGACCCCTGCAACGGGCTGTTGGGCTGATGAAGCAAAGAGGCACGCAGGGTGCCAGCGGCACGACATGAACGGCGATGACGAGAGGCGAGCGACGGGCGATGGCTGATATAAACGACAAAATGCCCACGCGATCAGTCAGATCCGATTTCTCGGGCATCGTCACCTCAGCGGCCGGGCCCCGTACTGCGTGGGTGCTCCCGTCCTCCTTTTGGCTTGCCCCCACGACGGACGACGAACGGACGGGACAGGCAAGTGCATGCTCTACCCGCATCTGCACGAATCGACGAAGCCGCTTAATTACCGCCAACCAGCCAGGGGGCACGACGAGAGGAACAGAGGCCCATCGCAGGTGGCGACGACGACGGCCTACGAGTACGAGTGCGAGTACGAGTGTTCGTAGTCTGACTCCCACGACCGACCGTTTTCTCTCCCCGACCGCTATGATCACCGCCCCAAAGGCCTCTCCCCCAATTCGTTGCCCGTCCACAGCCGTGAGACCCTGGCGCTGGTGTCCGTGCCGAAGGCCAACAGGACCACACAACCCCCGCGTCCGGTCCCCAGTTCGTCGCTCTCGCGTGCCAATTAATCATCCCCGGGTAGCCCCTGGGACCAACAACGCCATGAACCAGGTGGCATTGCCTGGGATTGGGTTCGTTCAACCCGCAGAAATAAGGGACCTGGCCTGGGGCCACTCGGCGGATCTGGGGCTGTGGTCGTCGAGGAGCTCCTCGTCCTCGTGCCCGTCCTTCGGGCCGCCAGCAGATGAAATGAAATCCTTTCTCTACCTCGAAACCACGCCCGCGGCCTCGATCAGCTCGTTCTCGCGCGCCGCCGCCCGTGTCCATGTCGACGACAACGACGCCAGCTTCCTGCTGTCGTCGCCCAGCTCTAGCGTCGCTGCCCGCACCCGCACCAACACCAACACCATGAACGACACCGCGCCGGAAGCGGCCGTGGCGGTCCCTGGCGCCGCCACGGCTACCACCAGCGCAACAGCCTCCAGCTCGAGCACCGCCATCGCGAGTCCTACCACGAGCAGCGCCAGCACGGGCAGCAGAGGCGGCAGCAGAAGCGGCAGCAGCAGAAGTTCCACCAGCGTTGCCGCGAGTCGCCGGCGCCGGCGCTCGGCGCAGCCGAACCGCCGCCATGATAATAACCACCACCACGCTCGGCATCGGCGATTCTTGGACAGGCTGGATGGCGGCCGCGACAGCAGCGAGGGCCATGCCCAAGACGAGCCTCCCCTCCACAACCGCCGTCACCGCTACCAGCACAGTCTCCGCCTCCTCGACAACTACCTTTGGCCAGACCAACGTCCGCCATCGTCCCCGAACCACCAGCCGCGAAGCTGGAGCCGCAGCAACAGCAAATGCCCCCTGCAAAACCCCCCCAAATACATGCGGGCCTCGTCCGATGAACCCTCCGCCATCGTCGACAGCCTAGCGTCGTCGATGGCCATGACGAGGGACGAATTCGAGGCGCTGCCCCCCACGATCCAACGAAAAGTGAGTTTGTTGCTGCGTCTTTCCTTCCGTCTTCCCGTCGCCGGCCCATGGTCGGTCGTGGTTTCGGAGCTGTGGAGGGCCGTCAATGCACAGGCACAGACACGCGGACGTCAAGACACACGGACGCACACGGAGGTGACAGGTCGCACCCGGGTCGTCCACCACGCTTCGTGGCTGTTGGGCCGAGGGACGAAAAAGCAAGCAACGAGCACACAGAGTATTACAAAAGAATAGCGGCGTGCCGTGCTGCATGCAGAGTAGTCCATACGGAATACATTCAGCCACGCACCTGCTGCACGCCGCAGCACGCAGTCTCACTGGCGTGCTCTTTGGGCTGCTCTTGATCCGTTCTTGCTTGCTGCTTGTTGGCTAGCTTGCTTCTCCGTCCCTCCTTCGCTGGCCGCATCGACGACTTCCCACGGGCTGTGTGGACATCTCTGTTGCCCACCTGCGTGTCTGGGGTGTTGCTCTGGCCTGTTCTGTTCTTTGGCAGTTGCTTGGAACTGTTTGACACCGCATGAGGCCATCACCAGCACGACGCAGCACAGCATGGGCATCTTCTTCGTCCGAGTCCGTCCTTCTCCATCACTCACCGCCTTTCAATGTTCCCCTCCCGTATCCCACTCACCCCTTTCCTTCCCGCGGCGCGCTATTCCATGCGCTGCAACTAGTTGGAGGCTGCGGTCAGCGCTGGGCGGGCCATGACGGTTGCTTCTTCTCGCACCTCTGGCCAATTGACCGTCTCCTCGATGTCACCGCGCGCGCGCGAGCCCTCTCCATGTCCACCTGCCGTGAGGCTACACTGGACCCCTGTCTCTTGCCCGTGTCATGGGCTGCTGTCTAGCAGTCAACCCGCAGCCAGCGAGTCGGCCGCGCTGGGCTCGAGCGAGATGCCGTGAGCCTGGAGCTTGCTTTGCATGTTCGTTCCATCCCCCACACACCCAACTCATGGCATGCGAAGCAGCATATCGCGTCCCGTTCCCTCCGTCCGACGATGGCCGCCGCCACTGTTTCCTCCCCAGGGTGCCGTTACTCTCGATGACACGCAATAGTGCCTCGGCTGCCCCTAGCCTTGGTCCTGGGCCTTGGTCCTGGACTCCTGGTCCCGCCTTCGACAATCTGCGTCGTCTTGGATGCTCCTCGCGATACCCCGGTTGTTGCATCCGTACCCGCCCGTCGTCTTACCCACCCCGTCGGCGCACAGCTCTCGTTCCTGCGTTGAGACATGCCATTCCCCTTCCAGTTTACTGCGCTTTTACGAGAACGAGTACATCAGATAGCCTGGGCGCATTGCATCCAGAAGCGCTCCCTTACATCTTCCACTTTTGCTGCTTCCCTCCTCCTGCTCTTGCAATTCAGCAGATCTCTCCCTTTCCTGCCCACGGCAACTAATCTGTCGTGTCGCTGCAGTACTTCTCCACGCTCGAGCGCCTGCGCTTTGCTCGAAACCCGGATGGTTTCGACGTCCCGGCTGCTGGCATCGAACCCTCTTATCGCCGATCGCCGTCTCCGTCACCCCGCAAAGAAGACGAAACACGGCCACCACGACTCGGGCTCGGCTTCAGCTCGGACGACCTCGACAACGTCCCACACCGCCAGTCACGGCTCAACTACAAGCCCGTGCGCGATCACACCAACCCAGCCGAGAGGCGTCGAATCCAGCATCACCAAAGCTGCGACCAATTGGATTCTCATCGTCGCCGCCAGAGCGTCATCCTGGATGCCACTGATGAGGCATACATCAGGATCGGCAAACGTCAGTCAAAAGCACCCAGCCCGGACGGTTCATTAGACAGTCGGACTACGTTGCAACCAGCCGCCGAGATGCCCTCCACGGGCGACCAGACCAAGAGAGGCCCAGATGTCAAGACGACCGACTCCATTTACGACAGCTTCCGGTGGCTTGAGGAGGACGAGGAGCTGGATTTGCGACTCTACCTGGACGACTACCACTTCAACTTGCGAGACGAGGTGCCCGCGCCGAGCAAGCACCTGCGTCCGTCATTCCGCCGCCACTTGTCCATAAACAAGCTGCCGTTTGGTGGGCGAGTGTCCGGCACACTCAGCCGTCCAGCGACTAAGGATGCGGCCATGTCTCCCACGTTCATGAGCTCCCCGACCGGCTCTGTTCCCGGATCCCCTGGCCACGTCCGCAGAAGGTCCCGTGCTCTGTCCTTGATCAAGCAGACCGTGCCTGATGCATCCACCGTACCGGCCGCCACAGACCCCGCGGCGTCGCACTACCAGGACCCCGATGCTCGCATGAAGCTCCGTGTCTATCTCGCCTCGCCGCACAAGTTTGACGAGGCTATTGAATTTGGGTTTCCATCGATCGGCGAGGCGCAGGGAAAGGAGAACAAGACGCACAAGAGAGTGGGCTCCTGCCAGGAGGCAGCGAAGCTGCGCACGTTTCTGGAGGACGACATATCCTCCATGTACAGCGAGGCGTCAGCAGCAGACCCCGAGTCGCCCAGGACGCCAGAAGCTGTCGATAAACATCTGCCTGCACGGCCAACACGAGCGAGCCAGGATCGGGGGGCCGCACCAAAGGTGGATTATGCGCAGGCGTCTGCTTCGTCGCGGGAGATGACGCTGCGGATGACATTGACACGCCCCGACCTTCGCGCTCACGAAGATCAGATCTACGGCTGGCAAAAGCCCCCCCTGGGACGAAGGTCACAGGCTCGAGACGAACCCCTCTCGCCGCTCCCATACGCCCGTGAAGGCAACTCCAAGGAGATCATCGAGCGGCAGCTCGCAGCGATGGACCAGGAGGGCCAGGCAAATGACAACGGTGTCGTGCGCCGCCTCTGGAACCGGGTCCGCCGGACATGATGGCGAAACCGTTCCCCGCCTTATTACTTACACCACTCATTTCTTCAGACTACTCGAGCGCACACGAGTCACTCATTGATGAATCGCAACTATGACGGCATCTGTCAAGTCATTCAGCCTTTGTCCTTTTCTTTTTCTTTATTTCCCATGAAACGATTTGCCTGCTGCTTTTATTTATACCCTAGTTACATGTAATTGCCTCTCATCACCTTCCCGCCGCCTCCATCTCCATCGGGCCGGTTTCTGTTTCAAGCGGGAATTCGGAGCCTGCTTACAATCGACTTCATTGGGAGGAGTTCAGAGGAGTTATCATCTGACGGAACCATCTTTTTACTTTCCCTGTTAGCGTCACACGGCGGATTTGATAAGTGGGCTCTTTGGGCGTGGATCCGTCAACTCATTTGGGGCGGATGGCTTGAACGGCACAGCAGTTTTGGAGTTGAGGTTGTGGAGGGCTTGGCGGAATGGGAATTGTGATGCGCGGCTGCCAGGCGAGGATATGTCGTTGGCGTCGAAGCAGCCGGTGCGCAGTGGGCTTGATAGCGAAGGCAAACCACGCCTTTAGGCTGTACTGCCTTGGCTGTTTCTTTTCCAACTCGCCCCTTGTGATGCTGGAGGCGCCATGCACTTACTCGGACGTGCCGGCAAGTTCATCCCGTCGCCAGTAATACGCAACGCGCCGGCGGTAAGCACGCAAGCACAAGCAAGGGCTCCTACGAAGTACGGCGGACTGATGCGAGTTACGGCGGACTGAATGAGTGCCAAATCAAAAACTTGAATACGCCTACACCATTTTATCAGTCACATCCCCAAAAATAGTCTAATCGTCCAATCATAATTCCTTATTTTTACAGGCATGAGCATAGTGCTCTCTACACTACCTCTATTAATAGATCAAATTTCCTATTGCAGTCAGTTGCAGCAGCCAAGTCAATTACTAACTGCCTTAGTAAACCAATGCAGAGGGGTAAATCCCTAGCGCACCTCATAGCGCACCTGTACTCATAGCGCACCTTCTAGCGTGCCTTGCAGCGCACCTTCCTATGCGCTGCCTTTGAAATAGCTGCTGCAATTTCGTCCCGCTGCTGCTGCCTTATATACCTAGGCAGTGCTCGTGGATCTTTTCGCACCGTATTTTATAGCGGCTAAGGCACTATAAATTAGTAGATGACTGCGCTGTAACTAGAAAATTCCCTCCTGGGGGTTCGCGTACCTAGGTAGGTAAGGTACCTAGGTAGTTGTTAAAAATTGATCTAGCACAAACTAACATTCAGTTCGCGTATTCTGCACTCCGTTCCCCACGCCTCGCCTGGACGCATGCATGCAGATCGCCGGGCGATCAAGCCAGCCGCTCTGCGTGAGCCCGTGCAAGCCAAACAGGAGTCGCGACGGCCGAGCGGCAGCGACGGAAGGTGTGCTAGGTATCTGGTATGAGAAGAATCAGCGACATAGGGGTACACGCGTGCGCTGTGTGAAGAAGCGATGATTGGGAACCGGCTGCGTCTGGAGCTCGGTGCTGTCTGTGTACGACCCTGCTTGGAGCTGGGTATAAAACGCGCTCGGGCACCGCATAATAGCAGCGTCGAGTCAAGGGGACGGGCTCGTATCAAGCCCGTCGCACAGCGCTCAGGCCCCCCTAGTTGCTGCATGCAGGCCGCGTCGAGGAGCTGTGGTTCAGGAGTCCCAAGCCGAGGCATTATCTCCGACCTTTGCATTGGAGGCAGCTGCAAGTCCTTTACGTACAATTCCATACCGGCTCCTCCTCTTCCCCTGCACTTCCATCCGGTTTGCTACTCTCGAGCGGACGGGCCTGCTCTTTCGTCGGTATCCAAACTGCCCGACGTTCATGTCCCTCCGTTTCCAACTCTCACCTATGTCCAAGATAACCAAGGCAACCCGCTAAATAGACACAGGGCCGCGGCCCGTCTAGTAGTGATTTTTTGCAATACACATCAGACCTCTTCGTCACTGTCCTCGCCCAGCAGCTCGCCCTCGTCGTCGTCGACCATGTCGTAGTCACCATGGCCCCGTGCGAAGCTGTCCCGGGTGGTAAACCGCCGCGGCCCGCTCGAGAACCAGCTCCTGTCACGGCTGCCGCCCCTGACTCTGTCGTACGTGCCCACCGCCGAGCGCCACAGCCCAGCGACGATCAGGGGCAGCGCCACCGCGACCGCCGCAACGGCCGAGACGGCGATGACGGGGTACTTGATCCAGGGTCTGTCGCTGTCAAAGGTCGACGACTGGTCTCCCAGCCTGATCTGGCCAAACTTGCCGTCCCAGTTGCGGTACACGTACCAGCCGGCGGCGCCGGCCAGCGCGAACGGTATCACGACCGCGAAGAAGATGACGACGCCAGACGTCCTGTGCTTCTTCTCAAACTCGCCTTCGTACCCCTCGCAGGGATGCTCCGTCGACGTCTTGTCCAACTCGGTGCCTCCCTGGCATGTCGACAGGGGAACTCTGCGGTATCCCGTGGGCTCGAACCACGACGTTTCGTTGGCATTCTTGGCGCACCACTCCTTGCCTGACAAGGGATCCAGGCCGGCGACCAGGCTGCACTGCCCGTGGTTGTCGAGCTCGTAGTTGTATGCACTGCAGCTCAGTCAGTTTGGCCCTCCCCAAGCATGAGAAATCCGCTCCGTGGAATCCGCTTACCATTCGTAGTCCCGCCGGCCGCACGGGCAGTTGGTGTGGTCGTAGAGCCGCTTCAGACTCTGGTCGTTGTAGCACTTGCTCTCCGTCTTCTTGCGCAGGTACCTGGCCACGTGGCCGAACAAGCAGTCGTCATCCTGGAGCGGATGCTTGGGTGACCACAGGTAGTAGTCCGACTCGGATGGCGAGTCCTTCTTGAACTCGCACGCCCTGTCCGCCAGCCCGGTGAAGTCGAGGTTGACCGAGAACATCTTGTCGCCCGACTTGCACCACAAGAGAAAGTTCCGAGACGTGCCCGATTTCAGCGTCGTGATGTCGAGGACCGTGACGTCGCTGTCTGCGAACTGGTGGTCTTTCCACGTCTTTCCCTCGTCGACCGAGTACGAGACCACCTTGGTCTTTACAGGGCTGGCGCGCGTGGCTCTCCGTACCAGCACGATGATCGACCCCTGGTCGCCGTACTGCCACGTCCAGTGGCCCTTCTTCACGTTCACCCAGCTTACACCTGCGTCCGTCGACATGAACGTGTCGGCCTCCTTGATGTTGCCGAGGCTTGAGCCGACGTTTCCCACACCGAACAGGAGCCCCACGGCTGTGTCTGCTGCAAAGGTCTTTCGCTTGTCGTCCCGCTCCGTGTAGTGATGCAAATGGAGCGCGCACGAGTCATCTCCCTTGGAGCTGCTGCACTTGAACGATTTGCCGTCGAGGTCCTTGGCCGGAGGTGCGAGGTAGCCCCACTCGGAGCCGTCGTTGTGCGAGATCTTTGTCTGGAGGACCTTCTTCTTCTCCTTCTTGTCCGTATTGGTCACGACATTGATCAGAGTGACGCCCTCCAGGCCCGACACCTTTTCGAAATCGACATACGTCTCCTCGTTGCAGTTGACGTTGGACGCGCTAAGGACGTAGCTCGTGCCGTTGGAGTTGCTCTTGATGATGGAGCCGTACTGTCGGTCGGCGCCCCCTTCGGTCCTGACAAACAAGTTGATGGCGTGGGTCGAGCTGTCAAGCAACGTATACTGATTCTGATGACCCTCGCGGAAGTTGTGGGGATAGTGCGCCTTGTCGTACTTCTTTCCGTCAAGGGAGGCGAGGGCGTGCAGATCGTCCGTCTTCTCGTCCTTCTCGGCCAAGACGATAAACTCGCTCATTGTCGCAAAGTTGGCCACGTCACCCTCGTGGGTCTTCTTGTCCTCATCAAAGAAGTCGTCGCTTGAGACGACGGTCAACGGGCCCTCGTCCTTCTCCTCCTTCCTCACAAGGCAGACGACCTGCTTCACGTTACGGAAATTGTAGGCTGAGTTCCCCGTAAACTCACACTTCTCTGCGTACCGCTGAGCGGTCTTCCAGTTGTCGCCACGGTCGGTCGAGATGGATGCTTCCTTGTAGCAGGATTTGTTCTTGCCGACCTTCTCGCATTTTTCACCCATCCAGATCAGCCAGTCCTTTTTGTCCGGGTGAAAGGCGAGAGGAGCAATGCTGGGAGACGGCTTCGTCGGCGCCTTGAACTTGTGGAAATTCTGGCCACGATCCACCGAGTAAATGACCGTGTCGTCCTTGGTCGTGAAGAACACAACATCGTTGAAGTACAGGTGGGGGTAGATGCCTTCAATCTTCTCCCCGTTCAAGATGCGCTTCCATTCTTTGCCGTGATCATGGGATATCCAGAGCCGGTTCTCAATCTTCATGCGTCCGCTGCCTTCGTATTCGGCTGGCCGGACAATGACAGTCTCATCACTCGAGGCGCTCGCGCCGCTCCTTTCGAGGTAAATGTGTTCAAAGTCCGTGAGGTCCGAGTCAAACGTGTACTGTTTGCTGATGACTTTGTCATTGGCCGGAGGTGACGGCGTCGAGACGCCGTCTGAGCACTTTCTGTTGACCTTGTCGTCTTTCTGTTCTCCGCCGGTCCTCTTGCACGTGTTCCCCGGGATGAGCCTCCAGCCATTTGAGCCCTTGAACTCACCTTCCGGGTTCTTGCACTCATCGTCGGGTACTGGGATAGGTCCGACCTTGTTGCACTTGTTGTTATCCTCGGGGTCCCTTTGGAAGTTGTAGTCACACTCAAAGTCCACGTCGGAGCATTCGCAGTCCTCCGTCTTGGGAACGAGCTCCTTGAATTCGCTCTTGACGAAGCAGTCGGCTGACTTCTTGCGGCGGCGGTAGGTCTGCTTGTGGCCCATGATGCAGGTGGGCTTCCCGTCCTTGTCCACTCGGGCATGCCAGTCCTCCATATCCTTGTCTCCGCAGGTCCGCTCGTTCAGGCCGTCAAAGTTAATGGCAACCATGTGGTACGTGCCCTTGTTCTCTCCCAAAAGGAGGAATTTCAGGCTCGTAGAGTCTAGTGTTGTCGTGAGGAGATCGGGCTTGATGCTCAGGTCCTTGGGAAAGGGGATGTTCTTCCAGTTCTCGCCGTGGTCCAGGGAGTAAGAGAATTCCTTGACGTCTTCCTTTGTGGAGTCCTTGACGGCGACTAGAACGGATCCCGAGTCGCCGACCTCGTACTTGTGCGGGCCGTCGAGGGCCTTCTTCCAGGTCAACCCAGCATCATCTGAGACGTATAGGTTGGCGTCCACAAACTTGCCCAGGGACTTGCCGGTGTTTCCGTTGCCCATCACAAGCCCGGGCGCCGGGCTCGAGAATACCCTGCCAATGTTGTCCAGTTCGGTGACGGAGTGGAGATGCAGCCTTTCGCCGCCGGCCTTGACCTCGTGGAACGTTCTGCCGTCGTCAAAGGTGATCTGGGTCACAACGACCTTGTCCTTGCCCTTCTTCTGGACCTCGACGCCGTTTTCGACGGCGTTTACCAGAAAGATGCCCTGGATGCCAGAGATCTTTTCGAAATCGACATGACCCTTGGTATTGCGATTGGTGTAAGGAATGTTCTCCGTGAAGTAGGTGCCGTTGGAGTTGCTCGTGAACATGACTCCCATTGGATTCGACGGCTGGGATGTCATGACGTCGATCTGGATGCTGTAATTGGTGCCTTCCAGGACGGTGTAGGCCTCCTGGTTGATCTGATGGGAATGGTCGTGCTTGTCGTCCTTGGGGAACATGGCACGGTGCCACTTGATTGTGTCGTCGGAGACGTAAAGGGCCATCTCGTCACTGCGGGCGGACAACGTGGCCACCAAGAGGTACCTCTTGACTACGGCCAAGTTCATGACGCCGGACACGCCCTTGTTCATGTCGACATTTGGCTCAAACTCTTGGATCTCATTCTTTTCCACGGCAAAGAAGGAGTCTGAGACGAGAAGCCTCTGGTCTTGCTTGAAGAAGGAGAACGGGTCCTTGACGATGCACAGCGTGCGCGACTTGTCCAGGTCGGCATCGCCGGTGGTAAACTCCTTGGACGACTTTGCCCACCAGCAGCCGACGGTGTATGCGCGCAAGAACTTGGTGGTCTTAAAACCGTCGGTGGTGTAGAGCGCCGCCTCGTCGCAGAAGATGCCATCGCAGTCCATGGCGTTGAATATGATTCGGTTCGGGTCGTCGCTGTGGAAGACGAGGATCTCGGCCTGGAACTTGCTGGGCAGCTTCTCAGTCTTGAACTCGGTCCAGCTCTCGCCGCGGTCGTCGGTCTTGTAGTGGGTGCCGCTGGCGGTCAAGACAAAGGCCGTCTTGGGGTCGAAGGCGTGCATGACGAGGAAGAGAGACTTTCCGTCGGGGATTGAGTCGACCCTGTCCCACTTGACGCCGGCATCCTTGGAGCGGTAGATGTTTCTCTCCTCGACGTCCTGGAAGAGGACGGCGTCGCTGTCCTCGAAGTAGCTGAGGTACAGCGGCGGGTTGGTGAAGGTGTTGACAGACACGTCGGGCGCATCCTTTGCGACAGCCAGAGCCCACGAGAGGGCCATGAGCAGGATGCGCCATGCTGCCGGTGCCTTGCCTCCGGGCCTCATGGTTGGCGAGGGGGCCGCGCAACTATCATGAAGAAGCGGAAGCACGCGCTGGGGGGAATGTCGATGTCGTCGGAGCGTCTGGAGCTCGCCAGGCGCGGCGCGAGGTACGAGGAGATGGCGGGCCTGCCCGGGGCGGTCGGTGGTGGATTCGAGAGTCGCAGTCGGCCGATTCTGCGTCGAGCATGTGTCGTGTGTCGAGGTTCGTGCGTCGTGGAGCCGTGGAGTCGTAGCCAGAGTGGTGCGAAGCAATGCGTAACGTCAGCCTGAGCTGGGGGTGCGGCGCGAGCGAGTGTGGCGCGGCTCTGCGGCTGAGCCGGATGCGGGCGTCTGGGGCCACGTCGAGCACCTTGGGACATGGCAGAGCTGCCTCATCATGTGATAGGCAGGCAAAAACGGGACTAAAGGAGCTGCCAAAATGTTGCAAAATCACTGTAATGCCCAATTGTCGCCTTCGATGGGCCATGACGAGGCAGAGATGCCGCAGGCAGCCGGGGCTATGCAACGGAGTCGGGGCAAAGTACGAATACCACCTAGGCACGCAGCTAACCGCCATCACAGTACCTGAACTCTCCGGCGGCAGATGCAACGAACAACGTGCAGAGCAGAGCAACGTGAAATGCCTTTCCGCGTACGCTCAAATGTCGCAGGACGGGCCGTTGTTTCACTGATCCCTTTTGGCACAGCCATGTCCGCCAGCCCTGCCAGAATAGTAGGATCGCCAAAGATCAACCCGGCCGGGGAACTGACCCGTCGCCGGCGACTGGGAACAGCAGGGCTCGAAATCGTCACACGGCAGAAGAGTCTCTGAAAAGAGGACGACAGACGAACAAACTGGGTAGATGAAACATGGTGGAGCTGGCCAGCAGCTTGGAGCCCGGGGTACGAGTGCGGGCTGAGGCTCTGCAGCTAAAATTAATACAGTACGAAGTATCCGTAGTCCGTACATGAGTATCCGTACTCCATGCTCGTACTCCGTACGGGCACGAGCTTCCATACAAAAGCTTGCTATTAATATATTATTCCCTCTGGCCCTCCGTGCCGTGCACGTGATGCACGAGAGATACAAGGGACATCCGTCTCGCACGTATTTCCGCAGCGCAACCTGCCCCGCCAGTACCTGCACGTGGTGGCACCCCGTACTGTTGCGCGTCTGGCGCGCGCACCCCTGGCAACGAGCTGCGAACCGCGACCAAACAAAGCACGAACGGGAAAATAGGCACTCCGTTCCCACCCAGGAGAGACTCCCGTTCATTCGTCTCGAAGATCATCAGTCGTCGGCTCGTCCTGCAACATCTCGCAGTATCGCAGAAGCCCAACTTCCGTGCTTCACACAGCGTCGGTGCACATCCGGGCCCCCCTGCTCGGCCTCCCCTGTCCCGTCGCGGCCACCCCTGCCTCTTCCGCCCTCCTTTCATTTGCGTCCAGTGTGCTGGCGCCCCAGACCTACGCCGCCTCCGGGACATGCTGCGAGTCCACCACGTCCATGCCGACGCAAACTCGAGGCTCGCTCGCTCCTTTGTTTTGATCCTCCCACGGCTGCCTCGCTCCTCTCCTCCCACCGTGTGTCCGCTCCCGACGCCGTCCTTCCTGGCCTGCTGGCTGTAAACTAACTGCTCTTTGCGCAGCAACATCCGCCTCCCAGCGTCGTCGTCCCCTCCGCCCGCCATACCAAGCAAAACGCGCCCGCGAAACCACTCGGCAACATCAACAACGTCCCGCCCGCGCCCGCGCCATGGCTGCTGCAACGTACAAGAGGTTCCTCGCTGCCCCCAACTCCTCGCTGTTGGCGGACAAGGCCACGCTGCACTATGTCACCACCACCACGGCTTTCGCCGGCGCGACGGAGATCATCAAGCACCTCAACTCCCTGCAGAAACAGGTCAGGAAGAAGCAGCAGGACGCGCTGCTGGTCATCGAGGGCCGGGATGCCATTGCCGTCGAGGTCGACACTGCGCTGGAGTTCCAGACTAGTGGCGGAGCCTACCTCCCAGGCCTCGACGACAACTTCTTGACGGATCGCGTTGCCCATCTCGCCATCGTAAGTCAACACCAAGCGTGAGCCCTGTGTCGCCGTCTCGGATTGCGCACTGACCCTGGCCCCCGCAGATGCACATCGTGTCCTTCGACGGCGACGGCAAGATTGTCCAGATCCGCCAGCAGTGGGATCAAGGCTCGCTCCTCAAGCAGCTCGACATCATTGGCAGGACCGGCCGCAACTGGCCCATCAAGGACAGCAGGGAGCAGCTCACCATGATCCAGTCCTGCCTCAAGTCGCTCGGCGCGGGCCCTGCTTCGGTTTCGCAGGACCACAACGAGGTCATCATCCGAGCTCGAGGCAATTCCACCAATGCGCTCCGCGACCCCCACGCGTCGCTCCAGCTCTTCGGAGATCGAGAGGAGCTCGAGGCCGCCGAGGTATCCTCTGTCGTGTCGCCTTATGCGGGCAGCCGACCCCGTCAGCGCGGCTTCACCGAGATCTTGGGTGACGAGCCACATGGCGACGGCGCTCATCGCGACCGCTCCATGTCGCCGAGCAAGGCCGGCCAGGGCAAGAATTACCAGCCCATGCGAATCTTCGACGCCAACCAAGAGCACGAGGACGAGGACGAGACCCCCAAGGGCGGCAAGAATTACATTCGCCCCAACCCGAACAAGTATGAGCACTTTGACTTTGCCGATGGCTCCGATCCCCGGGACCAGCCCGAGCGCGGCGTGTCGCAAGACGAGCGCCCCAAGTCCAAGCACGACAGCCAATGGTCGTTTGACGACTTTGTGACTCCCGCCAAGCCCCAGCCGTCCAAGTCGTTCCGGAACCAGGATGACCGCCACTGGGATACCGAAGTCAGCAACATGGAAGAGTCGGGGAAGCCCGTAGGAAAGGGCCGTCGCGACGCCGAGACGCACTTTGAGCTCCAAGACGACGGCGAGAGGGTGCCCCGTCAAGAGCGGCCGGGCACCAAGCCCCGGGGCTCGACACACAATGAGGGCCTCGGCCTCTACAAGAACAACCTGTTCAACCAGGAGGGAGCCGGCGCCACGCCCGGCCCCAAGCCTCTGGGTAACATCACCAATCTCAAGGACCGCACCAAGGACTTTGACCCCCACTTCGCCATGGCCGACGCTTCGCCCTCTCAGAACCCTCACCAGTCCCAGCAGGTCCCCGAGGGTCGCATGAAGGCTGTCAAGATGATGGACGCCAACTGGTCCTCGTACGACCAGTCCCCCACTTCGCAGAAGGAGAACCAGCCCCGGGGCGAGACCCTGGAGGACTCGAGGATCCATATCGCTGGCGACGGCATGGGTGGCAAGAAGGGCACCAACCGGGACTGGCTCTACAGCGAGACGACCGAGCAAGAGCTCCCCAAGGCCTTCGCCTCGCGAAAGGGCAACGCCGCGGCCGCCCAGAGGAACGGGGCAAGCAGCGAAGGCGGTGAAAAGATTCACATCGCCGGCGACGGCATGGGCGGCAAGAAGGGCACCAACCGGGACTGGCTCTACAGCGAGACGACCGAGCAAGAGCTCCCCAAGGCCCTCACCTCGCGCAAGGGCAACGCCGCGGCCGCCCAGAAGACGCAGAATAACTTCTGGGACTTTTAGAGAGCACCAAAGACAAGGCGTACCTTGAGATTCGTATCCGGGAGAGACACCTCGACGGGGTGTGCTGCTATTGACGACTGCACGCGACGGCACGCGGCTGATGATTCACGAGAGAGCCCTTTTTCATTTTGTTGATTGGACACGGACAGCCAAGCCAAAACTGGAACAGCAATATGCCCTCTTTTTTTTTCGTTACTTGTCTGTTTGTATCCGTATTTCTTGAGTGTATTTAGCTGTCCGCTCTTTGCCTCCCCAACGTCAAAGGCATCGTGTCCTCTTTGGATCCTGGTCAAGGGAACGGTCTCTGCCTCAGGCGTTTGGGGGGTTGGCAAAGAAATGTACCAAGAGCAAGCTGTACACTGGGGCAGACTGTAACAAGATGTATCTGCAGAGTTGGGTCCTTGAATATTCATGACTCGTGACTCGATGCCTCAGTATCAATGGCCATTTTGTGAAGTGTGAACCTCGCCGCAGTAGAGCTCGAGGACACCGCAGTGTTGTATGTGTAAACCACAGCGCGCCTCCTGTATATGTAGGTAGACTACTCTAACATGCCAAAAGGCCACCCAAAGAATCATTGCTTGGCATGCGGCCCCTGTAAAACGCCATGCCCCCTTTCCAAGCAGGTATCTCGCTTCATCCCATCCATCCCACATACAAAGATAACAACAATAATGACCACACGCCTGGGATCAACATATAAACTTGTAGAAGCGCTTCCACCGCGGCCACCCCGCGCGCTCCTCCTCCTCCTGCGCAACCAGGATGGGCAGGTTGAATTCGCGGCGCCCCGTGTCGACGTCCATGTTGCGCACGCGCACGTACGACGTGCGGTAGAAGAGCTTGTGCGTGAGGTAAAAGGCGACGATGATGGGGACGCCCATGTACTTGAGGAAGAAGTTCTGCACGATGAGGCGGCTGGTCATGTTCTCCCAGTTGATGGGGAACGCGCCGACCCAGAACTGCGCGACGAGGACGAGCACGTTGAGCGTCAGGCCGACGTAGGACCCCAGCACGCCGACCTGCGAGTTGAAGGGGATGGCGCTGAGGCTGCGCCGGCGGTCGGCCCAGGCGCGGCGGAAACGGATGTGGCAGAGGCAGATGGAGCCCCAGGTGAAGACGGTGGAGAGGCCCGAGATGGCCAGCAGCCAGTCGAGCACGTTGTTCTGGTTCCGCAAATCGGCCAGGAAGGCGAGGAGGCCGAGCACCGCGGCGACCACGATGGCGACCAAGGGCCTCCCCCTCCTGTCCACGTATCCCAGGATCCTGGGTGCCTGGTTGAGCTTGGCCAGGGCAACAAGCGTTCGCGAGGAGCCAAAGACGGCCGAGTTGCCCACAGACAGGACGGCAACCAGAATGATGGCATTCATCACCGATGGGAGGACCTGTATCCCCGCCTCCTCGATGGCAATGACAAAGGGCGACGCCTTTGCATCGACGCTGTTGCTGGAGTCGATGAGCCGGGGGTCGTTGTAGGGGACCAGCAGGCCCACGAGCGTCAGGGCGACGATGTAGAAGAGAGTTATTCGCCAAAAAACCTGCTTGATGGCGGTAGGCAGCGACTTCCGCGGGTTGGCCGTCTCGGCGGCGGCCAGCCCAACGAGTTCCGTCCCGGTAAAGGCAAAGGCGGCGGTGACGAAGACGCTGCAGAGCCCCTTGAATCCGTTGTTGAAAGCACCAGGGTTATGCCAGAACTCGCCACCGATGTATCCACCATCGGGCGTCCCGCTGCAGTTTATGACGATGCCGAGGAGGCTGGGCCCCATGTTAGGATCTAGGAACCAGGTACACCACTCGAGATACGCCGTGTGAGCACTCACATGAAGCCGATGACGGCAATGACTTTGATGATAGAGAATGTAAACTCGGCCTCGCCGTATCCCTTGACGCCAAAGAGGTTGATCATCAGGATGGCGACCAGGAATAAGGCGACGAATATGGCACTGGCGAGCTGGTCGGTCCAGTAGCGGATGGTCAAGGACGCGGCGATGATTTCCAAGGGCAGGACGGTGAGCCATTGCAAAGCGTAGCTGCGAGGCACTCGAGTCAGCATCCGGGCCGTGACGACGCACGCTCAGCGGCAGGGAAACCCACTTCCAGCCCATGGCGAACCCCCACGACGGGTCGAGGAATCGAGTCGCCCACGAGGAAAAGGACCCGGCGATGGGAAAAATGACGGCCAGCTCGCCGAGGGCCTGGCACGTGCAATACAGCATAGAGCCGACGGTGGAAAAGGCAATGAGCAGCGACGCAGGCCCGCCGGCACTCAACGCCTTGCCCGAGGCCACGAACAAGCCCGTGCCGATGGAGCCTCCGATGGCAATCATCTGCAGGTGGCGGCCCTTGAGCTTCCTCGCCAGCCCCGCGTTGGCCGACTCGACGGCGGCCTGGTGCAGGTCGTAGTAGTGGGCGCCATGGCCGCGCGAGCTGGTGATGTCGCTGTTGACCTGGCTGAGGGGGTCGCTGGGGAAGAAGGTCGGGTTGGGGTCGCGCTTGAAGCTGTCGAGCATGCGTCCCAGGCGCCGCGGCGGGCGGCCCTCGTAGTCGGGCTCGCGCATGCTATAGGAGCTGCCGTGGGTGAGGGACTCTTCCTTGATCTCGAGGTTGCCGGGCGTGTTGCGCTCGGCGCCCCGATGCGGCGCCATCCTCGAGGGCTACGGGGTCCGCGTCTGCCGTCGCAACGGCCACGACCGAGGGGGGGCGAGCAGAGGCGGCGGTCCGGCGATGGCGCCGATTCTGGGTGCAACGAGGAGGCCGCTGATCGTGCCGAGCCCGTATTCGTTATCGCCGTCGCACAGCTTCGTCGGAGCGGTCGCACGGGGTTGTCAGAGTCGCAGTCTCCGGTTTGATGACCGGGTTCTTGGCCGCTGCGAGGCGCCTGTCAGTGACGCGCGCGCATGGCGCTCGCTGTCGCTGTCGGTGTTCTGCGGAAGGTCGACGGAAGCGGAGGAGGATGTAGACGAGTAGTGCCTGTATAGGTGAATCGGTCGGGCGCCGTTGGTTGGACGTTGTGGCTGCTGGCCGCTGGTTGGTGAAAGGCGACAATGGGAAGGCCGGACAACCACGTCCACCAACCCGCGTGCAACAGCCTACATGCGAAGCATGGGTAGTATTCACTAATCGGGAGAAGATCAGTCAATCACCCCCCCTCAGCCATGGCCACGAGGACGCTGTTGGGACGCAGGCGTTGATCGGCGAGCCGCGGACAGCAGGAGGCAGCTTCCTGCCGATGCAACGTCAGGGCCAACAGTGAATGAATCGCCTCGATTAAGAGACCGGAGAATGATGGTGCCAATTGGGCGACATGAGGCACAGGGGCCACCACCAAGCAGGAGGAGGTGTGTGGCCCTGAGACAGGCGCTACTGCACGGGGACGAATGCCCCGCCGGTGACCCGTGAGATCGATGGAGGCCGATCTCTGGCTGTTGCAGACTGGACGCCACACGCAGGGGCGCCTGACAGCCAGACAACCACCGCCTCTGCTCGTGCGAGTGCAGTGTCAGCAAGCGCAGGGAGCCGGGGTACGGGTAGACTGCGCTGAATCTATCGGGCAATTTTCGCTCTTCGGCAGGATTGAAGCCGTCAGGCGGCAAGCTGATTGATACATGGATATGCATAATATGCATAGTTCCTAGTGATGGCTATGTAAAAGCAGGTCCCGTCTCCAAGGACATGTACAGCATGATGATGCGCGCTCTTCTATCCGTCCCCTTTTGACAGCACAGTGACGCCGATCTATCTCCCCGTGACATTCACATAGACTCCGTCGGCTCCTTTGGCCTTATGCTTCCTCCGACGACCTTGCCGTTCGCATCCCGAGGCTTTCGCGTCCACCCGGTCGAGAACATCTGGCCCATGTCGAACCTGGGCAGCGGATGGGCCTCCGTGTTCAGCACCACCTTGTCCAGCGGAAGCAAGTCATCAGGCGAAAACAGCAGGTACATGTACTTGAGCGTCTCGGCCTAGAACAGGTCCACGTCAGCATCCATGTCATCGTGCTTCATGAAGGCGAGGTTCGCCGTTCAACGTACCAGCCAGAAGCTCTCCATGTTGTCCTTGACAGCCGGCGGAATCACATTGGCATCGCTCAGGCTGGTGAAGCCGCCCCCGTCCTCCACGGCAGTGTAGTTCGTAAACGACCGGAACATCTCCCATCCCCATTCCCGGTACTTGACGTCGCCCGTGATCCTCCACATGTAGAACAGGCTCTCGACTGTTTCCGGTCGCTGCAGGTTATGCACGTCGTTGGACTTGACGTTGAAATCCTCGCGCCACTTGGCGTTGGGGTCCGGGTCGAAGTCGGCCGGGGGATCGTGACGAGCGGATTCCGGAAGAGGCGGGTTGCCGATCTGGAAGTGCGTGATTTCGGCCGCCAGTCCCGTCGCCATGTACTTGTACATGCCCCAGCAAGTTTGCATGAGCTCCCGCGCGAGCTTCAAGTCGTCCTCGTTCTTTTTGGACCAGCTCGGCAGCTTGCGCGCCTCGGCTTCGCTGAGGCCCCCCGTAGCAGCCAGGGCGATTGTCCCCGGCATGAAGCACACGAGATGGTCCATCTTCGGAGACAGGTACCCATCGAGGCCGTCTGGGCGTTCGCCGATGATTGTGAACCCAGACGGCTCCGTGTAGGTAATCAGATGCTTCCGGACACCCTGGAGGGACTCGTTCCACATCTCCTCGTACACCGGCTCCTGCTTGTTCGTTTGGAGATACTGCTTGATCAAGTACTCATAGTACGAATCGCCACGGCTGCCCAGTCGCACGTTGTTGCCTCGGAATTCGCCACTCGTTGCGTAGATGTAGATGGGAACAAGCCCGTCTCGTGGGTTGTTCTCGTCCACAATCTCCATGACCTTTGCCGCCTTGTCCCAAAAGTGCTTCTCGCCAGTGAGCTTGGCCAAGTACTTGAACTCGAGCTGCACGCTCGTAGCCTCGGCTGTGGAGGATGCTCCCATGTCGGCGTGAGACGGGATGCCTTGAAACTTCTCGAGGTTGACACTGGCGTATGGAATGCCCGAGGGGGAGTCAAAAGCCGCGAGCAGACGGTCACCAAGATCCTTTGCTTTTTCGAGGTACAGATCCTCTCCAGGCTTGCCCGGGTCGTCGTCTTCCAATGGCGCCATGTTGGGGAACTCGGTCGAGAGGTAGTGGGCCGACAGCAGACCTCCGAGCATTCGTATCGTCGTCTCGAATGTGTTTACATCTTGGTTCTGCTCCCAAGTCAAAGATTTTGAGAGCCATTCGCGCGCGTGGTGCAGGCGCTTCGTCTGGTTCATCAGTATCATGGTGTCCAAGGAGTCGATGATTATCCAACCCAGGCCTTTCGGAGCCATATTCTCGCCGGTTTTCGCAAATGGGTGATATTCGTCGTACCCTGCGCGCCCACATGTCAGCAGCCATCCCGCGGCGTCAGGATATGGACCGTCGCTCACCCCAGGCATACCGCTCGTACGCGTCCCAGCTCAGCTCGAACGCTTCCACCACATGCTGCCGTCTCTCGTCCCAGTTGGAACTCCCCTTTTCTTGAGACAGTCCTATCCACGACCATGCGGATGTCGACGTCCGTCTCTGGCCAGGGATGAAGCCCATCAAGTATAGCAGAGTCAACAGGCCGAGTGCAGCGGTGCCCAGTATCCGCTTCAGCCGCCACCACGGCCGCCTCCGCATCGACGGCGCGTAGGCGTACGGCTTGTCCTTGTACATGGGCAGCTCGTCTTGGTCGAAGAAGCCTGCCACCCGGCCCTGGACTTCGCTGATGATGCTGCCGCCTCCGCGCCGCGCGACAGATGCCCACGCACGGTCTTCGAGGTCTCGATGCGGAGCCCCAAAGTTGGGTACGTTGTTAGGGATCGAGAACGACATGTCGAGGGCGCCGGCGCCGACCTGCGCCGCCGTGTTCCTGATATTCTGAGCCGCTCGATAGTAGGCTGTGGCTTGAAAGCGGTTCTTTCGATGGATGTCGAACGGGTCGCGGATCATCGGGTTGGCTGGCTCATGTCGGGAGGGCACAGCGGGAGCGGTTCTCCAAGGAAGCACTGAGGGAACGTGAAAGCAAGACAACAGCAGCTGGCTTGGGATGCAGTTGTATGTCCGAGAGAGGGCAAATTCAAGGCGCGTTCCCCATTGTCGCGAAGTACAGGGATACGGAGCCTCGGCTTGCAAGAGGACAAGTGTGCTGACCTTGGACCCCTAAGGTGCCTAACTTTGGGGAGCTTCCAGGGTAGGTACCTAATTAATAACGTGCTCCGCTTCAGTGAAGAGTCCATGTGCGCCACTCAAGCTTGCATCGAGCGCATTGATGCCAACCAAGTCCCTTAATAATAGTGTCACGCGCACTGATATCTTACTGCACGGCGAAACATCGACATAGGCGTCCATCCGCGCACACGAGTATATCTCCGGAGGCGGGAAGAGGACTCGGGTTCCGAACCATTTCTCACCCCGCCACCATCTGCGGGCATCGGGCATCCGTTAAACGAGATGACAACAACGGACATTGAAAACTTCCCCTTCCTAAGCCGCCAGGAGTTCTCGGCAGCTTGTCACCACCTCGACAGACACTACTGCCGCGCGACTCTTGGCCCGCTGCGGAGGCGTTGGAAGCTCAGGGTCTGTGCGGGCTTGGACACGATATTCTCCGTCGATGGCGGGTACACGACATATGTTCAAATCACACGCCCTCTCGAGCCTACTCTGGACCACGATGATCTCTCGCTAGACCTGGGTAAATTTTCCATCTCTGAACAGGACAGGGACGATGAAAACGTCATGGCAGACGACGGCATGATGGATGCAGAAGCGTCCGATGCGGTATGAGACGCCAGGGGACTCGTCATTTATTGGCCTCTGCTCTAACGATGCTCAGGCTGCCATCATCCAGCACTTGCCTCTCCCTGATAGGCAGCACGTCACGTACGAGATTCACCTTCACCCCACATACCGGGTCCCGTGTTTGTGGTTCACCCTCCACAACCTCCCTCCGGATGAGCCCGCCTTCAATATCGACACGGTATTCCGCCGCTTGGTCCCCGACGAGTACAAGGACGGCTTGCGAGGACTGGGGGGAATCGGCGGCATCTCAGCAGATGTGAGTCCAATTCATTCTTCTTGACGAGTCAGCTAGGGCCCTCCCTCACATAACAAGTCGGCCAACTGACAGCTCGGGATCGCAGCATCATCCCATCACAGGGATTCCTTCCTTCTTCGTCCACCCCTGCTTGCTCGGGGATGCCATATCAAGCTTCGGGTGCTCCAAGCAGAACTACCTCATGATCTGGCTCGGGCTCGTCGGCGGGTGCGTGGGCCTCTGGGTGCCCAAGGAAATGGCCATACCATGACCCAACAGCATTCGTCTAGCTGACTCGTCCTTGAGACCGCCACATCGTTGACCGCTCGACCCTCATTCATCATCGCTATCCTCTTCCATCGCCACATCTTCTTCGCTCTCGTCGTCCTCGTCGTCGCGAGTCCGCTTCTGGCCACGGCCCTCTGGTGTCCCTGCATCGGTCATGATGTGGTCGGCAGCATTCGCAGGCTTTGCGGGGATGCTCGCGGCTGGAGCAGATCCTGGCGGCGGAGCATCAAATATGCTCCTCTGCAGTTCGGTCTGTTCGGCGGCGGCGGCGCCCGAGGCGCTAGGGATCTTGAACGTTCCATCCAGTTTCGACACAAAGTGCGACTTGGACTTGGCATATTCGATTTTCTGCTCGGGTTAGCGCCTCTGAAGCTGGGACGCAGCTCGGGGCAAGTGGGTTCTCACAAGTGGACGACCCAGGAAACACTGTCCATTCAAGTGTCTCATGGCTAGAGTCGATGTTTGTACATCCCGATAGACGATGTGAGCCTGTCCACGCATGGACATGGTCTTGAGAGCCACAACGTCCAACACGGGCCCATACGTCGAAAACAGCATGTAGAGGGCGGTTCGAATGTCGGCTTTTTGAATTTTTGTGGAGGGCAGGTTCGACACATAGAGTCTATCGGAAGTCAGCGGGCACGAGGCGAAAGCCACAACAGACACAGAGCCTGGCTCACGTTTGGTTCGGGGGGATTGCGTTGACTTTGGCAGGGAGAGACGCATTTGGCGCCAGGCTGCGAGTAGGCACTGCCGTCGCCATTGCGTCGGAATGGTCGCGCTTGACTGTGCAGGGAAATAAAACGCAGATTCTCTATGCCGTCGTCGAGGAGGCTTGCGTCGCGTTCGCGTGAAAGGCTGCGGAGGAGAGATCACACGACTGGAGTTGATTACTCAAATGCACGGCGCCCAGTTGAAATTTCGAGGTTGCTGGCCCAGCCTCGCCAGCTTGTGGCCCGAGCTTCGCCAGAGCGATACGTACCTTTATTACTGGGTACTCGTAAGCCGCCTCAGCCAGCCCCTCCGTCATCGCTGCTCCCCACCATCAACCGACTCTCCTCAGCCTTCAACTCTTTTCATTCAGGACATTGAGCGGTAGTAGAGAGCTACTCCTATCGCTACCTATTTGTGAACACAATGGCTGCTCCCGAGGTTCATCACCTGTTCCACAACCCCATCGCCGACCACTCGTTCTCGGCAGACCACGGAACCCTGGCTGTTGCCCGAGACACGACTATCGAGCTCTACGGCAAGGCTGGGAATGCGTTCAAGCTGAAGCATGAGCTCAAGGGCCACGACAAGACGGTTACTAGCGTCGACATTGCGCCCAGCAGTGGTCGCATTGTGACATGCTCCCAGGGTTCGTCCTGATGTCTCCCTTGGCTCCGTGGCCAGCTCGAGGCTGACAAGAGGTAGACCGCAATGCGTTGGTCTGGGAGCCGTCTCCCACGGGTTACAAGCCGACCTTGGTGCTTCTTCGCATCAACCGAGCCGCTACCTTTGTCCGATGGTCCCCTTCAGAGACCAAGTTCGCGGTTGGGTCTGGCGACCGCGTCATTGCCGTCTGCTACTTTGAAGAGGAGAACGACTGGTGGGTGTCGAAGCACCTGAAGAAGCCGATTCGTAGCACCATTACCAGCGTCGCATGGCATCCCAACTCTGTGCTCCTCGCCGCCGGCTCGACCGACGCCCACGCTCGAGTCTTCTCCAGCTTCATCAAGGGTGTGGACAGCAAGCCTGACCCTGGTGTCTGGGGCGAGAGGCTGCCTTTCAACACCGTCTGCGGAGAATTTCTAAACAACTCTGCCGGCTGGGTTCACTCGGTTGCATTTTCGCCTAGCGGCGACATCCTCGCATTTGCGGCCCATGACAGCAGCATCACGGTGGTCTATCCCAGCGGTCCGGAGCAGGCCCCGAGGGCCGTCCTCACCATCTCTACACAGCTGCTTCCGTTCAAGAGCTTGATCTGGAAGAGCGAAGACGAGATCATCGCTGCCGGGTACGATTGCGAGGCTTTCCGCTTCAAGGGCGGCGAGTCTGGCTGGCAGCTTGCTGGTCCCGTGGAGTCCAGGAGCAGCCACGGCTCAGGCCAGCAGCGTGAAGAGTCGGCCCTCAACATGTTTAGGCAGATGGACCTCAAGGGAAAGACGAAGGACGACACGCAACTGAAGACTATTCATCAGAACACAGTCACCGTTATTCGACCATATGAATCTTCAGGGGCCGGCGTCACCAAATTTAGCTGTACGTTTTTCTGCCTCGTCTGCCTCGGGCTGTCGGTTGCTAACAATTGCTATAGCAAGTGGCGTAGATGGAAGGGTTGTCATTTGGAATGCTTGAATAGACGGGTACTGCAGAACCCACACAGAGCCACGGATAGCTGAAGCCATCTCATGTCGGCGGCCACATATCAATTCAACCACGCGTTCGTCGCTCTTCGTTCGTTTCTCGTGGGTGTACATACAGCCTCCTCACGGTAGATGTTATGACTGATGCCCACAGTACAAGCTGGACACCACGGACACACATGGGGAGACGAACATGAGTACCAGGGTACAAGGATTGCTTGTTCTTGCTCAATTTAACAGCCCAAGTATAGCACTATCAATAGGCCCACCAAGCTCAGGGCAGGGCAACGGCGTCAATCTCGACGTCGACGTTCTTGGGGAGGGTCTTGGCGGCGATGCAGCTGCGGGCGGGCTTGTGGGCGAACCACTGCTCGAAGACGGAGTTCATCTCCTACATGAAGTCAGCATGCGTAACGCGCAGAACGGCTTCGCGTGGGAGGGCTTACGGCGAAGTGAGCCATGTCGGATAGGAATATGGTGCACTTGACGACCTTGGAGATGGAGGAGCCGGCCTCCTTGAGGACGGCCTCGAGATTCTGGCAGCACTGCTTGGTCTTGTCGGCGATGGAGCCCTCGACCATGATGCCCTCGGCGGTGAGGGGGATCTGGCCGGAGCAGTAGATGGCGGTGGGGGTCTTGACGGCCTGGGACTGCGCGATTGATCTGTCAGGATGTTCTCTCGTGGCGTCATCTCCGGTCGGGACTCACGTAGGGGCCGACAGCTGCGGATCGTCGAGCGTCAGTTCAGATCCTTGCGCGTCCAGGCGACGGGAGGGAAGAGCACAGGGCAACGTACGGGTCGGGGCGTGCTTGGTGAAGATGTTGGTCTGGTCCGCCATTGTGGATTTGGCCCGAAGACGAACTGGAATCCGTGTGAGCCTCGGGCCCTTCGCCAGCAAAACACCCCGGAGCGAGGCGGCGACACCGCTCGACGAGGACGACCGCGGGGCAGCAAGGCGCTCAATTGCCGACGACATACCTGTGGGCTGTGAGGATTATGGAATGGTCTGGCAGAGGCAAATAATCCCTACTACGGCGCGAATGTGTGCGAGGATGAGCGAGGTCGTATCGAGGAGGCGGGGATGGCGCTGTATAAAATACAATGGCAGCTCCAATTGCCGGCGCTGGACCCGACGTCTCCAACGCCCCGCGGCGGGGGAACGGCGCTTTCTGGCGGCCCATAAAGGGCGCTTGCCCACACGGCGATGCCTCAGACGGCCATTCGTCACGTACCTTACCTACCTCTACAATGTACGTTGCTCTTTCGAGTACGGTCTACACCACCGCAATTGCTTCAGCATCAAGACGAGGCGGTTCTGCTCCGCGACCTCTCGAAGACAATGACGTCGCCACGCCGGCCGGCTCGGAGGCGACCCGGGCCGTGGAATGGCCGCAATACTGCTGCCTACCCTAAACCGAGGTCAACATCTGATGAGAGATCCCTGTCTTATAGTCCCCTCACGTACGAGTGCTGCGAGCAATAGCAATGCCCCCAATGATCTAGAGCATTGAGCCGAGGCTCGTACAAAACTAAGCGCCTCGATCTCGATTAACATGGCACAGAACTCGCACTTGCTTCAAGCTGCAAGGCAGCTGCACTACCACGCAAGGAAGACATGGGCAGTGCAAATGCAGCATTTCAAGCCAATGGAAATAAAACATAAGCTGCAAAACACGCATGCGTACGGCGGCACCGTCAAGGCCGAAGAAGCATTCAGGAATGGAAACAAGACGCAGATTCAGATGCCAGTCCAACTGAACAGCATTACTCGTACGAGTAGTGCCTTCGCCCACATCTGGCCAAGTGTCCCCAAAAAGAGCCCGATCTTTATCAGAGCTCGGGTGGACCCAGGCACCACCAACCCCTTGCACACAGCTGACACGTCCGCCTCCCGCCACAGCTTCGTCGCTTGTCCATTGCCGAAGAGGAGGCCTGTCTCCGTCCCCCTTTCTGGAGCTCCAAGTCACGCTTCGCACCGTGAGGCGGAATCGGGTCTCTCTGTTCCTTCTGTGTCTGTTTTCCCTTCTTTGGAGGCGTGATCGGCTCAGTTGTGGCCCCTTGTGGTGAGTTCCAGATCCCCCCCGCTGCAGTGGCTGACGTGCGCCAGTCACGACCCAACGCGACGAGACCCTCGCATCTACGAACAGAACCGACGCTGACGCTTCTTGACGCCTCCTAGAACCATGGCTCGCAGTCAAACGCCGCAGGGCAGCCTGCGGCAGCGCAACGTCGGGTCCAGAAAGGGCGCCGAGTCCCCTGGCTCCGCCCCTGAAGCCGAAGTCGACAAGCTCGCCAAGGCGGCGATGCGGAAGACCGTTGCCGATGGCGAGCGCGAGCACAAGGCAGCCTTGTCCCTGATCACCATTCTGGCCTTTGTCACTAGATTCTGGGGCATCAGCCACCCCAACGAGGTCGTGTTTGACGAAGTCCACTTCGGAAAGGTGCGTTTTCATGGCTGAGCACTCGTGTGTTGCACCAATCCGCTGACGGATTCCCGCGCAGTTTGCCTCATACTACCTCGAGCGGACGTACTTTTTCGATGTTCACCCTCCATTCGCGAAGCTTTTGTTTGCCTTTATGGGCTGGCTCGTTGGATACGATGGCCACTTCCACTTTGAGAACATCGGCGACTCCTACATCGACAACAAGGTGCCGTACGTGGCGTTCCGAGCGCTTCCCGCTATCCTCGGCGCCCTCACCGTGTCTGTCACGTATCTCATCATGTGGGAGTCTGGCTACAGTGTTCCTGCTTGCATCGTGGCTGCGGGACTGATCCTGCTGGACAATGCCCACATTGGCCAGACCCGCCTCATCCTCCTGGATGCGACGCTGGTGCTCGCAATGGCCTGCAGCCTTCTCTTCTACATCAAGTTCTACAAGCTTCGGCACGAGCCGTTCAGCAGGAAGTGGTGGAAGTGGCTCATCCTGACGGGCTTCGCGCTGTCCTGCGACATGTCCACCAAGTACGTTGGCCTCTTCGCCTTCGTCACCATCGGATCCGCCGTCATCATTGACCTCTGGGAACTGTTGGACATCAAGCGGCCTGGGGGCGTCATCAGCCTTCCCGAGTTTGGGAAGCATTTCGCAGCCCGTGCCATTGGCCTCATTATCCTTCCATTCCTGTTTTACCTGTTCTGGTTCCAGGTCCACTTCGCCGTCCTGTCGCGGTCCGGCCCTGGGGACGACTTCATGACGCCCGAGTTTCAGGAGACGCTGAGCGACAACATCATGTTGGCCAACTCGATGAACATCCAGTACTACGACTCCATCACCATCAGGCACAAGGAAACCAAGACTTACCTCCACAGCCATGATGCGCAGTACCCTCTGCGGTATGATGATGGCCGTGTTTCCAGCCAAGGCCAGCAGGTCACTGGATACCCACACAACGACACTAACAACTACTGGCAGATCTTGCCGCTGGATGACGACAAGCAGCGTGGTAGGAATGTCAAGAACCACGACCTGGTCCGGCTCAGGCACCTGGTCACGGACAGGATCCTCCTTTCTCACGATGTCGCATCGCCGTACTACCCCACCAATCAAGAGTTCACGGCCGTATCTGTCGAGGATGCGTACGGCACGCGGGCCAACGACACGGTATTCGAAGTCAGGATTGAGCACGGCAAGGATAACCAAGAGTTCAAATCCATCGCCAGCCATTTCAAGCTCATCCACAACCCCAGCAAGGTCGCCATGTGGACCCACACGAAGCCCCTTCCAGACTGGGGACACCGCCAACAAGAAATCAACGGCAACAAGAACATCGCCCCAAGCTCCAATGTGTGGTTCGTCGAGGAGATCCCCGCGCTTGCCGCCGATGACAAGCGACACGAGAAGCCGGAGCGCAAGGTCAAGTCGCTGCCCTTCCTCCGCAAGTGGTTTGAGCTGCAGAGGGCAATGTTTTACCACAACAACAAGTTGACTAGCAGTCACCCCTATGCCAGCCACCCTTACCAGTGGCCGTTCCTGCTCCGCGGCGTCAGCTTCTGGACCCACAACGACACCCGCCAGCAGATCTACTTTGTCGGCAACCCGTTCGGCTGGTGGCTTGCTAGCAGTCTCTTGGCTGTGTTTGCGGGTATCATTGGTGCCGACCAGGTGTCCCTGAGGCGCGGCATCGACGCTTTGGATCGTCGTAAGTGCTCCGCCAATGTGATTTGTTTCTGGGACGATGTGCTAATGAGGCTGCAGGTACTCGCTCTCGACTCTACAACTCTACCGGCTTCTTCTGGCTGGCTTGGGCGACGCACTACTTCCCATTCTTCCTGATGGGTCGGCAACTTTTCCTGCACCACTATCTTCCCGCCCATCTGGCGTCGTGTCTGGTTGCGGGCGGGCTCATTGAATTCATATTCAACGCGGAGCCTGTCGATGAGGAGGAGATGCGCGAGCAGGCTGGCAAGAATGGGAGGAAGGTGGCCCAGGGGCCCAGGAGGCACATTACAGCCCGAGAGAGATTTGCTGGCCAGAGCATGGCGGGCGCATGGATTGCATGCCTCGTGATTCTGGCCGTGGCCGCAGCGGGCTGGTACTTCTTCCTGCCCTTGACCTACGGTTATCCCGGCCTCTCGGTCGAGCAGATTCTGCGGCGCAAGTGGCTCGGATTCGACCTCCACTTCGCCAAATAAGGAGTGCCTTGGGGAGAGGACAGCTGGCTCCGGCCGAGAGGAAACAAGGGGGCTTGCGATGCGCCAATGGGGCAGGCAGGTGCGGGTAGTTTGATGTAATAGCAATGACTGCGAAGGCAGAAAAGGTGGTGAGAAAATGTACGATGCGAGCGTCGAGGCAGGGAATCTTGGGGTCGACAGTCGACACACCATCTACGGCTTCTGGCATGTGTACGACGGGGGTCACGGAGGCCCTTTTGTTTAAACGGAGGCACCAAGCAATAAAAGCAATTAATGAGTCTTGCGCCCTGGCGTCGGACGAGATATTCTTGTTCAACAGTGCTCGGTTGGAATCCGGGCACGGCCCGCAGGCTAACACGTCTCCACCTGCCGCACGCAGTCCAGGGCCTCCTCGTGCCATCTAAGGAATGCTCGTGCGAAGCACTCCGCACAAGGCACCTGAAGTCCCATTTAAACAACTCGTTTTGTTACTTCGTGCTGACACTGCCGGGCTGCTTGCTCGGCGCAATGGTTGAATGCAGCACTGGCTCTGCGCATCACTGGCGAGACTGAGCGTCCCCTGATGCTGCTCCGACGTCGCAACGCGCAGTCCACCACCGACCATGCTCCTCTCCGATGCGAATAGGCTCTACCTCCGTCGAATCCTCCGCTGGCGAACCTTGCGGCTGCTGCTGCTGCTCTTCTGCCTCGTCAACGTGCTCGACGTCCTGCGAGTCCACCACAACCTCGCCAATGGCCACGGCCGCAGCCAGCCCGGGCCGTCGCGCACCCACGAGCGCGTCTACATCGCGAGCATGCATTTCAACAACGGCGACGTCCTGCGCAACCACTGGAACGACGCGGTGGTGCGCCTGACGGAGGCGTTCGGGCCCAAGAACGTGTTCGTGAGCATATACGAGAGCGGCAGCTGGGACGACAGCAAGGAGGTGCTGCGCGGCCTGGCCGCGGAGCTGGAGCGGCGGGACGTGCCGCACCGCGTCGACATCTCGGACGTGACGCACCACGACGAGCTGGCGAGGCAGGACAAGGGCGACGGGTGGATCGAGACGCCGAGGAACAAGAAGGAGCTGCGGCGCATACCGTACCTGGCACGGCTGCGGAACAAGACCATCCAGGACTTGCTGGAGCTCCACGAGAAGGGCGTCACCTTTGACAAGGTGCTGTTCCTCAACGACGTGATATTCACGGTATGGCCCACCTTGCATAGGCTTGCCGATGCGCCGATGCTGACCCTCAAGACAGACCGAGGATGTCCTGACCCTGATGAACACCAACGGCGGCGACTACGCCGCCGCGTGCTCGCTCGACTTCTCCAAGCCGCCGCTGTACTACGACACGTTTGCGCTGCGAGACATGGAGGGCCAGGGCCACGCCATGCAGACGTGGCCGTACTTCAAGGCCCGGGCGTCACGGAACGCGCTGGTGAACAACATGGACGCCGTGCCCGTCACGAGCTGCTGGAACGGCATAGGTTCGCTGCCCCTGGCCTTGTGGTGTTTCCTGACGAGAATCTAACCCCCTCTGCCCCCAGTCGTCATGCCCGCAGAGCCCTTCGTCTCCTCCACGCGGCTCCGCTTCCGCGGCATCCCGGACTCGCTCGCGCTGCACCACCTCGAGGGCTCCGAGTGCTGCCTCATCCACGCCGACAACCCGCTGTCGCAGACGCTGGGCGTGTACGTCAACCCGCGCGTGCGCGTGGGCTACAGCCTGCCCGCGTACGAGGCGACGCACCCCGCCGGCGCCGGCGCATGGGTCTCCACGTGGGACATCTTCTGGGGCCTGTGGGTGAACCGGATAAGGCGCTGGGCCGCGTTTACGTTCGAAGGCATCGTGGTGCGGCGGCGGGTCGCCCGCTGGGAACAGGAGCGGGCTGGGAACCACGAGCCGGGCGTGTTTTGCTTGATCAACGAGATGCAGGTCCTCGTGGACAACGGGTGGGCTCATGTTTAATAGCGGGTTTAAACAAAATGTTGGACTGGGTTTACAAGGTAGGAAGCCAAGGATGCCACCGCCATCCGGCGTCTGCATGTGCGTTGACAGTACAACAGCTAATAAGATTCACTGTGAACACCTGGATATGCCTGGCAAGGAGGAAGAGGAGTGTGCTGGGCGTCCCGGTCGTCGATCTCGGCCACCCCCGTACTGAACTTGAGCAAGCTGCCCGGCCTACTCCGCCGAATCTCCTTGGCCAGCGCCCTCCGCTGGTGGTCCTCCATCACAAGGTCCGGATTCTCATCGAGCACGCGCGTACAGCTCACCAGCGGCACCGTGTCCCTGCGCCGCTTGCGGAACCACACGCGCAGCGTCCCCTCCGTCTCGTCGGTGGGCTCGGCGGCCATGTCGAGCACGTCCCAGATGCGCTCGCTCTGCCAGAGGACCTCGGCGATGGCCTGGTACAGCAGGAGGTTGCGGTGGACGGCGGCGCCGCTGACCCGCACCTCGGCGCCGTCGACGCCGCCGTCGTCGAAGGCCCAGTCCGGGTGGCCGACGGTGTTGTACGCCAGGTGCCGGATGACGCTGGGGTTGCGCGCGAGGAAGTCCTGCACGGCCTCGGGGGGCGCGTCGTCGGGCATGCTGAGGGCGTGGCGGATGTAGCGCAGGCGGCGCTGGCCCTTGGGGCTCCATGCCGTGTAGGGGGGCCGGTCTTGCTGGGCTTCGGCGGCGGGCAGGGGCTCGAAGAGGCTGAGGATGGAGTCTGCGAGGCTCCCGGGCTCGCTTACCTGGGGTGGGCTCACGGGACGCGGCATCAGCCAGTCACTTAGCTGGTCGCTCGACGAGGCGGAACTAGGTCTCCTGCTTCGCGGGCTGTCGCCGTCGCACTCCTGATGGCTATCGCAAGAGCTGGGTGTACGTTCCCCGCTTAGAGTGTCGGAGTGACTCCATGGTGAAACCGGGGATTCTCGCCCGGGTAGGCCAAACGGATACGGGGACTTGTTCCCGTGCCTCAATGCTACGCTGGCGAGGGTCGAGGCTTGTTGTCTTGAGGACTCAGCGTCGGGAGAACTGCTCGGAGAGCTGTCAGGATCCGAATCATGCTCGTGCGAATAGGCCGTGTGAGGGGAACTCTCCGCCTGAGCCCTCGGCTCTGGGCTGCCAAAGCACAGACTGCTCCCTGACATCCCAGAGGAGCAGCGGCGCTCTGGCGTCATGCTCAGCTGTGATGTGAGCGGCCGAGGCCGCGATGAGGCGTATACTGGAGGCAATGCGTGTTCCTCGGGAGAGTCCTCGGCTGTGAATCACTCATTTCGCGTCATGCATCTGGAGATCAACGGCATCACCCGAGACGCAAGAGACTCGGATTTATAGCGAGGGATGAGACCCACGCCATTGCCCGGCAGATGAACTGGTGCTGGCACTGGCCGAATTGCACTGCACCACGCCAGTTGTCCCTGTATATCCATGCTGTAATAGTTGCAGGCAGTGACTGTGTAGCAGGAGGTCTGGCTGGCTCGGCGAACAGACCACGGACCGGCGCGGTGCTGCGTACATCCTTTGTCTCCGCGGACGGTGCATCGGAGCCATAGGATGCACTCACGCGCTCATGTTGGATGCGGCGAGCGTACGTCGACATTGGAAGCAAGCTCCGGACTGGGGCATTGGCTACGCGTATGTCGGCTGAACCATGTGCGAAGTATGCACTGCGGGACGTTGCTCAAAAGGCGCTCGCTCGCAAGCATGAGGAAACGTATCCTCGGCTGGCGGAAAGGGCCGGTACCCACAATGGCTATTCGTTTACAGCATGAACTCTTTGACAACGTCGTCAGCTCGGGCCCTCGTTTCTATTCGGGCGCCTTGAAGAAATGGAGGCGATATCTGCAACGGGCCATCCAACGGGGACGGGCAACGCGGCCTGGAGGGTGGGTCCGGGTGAGAGGAACCGCTCCCATTGAGTTCATTCAAAGCACAAATCGTCACTGCCTGGGGCTGCGAGCCGGTTCTAATTTCATTAATTCGGCAGCCTGAGGAAGACGGCGGATCTGGTTAGGGAGACTTGGAGATGGGGTTAAATCGTGAGATCGCATCGTCCCTGAGCTCGTGTCAGGCAACGGAGTACTAACCAATGAATGGGCCACCAGTCCCGAATCGTTGCCGGGACGTGAAATACGGGTGCCTTGGGACAAACAAAGAAACCACAGGACGCCGGCGACAGGCTGCTCGATTAAGCAGCATGTCATTGGCTGTGCGTGATAGCCAGGGAGAGCAACGCGCAGAGGTCATACGTGTCCCTGACGTGGAAAGACACCCAGCCAGCCAAGAGCCAGAGGCCACGACGTCACAGACGAAATAGGAAACCTCCGAACGACAACGACAGGGATCTTGCGGCACGGGTGGTGGGCCCCAGGGTGAGTCAAGTGTCTCTGCTCGTGTCCGTTCTTTGGTCAGCCCTATGCGTCTGTGGGTACGGAGTACTCGTACTCGTATTCGTAGACATGAGAATCGCAGGAGACATGTATGCAGACCCGGGGCCGAAGAGCTGCGCGAATTCATTGTCTGCTGTCTCTCGGCGAAGCAGACAAAGCAACCAAATCTGCCAGAGTCATGCCAGAGCCGCGAGGACGCCACCGACAATGCAAATGCAGGACGAGGAGCGGCTAGTGGACAAGGGGGGCCAGGTGATGGCCTGCCGCCAGCCAGACCCCGGTCGCGAACGAGGCAATGCACCAACACATGAAGCCCTGTGCATTGGACCATCGTGTCTCCAGGCCAAGTCCTGGAGGGGCTCAGCGCTAGGCGGATCGACGGGCTCAACGCAGGTGCGGCGTCGCAATCGATGGTTTCGTGGGCACGACTTCTCGCGACGAGCTGTGCTGCAGCAGTAGCATCGATCGCGCCGGGCCTCAGTTGCGTTGTGTCTCCCGGACCAGCTGCGGTGGCTGCGCGGCAGACTGCATGTCTTCTGTGTGACGATGAGTATTATTAGAGGACAAGACGGTGGATGGAGCAAGACAATGCAGGTTGGAGACGCCTGCCCTGAGCGTTGCATTGAGCCCCATTCAGGACCAACAGGACAGCCATTGGCAACCGGGGTTCGGACCAACACGCCTCCCTCCCTCATCCCTCCGTCGGTGGTGCAACCAAGTAGGTGTGAGGCACTGCGACAGGCTTACGGCGGCGGCAGTGGACGACAATCGCACGTCATCCAAGTAGCGGAAGTACATGACGGTGGATTTGTCGCGTTTCGTTTGGAGAACCAGCCTTTCGGTTTGCTGGCCCAACCGACGCGCGTGGCGGCGTCGTACGGGTTACGCAAACGAATGCGAAGTCTGCACCGCCGCGCATGATGGGCCCGAATTTGTCTGCCTTCTGGGCTATGCTTGGTCGTGGTCCTTTGGCTGCGAGTGAGGGCGGCCGTGAGAGCCGAAATCGAGCGGACCCACGGAACTGACGGGGTCCTGGGCTTGTCGCTGCGAGTAGCAGAGGTACCGAGATACCTGCGGCCATAGCTGCCACCCGAGGCCGCGGCAGAAACAGTGGGAAGACTTGAGGCTCTGCGCCGCGGAATCTGCGGTGCGTTCTGCAACCTGCACAGTGCAGACGATAGAGTTCGGTGTGGCAGCCAGGGCCCCATTGTTAGGACCACAAGTATCCCGCCGCCAGCCACTAACACGCGCGACGTGCCGACAGGGATCATCCTCCTCCGCACAACCACGCCTCAGCTTCCAGAGGGCGCTAGACCCGATCGGTGCCGGCTCCAGGCAGCAGCCTCGAGCTAGTTGGCCCGTGCTGAGCTAATCTCGCCCACCCAAGTGCCTACCCTTCTTCTGCATCGCCAAAACCCTCGCCTCATTCATCCTCTCTCTGTTTCCTCTCCCATTCAGCTCCCATCCTCGCGCTTCTGCAACCTGTGACTCTTCGGCCAGCGCCCGCCGTCGTCCGGTGTCCGTTTTGTTCGTTCGCAGCTTCTCTTGAGCGTTTCGTTTACCGCTTCTTGCGGGCCCTGTTCCCCCGCGTGGCGTCTCTCCCGTCCTTGCCGGGGTCAGCACCTGCTTCGCCTCACCCTCATATATCCGTTGACGCCCCGTTCCTCTGCCTCTCACCGAGGTACCCCTCTTCCTTCTCAGTTCTCTCATCAACCATCATCAACCACCAGTAATCACCTTGGCATCGCTACCGAGTCTCCCGCTTCACCGCGTCCTCGGCCAGAACGCTCTACGGTCCCGGTTGCCGTGGCACTCTTCTCTCGTCTTCCATCGCCGTTTGAAGGCGTGAGAGAAGTCAGCCATCGCCGTCAGACGCGCCCTTTTAGTAAGAAGCCATTTCCTCTGTCACACCTGGTCGATACTCTGTCCTTTCCGCTGGTCCCCGTCGACGAGCCTTTCTCGTCCCCTGCGCACCGCACCCGGCTCTATCTCGATTGAGCCTCCTCGTCCTTTGGATTAAACACAGCCCTATCTGTGACTCACGCCCCACGCCCTCGTTCCAAGGCGGCACGGAAGCGAGCTAACACGTCTTTGTTTCCGCCACAGCTTCGAAAGGACACCCGTGGCCATATACTATCCTTCTCACCCCACCCCCGTCCAGCAGCCGCCATCATGTCCTTGGCCAACCCTCGCCGCAGGACTGCGGCAGCGACTCGTCCGGGGAGCGACGAAGAGAGCGGCCTGTCCCTTAAAACCGGCATGGCCCTCCGCAAGGGTGCTACCTTCCACTCTCCTACTTCTCCTGTCCCCCAATCTGCGGATGCCGCCTTTGCTCCTCCACAACTCTTTCGGTCTCAGACCCATCTGAACGATGTCGTCGATGCCAACCGGCGCCGCGTTGCCATGACCCTAGACTACGTCGATGAGGCTCTGTCCTCCAAGAAAGCCCGGTCCCTCTCGCGCAATAACTCAAACAACAAGTCGCTGCGGGACACCGGCTTTCCTATCCCCCGCGGCTTCCTTGAGGCCCCCGTCGTCGACCCTACCATGGCCATGTCCGAACCTGGGCGGCGGGTCCTGCGCCCCCGCTCCCTTGGTCGATTCAAGCAGCGAGGCGACGCTGACAGCGGGCTCGGTACCTCTGTTGTTTCGACCAACAAGAAATGCGTCGCGGCTGAGAAAGGCACCAAGTCACAGGCGCCGGCACCCGCCCTTACCAGATCCGCTGCGCCAAACACCAACGACCTGCTGCCTGTCCTCGGGCAGAGAGCCTTCAACAGCATCACCAGGCGCATCCTCGGCCCCCTTCTGGCGAAGTCGGACCTACGGGACTTCCATCCCATCGTGAAGAATATCCCCTACCTCATGAGGACCAAGAAGATCATTTGCCTGCGAGATGTTGAGAAGACTCTCATTCTTATGGCTCCTGTAAGTCAGCTTTTATCTGAAAGCGGCGTTTGGGGAGATACTTATCGAACGTTACTCGTAAAGGGCATGGCCAAGACCGCCGAGCTGTACCTGAGCTTCTGCATCGAGTCCATGCATTGCATTCAGGCGACCTACGAGCTCCTTTTGGATCGCGAGCAAACCCGACCTGACGACAGACCTTACACCAACGGCTACTTCATCGATCTGACGGAACAGATTCTTGCGTACGGCAGACAGCTCCGCGCCAGCCAGACCGATACCCCCGAGGGCATGGATGTTGACAAGTATGTGCCGCGTTTCATGCCGCTCGACCACGCCACTAACAGCCCACAAAGGACTGATGAGATCAAGCTTATCGGCGGTGTTGCTGAGACTGGTCGGCCCGCGGAGCTTGTTCGCATCAAGAAGGATGGCACCGCCATTTCCATGGCCACCGGAAAGCCCGTCGACATGGACTTGGTGCCCGCCAAGATCAAGCGCTCCCTGAGCGAGCAGCGTGACAACGATGAAGAGATTATGCGCTCGATGGCTCGCCGCAAGAAGAACGCGAGCCCCGAAGAGTTGGCGCCCAAGAAGTGCCGTGAGCCGGGATGCAACAAGGAATTCAAGCGCCCGTGCGACCTCACCAAGCACGAGAAGACGCACTCTCGACCTTGGAAGTGCCCGGTCCCGACCTGCAGGTACCACGAGTTTGGTTGGCCCACGGAGAAGGAGATGGACCGCCACGTGAATGACAAGCACTCCGATGCCCCCGCCATGTACGAGTGCGGCTTCCCGCCTTGCCCGTACAAGTCCAAGCGCGAGTCCAACTGCAAGCAGCACATGGAGAAGGCTCACGGCTGGCACTACGTGCGCACCAAGACCAATGGCAAGAAGGGTCCCGAAATTACCGGCAGCTCCGCGCAGCAGACGCCGCCACTCGGCAGCATGTCTACTCCTTCTACCACCCCTGCCTATAGCGTGCCCACCCCGCCTCAGGACCGAGAGACCATGGCCAGCGACTTCCCCCGTTACGAGGCTGATGCGGACTGGCTTGCCACGTACGGATTCCCGCCAGATACCATAGATGCCATGGACCTCGTCCTGGAGAACCCATCCCCGGTTTCAGCCGCTTCCCATGAAAGCTATCCTCCCTATCAAAACGGCTCGACGTTCCTCATAAACCCTGAGGAGGAAATTTATGCCGCGCAGGTCCAGGTCCCGTTTCCTCACGGACTGAACTTGGGCCAACTCTACAGCAAGTCGCTGCCTCAACAGATGCCGATTTATTCCAACCAGCCCTGCCCGGCTCCTCAACCCCAACTCGAGGCCGCACCGCATTTTTCTCCAGCCGGACAGGGGAATGCCATGCTCTACACACCCAACTCGCTTCGCGAGGTTGACGAGGGCTTTGACGAGACCTTTGGTGCCGATGGCGTCGACTTCGAGCTGTACCCGGCCAACCTCAGCAAGGGCAATGACTACCAGCCCCCCTTTGGCGAGGTTCCCAGCGCAAACCTCGGCTTCTCTCAGACATCTCAGCCAGACATGTTTCAGCAGCTAGATTGGTCTATCCCTCTCGGACCCTACCAACCCTTCCAGGAGTAGGTCACTGGCGGAGGACAGGCAGGGCGACACGGTCATCCTACCGCGGAACACGGCGAAGACTGCAGTTGTTGCGACGACTGGTCAGTGCTTGACTTACGACTCATGAAGAGGATTTTCGATGCACATAACGCAAGGGAATTTTCTCGTGTACCAAAGATGATTATATCTTTGTTTTGTTGCTGCTCGTACCGTTTACTCGGGGGGATTTGCAGATGAATAATGGGCGAACGGATGAGGACAATGCGGCGATGTTTTTTTTTTTCTGGATATGGACTATTATTTAGCTTTTGTGGGGATGGATTTTGCGCGATACGAGTCCGCCTCTCTTCCAGTCAAATACAGAATAGAAGATTGTCCACCTAGCAATGCGCGTGCGTGTCACGGCTTGGTCCCGGTGACGAACAGTTGCCTGGGTGGTGGGCAAAGGTGGTGGATGGTTCCGTGGTTGGAGGCATATTATTAGTCCATAGCTTAGATAGCAAAGTTGAACGGCAGATGTCAATCATGAGCTCCAGGCTGGTCCGCTTTCGTTTTGAGTCACCGCGGCGAGCAGGACTTCGGTGAGCCGTGTTTGTCACCGAGGCTGGGATGCACACATGCAGGACAAGATACCTATGCCACGTAGGACGTTTATGGCAAAGTCCTGGAGTGCATCTGTGGCAGCGAAATTTGGTTGGTTAATTGTTTTGGCCAACAGCCGTTTATATTTGCGATTTATTTGTCCTGCGACATATCGGGTCTACGTTTTGCACATTTACCGGAGTTTGTGTCATCTTGGGACTAATCGAGCTGCTTCAAATCGCCATGGACAACTTTATGCAAGATAACTTGGGCTGGTAAAAGTAAACTGAAAAGAGGAGCCCACGAGTACAGGGATCTAATACCATGGAGAGACCACCCCACGTATTGGGTAAGACGGCATGTTGACGACTAAGCCAAAAAAGAAAAGACTTGGTTTCTCCGGTACTGGGAATCGAACCCAGGGCTGCTCGGAACCACACGAGATGAGAGCGAGCGATGTTAGCCACTACACCATACCGGAATCTAAGCCATCTGTTGCATGGTTTGTGGGACTGAATCAATTGATCTGGTGAGATGGGAGATGGCGGACAAAAAAATTTGATTGAATGTGAACAAGGGCAAAAAGAAACTCCGGTACTGGGAATCGAACCCAGGGCTGCTCGGTGAGAGCGAGCGATGTTAGCCACTACACCATACCGGATAACGATTCCTGTTGGATCACTCTTAATTAAAAATCGGTACGTTATTGGCATATAACAGGGCTTAGAGTGACAGGCCAGGCTTCTTTTGCATCCACCCACATTCCGCACCGTGTGCGCCAGACCTTCCGAGCTGGAGATGATAAACAGTCGCCGCCGCCTTCGCACCCTCACGCGGTCGTCACGGGCGCGTGGAGGAAGCCCTTGGAGGCCTTTTGCTTTGCCAGGTCGCGATGCTACTGGTTCACGCGCAGGACGCGCGCCTCGGTGGTGTCGTTGAGGTTGAGGAGCAGGGTGGACAGGATGACGGTCGAGCCGCTCCACAGGTACTCGAACATGTCACCCATGCGCTTGGCGGCGTGGTCGACGTCGTAGTTCTGGATGCCGTCGTTGGTGCCGGCGTTGACGGTGAACAGGTTTGGCTTCAGGCCGGGGACAGAGAGCTTGGCCTTGCCCTCGACCTGTCCGATCCTGAACCCGGGCCAGCCCTCGTCATCGTTGTCCTCCATGGAGCCGGCCTTGCGGGAGCCAACCATGTCGACGGTGCAGCCGTTGCCGACGAGCATCTCGCGCAGGTCGTTTCGGTAGCCGTTGCCGTGCGGCGAGAGATAGCCAGAGGTGATGAAGGCGCCGAGCGGTATCAGGCGCAACGGCACCTTGGCGTCGCATCAACCGTCATGATGCGAGTCTGACTAGGACGCAGGCGATGCCTGGACTGCAGGCAATGTGTCAACGGGAATTAAGTATTGCGGACTGACCGTGTTGTTGCTTACCGTTTGAAGAGGGCAAGGCCAACTGGCCGAGAGAGTGATTTGATGGAGTCAAACGTGCGGCCCAAAGGACAAGCGGTTGCGCACTGCGCCAAACACGCACACAAGTCTCCGGGTGTCAGTCACTCACTCGCAGAGGGGTTTCACTTACTCAGACCATCTGAACACACAAGGCCAGGCAACTTTCGCAGTAGTCCGTGGCCTTGTGTCGGATTCACTCACTTCATGTTCACACACAGGGGTTGACCAGGAGGTCTCACTCACTTATCACTCGCAAATTCTGACGCAACTGGGGACACAAGGCGCCCGTGGGCCGTTGATTCCAAGGAGCGTGCCCTTATTTGCTTAATAGCGAGAGAGAGGCTTCCCTATTTACACGTGCAAGCTCTTGTGTCCCCTGTCTCCGCACAGCCCCTGTCGTGGGGTGTGTTCGTCTTCCCCGTCAGAGTGAAATAAGGGAGCCATTACGTGGTCAAACGGTGACATGCGAGTGAGAAGAACTCGACGACAGTGAAGCCCGGCGGCGGCAGGTTAAAATCATATTTGGACCGGCCATATTGGACCACGAGCACGAGTACGGACTACGGAGATGAATGTTGTGAAGCTAATCCGTACTTGTATCGCCGTCTGCCCAGTCGGTGGCGATGGCCGGCTCCACGAAGCGACGGAGATGCGCCATTCGAAATAGAAGCAACCCTGGGGGAGGGTCCTGATCCTTGCTCGCATAATACGGATTAATTGACAGCTCACATGCACCTCGCCTCTTGTAGTGTGCAAAAACGATGACGCGCAGCCCCTTGATGCATTCGCAGAGTATCATCGCGCGTCGTGCTCTTGGGCTGCCGAGGTGGCTCTGTCGTCGGAACGGACGGCATAGCATATGGATCAGTTGTTCCCGAAAGGGTGAAATTCATACTCGGGCAGATTGCACATTCCGAAGCGATCGGTAATTAACTTTAAGTTGAGTGGCGCGGTTGAACATGCCTCTAGTTGACGCTGATGTCAGCGTGAAAGGGGTGCTTGTGGGACCGGCAGTTACCGTTCTGGAAACCCTCCACATCCAAACAACCCACGCGGTTCTCAAGACCAAGTCACGCCACAGCCCGCCTCGTGGCCACGGGCAGAGAATGTGCGGCATTCGTGCTGCCATTTCCGCCTCTGCATACTGTCCCACTTCGGCAAGGCTGGAGCGGCGTCTTCGCAATCGAGGCCCGGATCACCTTGGCTGCGTCAAGGCGAGCCTCGACGTTGGGGACCACCCGCTGTTCCTAAGCTTCGCCTCGACCGTTCTGTCCCTGCGCGGAGACCACGTCGCACGGCAGCCGCTAGTTGATGAGGCCGCTGGCTCCGTGCTGTGCTGGAACGGCGAGGCCTGGAAACTCCGCGGGCAACCCATTCACGGCAACGACGGGGAAGCTGTCTTGTCCGAGTTGAGTGCGGCAAGCCGCCGCGGTCCTGGCAGGGACGACAGGGACGGTGTTCTTGATGCACTCCGTGCCATCGAGGGCCCCTTTGCGTTCATTTACTTTGACAAACCCGCTAGGCGCGTCTACTATGGGCGTGATCGTCTGGGACGACGCTCGTTGCTGGTGAAGCCCGGAGACCCCTTTTCACTGTCGAGCGTCGCCGAGTCTCCGGCGGCTGGCTGGGTCGAAGTCGAGGCCGATGGGTGCTATGTACTCGAGCTCGATGCAAATAGCTTGTCGGCTGAACTCATCCCTACTAGATATGACTGGGTCCAGGATGACGCACTCGTGAGTATTGCGTTTGCCAACCTAGCCACCCCCCGAGCTCCTCTTGCTTACTCCTGCCGTCCAGGTGTCGAGCATCGGTGTCTTCAATGCTGCCACTCCCGTGGAGAATGTCAAGCTGACGCGGAAATCACCTTCGGTGGCCCAGGTTCGACGCCACCTCACCGAGTCTCTGCGGCTTCGGGTGCTCCAGGTGCCAGTGCCACCCCGGGCGTCGCCCTCGGATGCCAGAATCGCCATTCTATTCTCCGGAGGCCTCGATTGCACCGTGCTGGCGCGGCTCGCGAGTGACATTTTGCCATCTGACCAAGCCATTGACCTGATTAATGTGGCGTTTGAGAACCCCAGGATAGCAGCCCAGCACAAAGGAGCCACTCCAGCTGATCTGTACGAACTCTGCCCTGACAGAATCACGGGACGAAAGTCGTTTGCGGAACTCTTGGACGTTTCCCCCCATAGGCGATGGCGTCTCCTAACTGTAAGCAGACGTGTTGGTTGGTGGTACGACTCTGCTCGAGGCGCTAACTGAGCCTTAGGTGGACGTCCCGTATTCTCTCACGTCCAGCCACAGATCTGAAGTCATGGACTTGATATACCCCCATAACACCGAAATGGACCTCTCGATTGCCTATGCTCTGTATTTCGCCGCAAGAGGGCAAGGGGCTTGCCAAGAGAGCCCAAGTTCGGAGCCCCAGTCGTACGTCACACCAGCTCGTGTTTTGCTCTCAGGCCTCGGCGCAGACGAGCTTTTTGGAGGGTACATACGGCATGCTACGGCATTTTCCAGACAGGGGTATCCGGGCCTCATAGACGAGCTCAAGCTCGACGTAGGCCGCTTGGGCAAGAGAAACTTGGGGCGGGATGACAGGGTCATGGCTCATTGGGAGCGAGAGGTGAGGTTTCCCTACCTGGATGAGGGACTTGCCAAGTGGGCAATCGAGTCACCAGTGTGGGAAAAGTGTGACTTTGGGAACCAAGGTGTCGACGGGAACGTCGAGCCTGGTAAGAGAGTACTACGACTCTTGGCAGAAGAACTGGGGATGAGTTCTGTGGCAGGGGAAAAGAAGCGAGCAGTAGGTTGCGGTTTCACGATTTGGGTCTTCGCAAGGCTAACGACGCTCAAGATCCAGTTTGGAGCCAGGACAGCCAAGATGGAGAGTGGCAGGGTCAAAGGGACGACGCTCATCTCTTCGTGACGGATGCCAGAGGCAAGCGCCTCTAGCAAGCGACAGCAGTCGGCCGTGATGATTCACACAGATACTTCCGAGCCGTTGCGCAAAAGGTGGCTTCAAAGGAACGCATGTGTGTTTGCTATTAGCGAACCCGTCGTTCTCGACGAGCTGCTGTCGCAACGGCAGTGACGTCGTAAAGGCAAGTCTGAGCCGACGGATTGCTGCAACGGTTCTTTGCCAGGCGTGCTTGTACGAAGAATTTTACGACCAAATTGCGTTTGGATGCTTACGGGTCTGATCGCGGTCCAATGGGATGGGGGGTTTGGGCTGCCGTGCGGCCGTGCGGGACATGGGCATGTCTCTGTCCCCATGTCGTAGTACGAGTATACGGACTGGAAATGGCGGCAATCGGCTTCAATACGAAACCATGCAGCAACCGAGACTGGTCGTGAGCGATTCCCCGGGCGAGAGCAATCTCCAGAGCGACGCCACGAGATGGCAACGGCCGTTCTGCCGGCTCCCGTCGGTCAGCCCGGACCACGCTGGCAGGTCGAACTGTCACCTGGCCAAGGCACGTCGAGATCGCTGAAACCTCGCTAGCATCGTCGGCTTCGGCCGCGCCGCCGCCTGGTGCTTGTCTGCTTGATATGCTCCGAACAAGCAAGCGATGGAAGTCTCGAGGAACACGCTTCTCGTGACCTGGGCCCTCTGCGGCGGCGCGGGGATCTGTCTCTGTCTTGTCTCCCCCTTTTCGATGCCTCGACGGAGAGACAACCGTTGCGGACGCCACGGCCGCGCAGCAAGATTGAGAGACATTTGGAGTGGCTTGGGATCGTCATTGTTCTCACGCATTCAGCCGACTGTTGTCTCGGCACCCGCCAGACCGTGCGGATATGTTTGTACTTTGACGTCGGGTTTTCTGCACGGCGTACTCGTAGTCGGTTCTCGGCGTGAATAGCGGCAAAGACGTGTCGTATTGCAACAGTTGGGGCTGCCTTGGCTCGAACTCTTCGGCGACGCCGCGGCGGAGCGGGACCGCGAGATGAGGCAAGGCCCATCAACCAACAGCTGCTGCGTCGACATGTGATGGGTCCGTGTGGCGAGCTGAGCTGCGCTCGTAGGAACTCACATTTTTCTGTTCGTCGACCAGGGGCAGCGACGGCGAGTCGTGAGACATCGGCAAAAAGAAACTGAGCAAAAGGAAATCTCCGGCGACAAGTGGGGCAAACGAGGTAATCTGCTCTTTTTGTTCTGCCATGCGGGGAGGGTGTGGCTCGCCCTGCCGTGGAGGTACCCGTACCCGTACGGGCACCGGACGCCCGCAACACGGCAAGCGACAGACGCCGGGGCCTGGCTGCTGCGAAACGCAGAGGGGCCGAGCGCGCCCCCAGCCGTCGCGTCTGCGCGCACGAAGCACCCCGTCGTCGTCGCATCGCCGGACGCGGGGCGCGGATGCGAGGCGCGACAGACGGGGCAATACGGACACGATCTGCCGCCCGCGGCTGCGGACGCGGCGGACGGGCTGCAAAACTGCCGGCGGGGCGTGGGCAATTTGGCAGGGCCAGGCGTTGGCCTGCGCGCTGACGGGCCCCGGAGCCTCAGCCCTTGCCGCCTGGGCCAATCGGGGGCCGGCGGCCACGGTCCGTTCGCGGCGTTTCCACGCAGCCCCGGCTGCCCGTCTGCCCGTCTGCCCGTCTGCCCGTCTGCCATGTCCTCCGACATGCCCACCGTCACGCACGCCCTCGCCGTCCACACCGTCTGTCCCCGCCGCCAGCCAGTCCCCGTGCTCAGCCCGCGCAGATCGACGCCAAGGGCGCCGGTTGGCCGGGCACGTCGCGCCTAAGCGGTGTTTCAACGGCGACACCCGTCGTTCGTCGCCTCGATGGAGCCGCGATGGGCATGCGTCGCCCCGGCCTCGCCTCGCGCAGCCTCCCCTGCGGGCAGGGCGCCGGTGATTGCGGCCTCGGGCAGGACGGCGATTTGGCAATCTGCGAGCGCGAGTGCTCGCTCAGGGGAGTCGTTGACGATGGTTGGCTCGTCCGGCGCGGCCTATATAAGACAGGCCTGGGCGCGACCTCGACGCGCATCTTCTCTCCTCAGCAGTCTCCCTCCAAGGCACAACAGCAGTCACACTTGCCCCTCGCCCGGCAACAGTCGTTCACCCGCTTTACAGCTCCACATTCGTTCTGTACCTGTCTTTCCCTGACCTGCTGTCTTACGCAACTCCCGGCCGTCCCCAAGAATCAACATTCAAGATGCGCTTCACCGTCGCCCTCGCGAGCCTCCTGGCCAGCTCGGTCACTGCCGTCAGCATCGGTGCTGATGCCGGCCTCGACCGCCGCGGCGTCGTTGCCGATGTCGACGTTGACATCGGCGCTGATGTCGACATCGACCGCCGCTCCCTCGGCCTTGGCGTTGGCGTCGATGTCGACATCGATGTCGACGTCGATGTCGACGTCAAGGTCAAGGCCGCCATCGATGCCGCCGCTGGCTTCAGGTGCCCCTCGGACATGGACTACTGCCCCTGGACCAAGGCCTGCTCTTGCCCGCCCGGCCTGAAGCTCGACTTGGACTCCAGGAAGTGCCACGGCAATCGCATCACCGGCGCCTGGCCCAAGCCTGACCTTGACGTCTACGTCTCCGTCGGCGTCAAGCTCGGGGTCTTCTGCGCCGCCTCGCCTACCAAGATTGTCAAGTACAACCCCAAGCACGCGTACTGCCAGGCCGGCCTCGACACCATCGTCTTCGTTGCCGCCGCCCATCTCGAGGTCGAGCTCGCCGCCTTCGTTGACGTCGAGATCGACGTCAACGCCAACATCAGCGCTGAGCTCAAGGCCGTCTGTGCCGGTCTGGCCGGTCTCTACCTGGACACTGTGGTCAAGGCAGTTGCCCTCTTCAACACCGATGTCCTCGGTCTCGCCACTGTCACCGCCGACATCGATGCCGACATCTCCCTCAAGCTCGGCAAGACCCTCGGCGGCGCCCTGTGCTACCTCGGCCTGGGCAAGTGCCACTTCGACTGCGTCTCCTACTGCACCAAGGGCTGCAAGAACTACATCGACGTTGGCGCTGACGTCGTTGTTGATATCGGTGTCGGCATCGATGCCGTTGTTGGCGCCTGCATCCTGCCCAACGTCCTGCTCCTCGTCGGCCAGGCCAAGGCCCTCGTCAGCGTCGCTGTCGAAGGCCTGCTGTGCCTGGTTGGCGGTCTCATCAAGACCCTGATCAGCACCTTCGACTGCCACTGCCACTGAGCCAACAAACGTGGTAGAAGCTTTGGCTGCGACGCAGTGTTTGGCTGCGACGCAGTGTCGCGTCGCGTGGCGGGTTAGTAATGTCTTTGTCTAATTGTTTTGGGATGAGAAGGTGTTAGTCGGCCGCAACGTGGCAGTGAAGAGGATGTAGATCATCCGGCAATGCTTCCAGGGATGTCGATGGAGTCGGGACTCGTGCCAATCATGCCGCCCATGATGTACATAGTTGCTCATTTGCCGGACGCTCGCGTCTCCACTTCGTTCTAATCGAGAGGTCCTGGTCAAATTGCCCCTTTTTGGCGATTCAATTGTGTGCCCCAATGTGGATCGTAATCTCGTGTGCTTCGCATGTACTCCTTGGTGGACTGAAAAAGCCATGTCAGCAAATCACGGTGTTGGACAAGATGCGATCGGCCCCTCCTTGCAGTGCGACGAAGAGATGGCGTATCAGGCACGGCCATCGACAATCCCCCCAGCTGGCTGCGCGCCTCGTGCCCAAGACAAAACGGCCAATAAAATGTCAAGTATGTATTAAACAATCACAGATAAAGGGCAAGCCCGCGTAGTAGTATTCCGTAGTGACATGTTGGGTATACTCCGCGTCGTGCTCACCTCAATCTGCATCCTTGGGCTCAAGCACACACAGGGACAGCCATCTGCTTCCCAAACTTGTCCACCATGAAGTGGCTAAACGCCTCCTCGTCGTTGTCGTCCTCGAGGAACGTCCTGTCCTCGTCCTCCGGGGGCAGTTGCGCGTACAGGCCCTCCCCGGCCTTGGGCCATGTCGGCGGCAGGTCGTCGTCGTCGTCGTCGTCGTCGTCGCCCTCTTCCTCCTCCTCCTCCTCCCCCTCCTCCTCTTCCTCGCCCTCCGCAGGCGCCTCGTCCTCGGTCCTCACCACAATGATTTGATTCAGGACTTTCCTGCTGCCCTTGACTTTGCGTGAGGCATTGGGGTGTATGAGCGTGTGGCCGTGCCGCGGCCTGCCGGTTACGCGGGAGCGTTGCGTTGTTGCGCTGCGCCTTGGACCTGAGGCGCTGGGCAGGTTGGCCCTCCAATCTGGGTCGTCGTATATAGGCAGGTCAGGGTGCCTCTTCGATACGGATACTAATATATCGACCAGGAGCTGGGGTTTCAGCTGGTCACAGAGCGATAAGATGTTGAGTAGATCTGTCCTCTTTTTGTTGTAAAAGTACTCGCCGCGCTGGGGGCTTCCGTTAGCTCTGCTGCTCAATGTCTTGACTTCGAGAAGTCGTCACTCACTTCCGAGCTCGATGCCTGCCGTGCAAGAAACCCAACCAGCTCCGGCTTGGCCGGAACAACGCCGGGAGGCAGGTTAGATATCCGCTTCCTCCGGATCCTCTCCACGAGATGCACACGGTCTTGAAGTCCAGCCTTGTCAGAGCGCTGTTGTCCCTCATGGTCGGCTTCGCACCCCTGACACAAGTATTTGGTGTCCTTTGCTGCTCCGTCTGTGGCTGCTGGCGACAAACAGAGCTGATGCCATGATCTAGAGCAGCTACGGCAAGTCATGAAGTCGTTCTGCGGCGCCGACGTACTCTGGCCGCACTTGACGCATTTTAGAGGACCGCTAACCTCGGAAAGTCTCTTCTGTTGCGGCGCTAGTGCAGGCATTGTTGGTGCCGGCGCATCAGGTGCGCGGAACGGAATTGTGCTTTGCGTGAAATCCGTGTCGGCGGCGTCTGAGTCGCGTTTTCTCTTCAGACCTGAAGAGTGCGAGTGAATGAAACTCTTTACGACACCAGGCATGCCGGACAGAGAGTGCTGAAGGCCAGGTCGGCGCTTCGAAGGCATGGCCAGTGTAGAGCTCGCATACAAAGCGGGTTGCGTCTCGACGCTTCCCCTGGGGCCGACATCCGTTGGAGCAACACTTGGTAGTGTCTTGGCGCCATTCTTCATGCGATTCAGTATCAACGAGTTGGCCGCGGAGAATTGAGGGGCGTAAGATGGCTGCTCTCCCGTGGCCTTGTACCCCAAGTCTGGCACAACGGCAAGCCCATCGCTCTTATCAACGCCCATGCGGGACGGCATTGAGAGATCCTCCATGGAAGGAACAGACAGCTCCGTTTCCATGGCGGTCGGCAGCGCTGCCATGTCGTGCCCTGGCGTGCCCTGGCGGTGTTTGGCCGATCGTCAGGGAGCACGCATGAGCGCGGATGTCTGCGTTAGCCACAGCGGCCCAGCCGATTGTCCAGAGGCGGAAGCAGGTTGACCGAGGTGAAATGGCGATTAGTTTCTGCCGTGCTGGCGTGGTTTTTGACGTCCCGTACTCTTACAGTTGATGAAATGGCAATTCAGTCAAGTGAAGAATGATGGATGGGGTGCATGGATCGTTGGGTTGGCTGCTCGTCAACCCGCGGCACGTGTGCATCACGTGATACGCAGCAGATACGACTGACAAACCTCTCCGCAACTTCTCCCCAGGCACGCGTGGAGCGATTATTGTATTTGCCTTGGCTCGCGGATATTGTGCTCTAAATGCCTAACTGACAACGCCCCGCTGCCTGAGGCCGGCAATGTCTGATTCGCCGAGGCCCAGGTGCTCGCTCAGCACCTCGTCGGTGTGCTGCCCCAGCATGGGAGGTACGGAGCGGATGGTGGGCTGGCTCCCCGAGAACTTGACGGGCGTGTTGACCATCTTGATGGGGCCGCAGGCTTCGTGCTCCATCTCGACGACCATGTTGCGCGCCTTTGTGTGCTCGTGGTTGAGGGTGTCCTGGACGTCGTTGACGGCGGCGTACGGCATGCCGCTGCCCTCGAACGTCTCGAGCCACTCCTGCGTCGTCTTTTGCCGCGAGACGGCTTCAATCTCCGCCTCGAGCTCCACGCGGTTGGCGACCCTGTCGGCGTTTGTCTTGAACTTGGCGTCGTCCTTCCACTGCGGTCGGTTGAGCCCGTCGCACAAAACGCCAAACAAGCGATCGTTGCCGCCGCCAAGCAGGATGTCTCCGTCCTTGGTCTTGAAGGACCGGTAAGGGACAATGGAAGCTAAAATCCCGTGAGCAAGGGGTCGGTGGTGGGCATTGGCTAGACGCGACGGTACGTACGGTGCGCCGTGCCCCATCGGCCGGCGTCTCGCTTGCCGCTGATCAGACAGCTGCTGGCAATGTTTGCCAAAGTGGCTGTCTGACAGTCGCTCAGCGCGACATCAATGTGCTGACCCTTGCCGGTCTTGGCCCTTCCCAGCAGCGCGGCCAGGATGCTGTTGCTGGTGTAGAGACCGGTGGTGAGATCAGTCACGGCCACGCCAACCTTGACGGGTGGGCCGTCTCGGGAGCCGGTGATGTGCATGAGGCCAAATTCAGCCTCGACCATGACGTCGTAGCCGGCGCGGTTGGAGTACGGCCCGGTCTGGCCATATCCGGTGACGGAGGCGTAGATGAGGCTCGGGTTGATGTTGCGGAGGGTCTCGTAGTCCATGGAATACCTTTTCAGGGTCCCGGGGAGGTAGTTTTCGACCAGGATGTCGCACTTAGCGGCGAGCTTGTGGAGGATGTCGACGCCCTCCTTGTGCTGGAAGGAGAGGCCGAGGGACTTTTTGTTGCGATTCGCCTGGAATCATGGTGAGATGGACCCGTCCCAATTTTAGGTCGAGCACATGTAGATGGACTGCATACCCCCAGGAAGTATGCGGCCTCGCCAGGGCCTGTGGCGCCAGAGCCTGGCTTGTAGGCAGCGTAGGGCGGGCCCCATGCGCGCGTGTCATCTCCACGCACAGGGTGCTCAATCTTGATAACCTCGGCCCTGCAACGAATAAGTCTGATAGTTCGTAGACATAAATAAAGCGTTAGTAAGCATAAACTTACCCAAGGTCGCCCAGGATCTGCGTGCAATATGGCTGGTGCGACATGTCAGCTGACGCTGCGCTACGGGTGAGGTGCTGCCGGCGAGGCGGTGCAGCCGCGGCGACTTACACCGGCCAGCACGCGGGTCATGTCCAGCACGCGATACCCGTCGAGCGGCAGCGGGGCGCTCGCGGGCGCGGAATAGCGACGGAGGCCGGCTGCTGCGCGGGGCCAGCGGGCTGCAGGCCCCGGGCGCACGCATCTCGCAATGGCAGACATGGCCGCCTGTGCTTGAGCAGACGGTGTTGGTTGGGGTGACGGACGTGGGATGTCAGGCGTGTGTCGACGGCCGAGGACGGGGCAGCGTCGGCGGCAACGGCGGCATCTGGCAGTGGAGCTCGGCACAAACGCGCGCTAATAATAGGGGTCAGCGCTGCCCTGCTGGAGCCGGGCTGCGCAGCCAATCGCCGCGGCGGTCAGCAGCGGAGACGTGGGGATGTGGATAATAGTAGTCTGTAGTCTGTACGGATATTTCTGCAACGCATGAGCGCAACCAACGCCGTAACGCCGCAACTGGCACCGATGCCGAGTCGTAGAGCCGGCTTCCCTTCCCGGCAGAGCGCAGTGCGTGCAGCAGCCGGGGCTGCCTCGCGGGCGCCCTCGCTCACCTGGCCGCGGGCTGTGCCGAGCCCCAACCACTCACGGAGGCCGTCCCGGAGACGATGGCAGATCATCGCCATGTGCAAGACACCATCAACGGCCGCTCTCCAGCTGCACTGCGACGCTGTGGCTTGCTGTTTGGGGGCCGTCCTCTTGCGGCCCCGCCTGTGTCCGTGTGGCCATGGTCAGGGCGAGTTCGCGCCGGCTGTGCTTTGCAGGGGCGGGTAGACGGACGGGTCGCGGTAGAGCGACTCGGAATAGTCTCCCGTCGCAGCGGGTTGGTTCGTGGCTGTTTGAAATAATAGTTAGTCTATTGTTGGCGCCGCCGAGCTTGCTGGTACGGGTATTCCATGCCCTCAGCGTGGCGGCCCACGGATCGCGTACCGTGGTCAGACTGTGCGACGCAGGCAGTCAGTCACCCCTGCTTGAGCGAGCGAGCACTCACATAAGAATGGCATCGGGCACCCCGCTTGACGCCGGCTCGGTCTTCGCGCGAAGCACTTGGCCTGCTGTACATCATATTGCGCACTTCTCTTGTATCTCCCTTTCTCTCTCATCTCTCTCCCATGGCGCCCACGAAGAGAGGTGATGAGCCCGCCGCCCCGGAGGCGGCGATTAGCAGCAAGGTCTGGGTCATCCTCGCCATCGCCTTCGCCGGCATGTGTGTCGTGGGCGTCGCCGCCGGCCTCATTTCCAAATGGTACAAGAAGAGGCGACAGTACGACGAAGTCGCCGAAAAGGACAGCCCTTCTATATCAGAAGCTTCGTCGAAGCGGAAGACGTCATCGACGTTCAAATCGGACGACGGTGATGAAGACCACCAAGAGCTCCAAAGGCGGCAAATCATCAGCAAGTCGCTGGCCAGTCGCGTGTCGTCGCGCGAAATCGACGAGCAGGACGAGCAGGCCTCGGCGGAACCCTGCGCCCAGGGCAGAGACAATGGCGAGTGGGCTATTACACCAATTGAAAGTCCAGTCGGGCTTGTAAACGACTGGAAGCGGTGGGAGGCAAGGCTTCGCCAGGACAACACAAGATCGCTCGCGCGCCATCCTGGCATCGACGAAGGCCCGCATCCGCTGCACAGCCACGCGGCTCCGACAGCATACTTACCAGCTCGTCGGCTTCTGACGCATCCCACGGGCACGACCGATTGCTCGTCCGCATCGCCCCATGACGGGCACACATAATACCGCTTAAACCCCCCACAATCACGAACCGGCGAGACTGAACATGTATGAGCAGATGCAAGGAAGATATGTACCGTGATCGCGGAGTCGTCCGTCGTTTTGTGTCTCAAGGATGGAGCTGGTCAGGCAAAACACGTTCGATATATTGTTTGCGTACATACCAAGTAGACACTAGTTTATATCAATACCCAGAGCGCAACCCGTTACGCACCAATTTCGTTGGTCACGTCCACGAACGCCTGCCACTGTTTCCAGGCTTCGCCGCTTTCGATTGCCCACCTTGCTCTCCGCACACCCTCTTTCCAGCGTTGGCCGGCAGGGCCGCGTTCTGTGATGACCTTTCCATCGTCGCCGTGTCCCATGTCACTAGTGTCTGCATCGCAAACGCCCGACACCACGAACAACGCTGCCGTGTTGATCAGGACAAAGTCGATGAGGGGATCATCCTCCGCGAGCTTGCCGCACATAATGCGCCTCAATATCTCGGCATTCTCAGCCGGTTCCTTGCCCCCCGACACTTCACTGAGCGGATGAGCCTTGACACCAAAGTCAGCTGGCGTAATCTTGAAGTGCTCGACCTCGACCTCGCCACCCGGGCTCTTCTCCTTCAGCATCCAGCAGAGTGTTGGGCCGGCGCAGCTGATCTCGTCCAGCTCCTCCTCTCCGCAGACGATCATGGCCTTTCGGCAACCAGATCTTCTCAAGGAGTCGGCAAAGGCCGGGCCGAGGTCTCGTCGTCCAACGCCGATGACTCGTGCTTCCAGGACGTCTTCCACTGGGTTTGCCAGCGGACCCAGGTTGTTGAAGATGGTCCTCCAGGGCAGCTGCTTGCGGATCGGCGCCACATAGCGCATGCCGGTGTGGAACACAGGGGCGAAGAGGAAGCTGTAGTTGGTGGCCGAGTAGACCTTTACCAGCGTGTCCGGCTTCACCGCGCTGATGATGGGCGCCCGCGGCTTCATGCAGTTGACCATGTCGGCACTGCCCGACTTGGACGTGCTGGCCTTGTTGCCATGCTTGGAGATCAAGAGCAATGATGAGGCAAGAATGGACGCAGTGGTGCTGATGTTGAAGGTGTTGTGGGAATCACCTCCCGTGCCCACGATATCACACTGCCAACCAGGTCAGATCCGTTCCTGTTTGTGAGGCGTATACCAAGGGTCTTACCAGTCCGCCTCCGTAATTGCCTTCTTTTCTACCCCGACGTTCAAGGACGGCCTTCAGTTCCCTTACAGGTATCGGTGCCGCAGCACGCATCATCGCATTGGCGCACGTCGCTAGAACATCTGCGCGATAGTCCATCTTGGTGAAATGCAGCGCCATTAGCAATGATGCCGTCTGAGCCTCTGTGACCTGATTCGTAAAGAAGTGAGAGATGGCTTCGGCAATCTCGTCCGGGGTGACCTCTGCATTGACGGGCCAGAGCTTGGTCAATAGCGGCTTGATATCGACAGGAAGAAGGCGATCCTGCCCAGAGCCGATTGCTGGAGACGCCATTGTCGCGGCTGTCGGGAGAAGGAGCGCGGTGGTGAAGCGGGAGACGACAAGAATGGCTCATCGAGCAGCCCAATTGATCAGCGCTTTCAAGGTGTCCATTGTGACTCGAGGCCGCATGGTGGCCGCTCCGAATGCACCAACATCAGCACTTTTTGCACAGCGCCTGCTCATGATTGGATGATCTCGGATGCACGTGGGGCGATGGACAAGTACGTAGCCTTCTCGGATTACCAATTATCCGAATCGCCCTCTCCGCGATTTGTTCATTACTCAGCCGCGCCAGAAGGTTCACCCGGCCCAAGGCGGGCTGCACAAAGCCTCTCGTCTGGCGCAGCCATTCGCCCCCAAACGTCTCCTCAACAACAACCTTCACGTCACTCTCTTGCCGCCAGAAGTCGGTCCGCACTCGCTTTCACCTCGTCTCAGCGCTGTTTTTCACTGCCCTCGAGCGATTGCGACGACCACTTCGAGCCGACTATTCGCTGTCTGAGTTTCTCGCAACCTCAGACGCCTTCACTGGTCCAGAACGGTCGGCCGGCATAAGTTTGACTATTCCCTCCTTTGCCCTCCGTGCCCAGCGTCACGAGTTCTGACCTTGGAGTCAAGGCGCACACCGTGCAACCAGAGCGCAAGCGGTGCACGTTCACAGCGCTGAATTGGCTGCTTTCGCTCGCTCCGTCGCAGCGCCTGCGATTAGTTAGTAACAAAAGACTGTTCTCCTTCTCGACGCCTCTCGCCTCTCGCCTCTCGCAGCGTAAGGACGAAGACAGAGGCGACCTCATCTGTCAGCGCGAATCCAAAACAAGTCTCTCATTTCGTTTTTTCTCAGTCACCGCGCGGTGACGCTCGCAAACCCAGGGCCTTCGGGCCTTCCGACCGCCAAAGTGCATTCGCCACTCCTCGTCCAGCTCCACCACGATCGTCTTTGGTACAGCGACCTCAAGACCGACGCGCCTCCCACAGCGCGCAGGACAGTAGCGAAGAAGAGACGTGAGCTTCAAAGGCGAAGGAAGGAGGCTAAGCGAGCACGAAAGGTCTTTGACGAAGTGACCAACATCTACACGGCGCAGCGTTACGAGCCCAAGATGATCTCCCCAGGTGGAGACGGAGGCGCGAGCGGGTTTCAAGAGGACCTGAACAATGTTCTCTGTTGCCCAGACTGCAAGGAGATACCGCCCAATCTCATCGAGGAATTTTCGAGCGGCGACATGGTCTGTCAAAGCTGCGGCGTTGTCGTCGGCACCCGGATCATTGACACCCGGTCCGAGTGGCGTACCTTTGCAAATGATGACCACGGCGGCGATGACCCCAGCCGTGTCGGTGGACCGCAGGACGAGTTTGTCGAAGGACAACAGCTGGCCACGACCGTTGCCTTTTCTGAGTCCAAAGCGCACAAGGCACTGTCCCGGACGCAGAACAACGCCAACCAAGATAAGGCACAGAAGGGCCTCATGCAGGCTTACAAGGAGATTGTCTCCCTGTGCGAGGCTATTAACATGGGCCAGAACGTCTCCAACGCGGCCAAGCACATCTTCAAGCTCGTCGACAAGTACAAGTTCATGAAAGGAAAGCCGCAGGAGGCCGTCATTGCCGGCTGCATCTTCATCGCGTGCCGACAGAACAACGTCCCGCGAACCTTTCGAGAGATTTTCAACTTGACTAGCGTGAGCAAGAAGGAAGTGGGCAGGGTCTTCAAGCAGCTGCAGAAGTTCCTCCAGAAGCTGCAGGATACCGAGGGCGAAGGCGCGACGGGGCTGAACACCGTCACCAATTACGAGAACACGTCTGTTGGCGCAGAAGACCTCTGCGGCCGCTACGTGTCACAGCTTGGGTTCAAGAACCAGCAGAAGATCTCCAAGATCTCTCGGGATCTTGCCGAGAAGGCAAACGACATTTCGGCCCTGGCTGGACGGTCGCCCCTTTCTGTTGCCGCTGCGTGCATTTACATGGCGTGCCACCTTGTCGGAGAGCCTCGGTCGTCCATGCCGATTGCGAAACAGGCGGGAGTGAGCGATGGGACTGTCAAGACGGCGTACAAGCACCTCTTCGCAGCCCGCGAACAGCTCATCAAGAAGGAGTGGCTCGAAGACGGCATCACTATGGACAGCATCCCGCAGGTGCAGGCGTAATGGGCAGCGCTGGGAGCACGCCTCTGCGCCTATGTGTTGTGGTGATGGAGTCTCTTATGCCTCCACCGTGGCATCTGACGAAGGTCGGTCCCGTGGCCATACACGGGGGCTTCTTCCGCGCGGAGCATGATGACTCATGGCTTTTTGGCGGAGGCAGGCTTGGCCGTTCTCGGTTGGTCCAGGGGGCAAGTTGCACTTTTGTTTCTGCACGTTGGCCGAGGGAGACGCAAAGAGCTTAGATTGGGATATTAGCGGAAGCTCTCATCGAATGAGATTGATCTATTGCAGCGTCTCGAGCCTGAAGCCCGCCATCGTGCACCATGGACGTTGAAATAGTCCCCACTCCCACTGAGACCTTCTGACAGCCAGTTACTGACCACTCCACAGGCCCCGCATGTAAGGCAATGGGCCGAGGGAATGGTACGGCAGTTGGGTCAATATAATCGTATCAATTTCACGCGGCGCCTTGTTGCTTCTTCCGGCACACATCGTGCGGTGTCACGGTGGCCTCGTAGCTCGCCTGTACGGGGGCCCGACACAAGTCCAACGTGATCCTGCGGGCAATACCAGCCCCAGTCGGTCAAGGCCTGCCCCAGTCGGTCAAGGTCGGCCCTGGTCGGTCAAGAGGGGACAGGGCTCAGCCGCCAGTCAGGAAGAGCGTGAGTGATTTTCCCCTTTCTGCGGTGAGGGCCACGCCGCCGCCGGATATCATGTTTACCGGTTGTACAGCCATCGTTTCCCGTAGCCAATAAGTGCCGCCTGTCTTGAGACCGTTACACACGACAAGTATAATAGTGGGGTGGCTGGGCTCTTCTGTCCAACGTTTCTCGACGTTTCCCGCGCGCGGTGAGTCGCCGTTATTTCCTCGTCGACTATGCGAGGTCTGGAAAGCCCGGGCAGTGCGGCAACGACCGGCTTCTAGCAAGGCTTTCCCCGAGGGGCCTAGGAACCCGACGACGATGAGGCTGTGAGCGTGGAACATGCTCAGAGTATGCCGGAGTGAATCGTCAGTTTGGGCGGCTCTATTCCATCAGCTCTTATATCGATCTCGACGACACTTGGCGGACGGGCAGATCGCTCTAGATTGTCCGTGACAACCGCTTCAGGGGCCAGCCCCATCCAGCAACACGAGGGTGGCGGGTTTCGACAGCGGCTCCGAGGCGTTGGCGGCTGTCCTAGCTTCGAAAAGGGGTGTCCTGGTACCTCGCCAGCAGGCCTATTCGAAGAGGTAGGTGCTGCCACTCGCAGAGGAGACGGAATACACCACTGACTATTATCAGAGAGCAGCCATCAAGCTGCAAGAGGCAGTCATCAAGTTGGGCATCTTGCACATCTTGGACGAGAAGATAACTCCTCATGGCCCTTCGTATAAGGCCTCGCTCGTGGCGGAGCCCTACGAGACCTGGACCCCTTTGGACAGTTCAGAAACAAGCCCGAACACCTTACCAACGTCCTTGGACGCTGAAGCAACCGTTCAGCTCTTTCCTACGCCTTTCAAACTATCAACCATCTGCCTGTGCGGCGTATCCAGCACCGATTTCCGGAGCACCATTAGCGGCTGTCACAATGCCCCCCAAGGTCACCATCTATGGCACGGGCGGCACCATTGCCGGGTCTGCGGCTAGTGCTGGACAGACCACGGGATACAAGCCGGGAGTGATCTCGGTTGGTGAGCTCATCAAAGCGATCCCGGAGCTCAGCACAGCTGCCGACCTTAACGCTAAGCAGATTATCAGCGTTGGCAGTCCCGATATACCGTCGGGGCTTCTTGTCCATATGTCCCAGCAGATCCAGAAGGAACTTGACAGCGACACGACGCAGGGCGTTGTGATTACCCATGGGACTGACACCATCGAGGAGACGGCGTTCTGGCTCGACCTGACTGTCAAGACGGACAAGCCGATTGTCTTGGTGGGCTCCATGCGGCCGGCCACGGCTCACAGCGCGGACGGGCCGATGAACTTGCTGTGTGCCGTCAAGCTGGCAGCTAGCGAGTGCGCCCGGAAGCGAGGCGTCATGATCGTCCTCAACGATCGCATCTGCTCGCCTCGGTTCACAACCAAGACGAATGCCAACTCGCTCGACAGCTTCAAGGCCGAGGAGCAGGGCTTCCTGGGCTGCTTTGTAGACTCCCAGCCCGTGTTCTACTACCCCCCGTGCAGGCCACTTAGCCACCAGTACTACTTTAACGTAGCCGGCTGGGACGTGAAACAGGGTCTCCCCGACGTGGACATATTGTTCGGGCACCTTGGCCTGCGGCAGGAGCTGTTCCAAGCAGCGGTTAAAAGCGATGCGGATGGGATTGTCCTGGCCGGTATGGGCTCGGGATGCTGGCTCACTAACGCCGGCGAGGCCATCTCCAAGTATATCAAGGAAAACGATTTTCCGGTTGTGGCGAGCCGACGCACGCCTTGGGGGTACGTGGGAGGCAGCAAGAACTATGGCCTGGGCGACTCGTGCATCGGAGGGGGCTTCCTGGATCCTCAGAAGTGCCGCATCCTGCTGCAGCTTTGTCTGGCGGCAGACTTGGGCAACGGTGCCATCAGGGCGATTTTCGAGGGCAACAAGCCTGGGTCTCATGCCACTGCGCCCAAGTTTCGCGAATTCAAGATCGAATCGACGCCATGATCACCTCGAGATCTGGCAGGCTGGATGCGCGTCTGTTCTCGGGGCGGGACTTGGATCCGGGGAGTTGTGGAAGGGGAAAAGGACAATATAACATGGGATGTCTGACGGCGTAGGAGATTCTCGGTGCAAGGGCGTAGACCGACTTGGGCCTTGGTTGGCTTGATAGATATTGTCCAGATGATACCCGATCACGGGCCTCCTCGTCCCTTAATACACACGACTGCTCTCGCCGACTTGGGATGTGTGCTTGGCTGCCGCTGTCGCGTCGCTGGACGCCATCGGTCCGCAGGCGTCGTTGGATGGTGACATTGAAGCAGAGTTTATCAAGACGGCTGACGACGACGCCCACTGCTCATCTCCACCGGTCGTGAATACGGAGAGGTTGTGGCGGAGTCGAGGAGCTCTGGCGGCGTTGTATTTTTAGATGGAGGATGTACGAGAAGGGCAGATGGCTTGACGCTAACTCCGGCAGGAGCAGGGGGCGCGGCCTGCTAAGGAGCGGAAAGCTAGGGAGGGCCTGACGTCGCCCCACGTGGTTGGACTGGCGTGTTGGCGACTCGCGCGGCGGGGCCTCAGGCCTGTTGGGCGCTGTGGGCGGCCAACCACCAGCGCCGGAAGCGCCAGGCCGTGCCCACACCCGCTTCGACTCGTCACCGCAAGCATTCACCACCCCGTATTGCCCTCCACTGACGCCTCGATTCAGGCCGTTCTCGAAGGGGATGGCGCTCAGCCAGCCTTCGTTCATAGTTCAACGGACGGCGTGGCCGAGACGTTGCATCGCCAACTGCTGCAACCGTCCGCAACGCTCGCTCAAACGCTCTGTTCCGCGGCCCTCCTCCAATCCGCCACGCACGGCCGAGCGCCTTTGTGGCATGTCGGGCCGAAAGCCCTCCAATTGAAGCGCTGCGACGCTCTTTCGTCTCTCCTCGTCTCTTCCATGCTATCGATGCCGCTCTCCTCGTGAGTCCGGCGCACGCTCGTTTTCACGGCGCACCAGCCGCCGCCATGTCCGACAGCGATATCATCACGACGGAGAAGCGCCCGGCGTATGAGGCTGCAAACTCGGTCCGTCGACCGAGCATCTACAAAAATGCGGCCCCGTCGAGGCTGTCCTTGCAGCGCCGAGCCCAGGACGCTGCCAAGGCGCTCTACCAAGCGACTGTCGTGGAGCTGATCCTGCGACGAAAGCACATCCAGGCCTCCGCCGACGGGAGGCACATCCCGCTTGCCATTGAGCGCGAAAAGCCGCTGATCGACACGCGCCGCGGCCACTCGTACATATCCAACGATGTTCGGACCTCTCGCTATACCATTTGGGACTTTATACCCAAGCAGCTCTTCTTTCAGTTCTCCCGCGTCGGCAACTTTTACTTTCTCTGCGTGGGCATTCCACAAATGGTATGTGCATTCTCTACCTTATAAGCTGCAGCAGGCAACCGCTAATTGCGAACCCAAGATACCGGGCCTCTCGACGACGGGCTCCTTTACGACAATCCTGCCGCTGCTCTTCTTTGTCATGTTGACCATTGTCAAGGAGGGCTACGACGACTACAGACGACACCGCCTTGACAAGGTCGAGAACGCCAACTTTGCGACGGTTCTCGGCCGAGAGGACAACTATACGGGGAAATTGAAGCCGACACATCCGCTGGACCGGTGGAACCCATTTCGCACCAAGACGACTGCCCAGCCGAGGCCGGTGCCTGACGAAGAGTTTGGCGGCGTCCGGTGGGTTCCCACGAGATGGAGCAACCTCAAGGTTGGCGACGTCGTCCGGCTGTCGCGTGACGAACCAGCACCCGCCGACGTGGTTCTGTTGCACAGCGACGACGAAAACGGCCTGGCGTACATTGACACAATGGCCCTGGACGGCGAGACGAACCTCAAGAGCAAGCAAGTCTCCCATGCTCTCGAGGGATGCGACTCGATCGAGGGCATGGCGAGATGCCAGGCGCAATTTGTCGTCGAGGACCCGAACCCAGAACTGTTCAATTTTGATGGGCGCGTTACTGTCAACGGAAAGCCCGTGCCCTTGACCCTCAACGAGATCATCTACCGAGGCAGCGTTGTGCGCAACACAACCTGTGCCATCGGTCTTGTCATCAACACTGGAGAGGAGTGCAAAGTCCGGATGAACTCCAACCAACACCCGCGTGCCAAGAGGCCTGCCCTTGAAAAGGTTGTCAACACAGTCGTTCTCACCCTTGCCGCCTACGTGGTCATCCTATCCGTCGGCGTCTCCATGGGCTACGTCAAGTGGCAGAATGACTATGAAGACCACGCGTGGTACTTGCGCGGTGCCGCTGTCCCGTTCCACGAGATTATCATCGCCTTCATCATCATGTTCAACAATGTCGTGCCGTTGGCGCTCTACATAAGCTTGGAAATTGTCAAGATTGGACAGCTTTTCCTGCTCAACTCAGACACTGCAATGTACGACGAGGAGACGGACACGCCTGCTCGGTGCAATACCAACACCATCTTGGAGAACCTGGGACAGGTTGGCTACATATTCTCTGACAAGACCGGAACTCTGACAGACAACATCATGAAGTTTCGCAAGATCAGCGTGGCGGGAACAGTCTGGCTGCACGAGATGGACCTCGAGCCTACCGAGCCTGACCAGCCGTCCGGTCCCGTTAAAGGTGGCGGACCCTTTAGCAGAAGGCCATCTGTGAAACAGACCGAGCCAATTACGGTGGGTATCCCAGAGGACGAACCCGAGCCCGAGCCGGTTGAGACGCCCATGTCGCTGAGATTGTCAATGGGGAGGCGATCGTCTTCCCATTGGCGATCCACCGGCCGCCCGGATCACGTACAGCCCGAGGTCAACACCTCGGATCTGCTCGAATATCTCAGCCTTCGACCACATTCCGCGTTTTCGAGGAAAGCAAGGGAGTATATGCTAGCAGTCGCACTCTGCCATACTTGCCTGCCAGAGACGAAGGATGGCAAGATGGAGTTTCAGGCATCGTCGCCCGACGAGCTTGCTTTGGTCAGAGCGGCTCAGGAAATGGGTTTCTCGGTAACGCAGCGCACGTCGCAAAACATAACTCTTCAGGTTCCCCACGCCAACGGCCACACCGAAAGGATGGCTTTCCAGATTCTGGATGTCATCGAGTTCAGCAGCGCTCGCAAGAGGATGTCGATCGTCGTTCGCTATCCCGACGGGCGCATATCCATCATCTGCAAGGGTGCCGACTCAGCCATCCTGCCACGCCTAAAGCTGTCGTCGCTGGCCATTCAAAAGGCCACCGAGGTTCGAAAGAGCGCCGACATTGAACACGAAATGTGTCGACGCAGCGAGCAGCGGGAGCCACGGAACAGCTTCGGTGGCAGACCGAGCCTTACCGTGCGCCGGAATCCTGGCATTTCGAGGGATCGGAGTATCGGTCGACGTCCGACGGCCGGCAGGAGCAAATCGTTTGAGATCAACAAGTTGGCCCGGGCTTCCGATGACCGGCCTCGAGGCTCCGTCTCCTCACCTCGAGGAGTATCGTTTGACGTGTCCAGGAATCAGTATTTGAGCGCCCCGGCCAACCACCCACCTCCTGTACCGGACCGTTTGAATTTCCTTGACGACCCCTCCATTTATGACGAGTCGGAGGTCTTCACCAAGTGCTTTAAGCATTTGGACGACTTTGCCACAGAGGGTCTGCGGACGCTCTTGTATGCTCAAAAGTTTGTCTCGGAGCAAGACTACCGTGTGTGGAAAAAGGTGTACGAGGGCGCCACCACGAGTCTTACCAACCGCCAAGATAGAATCGAAGCCGCTGGCGACATGATTGAGCAATCGTTTGATCTGGTCGGTGCCACTGCCATCGAGGACAAGCTCCAAAAGGGCGTACCGGAAACCATCGACAGACTGCGCCGGGCAAACATCAAAATATGGATGCTCACTGGCGACAAGCGCGAAACAGCCATCAATATCGCCCACTCTGCGCGAATCTGCCGGCCAGGGTCAGACTTGTATGTCCTGGACGTTGCAAAGAGCCCTCTAGAGTCGCAACTTGTGGCTCTGGCAGAGGACCTACAAGCTGGATCCGTCCACAGCGTCGTCGTCATTGATGGCCAGACTCTGAGTGTCGTGGAAAAGTCGGTCGAGCTGTCAAAAAAGTTCTTTGCCATCATGATTCTTGTCGACTCGGTCATTTTCTGCAGGGCGTCCCCTGCGCAAAAGGCTCTTCTAGTACGCACGGTGCGCTCGCAGCTGAGTGCATTCAAGGGCAAGGACCGACGAGGACTGACTTTGGCCATTGGAGACGGCGCAAACGACCTCGCCATGATCCAAGCGAGCCACGTCGGCATCGGCATCTCTGGAAAGGAGGGGCTTCAGGCTGCCCGTGTCGCGGACTACGCTATTGCGCAGTTTCGCTTCCTGCAGAGGCTGCTTCTGGTCCACGGACGGTGGAACTACGTACGTACAGCAAAGTTCATTCTCTGCACGTTTTGGAAGGAGATGTTCTTCTATCTGCCGACAGCAGCATACGAGGGATACTGCGGCTACACTGGTACGTCACTGTATCATTCGACGAGCTTGACGGTGTTCAACACGCTCTTTACGAGTCTGTGCACCATCTGCATGGGCGTCTGGGAACAGGACCTCCGCGCAGAGACCCTGCTGGCGGTCCCAGAGCTCTACGTGTATGGACAACGCAATATGGGGCTGAATATTTGGAAGTACGTGCGCTGGATGTTGCTGGCCGCGGTGGAAGGCATCATTGCCTGGTACGGCGTCTGGGCAGGCTATGGATGGATCTCACCGAGTGCGAGCGATGAAGGTCTCTATGCCCTGGGGACGCTTGCCTTTACGGTTGGGGTCCTCTGGATCAACTGGAAGTTGTTGTGAGTATATCCTCTGCCAACGGATGAGGGGCGAACAAGACTGACTGGGCCAGTATCTTCGAAACGCACTACAAAGCCACTCTCGTGATGTGCTCGTTCTTCATCACTACCTTTGGGTGGTTTGCCTGGATTGCGTTCCTCGACGGCGTCTACGCGCCGGAGCCCTCTGGGCCCTACGCCGTTCGGCACACTTTCAGGGACGCATGGGGGAAGGACGCAGTGTGGTGGTCGACCGTGTTCATCGTGCTCGCGTTCCTGGGCCTGATGGAGCTGTGCGGGAAGACGCTCAAGCGGCAGCTGCTTGTGGCGGGCCTGTGGCAGTGGCCGCCGTGGAAGAGAGGGAGGTTTCGCGAGAGCGTGGAGGAGTGGGACCTCGAGCTCTGGCAGGAGCTTGAGCAGGATCCTGCCATGCGTGAGCGGCTGGAGATGCTCGCGCGGGATGAGGACTGCGTGGATCAGGATGAGGGGGGTGAGGATGCGGAAGAGCAGACCGAAGATGAGGTGACGAGGGCCTAGGCGCTTTTGCTTTGCGTCCTCTTGTTACAATGATACCCAATATTAGCACATGACGTCATGGGAGGAGATGTGAGGAGGCTTCCAATTATGCACTGTCCATATTAGAGGCTTGAATAGAAGCAGAGCCATGTCACGTGGCTGTGCACCTCCGCGAGTACCTTGTATCACGCATGTATCAAACGCCATCTACTGAAACCAAGAGGATTACTATTCGCAAGGCTACATTTTTCTATTCGCAAGGTAAACCCTCCGTCCGCCCACTCTCCCCGCCGCCAGCCCGCGCCACCTAATTTTAGTGCTAAGGCATGGATGGGCATGCCGCGGCGCCGCGAGACCGCGCCGCGACATCTCAATTAAATCAAACAGACATGTCGGCGGCGGCGGCGGCAGGCTCAATTCGCTTACAGCATTTGCGCGGTTTCCTTATTGTTATTGTATTCGGTTATACGTTGTTCCGCCCCGGGTCCCTCTGTGCCGCCGTTGACTGCGCCGTTGTGTCGTTGACTGCGCCGTTGTGCCGTTGACTGCGCCGTTGTGCCGTTGACTGCGCCGTTGTGCCGTTGACTGCGCCGTTGTGCCGTTGACTGCGCCGTTGTGTCGTTGACTGCGCCGTTGTGCCGTTGACTGCGCCGTTGTGCCGTTGACTGCGCCGTTGTGCCGTTGACTGCGCCGTTGTGCCGCTGACTGCGCCGTTGTGTCGTTGACTGCGCCGTTGTGCCGTTGACTGTGCCGTTGACTGTGCCGCTGAGGTCACGGCTGTTCCTCTTCCCGTAAGGCAGTTCGCGATGCCGTTGGTGTTGAGGTTCGTGATCGAGCGACCACCTCGCGATGCCCTCGTGCCTCGTGTGCCTCGTTGTCTCTTGCGACTCTGTGCTGGCTGTGACGGCGTTGATGATGCCGTTGAAGCCCGGGTGCCGGCATCGTCGGTCTTGAATTGAGAGAGGTCGCGGCGGAGGCTCGGGTTTAGGGGCTCTGACTGGGCTGCCGGCGTTGACTCCGTTGTATAGGCTCGGCTTCGGCGTTATCGTCGTCCGTATCGTCGGCATCCTCGTTATCGTCTTCGGCAGCGATTGTAATGCCACACGGGCTCACGGAAGACAAGGACAAGACGGCCAGGTAGGAGCAGCAAGAAATCCGACTGGGTAAAGACTGAAGCTTGCCTTCGCAAGCTTCCGCCCAGAAGGCCAATGAACCCGGCGCCATACCCACGTGATCCGTCTTCCCGGTCGGGTAGTCAATACGCCATATGCGATCTTCCACACACTACGTATCGCCAGTGCATGCGCCTTACACTGAGATCCATCTTTGGCTATTGCGCGTAGTGTTGCAAGGGGTCAAAAGTGGTGATGTTCGCCTTTGAGAGGCGTGGTGTTAAGAGCTTCAATTTGCGAGTAGCGGCGTATTACGCTATGCCAGGCTTAGGCTTGCGCACTCTAATTTAGTGTGGCGGAATGGGCGGCACGGGATTGGGCAAAAAATTGCTTTATGTGGGGCGGACGGTGGATTTACCTTGCGAATAGGAAAAATGTACGGACTACAGACTAGCCTTGCGAATACGTACTCGTAGTCACGTAATCCTCAAAACCAAACATGCACCATCCAACGCCGAGCCGGATGCAACACAGCTTTCCGCAGCACTTCTATGCTTTGCTTTCCACGTCTGTATTCTCCTCGTCCATTATGGACTCTTCGCCGCCCGACTTCGCGGGCGGCGGGCTGGGCCCTGTCCTGCCGATAATCTCCATGCTGCGAAAGGCGACGAGAACGACGGCCAGGGAGGCCATGCCGAAGCCAAAGTTCATCCAGCTGGCGGCGCGGATGCCCTCGAGCGAGGCCGGGTCCCAGGGCTCCATGTTCCCGGCCCCTTTGATGTTGACGCCGCGAGCGTGGGCCATGACGGCGGTCTGGATGGCGGTGCTGACGGCGAGGCCGATGGCGCGGCCGAACTGGCTGACGGCGTTGATGAGGGCGCCGCCGATGGCCTGGTCCTCGCGCGGGAGGGCCTGCGAGGTGAAGAGGGTGAGGCAGGGCCAGGTGGTGTCGGCGCCGATGACGGCCAGGATCATGGCGGGCAGGCCATAGGCAACGTACGGCGTTGTCGGGGCGATGGGCACGGCGAAGAGCAGCGAGGCCAGCGAGACGGAGAGGTTGCCGCAGACGAGGATGAAGAGGGCCGGGACGCGGCTGAGCAGGTGGGCGACGATGACGGCGATGACGGCGCCGCTGACACCCGCGGGCACGAAGCGCAGCGTCGTCTGCAGCGGGCTCAGACCCTGGAAGCCCTGGAAGAAGTAGGTGGCGTAGATGAGGAAGCTGTTGAAGGAGGCGAAGAAGAGGCCCATGATGACCATGACGGCGCTGAAGCGCAGGTTGCGGAAGATGGACACCTTGACGAGCGGGGGGCGGCCGCCGGCGAGCTCCAGGTGGCGCTGCCAGACGACGAAGGCGGCGACGACGAGCAGCGAGGCGACGAAGGTGACGGGGACCCAGGGCGTGTGCCATCCGACGACGTTGCCCTCGGTGAGGGCGAACATGAGGCCGACGAGGCCGACGACGATGAGCGTCGCGCCGATCCAGTCAATGGACCGCCTGGGCTCGTCGAGGACCATGGCGTTGCTCGGCGGCGGAGGCGCACGAGGGATGAAGGCGATACCGGCGACAGCGATGACGCCGGCCATGATGGAGGATGCTCCAAAGACACACTTCCAGCTCGAGTATTCGGCGACGAGGCCCGACAGCACGTTGCCAAAGACGTTGCCGAGGGGGGCTCCGGCGGCTGGACGGGGGTCAGACACGGTACGGTACGGCACGGGACACGGAAGCCAGTGCAACATGCGCATCGACTCACCATACGTGCTAAACGCATAGTTCTTGGCCTTGCCCGGCGGAAACGTGACACCCAGGATGCCAATGGCCGTCGGGACGTTGGCCGCGGCGCCCTGCCGTCGTCTAAGTCAGACACACGCGCATGCCTTGGGCGTCATCGCCACCACTGCACGCTCGGGAGACGTACCAGTCCGTGCAGCCCGCGAAACAGGTCAAAGGCAATCTCGTTGGGCACAAACGGGCTCGCGGCCGTCACCACCGTGACCCAGACGGAGCCGAGGATGAAGATGAGGCGCTTGCCGTACACGTCGGCGACGCGGCCCCACAGCAGCAGGAAGCAGCCAAAGGCGATCGAGTACGACGACACGATCCACTGCTGCCGGCTCTCGGGCACGTCGAGCTCGCGGCCAATGGTGGGCAGGATGATGACGACACTCTGGATGGAGAGGGTCTGCGCCCATGTCAGTCGTGTCGCACAGACAGGCGGGACTGAGGCGAAGACAGGGCGACGGAGGGCTCACGTTGAGAAAGGCGGCGCCCGTGACCGTCGCCACCAGGGCGATGCAGCGCGCCTTGGACATGGGCAGCTCATGGCAGCCGCTCCCGTCCTTGCTGCTGGCGTCGTGGAACGTGGTATTCGAAGCCTCCTCGGATACTTCGTCTTTGTCCGCTGTTGTGGCTGCAGCCGCATCTGCAGCCTGCATCTTCCTGTCGTCGGTCACGCCTGCGCCACACGTCATCTCGAACTGGCGTAGGACAAGGAGCGATCCTCTCCACGCATTGGTGGCGGCTGTGCTGTCGATATGCAGGGAACGTGAGCAACCCTGTGGGCGTGGAGGCGGGAGGGCGGCTTTATAGAGGAGCTCCCAACGCACTGCTATCTAACAGCAATACGGATCTTTTGCTTCTCGGGCTTGGTCGTCCGTTTTCCAACGGCGGCTTGCCTTAGTCGAGCGTGCCCAAGATCCCGTTGAAGGAGACCAGGGACAGGCACCGTCAGCACAAGTCACGGATCTATCGTCAATGCCAAGCAACGTGACAGCTGCAGGCACACGGACCAGCAGGGGGCCCCCAAGAACCAAAGTAAGCAGAGCAGGGGACAGTTGCAAGGGACGCGCAGCAACGGAATGGGAAGCAGGCAATGCAAGCCGGTTGCGTCCCCAGCCAACAGGGCGTTAGATGATCTTGGCCGTTCTGGGCTCGTCTTATCGAGAGTCTCGACGGTCCACCACGGAAGGATGAAACGTGGTTGAAGGAAGGGAGTTTAGCCGATGCGGGTCCCACGGCAATCGATGCCGGCAATGGGACGACGAGGCTGACTGACGGGCCCTGCCGCTTCGCGAGTTGCGGGCTTGGTTGCTTCTCTTGACACGGAGCGAAGACGGAGCGAAGACGGAGCGAAGCCCGTCAAGCTCCCGAGGCTGGCCGTCCGACAGAATGGGCGCTGCCGGCTTCGCCCCGTCCCCGAGCCAACCAGACAACAGCCGGTGAGCGAACAGCGTCGCAGCCAACGAAGGGAAGAGGGCCCAAGCGGACGCGCAAGGCCGGATTGCGACATCGCCGAACAGAGACCTACGCATCGTCGACCCCATCCCATCCGCAATCACAAGCTCAGCCCTCAGCCGGCGCGCCCCCCCCCCCCCCGGAGCGGTGGGAAACGCGCGGCCGCCGAGCACCGCGGCCCCAACGCGCAATCAACCGAGCGGTCGACATGGCCGCCTCTGCTGGGGTCCATGTCCAGCTGGCGTCGTCGCCCCGCGTCCCCTCGCTCGCTCGGCGCCGCGATGGCAGGCATCTTGGCTCGGCCCTCATCGCCAGCGTCGAAGCCGCTGCGCTCTGCATGCAGCCGGCTCAGCATTCGAGCCGCGTGCGCTCCGCGGAACCCGCCGCTGCAGTTGCCAAGGCTTGCAGCGCCGTATGCGAGACGCCGCCTGTCGTTGAACGCCATCTACCGAGACTTCATGTTCACGTAGCCGACGTCCTCACGATGACAAGGAGCACATGCATCTCGGTCAAGGACCCCCACCCTCTCCGCAGATGCAATTTCATTCTTCGTCGTCTCCCTACGTCCCCATCGCCCGGCCTCCTGGCATAACAGTCTGTCTCCAGTCCAGGCCCTTCCATCCCAGCCGCCCTCTTACACAGTCGCCTCTCCGCTCCCGTTGCTGACAACCAAACCCGTCGAGAACAGAAGTAAAGCAGTCCGCCTTGGCCTTTTTGGAAGGGGAAAAGCAAACGAAGCAAACACCTTGGGACCCCTTCGGAAATGACAATCAAGAAGAAACTCGACGTTGCATCCTCGTATCCTTTCCATTGCCAATGCCGCCACCCCCCAACCCTGATTCTTTTAGGCGATTCTCAAAATAACAAGGGGAGACAAAGAACAAAACGTAATAAACAGGACAATCGTACACGTACGCATGGGCCGAGCAGAGAAGCATGTTTTTCCTGCCCCTCTACCACCGTCCCCCTTTCGCGTCGCAAGAGGCGCACGTATGGTGCTGATTATGTTTCCTCCCGTGCCCTCGCCCTCTCGGAAAATGACCACTCATCATCAGGGGTCCCGAACACCCAGTCCGAGCTGCCTCATGATGCTCTCCTCCCGCTCTCGAACCGGCAGTCCCTTGTCGGGGCGGTGTCTCCCTCGCCGCCTCCCATCGCGGCTCCTACCCCACTAATGGTAGTTTCCGCCCCAGCCGCCGCGCTGCTGCTGCTGGCCGCCGCCATAGTAGCCGCCGCTGCCGAAGCCCTGGCCGTACGAGCCGTACGGGGTGCTGCCGTGCTGGCTGGCGCCGCCGGCTCCCGCGCCCATGCCGTACGCGCCGCTGCCGTGGAGCCCGTGGCCCTGCAGGTGGCTGGGATATCCGCCGTAGCCGCCGCCCATCTGCGACGTCTGCGGCGGCGGGAGGCCGCTCTGTCCGCTGGGCGCGTTGTTCGTCGCCGATCCCGGGCGCGGTCCGCCTCCGAGGGACGGCGACGGGCCCGCAGCGGCCTTGGCGTCGCCGAAGGGCTTCAGGTCGTCAGTCGAGCCAGACACCGGTGGCTGAGTCTGGCTGTTGAAAGACTGGCCCTGGGACTGGAACGACGACGCCCCGCGCACAAAGCTCTCGTGCGCTCCGCCAAAGCTGCTGCCTCCCAGGCCAGGCTGACTGCCCGCCTGCCCAGATCCGGCACGGCCATACCCGTCACCGAGACCCGAGCCCAGGCCGCTGTCTCTGTGGAGAGACGAGGGGCCAAAGGTGCCGGGGGACGACGAGTGGTCGTATGGCGCATTCGGGGACACGCCATAAGGCTGTCCGTACATTCCACCCTTGCCATACGGAGCGAAGCCTCCCTGGCCGTATCCCGAGTAGTATTGGTGGTAGTAGGGGTTGCTGTAGTAGGGGTGGTTGTAGTTGGGGAACTGCTGCTGTCCGTGGGACTGTGGCTGCGTGCCCGGAGCACCCTGCTGCTGCGGCTGCTGAGCCTGCTGCTGGGCCTGCTGGGCCTGCTGTGCATGTTGGCCCTGCTGCTGCTGCTGCGTCTGGGCGGCAGGGTTGGGCGTCGAGTGGCCGCTGTTCTGGCTGTCGCTGGAGCCGCCGAATCGAGGTTGGTTGTGGATGGCACCACTCTGCGGATACTGGCTGAGGTTATCGCTCTGAGCATTGTAGCCACCGAAAGGTCGTTGCTGGGACGGCACGCCCTCGTGTTGGCCGTGCGCGCCCTGCTGGCCACCGTACTGCTGGCCGTAAAAGTTGTATGGGTTTCGCTCTGGTTGGTTCGCCGTGTAGTAGCTGGAGTAGTCGTTCGGCGCGGAGCTGAAGGCGCCTGAGGGCTGTTGAGCCTGCGGCTGGCTTGTTTGGATGGTTGTCTGGATGGCGAAGTTGTCAAACGGAGGCTGCGAAGCGGGAGTGGTCTGCTGGTTGAATGGGTCGGCGGGCTTCTGCGAAGCCGCTGCGGCATCCTGGGAGACACCGTGGCCAAATCGACCGTACTGCTGGGCATTCGGGACGGGGGGTTGTGTAGCTAGGCCCCAGTGAGCACGGGCAGACATACACGGATGGGGGCGGAGGTTGGGGGCAGCATACCTTGCACATGAGCCGCGGGAGCTGTTGGTGCTGCAACAATGTTAGCAAACCGGCCCAGAATACTATTACTGGGCTCAATGGTCGTACCAACTCCAGCCGCACCACTGGGCACAGCGGCAGCAGGCTTATGAGAAAAAGCCTCGGGCACAGCAACAGGCTGAGAAACCGGGGGCAAGGAGGCACGGGGATGGGCGACGGGGGAGTCGGCCGGCGGTTGCGCTCGAGTCTCGGGCTCCTCACGCTCTCCATCGACGTCCTCATCGCCACCATTGAGGCTGAATGCTCCAAATTGGACAGCTGTGCGATCCACCTCGCGGTTGCCCGGCATACGGACAGCCTCCTCCTGGTCCAAGACTCGTCGCTGGTAGCTGGGGACGCGCGTGGATCGCTCCGTGGCCTTCATCGCAGAAGCTGCATATCCACTTGCAGCCGTGCGCTGAGCCTGATGCTGCTGCTGAGCAGCCGAGAGCGGTGTTGCGATGGCACCAACCGGGCTCTCAAGAGGGTTCCAAGAGTCGGCAGCCGTGCTTGCGGCGGTGCCGGTGGCGGGCGGGCTGGAGTCGTCGACAACCTGTTCAAGATTCGTCTCCGTGAGTTGGTCCTGGGGCGGGGGTATCCGGTGTTCGGGTTCGGCGATGGTGGAGGGTTGGACAGGGACGGCGTGTTCGGCAACAGGAGTGATTTCTACCGCAGGCTCGGCGACATCAGGCTCAGGCTGGACGCGTTCGGCTGCAGGCTGCGGTTCAACAGGTTCGGCGGCGGCGGGCTTGGGGGCGGGAGGTTCCTTGGGAGCTGGGGCGGGTTTGGCGGCAGTCGACTGTCGCAGCATGCTCGCCCAGGTCTTGGCCTGAGGAACAGCGGGCCTCGGAAGGTCAGAGGTGGTGGTAGGCTTGTCTGCGGCGGTGGTCTTTGGCTCAGGCTTGTCCATCTTGACGGGCGTCGTCTCGTTGTCCCACGCAGATGATTCTTCGGTAGGCACCGACAGCTGCTGGTTCTCCTTGTTGCGAGCGCCGTTGGTGCTGGCGTGGGCGCCTCGGCCTCGGCCGCCGCGACCACCCCGTTCGGAGCCTCGACCTCGACCCCGGCCTCCCTCTGAAGCAACACGGCCGCCGCGGCCAGGTCGACCGCCAGCCGCGGGCGGCTCAGCAGCAGCAGGTGCGGAGGCCGTCGTGTCCTTGGCCTTTGCGCGAGTGGCCTTCTTCGGCTTGGAGACTTCGCCCCACTGCGAGATGGTACCTGTGGAGAGGACGAAGTGTCAGCTTGATTCACATTCACGACGCGTAGCCTGCAAGCAGAATGGAATGCCCCAGAGAGGGGCGAGGATGGATTGACTAGGTAGGTATTCAGGGTCGGTCGCACCTTCGGCAATGCGCGCCACAGCCTCGTTCTGGTCGCCATTCGTCTCTTGGAGGGCGAAGAGAACGTCGACCTCGGACCAGTCTGGGAACATTTCGCGGATCACAGACGTCTTGTCGCCGTATTGCTTTCGGAGCTCGGCAAAGTCGCCCTCGTCGTCGAAGGCACTCAGGCTGTCGTCGGCCGCCTTGTGGTCAGACTTGTCGCCATTGGCTCTGCGGCCGCCGCGACCGGCGAAGCCTCCTCTACCGCCGCGGCCAGCGCCTCTGCCGCGCGAGGCGGCGGGCCGTGAAGCGACTTCGGACATGGGAGATGGTTTGGAGATTGTGCGGCGTGCGCAGGGCTGGTGTGGCGTGGGAGGAGCAGTGGCCGGTTGCCAGGCCTCTGCAGAATCGGCGAAAAGGCAAGGCGAGGGAGGAAGGACGGCAAAGAGCCAGATCCGTGATGCGGAGATGAAGGCGTGCGTGTGAACACGGCGACGTGATGCAGGTTGGTGTGTGCTGGGCAGAGGAGAGGTCGTGGAGGTGGGAGTTGAAAGGGAGGCACGAGGTTTTCGCCAGGCAGAAGAAAGGCTCAGGCTGACGATGGAAGGTTTTGGCTTTGGCGACTGGCGCCGGCGCTGGAGACGCCGCCCCCAGCCCCCTGTCCACCACGTCTCCCAGCACCTGTGGGCGGCTGAAGCTGGCCTGCCCCGTACAGCGCCTTGCACACCAGCTCCAGGGGGGCTACCTGCCTTAGGCTGCTGCAGGGCCCAACACGCTGGCCACCAACGCCGCTAGCGACCCCTGGACTGGGGCTAGGGCAGCTGTTGGGCAGTGAATTTACAGTGCTGGCAGCCTGTCAGCAATTTCCAAGGCCGATGCTTGTGCAGGTTTAAGTCCCTACACCTGTTGGCAGTGCTGGCCTCTGTTGAGATGCCCAATGCTGTTGGCGTGCAAATGCTGTTGAGCAGCTCTGCCAGCTGTTGAATTGATCACAATCATGGACAATACATTTTTCTCCCATGCACAGCGGACGCATTTTCGCCAGCGGTTGCATAGCTGGACGCAATCTGCGCCTACGCGACAACATTTCAAAATCCACGAAATATTATAAAGAGCTTTGCTTGCTATTAAATTCGTCATAATTATATTGAAATAAAATATTATTCTTGCAAAACGATAAGAGGATTGGTGTTATCAGCGTGCTATTTATAAAAATGGCTGTTTTTGGCAACATGTTTTGAACTTTGACCGGCGGGCGCGCTTTCATCGGCGGGCGCGCTTTCATCGGCGGGCGCGCTTTCATCGGCGGGCGCGCTTTCATCGGCGGTCGCATCAGGTTTGCGTCCACACGCATCTTAAAATCTAATCTAAAAAGCATGCTCGATACCGTGTGGTCGCAAAATATTTCCAAACACCTTTTGGGTATGCACCACGCTAGGTATGTTGTCAGTGGCTTCATCTACCGTAGAGTCCTGGACTCTGGAGGCACCCGCGTACCAGGGCAGGCAACAAGTTCACGCACGGCATTAAGGTTTCAGAGCGCAGATAAATAGATATGAGTCACGACGCCGTTTTTTCCCCTCGTCAGCAAAGCAATAAATCAGAAGCTACCTTTTTGAGAAGTCATCGCTGCCTCAGATCGCTGCCTCAACCCGTTCCCATACCTATGCGAAATGTTACGCCGCCGATCAGTCTCTCGTCTACCTCAAGAGCTTGCCTATTTCCAGCCCCAATGAATCGCTATATCACGACCGCGGCAGCATCCCAAATACTACACGCGCCCCATCCCTACTTAATCTCAGGATACCTATCCAGATGACGAAGCCTCTTCAGACCCCTCAGCGCATCTGGCAAGCTCATCCTTGTAAGCCATACTTGCGGCCGTGTAAGTGATACTTGGGTTTTCGTTGTGATAACCCACTTCTGGCGCCAGCCGACAAAACCTGTCAACGACTACAGAAAGTTCACCAAAGAAGTCCTCATGCTCATCACAGAGGAAGAGAAGATCCCTTCGACTATACGGCTCTCGTTCACTCTTTCGACATACATTATGAGTATAGTCGAGGAAAAGGCTGAAGAGGTTCTTGCAGGCGTCGTCGTTAAGGTAATCTTCCATTCGTGCTGGACGTTAAAGGAAGTCTCGCCGTCGGAGCCGCGCTGTGATGGATTCGTCTTGCGATATGAGCGAAACGAACTTGGATAATCTGACGGAGAAGGAATCATCTCCATGTCTTGGAAGGCTTGATGAGAGTGCCGCTACGTAGGGCTTCATCCATTCCGTCACTGTCGTTGTCGTGATATACCGTGGAAAACGTTCGACTGATGCCGAGCAAAAAGCATCTGAGCGTCTCTGAGACCAATTCCCTATAAGTCTGTGACGGCCTGGGGAGCAGCATGCACTCCCTGTCTTCCAACTGGACCGAAATGTCTGAAGGCTGACATCTCCAAAAAGACGCGGATCGATAGGGGCGGCTGATTCTGAGTCACCTGAGTCCTCTAGCGACAGGATGAGAAACTGCAGCACCATCAGCTCCAGCATGGAGAGCGACCTTCGCAGTTTCATCAACGTCCGGGGTCTCATCCGCCCCATGGCCTAGATCTGTGATGCATAAATAGCTAAAAAGAAAAAATTTACCCGATGCTAACAAAAGACTGCTGTCATAGGCGTAAGCAAAGCTGAAAGTGAGTATCGATCCTGCGATGCCTGCGGAGCTATTAATACCAAAACACCACGAGGTAGCATCGCAAAGCTTTCAGCTCTGCTTAATCAAGAAGGAGATGCAGCCGATCATAACCCAGCTTACGCGATACCACTTAACTTCTCCCGCTTCTCCCACGATGCTTCAAACTTTGCCTATGTGGAATGGCTAACGGCAGCTTGCTGGATCTTTGCCCAGTCTATCTGATTGTTTGCGGGTCGGGACCCGAGAACTGCTGACGGCGCCATGTGCCTGTACTTTCGAGTCCAAACCTCCGGATTTACTGCCTCTCTCGCGCCTAGCCAACGTTGCCCAGCTCAACGAATATGTGGTCACGAACGTGCTACGAATGAAGCGTCTACGACAGTCAAGGCTTGCACGCCATGGCCGACATGTTTACTGCTTTGATTGCTGGACGGGGCGTAAGGCATCAAGCGTGAGAGGTGTTTGCTCAGGCGTCTGCCAATCCGCCTCGCCGGAGCCGAGCCACCTCCGCAAACAATGCCGCCCTTTGTTCCACCTGGTCTTGCAGCTGCCCGCGCGAACCAAAAATGGGGCAATTGTGCGGTACAGGCGCAGCAATGTGGCGCGACTTCGGCAGTTCCCGACAGACAACAGGTTGTTTCGACTCGGACATGCAAACGGTCGCTGGCACAGCCACCACTTTATTATTCAAGTGCCGTGGATCAGCACACGGCCAATTGATCAAGAGCTCAGAGATACATCGCATGCGGCATGTGCTTGTCGAGACTTGCGAGCGCCAGGACAAGTACTCGTCATCCGAGGCGGGTATTACCCAATACCGTTACTTCGACGCATGATCCCGCTCCGCAGTTAAGGCTAGCCGGCCCTCGAAGTAGTAGGACCTCTTACCCTTAAGGGGCTGCCGCACCAAGGCAGTTTAGCGCAGCTCCGCCCAAAACATCAAGCGCCCCGTCCCAAGTATCACGTGATATACCGTTGTTCCGCGAAAGCTCTGGGCCGATATGGGACCACGGGTCACATCTCAAGACGATCATTGCTGCTCGCAGCGCTCTTTGATCCCGGCCTGCCGTGGGCAGTGCTACACCCACCTGCGCCCATGTTATATCGTCCTACAATTGCCCACCATGTTTTCCACCAGGTCTGCGCAGTCGCTGCGAAGGCTGTTCGCCGGCTACCACGAACCGCTGCCGCTATCGAAGCAGCAATCCCAGAAGCTCCTCGACGGCCTCAAAGCGTCTTTTCGAAACCAGCTCGATCTCGAATATGGGCAGGCTTCAGATAATTCCATCGTTCCCGCCAGGCCCGCAAGCGAAGCCCTCCAAACTCGACACTCCGCAGCGAGCCAGCATCTAAAGTCCATCCTCTCGAATCCATTGTTCAGCTACAAAAGAGGATCATCAGCGCAGCCTCTTTTATCCCCATCATCTATACCGAAACGAGACCCCATGGATGTATTCGACCACGCTGTCGCGAGGGGCATGATGACACTCAAGGCAGCGACGGGCTGCGTCGTGGCAAAACGACAGCTGCTCTCGGCTCCGGACTCGCTCACGGGGATGTCCTCGTCGGAGACGGCGGCGCGCATCGTGCGATGGCTCCGATCGTCTGGTGCCGAGGCGGACCTGACGTTTTTGGATAACCAGCAGTTCATCCGCGCGTTGACTCCGTTTCTAATCGCCGAGGGCTTGGAAGGAGTCGCTTGGGAATGGATCACTCGCACGGTCAACGACAGCTCGGGTACTCTGAACAACGAACTGCGAGTCCAGCGCGCCTCTTACGTGCTAGCCGAGCTTGTCCGCACCAAGAGCCAGCCGCAATACGGAAACCTGGACGCAGCCATCTCCACGATTTTGGACGCGGAGCAACGCTTTCAGAAGAGCCCCTTGCTCCCCGACCTTTTGATTAGCCCGTGGAGATCCGTCTCGTGGCTCTCCACCGTGGAGGCCTATAGCAGGACGGCGCCGTCGGAAAAGCTGTTTGACGCTCACATGGCGACGGCGGACCTCCTTCCAAGAGCCTTCACGGTGGAAAAGGCACATCTGCACCTCTATCACCCGACGCACCCGGATCATGCCCCGGCGCTGCACTTCTTCAACGACAGGAAGAATCTGCGCAGGCTCGTGCGAAAGCTAAGCCCTGACAAGCTGGACCTGGCCAAGCTAAGGGGCATGGGCATCATACCCTGGATTGCCTTCTTAGGCCACGACACGGTCAACCACTTGACGCAGTCGGGCAGAAGCCAGGAGGCGGAAGACGTAACGGAGCTCCTTCGGTCGGAGTTGGCAGACGTATTCACCAACGCTCCAAGCCCGACATGACCATCACCAAAACCTTCGAAATTTGCTACTGCCGGAAACACCGACACAACGCCCTGGCGCGCGGCTCATCGTCTGGCGTCCCCCGCAACTCAAGAGCCGGGACATGGACGCGTACACAAGAAAGCCCCTCCATCCTGAACGCAGCGCAACCCAGAATCGGGTAGGCGAAGGTGGCGCAAGATGGACGTCACAAAGCGCTGCACCTGCTGGCCCGCAGCTTGAGGTCATGGCGGCTGATTCTCCAAAGGTAATCAGCTGTGATTAGGTAGAGCCGGTGAGCCATTCCATAATGGAAGATGGAACCGTGTATATACCCACCTGTACTTAGCACAGTCCATGTCACGACTACGATATGAACGAGAGCCACAAGAGCTCCCAAATATACCCCAATTCATGTCTTGCATGCTTGAAATCAGTCATGTTTGCTCGTCATCATCTTCTGCGTCAATCTTAATCAGAGTCGCTATCCTCCGAGTCGGGAAAGCCATTGAACTCTTCCTCCTCCGACTCGCCCAGAGCCGGCGCGGCGCCCTCTCCGTTCTCGTCGCCATCCTCGTCGCCATCCTCGTCGTCATCCTCGTCCTGCTCGACCTCGAAGACACCGGAGATGTCCCACCGATCGCCTTTGGCTTTCCGGCTGACGTACTTGACGAACTTGAGGACGTCGCTGTCGCGCAGCACAATGGTCAGCTTGTTCCACGCGGCGGCCTGGAAGAAGAGGATATTGTCGTCGTCGCCGCTGGACTTGTAGACGGCGGCGTCTTCGTTGGCGTCGCCGTCGCCGGCCATGTATACTTCGTGGCCACCGACCTCGTCGTCGTCGTACTTGGCGGGCTTCTCGGCTCTGGCCTTGCCTTTGCCTTTGCCTTTGCCGTTTGTCCTTGATTTCTTCCCGGCCTCGGCTTTGCCCTCCCCCTCATCCTCATCGCCCCAGCCATCGGTCGGCGTGATGCCTAGGCTGAGTTCTAAGCGCGGCTTGCCGTCGTGGCCAGTGGCCAAGGTGTAGTCCTGGCCGCGGCGGAAGCGACGGGCCATGACGTCGGAGCTCTCGACTGCGCAGTTGGTGGCCACGCGCAGCCAGTACCGGAACTGGCGGCTGGGCAGGAGGATGTCCAGCAGCTCGGTGATGGGGGACTCTTCCTGCGAGGTGCGGAGCTGGTCCGGCGCGCTGGGATGCTGGTAAAGGTATCGGTGCTTGTGCGGCGGCTTAGCCACCTTCCACGCCGACTGCTCTTCAATCGCAGCGCTGTCTTCGGGCAACGGCTGCTTCTCCTGAACCGCCACGCAGTCCTTCAGCCTCTGGGCAAACTTGCTGGACAGGATGTTCGGAAGCGTGATGCTCGAGCTCACCCCGAAGTGGTCCGAAATCTGCTCCAGCGTGTCCGGCGTCAGGTACGTGGGCGCAATGTACTTGAGCAAGAACTCCAGGTCGGCCTCGTCAAACTCGTCCTGGCTGCCCGTCGGGTTGTCGACCTTGACGGGCCGCGGCTGGGGCATGTCGTACTGCGCGGGGTTGCCCTGGAGCTGCATCAAGCTGCTGTCCTTGGCGTTCTTCGCCTCCTCGCCCTCGACGTAGCCGTCCTCGCCGACCTGCGGGATGTGGAACCAGCCGCTGATGGCCATGCGGACACGGCCGCCGTCCTCGTCCTGCTGCGCCTTGGTCGCGGCGTGGTACACCTCCTCGACGTCGTGGAAGCTCTTGCCGGGCTGGACGGCGAAGAAGCTGAGCTGGTTCCAGGCGGGCGGGATGGCCTTGGCGACGTCGGGCAGCGGCGTCTTGGCGACCTCGCCGTCCTTGTTCTCCTGCCTCTGGACGGGGAACAGGCGGAGGGCGCCCCCCCACTCTGGCTGCCAGGGCTTGTCCGGGTCCGTCAGGTAGAGGATGTAGCTGACGCGGCGGCTCCCGATGACGTCGTCGTGGCAGAGGAGGTAGCAGCCGGGGGTGTAGACGTTGATGGCCATGTCCGTCTTCCGTCCGCTCAGGGGGCCGCATCCCGTGACGCCTGACACGAAGTCGCGGAAGGCCTCGGAGTAGACGGCATCTCGGAGCGCGAGCAGCGAGGGGAGCTTCGCCAGGGACTCGTCGTCCAGGCCGTCGAGGTTGGCGAGGTCGCCGGACTGGTGGATCCTGTAGATGTCGGTTTCCTTGGGCGTAAACTGGACGTTGCTGCGGATTTCGTCGCGCACGGATCGGAGGAGCTTGTCGTCGACGAGTTGGTGGATGACGGCGTGCTTGTAGGGCGCCGAGGCCGCGTACTCGTCGGTGTACGAGTCGAGGGCCGACTTGTCGAACAGCCCAGCGCGGAAGCGCTTCTTCGCCGCCTCGGCGGACAGAGCTGCCGCGGATGGATGAGTCGGCGGGTCAAGATGGAGAGGGGCGTCGACGTACTCGCACCGGTCTTGGTCTTCTTGCTGCTGGCCTCGTTGCCGGTGGCCTGGCTCTCCGCCTTTCTCTTCATGGCGGCTGCGATCCAATTGAGCGTTTGCGCGGAATACACAATCTGCGGCGCAGGCAGGAGGACGGGGAGAGACGAGGATTCTTGAGCGCTGGGAACGGATGCGGTCAAGCCATTTTTCTAGGCCACGCCAGGACCCTGGATGGTTAATAGCGCCAGCCCCATCCCACCACGACGTCATGTCGACAATGACCAATTGAGAAGAAAAGATCTCCCAGAGGGGCGCGTTGGACGAAACAGGGGGTTGCGGCGGGTCTGACGAGGCGCCAACCTGTGCATGCGCGACAGACGATGCTCTCGCCCCCCCAGTGTTGGTTTGCGGTGCGCCAGCCAGCGGCTGTCTTGAGCAAAGACGTCCATCCCCTTATATCCTGCATCATGCACATGCACGTATATAGACGCCGTCGGCGCATTGGCTCAGCCCACCAGTCATCGAGGCAATAGTCGCGCTGCCCGCCGGTTGTTGGAGCCTCATACGCGCCATCTATCCTGTACCATCGAGACCAGCTGCTCGCCGTCGTCGTTCCAGATGCTGGCCGAGGGCCTATGTCCGAGCCCAGTGACCGTTCCCGCATCGCCCCCGCATATTGAACCAGTTCCCATCGACGATCAACTCGGGCCCTGTCCAAGGGGAATGCAGTTGGGTACCTTAGTTGTTGCTTGAACGCGGCGTTGAAGGCAGGGCGCGTGCCGAGTGCTGTACACGTCCACTCCTCTGATCAAGAGTCCAACGCCGGCGTCAGGTATTCGTAGAATCATCTATCACTGCTCTCAGGCTTGTTCAGGAGAGCAAGTATACATAAATATGCCGATTCTAATACACAACCCAATCCATTTGCAGACGCCGGGACACCCTATCCCATTATGTATCCCTCTCAGCTCCCGCTGGTACGGTATGCTCCAAGAATCGTCGTCTTGTACTTCATCAAAACACAACCCCTTGCTTTTGACCGTAAATCGTCCGTCTCCACCATTCGCCTGCCGCGTTTGACGTTTCAATGCGTGTTGGTCATGTCTCGCATCCGTGCGCGGACGTCGTCATTGTCGAGCTCACCCTGGCATTGGGTGCGCCGCTTGAGCGCACCAGAATCTCGACTCTTGCTCCCGCGACTCGTACCGTATGGCCATGAATACGTCAATGTTCGCCTGGACTGTTGCACAGGCCCATCCCATAGTTCATCCTTGGAAACAGGCGGCCCACGTCACAACTATACTCGACCCGGCGCAGCTTGCTCACTGGCTTCACCCATCCCATCAATGTCAATGTTCGTATAGTCTCTGGTGGCCGCAGCAGGAGAGTTGCAATCGCTTCATCACCATCGCCCGCCCGGCCTCGCGGTTTCACGGGAATTGTCCCCGCACGTCCTAGAGGAACGATTCAAGGACATCCGTCGGGCATCGCAGAGAACGCCTTCTCCCGGTTCCACGGCTGCGCTCTGACGGCATAAGTGAAGACGACGACGGCGGTCGCAAGAATCGGTTTCCTGCGCCTAATTCCCGCCGAATAGAAATGGTGTCTTCGCCCACCACCTGCCTCTGATGTCAGTCAGGCAGGCCGGCACACCCTTGCAGCTTGCCAAAGCTTAGCCCATGTACTCCTTGGCCTCATGCTCCGACTTTATCATGTCTTTCTGTGTCGTATAATTCAAACATGGCCAACCCCATGGGGTTTATGCACCAAACACACACTCATCGGTACTCTCTTCGTGACATTGAGGAATGGGGGACAAGGTGTCCATCGCGATTGGCCCATCGCAAGACTTGGCCGTAATATTGAGGCATTAGAACTGGCCCCATTGCTCCCCTTCATGTAATGAGTTGCGACCAATCGTTGCATCTTGTCGTGGTCGCCAGTCTCCCAGCAGTTCAGGTATTTCCATCGCCCATGTCATGAAGAGTAGTACGCCTCCGATGGTGGTTGAGTCGCAGTCGTTTGTGGTCGCGGCTCCTCCAGCCACATCTGTTGACTTCCCCCGGCCTTGTCGTATTGCCAGCCGCCAAACACGTCTGTTTGTTTTGCGTACGGGTTCTGTCCGTGTGACAGCATTTGTTGTTGCCACGCTTCCGCATTAGATGGAACAGTCCCAGCCATTAGCGGTGTCTGGTTTTCCAATCCTGCCACTGAACCCGACGCCATAGTCGCGACTGGCGCTCCAAAAGCCTGAGGATACATGTCCGAGTAGTTGGTCGGCCGACGTTCGAAGGGCTGGCCCTGACCCACGGGAAGATATTGCACCTGCTGATGGCTCCCCGTGCTTTCGCCGCTGTACGACATCGAACGGACTGGGGGTTGCAAGTCAGACCACGCCATCTCGTCATGGGATCCGGCTTCAGAGGTTCCCGATGCCCAGGTCGCCGATGCTGTTGACGGCTGTGTATACGGAGAGAAGTGCGTGCTCATCGGCGATTCGGTCGGATACGATTGCCAGGACATGTTGAGGTTTTCGGGTTTCGACAAAGGAGTCGCGTTCACATCTGCCGACATCCAGTTCGTGGGTGGTTGGTTTGCATAACCGTACTGGCCGCTCGAGGGCATCCCGTTCGACGGAACTGTGCACGCACGTTAGCAACTCTTCCACACACTCTCCGCGCTCTCCAGTCTCTCCCCGACCGTGGATTCTAACCTTTGACATCGGGCGGGAAGTATTCGTCACCGGCAGTTTGTAACTTGCCGCCTTGGGCAATGCCGGCGGATACGGGAGCATTCGATGGCATCTCCCCGGGGCTTCCTGCGGCAACGGCTGGCGATGGAGTCGTCGAACCAACGCTCGACCCAGCAGTTTGCCGCGGGGGGCCTCTTGACCGGTTGTCAGCACTGGGCTGTTGATCCACGGGGTAGAAACTGCATTCCTTTTTCAGCCGAATGCAGTTGACGCATCGATTCGGAACGTCAGGAGACGCAATGCATCGAATTTTCCGCCGACGGCAATGGCCTGCACGGGACATTGTTAAACTGTGCTCGGGCCGAAACCCCCGGGTTCTCAGAGTAGCACTTACTGCAGGCAATGGAGGTTCTGTGATAGCCAAGCTTGTTCCTTTTCTTCTCCCCAGCAGCTCCAGACTGGGATTGAGTTTCCTGGGCTGCTTGCTGCTGGATCTGGGCGGTGTTTGGCGTTGAAAATGACCTCCTCAGCCTCATATTGGAATTCTGCTCCTCATACGACCCTTCAGAGTCCCTGGCATCCCCATCAGCCGCCGATGGATCTTGCGGCGACACATTGTAGCCTGGGTTGTATGCTGACTGTGACATATCCATTGCCGTCTCGCTGGGTGGCGGAGCAATGTATTGATAGGGCATAGTGAGCGCCACGGACTCGGGAGGGATTAAGAATGTATCGCTGCAGCCGGATTTCCAGAGCTCCGGTTTCGAGTGGACGTAGGGGGGTCTGACGAGGGCCATGAAATAGGATTACCGTGGCTGATGAGGCGCGTTATCAGCAGGTATTCGGGAAAGAGAACCGGTGGACGACTTGAAAGTCGGCAATGGCAAAAGATGCCAGTCAACAGACTATCGCTGGTGTTCAAGACGAATCCGGGAGAGCTGGGAGCTTTGTCATCTTAGTCCAAGGTACGTCTTCTGTCCAGATAGTACGGGGTTGCTGTCCGGTTCCCAACTTCTTCCAAGGGGATATAGAATGAGCAGGGACTCGTCAATAGGAGGGCCGATCGAGATGGCAGATGAACCAGGCCCGTCCAGTCGCACCTGTGACTCAACAAGAGGCTACAAAGCCTGGATCAAAGATTAAAGCAAGCGGACACGGGAGCTGTGGGCGACCGTTTCCGCCAAGGCCTTTGGCAGAGACACGTGTATGCCTTTCCCGGAATATGTCCCCAACGGGGGCTTCTGGAAGCTTGCGGCCAATGTAATCGGTCTTCGAGAGCTGAGGAATGTGGCGCTAACAGCTGGAAGCCGAAGCTGGTGCTGTTCAAACTCGGCCCCTAACACAAAAACGATGCGTATTGTCGCCTCAATCCTGCCTGGAGGATCGGCCGAGGTGTCCTGGGCTCGCGCAGTCCGAAACTCCGTTTAAACCCGGAAGTGCGCGAAGCTTTAGAGATGACCAAAGAGCGTGTGGCTTCCTGCTATAGTATGCGAGGGCCTGTCGCAGGACGCGAACGGGGATGGCGAGAAGCGGACGACGAGGGTGCTCGTGGGAGGTGAACAGCGTGGAAGGGTGGCAATCTGACAGATGTAGGCTCTTGGCGAGACGTCGATGGACCCGGTCAGGTTGAGCAACAGCAAGCGTGCAGATGACCTCCCATTGGACGTTACGCTCCGCCTCTCTTTTCTTCTCCCATGGACTGACCTTTGAGGTGTGGCTAGGGTAGAAACGGGTAGAAACAAGACCAAGACCGAGATAATGCCTAAGCGCCACGACGAAGGCTATCTGTTCGTAGCGCGGCTTCGCGCCGACACTGGTGGTGAGCAGAACCCTGTCGAGGCAACCATGAGAAAAGCAATGTCCCGGGAGGCGCGGGCATGTGAGTGAGACGGTGAGATCAGCAGGAAGAAGAGGACGAGATGGTCGGAAGCGGCCAGCTATGTGGAAACGGGGGAGCCACCCAGGCAATATTGGACATTCCCCCCAGCCTTCAGCTCGGTATTGCCAGCTCTACCAACTCGGCAGGGTGGCGGAGAGTACCTATGTATGATGGGAACTTGCCGGCGCGGGGGCGAGGGATATTTTTATATAGGGACCATTGCCTCCGTCGAATGCGTCAGACAGACTGACAGGCCTCTGTGCCTAGACCCAGGGGCAGGCTGTGGCCGACGAAGTGTACAAATCATGGGTGCAAACCGGACGCTGGCCCTGCATCGGGAGCGTGGTGTGTCGGTGCTCCGTAGCCAAACAAGCCCAGCCAACTCGCTGACCTTGAACACAACGGCTCCCACTTCATCTGGGAAGGTTCGCCACTCCGATATATGGCGTATCCACCCAGGCACAACAGGCATAGCGACGACTGCTGAGGGACTTCCGATCAGGATTGGTGGATCCATGCTGGACGTAATTCATCCTGCCCGTAAAAAGCGTAGTTCGTGACACTTTGCGAGTGATGTGTGCATGCCTGGCTGCATGCGAACCTGGCAAGGATGGCACCAGGCTGCGTAACCTGCTCAGCGCTTCTCAAAAGGCTTGACACATTGGCTCCTCGATGATACGGTTGGTTGCCACCATCTCTCGTCCCATCATCACTCGTACCCCTGGCACGCTGGTATTAGTGGTAGATGGCGCGAGCAACAGTCGTTTTTAGCCGTGCAGATTGGGGGCTGGACGCAACATGCCAGACAACGGCATCCAGGAACTCAGACCCATATACGTACATGAACTCGATGCTATTGGCCCCAGCCTCAGGTTGACGGCGGATCTGCATCTCGGGGCGGTGTCCACGGGCCGACGAGACAATGTCGCGCATGTCGTAAGGATAACTGCGAGGGGCAGGGAAAATGTGCACGCAGCTGTGCTCGTTCCACTTCTCCACGGAGGGGAGCCCGGTATCCTATGTGTGTTGTAGGTAGGCAGGCCGGCTAGCTTGAGCCTTGATCAAGGTTGTCTGGTTCACAGATCGCGCCAGCCTCCAGGACACACAGCCTGGTCCAAGGCCTGCCAAGCGTGTGGATCCCGGCGGGAGTCCAAGCACGGCGCCTCGGGAGCACCCTGGAAGCCCTGGCACCTTGTCTAATCGCGTCCCTAGCCGTCTTTGGAGTAGCCACGGATCCACCCCGTCCCGGACGCTCTGCTGAAGACACCGGTATTGATATCTGACTGGACTGTTGGGCAAGGCTCCGGCGAGCGAGCGCGGATGCATGTACGTGCGAGGCAGGAGACGAAGGCACAGGCGTGGGTACACAGCGGCAGCCGGCTGCATCCCAGCTACACGGTTTTCGGGCTAGTATCGTCTTGTCTCCTTTTCGGCACGACTGCAGGTAGGCCCTTAGCGTCACGAGATGGGATCCCCTCATCCCATCCCAGGACGTGAACCCTGCCCTGCGTGCATAGAGAGGCTTGGGCCAACGCCTGCTCTCTGTCAGTACAATCGCAAGAGCTCTTGCCAGCCAGCTTGGAAGAGGAATGGGGTCGCCACCTGGCGATTTCCCATAGCGGCAGGTAGCCGCTCGCAAAAGGCACCGTCCAGGAGATTCAATTGTCAAGGGACCAAGGCTTCGAGCTGCCTAAGCCAGTGCCCAGGTCGACGGCAGCAGCAGCAGCAGCAGCATCGACGCTGGCATTCCAGTGCAGGCAATCCCATGCCAGCAAGATCCAAATGCCCGATACTGAAAGTGCGCGTCTGCTCGCCAGCAGGACCCCTCTCCACCCACCCCATGCGACTGAGCTTGACTACTCGTACTCGTACATGGCGAAGGTTGGAATGTGACTGGAAGATGGTGGGGTGTTTGACAGCTTGTGTAGACCCGCCCGAGAAGCCACGATGACGATATGGGCCCTGACCGAGAAGTGCGTACGAGTACGTACACATGCGTACAGGAAATGGCGAGGGCGTGTACTTCGTGCTTGCGCGAAGTAATGAGGCAACTCGCCGCCTCCAAAGATGAGACAACAAGAGAGCCCCATCCCAGCACCCCAGGCCGCTGCTTGCAGGGACAGACATGGCTGGCTGGCTGGCCGAGTGGGATGCAGGCCGGCTGGCGTAAGGGGCGCCGTGCGGATCTTCTCCGTCTGTTGCTGTTGGTGGCAGCGTCGATTTGCGGCCGGGATCCAATGGCTGTGGTGGCTCGTTGGAGCGGTTTGTCGCGGGTCCGCCCAGCCCAGACTTAATAACTCCATGTCCATGCCAGAGAGGGCTGAGGCTCAACGAGGGGATCATGCCGCCGACCGACGCCCGCCGCCTCCAGCTCGACGACGGGCTTGACGGGCTTGGCGGGCTTGACGGGCTTGGCGGGCTTGACGGGCTTGACGGGCTCGATGTCCCAATCTCTCGAAGGTTTGGTGATCTCTCGCCATCCGGCCAATGTCGCCGCGCTAGCTCTCCACATGTTGGCCCCAAAGGCAACCGGGGAAGACATCCGCCGTGCGCTAATGTTGTCGAGGTGCGTCTTGCGAGTGTGGTCGAGAGGCCCGTAGGGGGCGACTGGGTGTCCCACCCGCTGTCCCTGCCTGTCCTGCCTGCGTCAGACCACCATCATCTCAGGCCCAACCCACTCATAATAAGTCGACGGAGCGTTTAATAGCAGGCTGGCCAAGGTCGCATGCCCATTGCCCATTGGGTGCAGACGGGCTCGGCCGATAATACGATACGACCAATGCTGCATCCCGGGGCCTAGGTCGAGGCAGCGCGACGGCGGCGACGACCGGCTGCTCGCGCCTCTTGCTGCCAGGGCGTCTGCTCGTCTCAGATGTGCTGTTGTTGCAGTCTTGGGGGCCATCTTCAGCATCCGCGAAGTCGTCCGTACATGTGAGCGATGCGAGGTGTTGAAGCACGTGCTGTGGATCGGCGAGTGACGACCTGAGGCAGGCACCTCAGCCAAGGCCCAGCCAAGGCCCAGCCCCAGCCCCATGATCCATTCCACCATCCGTCACGCTCTATTCCTCGTAATACGGAGTAGCCGACGTCGTACAACACCACGGGCTCGCGCCATGGATGGCATGCGGTTTGCCTCCCCGTGGCCCATGGACAGCTGAGCACAGCGGCAGAAGCGCTGTCACTGACCCTGGGTTACGGGCGCCGAGGCCCGCAAGCACGCACCGTGCTGACTCCGGAGAGCGGTCTGCACGCTGCAGACAATCCCACACCGGTCTGGGTCCCATCGCGTCCAGCCACCCAAAGATGCAGCCCTCCTGATGCACCTCCGAGGATGGCGTCCCACTTGCGCATAAGAAGGCCGGGCTATATGTACGTATGGGTACGTCTGTACTCCGTATTCATGGCATGCTTGCGAAGGAAGTGCTGCTGATGCTCGCATGCAGTATTCCGTACCTACGGAATGCCTCGTACGTACGTCGTGCGCGCATACCGTACGCGCACGTACGAGTAATATGCGCAACCGCGACAAGGCTGTTGTGGGCAGCAATTATTGGCTCAGTCCACTCGACGTCTAGCCTGTTTAGCGCCGCCCCCATCTGTGGCCAGGCCGTCAAACGGTTATTCTCCGAAACACCGGCTACGACGAGCACTAGCAGGTGCAGTATCTTGGGCCACGGCCCCCGGCAACATTGTTAGAACCCGTCACAACTCCCTTCCTGCTCCACAACAGACTCGCATGTCCCGCGACGATGCCTTGCGTTTGCCTCTTGCTCGCCTGGAAAGCAAATCCATTCGTCGGCCGCGGCACATGAATCCTCATCTTGGCAGGGGCACATGTACGAACATGCCTGCGGGTTTTGCGATCCCTGTGACACTCCGAGGCGTGGCCGCCAGACCTTCCCCAGCCCGACGGATGTGCTTCACCGATAGGTCTATCGGTGGAACAGGACCAGCTGTCGATGCCATCGAGACACCCAACGACGCACGAATGTCGGACTGCGCTGCAACGTATCACCACAAACGTCCATTGAAGTATCACCTCATTCCGAGCCAAACTGCGAGAGGACTCTGCTCTCCAAGCCCAGCCCTGACTGCTCCTCTCTCGTCGTAGCACGAACAAAAAGGCTCCGCAGCCCATTGCAAATGGAGCAAAAGACCGACAGAGCCCACATCGCGGCCGAGGGAGATTAAGTCCCTACTCGTACGGAGCGCGGCGGATGGCGCAGAGTGCCAGACGGAAAGGCAGCCCGTGACAGCTACTCCAAGAGGTGACTGTCCTCGTGCAACTCAATTGCGGTGGGCTGCGGTTTATTGTCCCCGGCGCTAATTAATCGTCGACGCCATTTTGGGGCGAGTTGCAGATGGATGATGGATCCATCCTTGTCACGTCTCCGCTCCTAGGCTTCAATTTTCTTTGCGTCGCCCGAGTTCAAACGCGCTTGCGCTCGCAGCCCCAGCGACTTCTTCCACCGTTTGATATCCACTCCGACTGGACCATGCAAGCTCGAACTCGAGATCGGGCGTTTCTTTGACACATCCTATTCTGGTCACCGGCATGGAGACCCCAGAGCATACTACAGGATCCATGATGTTATTCCTCGGCAGCATCACTGAAGGTACGGATGCTTCTGACGAGCAATGGTGCGTTCCTTGATGACCTAGCGCAACAGGAAGGGGACAATTCCCCCCGGATCAAGCACTATTGCTCTGTGAACGGTGCATCTGCTCCGGCTCCCTATCGCAGAGCTCCGTTTTCCCTCCCCTGGACGCCATTCGTGCGCCCTCCAATCCCCGCTCCCCACAGCCTTGCTCAGTTTTTAAAACATGCGGGTTATTAGCCTGGGCTGAATCGACTTCGTGGGGAGTTTCCAGTACGAGGAATTTATCACCATCCCGAAGTTTCTAGAGGACAAAATCTCTGCCAGGCCAAGCGTGGTTGCGGGAGGTCGTGTATCTCCTACGGTAGCAAATTTGAAAGGCCGACCCTGGAATTCCGTTTGCTTTTGCTGGCGAAGGTCTCAGCCTTTCTGCGCGGTTCCGTTCGATGAGAGAATAAGCAACTTTAGCTCCTCGATATTAAACACTAGTTCAGCCGACGCCTGGCGGATGGCGGAGGCCAAAGGGTAGCAGGTCGGTGAGAGACGAGTCTTAACCTGCCGAGACATCGTTAGAGACGCTCTTCACCGTATTTCACCGTACCGGACTGGCTGGCTATCCCAGCAGTATACAATGTGACCGCCCCGCACCTCTTCTGGTCTCGTGTTAATCTCGTGGTGTCTCCTCTCTTGCCTCCCCCGCCCAACTGCACATACAAAGATCAACGCCACCAGGGCCAGATCAGCTTTGCAGGAGGATGTTCGCCCTGCGCCGTGACCGCACTTGTGGCTGGATTTATCCCCGGGTTGTGGTCTCCCGGCAAGGCGCGTCTGTCTGTCAGGGGGCTTCCATGACATGTGCGTCTTGTTTGAGTGTCTTGCGTGTCGATCAGATGTGCATAGACTGCACAGCTAGCCACAACCTCGGCAGCAGCTTTTAAGGTCAATCCATGTAACGGAGAAATATTTAACTGGGACACCGATTATTGTTGGTTACAGCTTCAATGATATGGCCCCATGATAAACAACGCCATCATTGGATATTCTGCAACTACCCGTTCAGAGCCGAAGGCGTACGAGGAGTTGCTGCAACCCGTAGACTAAGTTATCTTCTCACTGGTCCCACCTGCTCTCGGATGGCATGGCTTTGGCGTTTGGGAAACTTCGCATTTTGGCTATAAGCTGTGTCTGTTTCGCTCTAGGGTAGGCGGCAATTAGACCACACCTCGGAATACCGGTACGGGATGCTCTTTGAGATGATGAAGAAGACAGATGTATTACGAGATAAATGTTAGGCCTTTGCGTGGCTTTGGAAAATGAGCGTGCGATGATACTTGTTAAACTGAGTATCAGAAGCGGGAGAGTGCGGGCCGATTATTGGTGCGTCAGGTTGTTATGCTTGAACGCCAGCCTACCTTGTCAAGCAATGCCGAGTAACCCGAGTCGAACCGGGAAGCAGAAGCCATCTAACGTATATTTAAGCAATCTTTCCATAAAGAGTGAAGAGCCATCTGCGCATTTTGACAGCCCAGCTAAATATACAGTACTAACCGCAACACCTGTCTCACGGAAATCTGTCAGTTCCCCCGAGGTCAACGGCATGAGATACCTAGGTGGCGAGATAATAGGATGGCGATTGGACTGCGACATCTACAAGCACGAAATTACGAGAGCGGGTCAAACTCTACACTGTGCTAGCCTAACCAGCTTTGCCTTACAGCACAGTGTTTTGCTGCCCCGCTTTCTCTGCCTCACTGTGGCCCCGTCATGAACTTGGCTGGCTTCAAGTCCTCATTTCACTCACTCCAAACAAAGCCAAGGCAGGCGCCTGGACAAACCACGGCGAGGTTCTTGTACGCATGCCCAGAAATCGACGACTTCAACCAAACACGACGCCAGCGATCTCCATTCTCACTGGACCGGGGATCACATTGTAGTGCAAGCCGCTGCCAACAACCTTGGAGGCTCGCTGTTCTGCGACTCGAGACCGGGCTAGGCGCACCATGAGCGATCTGCAACGGGCATGGGCAAGGTCTAAGCTCGGTCTCGCGCATGAGCCCTTCAGCGAGCTGGAGGAGGAGCAGGAGGTGGATCAAGTGCCCGAGCTGCCCGAGCATGTCGACGACGACTCTTCCTCGGCGTCATCCGTCTCCTCCACCGGAACCATCATCCCAACACCGAGCCAAAAGCTGTTTGCACGTCCAGAGGGGTAATTCAAGACGCATCCTTGCAAGACGCTAGACTAACGGCGCCCAGAGTCGCACGAGGCAGAACTCTGGAGCAAATACCATGGACGACATACTTCGAGCGGGAGCTTTTCCTCAAGTCAAACGACGACCCTGAGGTGACATTCCACGCCCACCTCACCTCGCCGGTGGAAAAGGGGCCGCTGTTTGTGATGCACCACGGCGCTGGGTCCTCGGGGCTCACGTTTGCTGTCGTCGGGTCCGAGATTCGGAAGCGCCTGCCGTCTGCCGGCATCCTTGCCATTGACTGCAGAGGCCACGGGTCTACCGTCTCACCAGAGGGGACAGCGCTGGACTTGAGTCTCGACACGCTTTCTGCGGACCTTTACTTTATGATTCAGTCGACGAAAGGGCAGATGAGCTGGAAGGACCTCCCAAGCATAGTCCTCGTCGGGCACTCCCTTGGGGGCGCGGTGGTGACAGACTTGGCAAAGACAGGGAAGCTCGGGGCATCTTTGCTGGGCTACGCTGTGCTGGACGTGGTCGAGGGCTCGGCCATTGATGCGTTGCAAAGCATGCAGACCTATCTTTCGACAAGACCAGGAGGATTTGCCACGATGCAAGCCGCAATTGACTGGCATATTCGGTCGCGAACAGTCCGCAATTCCATCTCTGCTCGAACGTCGGTCCCTGCGCTGCTGAAACTGGACGAGAGCGTGGATTCATCTCGACCTTGGCGGTGGAGGACCAACTTGGCCGCCACGCAACCATTCTGGGAGGGTTGGTTTGTAGGGCTGAGCAAGAAGTTCCTGGGAGCCAAGGGCGGAAAGCTGCTGTTGCTGGCTGGTACAGACCGACTGGACACTGAACTCACAATTGGGCAGATGCAAGGTATGCCATCTCAACAGCCTAGCGATGTGTTACAATCAATACTGACTGGAGATGGGCATAGGGAAGTATGCCTTGCAGGTCTTTCCAGAAGCCGGCCACTTCATTCAGGAGGACATACCAGAGCAGACGGCGATCTCGTTGGCGGACTTTTACAGGAGAAACGATAGGAGTGCTCTCGTGCTGCCTCCAAAGGTGTCTGACCTTTTGAAGCAGGGTAAGAAGGTATGAAATACAGCAGAGCCGTCTGATGTACAGATGCCACGGAGAGGCAAAGCAACGCGAGCTTTGCTAAGGCCGCGTATAATTTCGGTTCACCGTCGTGACTCACACGTCAGCACGTCGATCTGAGAACACTGAGCCGCCTACCCTATTCCTCAGGTGCCGATATCCGACACAGCCAGGCCTGGACCACTGGTGGCGTCGCACGGCAGATGACGATGGCGTCTCGGCATCCCAGCCGTTAAGACACACCGCACCGACGCAGAGCCGTATTAAAGCCCGCGAAGTAATCCGTACCTATCAGCCATGGGCCGCAGCGCCAAGCTTCGCGATGCTGCTGCCAGCGCCGTGTACTCGGTACTCCGGAAAATAGTACCTCGACGATTGATGTAGCCAGCCGTCCCTTTAGATCTGACTGCACGATCCCGGCTGCGTGGGCAGCATGTCGCTGTATGTCGTGCCTTGCAGAGCGGGCATGGATTACCTTATGCGTAAGGTACGGCTTACACCTTTGTCATAAGGTAGTAATGCAGCTCCATCTGGCGACGACATGCCCACAGCGACACTCACATAACACCACACATGGTACCTACCTAGGTACCTATTTTAGCGGTGCTCTCAGCGCATCGCTCTGGACGGCCACTAGCCCAATACGGCAGAGATGCGCCGTTTGAAGGACGGAGCGACCTCTCCCAATTTCCCCTGCCCTGGGGCTATGGCCAACGGCTGGGCTGTGACCTCGACTTCTCTCCTCTTCCTCCGTCAACACCTCATTAGCCACATTCGTTAGACTATTGCCTCACCTACCTGCTTCTGCCGTTTCGCTGTACAAGTCGCCAGCTCCTTGCTCCTACACCATGAAGTCTGCTTTGGTGCTCGCGCTCGCGGCCAGCCTGGTCGCGGCCCAGAACCCGCTCGATGGCATCCCCGACTGCGCGGTATGTGCGGCTCCGGCCATCCCTGGGCCGTTGCCTTGCTGATTGCAGAAATCCCGCTGACAATTGCTGCCCGTGCAGAGGGATTGCGTTAGCAAGTACGTCACCGGGTCGGGCGTCGCGGGCTGCAATGCTGCCGACATCGTCTGCGTGTGCAAGAACAAGGACTTTCTCAACAGCATCGCCTGCTGCCTCACCAGTGTCTGCAGCCAGGGCGATCAGGACAAGACCGTACAGTTCGCGACCAAGCTCTGCAACGCCTCGGGCGTCCAGGTCCCCAACAAGGTCGTGTGCAACAACGGAGCCAGCTCCTCCGGTTCGGCCAGCGGCTCGGCCAGCAGCACTGCCGCGCCCAAGACTACGGGCACCGCTGCTTCGGGACTGCCTTCTGGGAGCGCTACGGGCGCTTCTCCTACCTCGAGTTCGACTGGCGCCGCTGTTCCCATCGCCGGCAGCGTGGGTGGTTTGGCTGGTGCCGTCCTGGCCGTGTTGGCGGCTGTATAAGTGGCTTGTTGGAGTGGCCCGCCGGGGCATTGTATGTACTGTTCATAACGTCATGTGTGATTGGATTGCGGGCTGCCGCAGCCCCCGAGTGCCTAGGCAGGAAACAATACTGGTACTGCTCGTTGTGCTTCCTGCGCTTGGTGTATGGCTGAAGCTTCGACAACAGACCGGGGACATGCCTCATTCAAACACCGCCGACCGCAGCGTATGCCTGGAGCTGTTTCTCTCCTGTTCGAACGATATGGCTTTTGCAATGTCTCCTCGCCGCCGGGAAGCCGAGTAAGATGCTCTCTCCTATCGGCCTCCTGGAACATCGTGCCCGGGCGGTATAACTGGCCGTCAATCATCCAATTGGTTCATCTCCGCGTTCGCAAATGCCATTCGGGGCAACGTGTATACAAAACTCCGTCCACGGATCCGATATCTAGCGCAAGTAGTATATCGGAATATGGATCCATCTCAACCCGGCAACTGGAGCCCCGCTGAACCCGCAACCCACCACAGCAACCCCGCTGACATCAGGGGCGAGTCCTGCGACAGCCACCACCGTGACCACGCCATCCATCGACTCTAGATTCTCCCCGCAACCAGCTCTCATCATCGCTGCCGCCAATTGACCCCCAATCATGGCGCCGCAGACCATCATCGCCCCGTCTATCCTGTCGGCCGACTTCGGCCAGCTCGGCCATGACTGTGCCCGCACCATGGAGCAGGGCGCTGACTGGCTCCATGTCGACATCATGTGCGCCCCGCGCCTGTGCATAAAGACTGCCAGAGGCTGACGGGAAGAACTAGGGACGGGCACTTTGTACCCAACATCACATTCGGAGCACCTGTCGTTGCCAAGATCAGGAAGCATGTCGACCGGCCTACCGAAGCGAACGGCCGAGGCACGTTCGACTGCCACATGATGATTGCAGAGGTGAATATTCTCGAGGAGCAGTGGCGAGGCGCGGCGATGGCTGGAGGAGTCTACATGCTGACGATGTGTCGCGTAGCCCAAGAAATGGGTAAAGGAATTCAAGAATGCAGGCTGTGACCTGTACTGCTTTCATTACGAAGCTGCCTTTTCCAGCGCGGCCGAAAGCCCCGAGCATGCCTCCGACAAGAAGACCAATCCCAAGGAGCTCATCCGGTATATTCACGACAATGGCCTGCTCGCTGGCATTGCCATCCGGCCAGACACATCCGTCGACGTACTATGGGACATTTTGGAGACTTTAGAACCTAAGGAGAAGCCTGACGTATGTTGATACCGCGCGCCCCACGATGCCACTGGGCAGACTGGTTAATAAGTGGTCGACAGATGGTCCTCGTCATGACTGTCATGCCCGGCTTCGGCGGACAAAAGTTTATGGCATCCGAGCTGCCCAAGGTGCAAGCACTGCGAAAGAAGTACCCCGAGCTGAACATTGAGGTGGACGGGGGGGTTGGGCCTGGTACCATTGATCAGGCAGCGGACGCTGGTGCGAATGTCATTGTCGCCGGCAGCGCCGTCTTTGGCGCCAAGGATCCGGCTGAAGCCATTGCCCTGCTGCGGAGGTCTGTGGACCAGAGAAATGGCAGGTTGTAATTTGAGACATTTCTTGACGCTTCTAGATGAAATGGAGCTGTATATGACGGGCAGATCTCGTCACCCGCATGCACGAGACGGATCCAGGCCAAGTTTCCAGCAGGACCAAGTCTTCCTCGACGATGACGGCGCTTCGGCAGGGGATGAGATTGTCGTCTCGGCCACTGACCATGAGGCGAACGTTGCTACCTGGGTCGACTTGCCGGAATGGCAGGGCCTGGTTCTGAGATGGTGGAAGCCGGCGGCCGGGGTGTATCCCAGACTCCTGTCCGAGGACCGGGAGAAGCTGCTTTCGCCCAGGACGAGGCTGGTTACGCACACACGCGAGCAACATCCTCAGGACCGTCACGGATGTCGAAGCACCAGCCCGTCTGCCATGAAACCAGATACTCATTTCTCCCTCAGTGGGCGAGATGAGTTGAGTTACGGGGTAGGCATGGAATCTTTGTTGAAGGCAGTGGCTGATGGTTACTCTTCGCGGGCAAGCAGTGGTACACGGCTAAAAGGGACAAAAGACGCATTATTTCAAGCCCAATCCCGCTGCATTGTATGTCATGCCATGACGCCACCAACCGTAAAGTTTCCAGATACCGAAGCGTAGTTACAATAGCCATGCCCATGCCCATACCCATACCCATACGGCATATCAACCAGCGAGCCTCCACGTCAGGACCAGCAGGGTGGCGTAGGCGCCCAGGCTCAGCGCCGTCATGAGCACAACGGTGTCGCCGCTTGTCTTGAACTTGCGGCGGACGACGCCGTCGGCGGACTCGGCGGTGAAGAACTGGCGCTGGCCCTGGTAGCGGCGGTAGACGGCGACGACGAGCACGGCGGTGCCGTAGGCAGCGAAGAGGGCGCCGATGGCGTAGAACTCCGAGGTGAAGATCTTGAGGATGAGGAGCGCAAAGGAGAACTGCCCGAGGGCGGTGCGCATGTAGGCGCCCTCAAAGGTGCGCTGGGCGGCGCGGATCTCGACGAGCCTGGGGGTGGATTGTCAGGGACGAGAGTGCTCATGTCTCGAGATGGAGAGGCAGGGGACGGGAGGCTGGTCGCCGCGAGGGCGGACGGCGAAGCTTACTCTTCGGTCGTCAATACCACGGAGCGAGCTCGGTGAAGCCGCAAGTGCAGATGCTCCTCTGGATGCGGCTACGGTTATGGACCGTTAGTTTGCGTCCACGTCCGTGAACCAAGAGCCTCGGCCTTCATCAGACCAACCTGGAACATGGTGACGGCGAGGTGGACTCAAGACAGGCCGCGCAAATGTCTCATCCTGTGGCCCGAGGCCATCGGCCGGTTGTGTGGAAACTGGGCCTCACCACACCAACGGGACGTGTGTTCTGCACGGACGACGGAGGACGCTGCGATGGCACTATGAGGCAGGTGGTCTGATTGAGGAAATGGTGACGCGGGGCGGCCGAAGCCAGTTTGGGCTTAGTGCCCGCATCAATGTCGACTTCAAGGGTCGAGGCTTGTTGCAGCTCGGTTCACTGGCGCCTCTCGTCATTGGGCACCGTTGCAGACCATTTTAAGCAGAGCTCAAGGTGCTACGACCAACGGAGAGCTTTCGAGCCGTCCGGCACTTCGTGTGCTTACTGTGGCGTACGGAGCACGGTAAGTTCCATCAGGCTTATACGGAGTACTCGTGTGCAAGCGTACGAGTAAGGTGTTGGCAGCGCATCCCGGATCGAGCAGCTTCAGCTACGGACGGGTGAGACCACGACTGCAACGCTGCGGAAGAGCGGCCTTGCGTGCTTCATGCGACGCAGATGCTCAAACAGACGGTCAAACATGGCAATGTGCCTTGCGTTCATGCGGCTGATGGATACGTGCCTGGTCCGTCTCGGCACGCGCCGTTAGGGCTGGATGGTTGACTCATTTCTCAGCAGGGCAGTGCTGGACGAGAAACTGGTCAGACTCGCGGTCAGCCGCAGCAAGCCTCAGACAGACTCCGGCCCGGGCATTCACCGTGTTATGCAGTGATTGGTGCCTGCTCGTCCAATGGCCCGTGCGGTTGGGATTATTCTTAGGGAGGACAAACGACGGGATCTCAGTGGCGCCCAAGGCTCCAACCTATTTCCCCATCTTTCCCCTGTTCCTTGCAGTTCCTCTCTACGGATACGAGCATTCCTCTATCACGAGATTCTACGAGTACAAAGGCACTACAGGGCATTACGAGTACCCCTCAGAACGCGCTTTCTAGCCAGGTACCTAGGTACCTATCTCACAGGACATCATAACCCCTGAAAGGTACACAGCTGGAGCCTTCGCACACCATAAGAGAGAGGTACCTTGAAGACGGCAGCATTACTTCGTACGGATACGGAGCAATTGGTATGCACGCACCATTGCGCGAGGCGCCGTCGATTGGGCGGGGAATTCGGACAAGAAACACGCGTCGGAGGAGCGGTTTCGCGCAACAAAACGCCTGCGCCGGCTTCTCGCGCGCCTCCAACGGTTGCGCTGCCGTTGGGAGATGTCGCGATGCATCATTCTGCGTTAGCGCAAGGCGTTGCATACCTAGGTAGGTAGCAGGTGGCGCACCATCTGGCACCGAGTGCGCCTCGCGGCTCTGGATATTGATTGCCGACGATGAGAGGGTACTCGGGTGCGGGCGGGCGGGCGGGCTGCGTCGGTGGTACCCTGCTACCATCGTGGCGCCTCTCCGTGAGGCGTTCTCACCTGAGGCTAAGTCGTTAGGCGGACTTTGGTGGCAGTCCAACCCTCAGCCCCAAGCGAGACAAGCCACCCCAGACGTGCCAAGGCAAGGCAGTGCGATGCTGCGAGTCTCCATCTCGTCCATGGAATGGAATTCGACTTGTACCAGAGCTGTGGACAGCCGCAGAGAAACGGATGGCCGGTTCGTGCGGAGATGTAGTGTAACGGTGCGGGCGATGCTCCGACGGGCATGAAAATGAACCGGCAGGCTATGAGGCGACGAGGAGCCCGTTGAGGTGTAGGATAACTCGCCCACCGGGGCAGCTTACAATTCGCCGGCGGCCGCCCACAAGCAACCTGCGAGGTGTCTTGTTCCGTATCATCAGTCGTCTCTTTTGCTGTGACGGCGGCTGCCTGCCCGGCGCAATTGCACTGTCACACATATCGTCAACGCAGCACAGCGCGAGCGGAACTTCGCGACATCGCAAGCATCATCCACGAGGATCTTCCGGGGGTCCATCTAGCATTGACGCCGCTTGCATGGTGTGCTGCACTGCGAGACCCCTGCCTGGCCCGGGCATAAGCGCCTCCATCATTCTCCACGCGCAGCCCACCGCGTTCCCAACTTCAGCCCTCTTTCTGCCAGGCTTCCCCACGACACCACCTGCACCACCACTGTCTTGCGACCGTCACAACTCCCACGTCCCGTCCCGTCTAAGGCGGCGGCCTCACCACTTGCTGGCCCTGCTCCTGCTCCAGGCGCCACTGCGGGTACCAAGGCACTCACTCACCCGGTGGCCTCGAGCCAGTGCTGCGAGCGGGCCTGGGAACATGCTCCCCTGCCTCTGACCTCGCCTCACCTCCCCAAGCGCATCCACCACTGGCACTTTCGCCGTCCTACGCCTCATATATACCCACTGCTGTCCTCTCGCTCAAGAGGCGCGACCATGGCTTCCACATTTGCCGCCGTGCCTGGATCCCTCGACAGCCAGGGCCGCGATCAACTCCGGAGCCCCGAAACCCGCAGTCTCTCCCCGCCGGCCTCCAGCCGCCAGTGGCTCTCGACATCCGCCGTCGACGCCGACGACCTGTCGCGGCTCCATAGCGAATCCGTCTCTCCCTCGGCCAACCAGTTCGAGACCCCTGCCGGCTCGACGACGACCCTGGGCAACTCTCAGTCGAGCGACTTCAGCGATCTCGACGAGGACCCCTTCTTCGGCGCCGATTTCAGCGCCGTCGAGGGCGGCACGCCGTCCTTTCTCGACGTCGCGGCTGGCTGGGGTCAGCCCGCCTTCTTGGCCAGAGACTCTGCAATCCTTCAGCCCCGAAATGAGGTTGACGACGGCACCTCGTACCCCCTGACTCCTTCCCACACACCCTCCATCCGCACCCCGTCGCCGAGAAGCGAGCGCAAAGACGCCGGTATGCGACCAATTGCAGATCGGCTACCAGACTCCATCTCTCCGTTACAGCTCCAAAAGCCGTTCAACCCCCCCCCGGTCGTCGTCGAATCGTCCGACTTCACGCCCGGCCGTAGCAGCAGCAATCAGACGAGCGAGGACGGCCTTGCGCCTGCTCCCGCTCCCGTTGCCATGAACCCCCAGAGCCCGAGGGTCACCGTTTCCCTGTGGGACCAGGATGACAATGCTCCAGTCCATACGGTTGAACGTACCTTAGAGGACAGCCCCATCACGGGACGAGGCGGCATCCACTCCGCAGGCGATCTCATCTCCTCGGTCCATGACCCAAGCTTCCACTCGGCGCATCGAGACTCGTTGTACCGCGGGCACAGTGAGTCGACCGCGCGACGGGGCGGACTTGATCCCTGGAACCGTCCTTCGGATGAGGTCACCAGCATCAACGAGGTGATGACGCGACGAAACGTTGAGGACCGGAATCGAGAGGTTGGAAGGTGGCTTTCTGGTGACCTCAACCATGTATCCGCGCCGCGGGAGAAGTCTGCCGAGGAAATCCGGACCCTTGAGCAGCCGGGCTACGACAGCGACGATGGCGTTCCTTTCGGCGACGCAACGGAGAACCGATACGTCCCCGGACAGACCTACTACCAGGAAGGGAGTGGCGGCCAGATGAATGACGTCGACCGCGACATCATCGCGGCGAATCGCAACTGGGCGGACGCTCCCGTGCTCCACCAAATCACTATGGGAACTCCCGGTAGATGCCAGCCGCAATCATCTCAAGCGGCCATTGAGAGATTCGAGAGACTGTGCCGCGACACCGACTCCATAATCTCCAGGTCGGCGACCTGGGGCACTCGTCGGCGAAGCCATCCTAGCGTCTTGGACCTGGACGTCGAAGGAGTCACGAGCGGGAGCTTCTTGAAGAAGCTGTCCCTCAGTCGGGGTAGCGGCGACAAGAGTAACAAGTCGGGAAGCTTACTGAGGGATCTTCGGGGCCTGGTCCGGCGACCGAGCGCCAGTTCCCTACGGAAACGTTCCCGCAGCCGCTCTCGCTCCCGCGGTGCCAAGGATGCGGAGGGCCAGTACCGGCCGGACGACGACCAGCAAGACAAACAAGACGGCACACCACAGCCGTCTCCTGCATCTCGAACGTCGAGTTGGGGCAAGAAAACGCCCACGCCTAGCATTAATACTACGCTGGCCAATATGGCCCAACACTTTGCGTCCATCGGGACAACCCATGCACGGGGTGGTTCCATCAGCGGCACAACGCCCATGGCCTCTCACAGGAACAGCCTCACCAGCAGCCTCAGTGTAAAGAACACGCTCAGACGGCCTCGGAGCAAGTCTGAGATCCCCAAACCGTCGGCTGCCGCCGCCCACACGGAAAGCCACCCGAATCTTGTAGGATTGTGGAAGAAGTCTGGCGGCCCGCCGGTGGCGGCTCTCAGCACGACGAGCAACGTCAACGTCAACGCTGACGACGACGACGACGATGACGACGACGACGAGCTCTATGAAGATAATGACATGAAGGCGAACCCCAATATCATCGATGCCATTGCACCCAATTTCGCGGGCTTCCAGCAGCACGTCGTGACCCTAAATCCTGGTTTGGGTGCGACGCACGGCTACTTGGTCGACCGTATTGCTCACCAGCAGATCATAAGATACAAGCATTTGCTGAATGCCAAGATCAAGCATCTTGGTCTCGGCGCCAACTGTGCTTGTGGTCCACTCTGCATTGCGCTGGGAGGATCGGCCAATGTCCTCGATCAAAAGGGGGCCCCCAGAGGAGTAGATTCCCTGTCAACTCGGTTGAATGACCCCAACGAAGGCACGCCGACCGAAGGCGTAATCAACCAGGAGAGCTTCCCTCGGGACATCCCCATGCCCCCGACGCAATACCTGCCGGCCGAGTTCGAGTGCCAGCTTTGCTACCAACGGAAGAAGTCCCAGAAGCCGTCTGACTGGACCAAGCACGTGCACGAGGACGTCCAGCCGTTTACCTGCACGTGGGACAAGTGCCGAGACCCCAAGATGTTCAAGCGCAAGGCCGACTGGGTGCGCCACGAGAACGAGGGCCACCGACACTTGGAGTGGTGGACGTGTGACGTCGACGACTGCCGGCATACGTGCTACCGACGAGACAACTTCCTGCAGCACCTGGTGCGCGAGCACAAGTTCGTGGAGCCCAAGGTCAAGACCAAGGCTGCCATGAAGCGGGATATCGGGATGGAACCAACGTGGCAGAGGGTGGAGCAGTGCCACATTGAGACATCGACGCGACCGCATGAGGAACCGTGCCGTTTCTGCGGCAAGGCGTTCCCGACGTGGAAGAAGCTGACCGTCCACCTGGCCAAGCACATGGAGCAGATCTCCCTGCCTGTGCTCCGCCTCGTGGCAGCCAAGGCGAGGGAACTGGCGGCTGACACGATCATTAGCCCCGTGCAGGATCCTCCGCCGCGGCCCATGATTCCTCTTCCAAACCAGACCACGGCGGCGCAGTACCAGGGCGTTGCCCAGCAGCACCAACATCCGTTCCAGCCCGGCCACCAGCACGTGGGCTACCCCGACCAGAGCAACTTGATGTATCCGGTGATGCCACCAAGCCAGTATCAACAGCGGCAGCGGCAGCAGCAGCAGCAGCAGCAGCAGCAGCAGCAGCCATTCTACGCGCCGCAGTACAATAACATTGGGCAAAGCCTGCAGCAGCCTGCCTTGGGTATCAGTCAAATGAACCAGGGCTATGACCCGAATCAGCGGTTGCAGGGCCTGTCGACCACGTCGGATGCCTTTGCACCGGTCCCTGATTCATACATGCCGATGAACGACAACGAGATTGAGCCGTTCCCGGAGCTCAACGCCTTGGGGCTCCAGAATGTCGGAGATGGGCAGATGGGCGGGCAGATGGGCTACGACGCCGTGATGGACCCGTCGAGTGTCAAGGGAAGCCCGTTTAGCGGGCACGAGTCGCTGTCGAGGTATTCCCACTCGCCGCATCAGAATGCCAGCAGCAACGAAAACCGAGAGCAGACGTGGGAGGAGAGACGCCTGGCGGGCCTCCTCTGAACCAGATGGCTTGTTACGCCCTGGTCCCTTCTTTCACGCTCTGGTTTGTTTCCTCCCCACTTGTTGGTAATCTCTCCCTCTCGTCCAGACCGGGCCTTGTTTTGGAAGATGTGGCGTTGTATACCCTTTCCCACGACGATATTTGTTCAATCCTTGGGGCTGTTTGGGCTGGGATGACGAAACAAGGCTCGCTGTTTTTGCTTGTCGGAGACGGATAGATAGAGCTCATGAATGATGACAGGAGCGATTGGCGCCCGGGGGAGAGACGGAGATGAATGAACAGGCATGGTGCGATGACGTGTCACATTGATGATGAACGCGAGGCACAATTCGGGAGGCTCTTGGCGAGACCAGGGGAGCATGATGGGCCCACTGTTTGAAGATGATTGCAGGTGCTCATTTACTTATTTTTGGATGGTACGAAGTACAAACGTAGGTTATTATCAAATGTACGAGGTAGGAAGCGCAGATACTGCGTGATGGTGGTGTGTACGTCGTCGCCATTGGCATGGCTGTCCGTCGTTCACATTCGCGGCTTGGGCTGGCGGAGCAGGATGCGGCTTGCATGCGTGTCTACGGATAGCTGTGTGTACTAAGGGTGAGGGAGGTACGGAGTAGCGTATTACTCGTAGAGCCGTCATGTGTGGTTCTTTGCATGAATACGGTGGTTTTGGGTATAGTCGCGGCGCGGCGACGACGCATGGTCATGGCCCCCTAGCACTGATCGTCGCCGCAGATGCCACTTCGACGTATCCGCACTTGTACCACGTGGAGAGCCGGCGGCTCTCACCTGACGCTGGCGCGTGTGGGAGAGCAGCTGCAGACACGTCGATTGGAGCGTTGACGTGTTCCTTGTCGCCGTGCTCGAGTCAATTCGTCAGCGCCCCTCTGTTGAGGGCCGTTGGCGGTGCCGTTTCAGGCTGGGCACCAGGATCGACAGGGCCCTGAAGACCCCCGGCGGGTGGCTATTCTGGCCGTGCTGCGGCCCATCGTGGGCCCATTTCGGCAGCCACTCAGGGGGCCTGAACCCTGGACGCGGCGGGCGGCTCCCCCTGGTCCACTGACGATGTTGGATGCCTTTTGCCCGGCGTGATGGATTGCCTCGCCTGCTTGCTTCTCCCGTTCTTTGGCATCTTCGCTTTTCCTTTTTGTCATTGGAGGACAAGGCATTCGCTGCATCTCGGGTTTTCTTTCGGCAGGAAGCCAACTCCTGCCCGTCGTTCGGTTCGAAAACACCCCCTGCGCGGCCCTCACTGGCCTCCTTCCCTCTCTCCCACCTCCTCTGCTCCGGGCACGAGGCTTGAGCATTTTGCACAGGACACGCTCGCTACTTGGCTGCCAGCAGGCGTGATCCCCCGTTGCGCTTTCTTCTCTCTTTTCCCTCTCTCCTTTGTTTCTTCCCATTCTTGACCAGGTTGATCCTCGGCCGCTACAGCCCTGTGGGCACGGCGTTATTCCTCGACTGCCTTCTATCTGTTCTGCAGTCTTTGATCGACTGCTCTCCTCGCACCAGGAAAACGACGCCGCTTAACATTGGGTTTATCGAAACGGCCCTTTGACGCCCTCGGTTGGATATCGCATTCATGCGGGTCGAGTGTCTGGGTTAGCAGCGGATATCTGGCTGCACTTACACGAGGAGAAATCTCGGCCTACGACCGCAACTCGTCGTTTCGTTTCGTCGTCACCAAATCGACGACCGCGGCCATGGCTCGCTCTGACTCGAGATGGAGTATTTGGAAGGGGGTAGTGGTCGTGGGGACGCTGGCGACGAGGGCATGGAGCACCCAGATCCTCCAGACCGACGGCTTCAGCGACTGCGGCACCGATACGAGCATCAAGGTTAACAGGGTCGACATCAGCTACGACAACGACAACAAGACCGTCATCTTTGACGTGGCCGGCTCCAGCGCCAAGGAGCAAAACGTCACGGCCGTCCTCAACGTCACGGCCTACGGGAACCCGGTCTACTCGAACAGCTTCAACCCGTGCGACAAGGCCACCTTTGTCCAGCGCCTGTGTCCCGTGCCCGCGGGGGCCTTTGCCGCCCGGGGGACGCAGCAGATCCCGGCCAAGTTCGCGGACGTGGTGCCGGCCATCGCCTTCCAGGTCCCCGACATCGCGGCCCAGGCGACGCTGCAGCTCAACAGCGTGGCCGATGGCAAGAGGGTGGCCTGTATCCAGTCGCACGTCTCCAACGGCAAGACGGCCAACGTGCCGGCCGTCCAGTACGTCGCTGCTGGCGTTGCCGGCGCCGCTTTGGCGCTGACGGGGGCTTCGGCTGCCAGCGCTGCCCTGTCGGGCGGCGGCGCGGCCTCGGGCGGCGGCTTCGGCACCGTCTCCCCCAGCTTCACCGAGGTGTTTGGCTGGTTCCAGGGCATGGCCATGAACGGCATGCTCTCGGTCAACTACCCGCCCGTGTACCGCAGCTTCTCCAAGAACTTTGCCTTTTCCACCGGCGTCATCCCCTGGAGGGGGCTCCAGTCAGCCATCGACGGCTTCCGGGCCAGGACTGGCGGCAACCTCACCGAAGACAACGTCGACTACCTCCAGAACGCGACGCTGGTCTTCCCGGACGGCTCGACCCACAACCCGAACCAGGGCCTCTTCAAGTTCAAGCGAGCCCTCGACGACTTCTTGACCCTCGCCGCCCGCGACATCCAGACGTCCATCAGCGAGGCTCCCCCGAGGTCCGGCGCCAACTCGACCCAGACCTCGTCCAACTTTCAGCACACCGTCAAGGGCATCCAGGCCTATGCCGAGCAGCTCGCCGTTCCCAAGTCTGACATCTTCATGACGGCACTGCTCGTCGTGGCCATCGTCATTGCTGCCATCGTCGTGGGCCTTCTGCTGGTCAAGCTGGTCCTCGAGGTCTGGGCCCTGTTCCGCAGCTTCCCCCAGTCGCTCGCCGGCTTTCGCGAGCACTACTGGGGATCCATTGCCCGCGCCATCACCTCCCTTATCCTCGTCCTCTACGGCATCTGGGTGCTCTACTGCGTATTCCAGTTCACCCGCGGCGACTCCTGGGCCGCCAAGACCCTCGCCGGCGTCACCCTCGTCATCTTCACCGGCATCCTCGCCTTCTTCTCGTGGAAGATCTGGAACGCGGCCAGGAAGCTCGAGCAGACGCAGGGCGACGCCAGTGCCCTATACGAGGATAAGAAGATATGGGTCAAGTACTCGCTCTTCTACGAGTCCTACAAGAAGAACTACTGGTGGCTGTTCGTTCCGGTCATTGTCTACATGTTCGCCAAGGGCTGTGCGCTCGCCGCCGCCGATGGCCGCGGCATGGCCCAGTCCATTGCGCAGCTCGTCATTGAAGGGCTGATGCTGATCCTGCTGCTCTGGAGTCGGCCGTACGAGCGCAAGGCTGGCAACGTCATCAACATCGTCATCGCCGTCGTGCGTGTACTGTCCGTTGCCTGCATCCTGGTGTTTGTCGAGGAATTTGGCATCAAGCAGACGACCCAGACCGTTGCCGGTGTCGTCCTGATCGCCGTGCAGTCGGCCCTGACGGGCGTCCTCGCCATCCTCATTGCGTGGAACGCCTTCAACGCTTTGTGCAAGGTGAACCCGCATCGGAAGCGTAGAAAGGAGATGGGTACGCTGAGCCATACCGCCGTGACACTTGACAGCTTGTGGCTGACTCGATTTATGCAGAGAAATTGCAGCGCGACTTGGACAACCTCACGCCGCTCGACGCCCGAAACTCGCTGCTCCTCGACCGCCCCAACACCGGCGCCCAGGGATCCATGTTCTCCGTCTCGAGTGACCTGAAAGAGAAGTCCACGAGCCGCCGCTCCGACTCCCCAGGGCGATACCACCCAGAGGGAGACGCCCTCCAGCCGCCCGTCGCCCCGTCCGGCGGGCCGCTGTACCGGTCGCTGACCCGGGCGACGCCCGACGACGGGACGCAGAAGCTCATGGACGACGCGGCGCCCGTCGGGATGGGAGGACGGCAGCCGCTGCCGCCCAGGGAATACGGCAGCCCCTACGGGCAAGGATACGGAAACGAATATGGAAATGGGGGATATGGGGGCATGACGTCGACATATAGGGGCCACGTCCCGGGGAACGGAGGCGGTGCCGGCTAAAGCTGGAGGGAGCTCGCTGATTAGCATCACACCCGAGTTTTCCCCCTTTGGACATTGACTTGCGTCTGGTCATGGCCGCCCCTGGTCATACACAAGGAGAAGGGTTTGCATGTTAGCGCTTGCATGTAGAGCGTGGGCTGGGTGGCGTTTTGTCTTATTGTAATCGGATACATCTCGAGAATGCGAATGCCATATGTACATGCAGGCAAGCTGTCGTGGGGCCCGCCACATTGAATGTTGCTTCTCGGCCGCATCCCCAGCAGGGGCCACATTGCGGATCCGCTCGTTCAAGGGCAAGAGGGGGAGCACGAGTAATATGGACCGGTTGGTATCTGCACTGGATGGACCGCAATGCTTGAAAACAAAAAAGACCTACCTAGCATTAAACGAGCCTGCGGCTCCGCCCAAGCGCTCTATGTGGACAGTGCAAGACACGCCTCAACCGCCAATCCAACCCTGCGCGAGGTCAGCACCTGGCCGTGAGTTCGGCACCGCTCGGAGAGGGCGCGGCGTGGGCGGCTGCAGACTCACCTCCCCTCCTTCTGGTAAACAACATCGCTGATGACTTCTCTATCCAGGTCCGGGAACATGCCGGCCAGCGTCTCGACGACGTTTGCGTGCTCGGCGCGCTGCAGGCGCTGAGCCTCTGCCGCTTCGGCGCTGGCCTGCCGGGCGGCGGCCTCCTCGGCGGACAAGGCGTGCCTCGACGGCGGCAGCCCCGAGTCGTCTCCCGTCCCGCCTCTGTCGTGGCGCCGGGGCAAAAGGTCAGGCGGAGGCGGCGACCGCGGCGCGCTGCCGGGGCCGGCCGACGACGAGCCGGCCTCGTCGGAGAATATCCGCCCAATGGTCGAGAGCGGCTTCTGGATCGTTCTCAGCAGGCCCGTTATGGCCGCCCCGTCCTCTCTGGGCTCGCCCTCGTTCGACGAAGTTGACCGCCGGGGAGTCAAGTCTGTCCCATCCACCGAGGGCCTGGTGGCGGCCTCGCCAGGCCTCTTTTCGTTGAACGTGGCTTGCTGCGTTATGACAGGAGAGATGGCCTGGTGCTTCTCCGCAATCGCCGACACCGCAGCCTCCACGTTCCTCTCGAAGTCGTCGTCGGAAATGGTCAGCGACGAGCGATCCATGTTCTCAACGAACTGTATGGCCCCCATCTTCCCGCGCGTCAGCGTAGCTCCGCATGGCATGCAGGGGGCGACCTACAAGGGAGGAGAGGTAGTAGCCGGCTTCGCCCCCAAGCTTCTCCTGGTTACGGAACCGTAGAATGTATTGGACATTAGACACTAAGTGTTCGGGGTTCGATTGCAAAACAACGTATATGAGCAGGGGCATGAAGGAGTCGGCTGACGAGTCCGACTGGTTGTGCTTCAACAGACCTGTAGTTGTTAGTTCCGTCCGGTCCGTCGACTCGTTCCGTGAGCGGCATACCAAAAATGACCTTGGAGCAGTTGAGGACGCAAATAATCTTGTCCCGCGGCGCCCTGTACGACTTGATCTTCAGGAGCTCTGGAAAGACTGGTCAACCTCGTTTCTTCAGAGCAGAGCAAGGCACGTGCGAGACCAACCTTGTTGCGCCAGTTTCAAGAAGCGGCGCCCACTCTCGCCAACCGGAGGGATATCCAAGTGGTCTTCTTTCACCCATCCGTAAATGTTAATCTTCTGCGTTAGGATGTCGTCGCGCTCGACGTCTTCCTGGTGCTGGCCTCGACGGCCCGGTCCCATGGGCATATCCCCGCCTCTCCTCTTTGGTTTGGCCCCGGGGATGGGTTTGGGAGGCGAAATCGCCGGCGAGAACGTCTGCGTGTATAGCCTGTTCATGACCAGCTTCTCCATGCCCTCGCGGGCGTTGTCGAACTCGGCGTCCGACACGTCCCTCCACACCTCGCACTGCACCATCTTGTTGGCGATGAAGGCCAGGAAATCGCCAATTATCTTGACTTGCTCGTGAACCATCCACTGCCGCTTGCCAAACTCCGACAAGAACGACTTAAGATATCTCGCCACGGGGTCGGCCTTTTTGTTCCGCAGCTGCTCCAAGAACCGATGAAAATCAAACGGCAACGCCGGCTCGGGCTCGGGCTCCGGAGGCGGGGGCCGGTGGATGGGCAGTGGAGGAGACGTGGGAGACGTGACAGTGGAAGGCTTGCGGTCTTCCTTGGGTCGCGGCGGGGTTCCAAAGGCGCCGTCTTTGGGGGGCACAGGAGGCCCCTGGTCTTCTGCGGAGCGGTCCTTGGACCTGACGCTCGAGGGGGACGAGGCCGACACGCGCAGGGCGTTGAAGTCTTGCAGCTGGGCGGAAATGGATGGCGTCAGGGGCTCCAGGCTTGACTTCCGGGGCGGATGCTGCATCGAGCCGCCCAGTATCGGGGAGGCAATCTCCAACCTAGGGCTCATGACTTCCTCTTCGCCGGGGCCGCCGCCAGCCTCGCTGAACTGCTCCATGATGCTCTGGATCTCGGAGCGGGAGCCGCCATCCTGCTCGTCTTCACTGGCTTCTCGCTTGTCCTCGTCTGAGCTCGACGGCGAGTGGTCATCGGAGCGATGCGACCTGGCGTTGGAGGAGCTTCGAGAGGGCGGCTGCGAGGTCATGGGCGTGGCCGGTGTGGGGTCGACGTAGCTGGGCGGGTCGGCGGCGAGATATTGTGCCTTGTTGTCGTTGAGGGTCTGGTCGAGGGCTTTGATCGTGGCCACCGACGAGGCCATGTTTTCTGACAGCTCCAGCTCGGGCGCCGTCAAGGGCTCGGCGACGTGCTTGCCCTTGACTGGCGTAGAGGGACGCAGCGTATCGCGGGCGTCCTGTGCCTGTGGCAGTGGCTGCAGGGTCTCTGTGTCCGCCAGCGTGCCGCGGTCGGGCTCGGTATGATCGCCGTGGCCGCGGCCCGCTCCAGTCGTGTCCGTAGCCGAGGCCATCGAGGGCTGTTGGTCGCCCGACCGCCCGGCGTCGTCGTGTTTGTGCTTGTCCTCTTCTCCACCAACAGGCGCATCGCCAGCCGCCGCGGGCGCCTGGGCCTGGGCCTGGGCCAGTGCCTGGACAGCCGTCACCTCGGCATCCGTCTGCGTCGGCAGCTTGGTCTCGCCGCCAGGCGGGCTGGTGTTAACCTCGTGGCCCGTCGGCTGCTCCGGCGGAGACATGCACGTCGTCGTCGTCGTTCTGCTAGCCGGGGCTGTGCAGCGGGAGGAGTCGTCGAGCTCGGAGGAGGTGTTGGGGCTGGAGCTGGAGCTGGGGCTGGGGCTGGAGGTGTCGCTCGTCGACGGCGTCAAGGTCAAGGCGTACGGCTTCTCATCCACTCGGATCGGGCCCTGGAGAGGCGCTGAGATTGAGGGAGAGGCGTTTGGCAGCTGTTGCTGTTGTCAAAGGTTATTAATGTCAGTCGAAGAGGAGGTGTCTCAGGCTGTGACGAAACGCGGCGGTGCAGTGGCTTGTAGAGCGCTATAACTGTAGTGAGCTGCGGCGGCGGCTGTCGGCCGACGGGCTGTAGCCTAGCCGTTGGTGGTGGCATCAAGATCTGCCACCTACGAATCGCCACCATCCCACATATTATAAGTGGAATGATTGTTGGGCGAGCCAACCTCAATTTATGTCAAAATTTTGGTTGGTTCATGAGTCTATGAAACATCTCAAGCCCCGGCTCCTTAGCCATTGGCCACAACGCCTCCATTGCAGTGAATTGTCTGACACCGACATACGCGCCATCGCTCGAAGCCAAGAACACCACGCAAGTCGCGACTTCAGACGGCTGCGCAGGTCTACCCATGGGACTCGTATACTCCTTTTGCGCCCTGTCGTTGATCGTGGCCAAGATGAGCGGTGTCCAGACTGCGCCACGTCAGTGAACCACATTGTACATTGCAGACGGAAGCGCCAAGACTCGCCGGGCCCCGGCGCAACTGCGTTCACTCGAATGCCCTTTGAGAGCACTGGTTGCTCAGGCCACGCGTGAAGGAGACTACGGCCCCCTTGGTGGATGTGTAGTCCAGCAGGCCCGGCCGGCCGATGTACACGTTGATGGAGACGTTGACGATGGTTGACCCGGACTTTATATGCGCCAGAGCATATCTGGACACCTAGAACAAGGCGTGTATGTTGGTGTTGAGTGCACCCATTCGTCTCCCGACAAGTCGGCAATGTTTGCGAGCAAAATCCATAGCTTTTATTGTGCCATGCGCCGTGTCGCTGACCTTTTCGTCGATCGATGACGCCGTGAGACCTCGGCCGTCGACAATTATGATCACAACTTGCGAGGAGTGAGCTCCAACTTGCCCAAGCCTGGTCTGTGTCAAATTCTGCGCATCCGCGCGACCCTCAAGGATTTAAATGCTCGAGTGATGCCCGACGTTCCAGAGAAGCGGCTTCTGCATGTCGTCGACTCGTAAAGGCAGACCGGCTTCAACATAATGCCAACGGATGTCGTACGAAGTAGTAGCTCGCATGAATCTCAACGTTCTCGTGGTAAATATGATAAATTATACTCGCCTGCTGGTGCCCTCGAACATAGCTGCAACATGGACCATTCAGTGCCGCACCGTGACGAGTAGTGATCCCGGCGCCCCGACAAGCGTCAGCCGGCTTCCGCTCCGAGACACGGCCCCACAAAAGCCCGGTTCGGCGCAGGATCCGGCCCAGTCCGGTGGTCGCCAGACAACAAGGCGTGCGAGGCAGTAGGGTACTTTCCGTTGCAAATCCAGGCCCTGCCTCGTGCGCTGGTCATTGAATCACTGCATCTCAAGGCTACATGCGACGAACCCGTAGTAATGCTCGAGATCGGACGACAACACCTATGAGTGGCTTGACGACCTCGTGAACAGCTTACGGACACGCATGGTCGGGGCCATGCAGTCATTCTGAGCGGTGAACAAACAAACTGATCCACCTGAACCGAACGCCGCATGAACGCTGAATTACGGTGTATATGCCATCGCCATGCCCCGACAGCCTCGGTGTTCGACTGTCCGTGAATTTCAGAGGCAGTGAATCAATGCAGTCCCGAATCTACACCCGGAAGGGCAAATCGCCTCCCCCAGTTTAAGGCGCGTTCGCCTTCCAACCTACCATTCAAGCTTTCCTCCTTCCTCTCCCTAATTTCCGGGCATCAACAACCCAGAATCGATCAAAGATGGCAGGCGGAAATGGCATGCCGCTCTTCTGGGTCCAGCTAGCCATGCTTATCCTCTGCCTCATCTTCACTAGCTTGAGGGTGTACGTCAGGGCCTTCATGGCCAGGTCCTTTTCCGCTGACGACTGGACCATTGTCCTTGCATTGGTAATATTCTCTCATCCTTCCCAGCTCCAAGTCCAGACCGAGACTGAGGCCCGTCGCAGCTTATATTCATTGCATCGAGCTGCATCGGCATTCGTGGAGCCACCGCAGGGGCCATGGGCAATAGCCAAGGCCACCATTCGCCCGAGAAGCTCATGGCGTCCTTGAAAGGCATCTATCTCTGCGAGGTGCTCTACCCTCCCCTGTCGTTGGGCATCAGAGTGTCAGTGTGCCTGTTCCTCCTGAGGATCGTGACCAAGAGGGTTCACAAGTGGGTCATTTATATCCTTCTAGCTGTCGTCTCCACAGCGTCGGTCGGCCTCCTCCTCGCCACGATATTCCAATGTGTCCCCCCTTCGTTCTTTTGGAATCAGGTGAAGCCGGGTGCAGAAGGATATTGCATCGACCAACGGACGGTGACTTCTGTTGCCTTTGCGCACGGGTCTGTCTCTGCGTTGTCGGCCTGGATTGTCGGCCTGCTCCCGGTCGTTATCCTGTGGAATGTGCGAATGGACAGACGCACCAAGGTCACCGTCACCGCTCTCTTGGGCATGAGTATCTTGTGAGTGTCCAGAAGATAAGCTTTACCTCAGGTCGGGGCATGCTAATCGAGTCCGTCCAGCGCCGGGATTATTCTCATCGTCCGAATGACAACCTTGACGCGCCGCGAGTTCATGTCTAAGGACTTCTTTCCCGCAACCATGTATGTGATTCGGAAACAAGGCGTCCTTGTCCATCTCACTTATCCCCGTTTTCAGGAAAACCGCCCTTTGGTCCATGATCGAGCCAAGCGTCGGGATCATTGCCGCGTCTCTGCCTACCTTGCGCCCTCTCTTCAAAAAGCTGGGCCCGACCATCTCCCGAGCAAACAAAGTATCGACTTCCATGCACGGAGGCGCCAACAACCGCTCACGGGCGCTGGAGTTGAAGCCCCATTGGTTAGAGCTGACGACCTGCGACCCCCACGACGAAGAGCTCGGGATACGTGACAGCGAGGGAAACAAGCGGGCATCAGTGACGTGGAGAGAGATTTCCATGTGGAATACTTGTATTGAGCGAGGCAGTGACGCGCAGATGCCGCCTCCCGGAGGGATCCGCATTCATACGGCGATTGTGGTCACGTCAACGCCGCGAGGCTCGGCCGTGTAGAGATATCAGCGTTCACCACGGCAGGACATTTGATACATCAGACATTGCCACCAGAAATATTCGGACGCCAAGCATCAGGGCCCGAGCCGCAGTGCGATTGAATAGAGCAAAGATAAGCCGATGGGTTCGCACATTAGGATGCCCCGTAAAGGAGGGGAGCTTGGAGGATCGACCGAATGGCTTTGCATGTCGATGCACTGAAATAGTTCACAAGGGAACATATGCTAAACAAGAAAGCCCCATGTGTCCATAGACTTTGACATATCATACTTTGCTGTACAAAGGATACTTACTGTCCAGGCGCGGCACACGGCCGTCCGTCTCATCCAGCCGTCGACTCTCGATACCACAATATTCGATGCGGCCGAGCACGGCCAGCCCGACAAGTCGCTATTATGACGTGTGTGAAGCAAATCAAATCCTCCCCGTGTGTGCCGAAACGCCAGCGCCCAAGTTGTCTTTTGTCTATCGACCGAGCATTACAAGGCGATGGCGCCTCTTCGGTTCTCGCGGACGTGGAGCAAACCCTGGAGGCCGCAGAATACGAGGAATACCTGCATGGCGTCAGCTCGAAGTCTTTTCGGGGCGGAAGAAGTCTGTTTGTCTGGCGACGTACGGCGTAGACTATGACGGCAGTGAAGATGGTCCCGGAGACTGCCTTACCATCAATCGGGTCGTCGCGGCTGCCGACAAACTCCTCGTGGTCGCTGCGGTAGAGGCCGCCGAGGATACTGAGGATTATGATGGCAAAGACGGAGATGACCGTGCTGCGGCGCTCGATGTCAGTTCATACCTGTCTTGCGGATGACGGAGGGGAGCCAGCTCATGCCAACCGAGCGGGGGCCGACGTACCACGACCATGCGTGCATAGCACTGACGACGGGCTTCATGATGGGCGGTTGGTGCGCGGGGTCGACGGGGAGCGGGTGGTTCTGGAGCTGCCGTCGAATGCAGGCGGTGGATGGTGAAGCAGTGCACGATGGTTGTCTGCAGGCGGCTCGAAGGCTGTCATGACGTTGACGAGTGGACTTACGCTCGCGGCGCTTCTTGCCTGAGCGATAAGGCTTAGCTAGCTACGGCCGTAAGCCGTAAGCCACAAGCGCAAGCCATAAGCTGCAAGCCACACGAGACCCGGCCAGCCACTGATCGCGCCACATCTCAACGCCCTGGTCAGCACTAGTTTCCCTCCGACCGGACGAGCCCGAAACAAGGATGAATCCTTCCAAGCAGCCCTGAAGAACGCTACCGAGCCGACGTGCCGCTCGCAGAGGCACTGAACACGTCGAACGTCGTCGAAGGCTCCAGGGAGGCGCAAGCGCGGCGACCAGAGCCTCCAGCGAGTCCAGCCGCAGTGGATCGTGAGACGCGAAACGAAACAGACAAGCGGTTTGCTGTCGGGACTCGGGAGATGCGCCCGCGGCCGCTGGCTCCTGAATTCCCCGATTGACGGGACGCGTTTCGACGAGGAACCTACCGCCGATCTGCCCCGTTTCACGGCACCGAACCGAACGCATGAGAGGCTGTGATGTCAACAGCCAAGGCGCTCTACTCGTATTACTCGTACCTACACACCAACGACGCTGGGCCTGGGCGCGGCAAGGTCGACGCGCAGTGGTTTGCTATGGACGACGTCGCACCGCTGCAACTGCCGGCACCACTCGTAATTTCACTTGGTTCCGTCCTCGGCTGCACGACTGGGCACAAGGCAACACGCTCGGAACTACGATACGAGCAGTTCCTGGCCTGCTCAAAGCGTGTTGGCGGAAGATTAGAGGAGGATTAGAGGATGCGGCGTGTGCGAGGACGCTGACATGTTGGCGCCGACATCACTCGTCGATTGGTGGGAGCAGCCGATCCCAGGCTTGGCGGCAACCGACGGCCCCTGTCTGTCGGTTGAAACGCTGGTGATGGGCCGACCATGTCCAGGGTGCCCTTGGACGACAATCCCGCCACGGACGATCCGGGGTCGTGCAAGGGGGGCCAGGGCTGTTTGCCCGCCAACGAACGACGGCGCTCACATGCCGGTGTCGTCTACGAGTACTTATAGCGATGCCACCTGCTGTGCGAGGACACAGTCCGTGCCTGAGATTGCCGTCCGTCCTCCATCTCTGCTCCTGACGCTCGTTTGTGTTGCACAGAGCAACCGCCTCGATTCACGGCACCGGAACCTCGAGTCATCCCATGCGCCATCACCTGTCTGCCTGCCACCGACCTGCGCTTTTATACCCTCCTTCGTTTATTTTATTACTCCTCCAACAATCTTCCTGTGTTGTCCGAGGAAGCCCACTCAGTCAAGCCTGTCCGCCAAACCCTAGACCAGCCACGCTCGATACTTGCTTACAGCAACCTCGTCCGACGATAACACTGCGGTCGGTCGCTCATTGAAAATGCGCGCTCAAGCAATCCTCGCCGTCCTCTCGGCGGCTGTGGCAGCACAGACTGCCTCCCAGGACGCCACGCCAGTCACCGGCAACCCCCCCGGAGTCGTGTACAAGGCCACACTGCCAGACACGCCGTTCTTCTCCCAGGCGGCCCTCGAGGGAAACATCAAGGGCTCAATCTCTGCCCAGTCTCCTCCCGATGGAAACGGCGTCAAATTCACCGTCCACTTTGAGAACTTCCCCAAAGACGGTGGCCCCTTCTGTAAGTCGCCTGCTCGCGATGCCGAAAGGCTTGGTGCATCCCGCCCGACGGAGCTGACCACATGCAGTGTATCATCTACACGTTAACCCTGCCTTCGACGGCAACTGCACAACGACCCTGGCCCACCTGGACCCCTTCAACCGAGGCGAAAAGCCGCCCTGCGACGCATCGGCCCCGGCGTCGTGCCAAGTCGGCGACCTGAGCGGCAAGTATGGCAAGATCTCGGCGGACCCCTTCAGCGCCGAGTATGTCGACCCGTTCGCCTCGCTCAAGGAGGGTGACGCGGCCTTCTTCGGAAACAGGTCGGTTGTGATTCACTACGCCAACACGACGCGGTTGACCTGCGCCAACTTTGTCAAGGTGGAGGTTCCGGTTTCGTCTGGGTGCTCCGACCAGCCGCCGGCCTCTTCGTACCCGGCGCAGGCCCCGAACGGCACGGGCAGCGTTACCCCTTCCCAGAGCGTCGTGCCTGTCTTGGCCTCTGCCATGACGAATGCTGCATCGCTCCCACTGATGGCTGCGGCTGCGGTTGCTGCTTTGTTTGCACTCTGAGGGGCGGCAGTTAGTAATATACTGTCTTGTGATGTGTCAATGCGCTTGGGAGTCGGTGTGAACTAGTCCGATCGGGGACTCCTGCACGAATTTTGTACTCTAGTCATCAGGAGAGACGGGGGATGGAGAGAGTCATGAATCACCAGTCTCATAGCAAGCAGTCCCGCAAAGGGCAGAGCTGCAATTCCAGGCAATGGCAGACTTAGGCGAGACGCATGACGAGCACAGACTCCGCTGCCGTCGCCTGTAGCGACTCGCTCACCTACTCTTCTGGGCTTGCGGCCAGCCTCAAGAGGCAAGCAGCACACGCCAACAACGTGCAGCCATGTGTCGCAGCACCTGAGCCCTCTCAAGTGAATGCTTTGTCCAAGCAGGCTTGACCTCGTCGCGCCGCAACTTCCACCGACGTCACAATTGGACCCGCACGTGATTGGCCTGCTACTGACGGCTCGACGACTGCGAACAGCTGTTCACCCTTCCAGCCTGTTCTCTCAATCCAATTCAGGGAAAAAATTATTCTGGAGCCATCACAGTCTTTTCGCGCAGCCATCCTTTTCTTCAGCATACCTTGATACCTTCTGCCTTCTACCTGTCCTCGCTCGCTGCCCCGATGCCCTCGATTTGCTGCCCCACGTTCCATCTTGGCTCAACCTGCGACGAAATATCCCCGGCTGTCGCATAACGACGCGCGCCTCCAGCCCCGGCGGGCGATCCGCGAGCGGCCGCGGGAGAGTCCACCATGGCAAAGAAGAAGAAGGGCAAGCAGCCGTCGGCGGCAGGCGACGACCTCGGCGACGATGGATCGCTGCCGTCTCCCACGCCCACCGCAGCGCCTCCCACGCCCACCGCAGCGCCTCCCACGCCCACCGCCGTGCCTCCCACGCAGCAAGCGCAGCCGGGCAAGAAGGGCTCCCAAGCTCCCAAGGATGCATCACAAGCACCTTCATCTTCATCGCTAATTATTTGTCGCAACAAGTACGTCGCCATCTCAAGAATGTGCACTGTAACGTTCCCCATGCTAACTCGCACCTGTTGCAGGCACTGGCGTCACATTTCCTCCTTCCACGGCGCCTGGCTCCAGATGCCCATCGAGATTCTCGAGACCATCGCCAACATAAACTACAACACCCCGCGTCCCCGCCCCGTCGACCCCGCCGTCCTCTTTGACATCATCAAGATTCGCAAGAATGTCGACGAAGCGTCCGACTTGGCCGTCAGAGCTGCCAGCGACATGGCCTCTTCGACCCTGTCGAGCGTCAGTGGCGGCCTGCCGAGTCTGTCCTCGATGAATTCCTACGGACTGGTCCCCGGGGGCCACGGCGTCAAGTTGAGTCGCGAGAGAAGGTTTCGTATGCGAGAGCTGGCAAGCCAGAAGCTTGCCCGCGCGTATCGCTTGGACGAGATAGCTTGCAGCGTGGCCACGATGCAGGGCGCGTCGACCCTCGAGGACATTGCAGGTTTGGTGCTCCAGCGCAACCCTACGGACCCTGACGCTAAATATGTTCACTTTTTCCACGAAAAGATTCCGTCGCGGCAGTTGGCCGAGTCGACGAGCCTGCAACCCCTCATGGATGTCATGACCGTTAGGACCGGACAACCCGAGGTGCTCCGGACTCTGGCCACGGTCAAGGTCTTCAAGGATGACTTGGAGGGCGCCGCCCAGGATCTATCGGATGCCATTGCATTGTCCAGGTTTCGTGGAGAGTCGCATCGGCCCGGTGCTGACAGTATGCCAGTACAGCAGCCACAGGGCAGCAGGAGACGGCCGCTGGACGTGATACTGTCTGAAGATGATCAGCCAAGCGGCCTTGAGTCCCAGCTTCTGTTTCAGCGCGGCTGCGTCTACCTTGGCATCGCGACCCTATGCGTGCCAAACGGCATGCCCGCCCAGGAGGCGGCCGAGGGTCATGCTGCGAATGAAAGCTCGGGGGAGAATACTAACGACGGTGCAAAACAACACCCCAAAAATACCCCAGAGCTGGCCGCACAGGCCGAATCGCGAAAGTATGTCAAGACAACGGCGAAGCGAGCCATCCGAGACTTCATGGCCTTCCTCTCGCAGTTCGAGTACACGCCAGACTTACCCGTCAAGCTTAACAAGGAATTCAGTGAGCGCGTGCTCCTCGCTTCGCAGGGCATGCGCAACCCTCGATGCTCGGATGCGAACAGCCCGACGGAGCCGCACACGGTCTACGTCGTGTCTGACCTGTTCGCTGCGGTGCCGCCGCCGAACCTCCCGGAATTCCCGACCAAGGACGTGCTTAAGCGTACGCCAACCGGGCCTCCGAGCACCACTTGCGAATGGGTGACGTTCCATCCGCTCCTCACCGAGGCGTTGCACTGCCTCCTGCTCTGCCATTTCCTGGCTCAGACTTCGGCCAAAGAAGTCCAGCGCCATGCCTACATGGTCGCTCGCCTGGTCAGGCTGTGCGACGGGTATCCTGTATTTCAAGCGAGCAGGTCCCCGGCACGGGGTGACTGGGTCGAGGTTCTCCGCAGAACCAAGGACTGGATGGACCTTGGGTCTAGCTGGGAGGTTCTCTGTTTCCCAGCACCGATTCCGGTATATGACCCTCCCCCCCAGACGTCGTCTGCCACGCCCAACTCAGCTCGGGCGTCTGCCGCTGCGGCTCTCGCCAACACCAGCCCCCCTGCCGCCGTCCAGGGCCAGGACAAGTGCACAAATGCGCGCACGAAGCAAGCCCCTATGCAGAAGGGGCATGAGCATGAGAATGACCAGTACGCGAGCATCATGGAAGACAGGGCCGCCATTGACGCTGCCATCGCCGCCATGAAGACGGCCGCCAAACGTGGTGGCGATATGTCGTCGACCGACGCACTCGCCGGCGCCGGGTTTCCTCCAGGGTTCCCTCCAGGTCCGGTCCCTGCCAACATGGACCCGTCCCTGTTCTGGGGCGGCGACGACGGCCTCCCCACGGCGTCGCCTCGCGCGGTGTGCATCGCAGAGTGGGTGCTGAAGGCTCCCATCGTGACCGGCACGAAGCGAAAGAGGCGCGTCAGGAAGGGCGGCACCAGCGCCGAGGTAGACAAGGCCGCCGAGGACCTCGGCAAGGTGGATCTGGGGGAGCGCGTCCTTGACGACGACGCGTAGGCTCAGTTGCGATGTCTGCTGCGGCCGCAAGTGATGGATATATCCATACTAGCGAAGTTTTTATAACATTGTCAGGAAAAAGGGATACGGATACGGAATACCGAGCGTGGAACTGGAAAACACTCAAGCCGCACGTCGTGGCGCATGTAGAATACCCGAAAATAATATGTCATGACTGCACAGCTGGTGGAGATTTCGCGATGCTATGGTACATCTGCCGTTACGGCAAGTCTCCCTCCGTCACATGTTGGCTCCCAGCCGCGATACCTATCCAATCCATCCAAGCCACCAACGCCCAACTTTGCATCCAAAAACACCAAGCATACCTGTCGTGTTTCATGCCCATCCTGCGCCATCGAAACGCCGCCGCCTAGTACCACCTCGCATCCGCCGCGTTGTTCTCCGCGTTCAGGAAGGCGTCGATATCGCCGACGCCCTCCGTCTCCAGCACATTCATGAGCTCCATCTGCTGCGACTGGGTGAGGCTGCCCTGCCTGCCAGGCGGCACGTACGAGAAGGGGCCCATGGTCTCCACGCCGGCACCCATGTTCTGCAGGCCCAGGCCGGTGCCGGGCGACTCGGCAAAGTTGATGGGCATGCTGTCGTTGAACAAGTTGCCGCTCATGGGCCCAAAGTTGTAGGGCGAGATGAACGGCGCGGGGGGCGAGAACCAGTCGGCCGGGCTCGTGGTGGCGGGCAGGGGCCGCTGCTGGGTGCTGGGGTGGTGCGGGCGTGAGGTGGTGAGGGCGGGCACGACCTGAGCGGTATGGATCTGGGAGGGCATGAATTTCTGCGGCGGCGGCAAGTTTGTCTGCACAGAGATGGCGCCGGGGTCGGCTGAGGCGTCCGGCATGCTCGAGGCTTGCTGCGGCATCCCGGGAGGCGACAGCGTGGTGCTCGACGTGGCCGTGGACACGGGTCCCGTTGGAAGCGATTCCGGGGGCGTTGGCAGCTGGTTAGCGTTGTGATCAGACGGAGACGGCACAGTCTGATCCGGCGAGACATTGGAAGGCCCAGGATCCTCTGGCGCGGCATCGCCCGATTGCATGAAGTCGGGCGGAAAGTACGAGAAGCGCCGGCCATTCGAGTCCGTACCCGGGTTGCAGAAGATGGAGTTGGATCGGAACGTCGGCTGGGGCGGAAAGTTGGGATCAAAGGTATATGCGCTCATGGGCTCGGGGGGCGAGTCGAAGACGAATCCAAACTGAGGCGCGTTCAGGAAAGGGGCCTGGCGCTGAGAATTGGCCGACTGCGGCTCCGGCACAGACGGTGGGCTCGCGAAAGAGAAGCCGTCTCGTTGATCGTCTGCTCCTCTAGCATCGTAGCTTTGCAGGCATGCCTTGGAGATGATGCCGTAGAGCTCCGACGTGTATGCGGTGCCTGGCCAGCGCTCCACACACCGGTCCAGACAGAGCAGCGACAGGTTCACCAGGTCCTCGACCTCCTCTCGCGGGTGTGCCTGTCGCACCTCTGGGTACGAGGTGGCCCAGAGAAGAGCGTTCAGGGCCGAGTTGAGCGCCAGCAGAAAGACCCATGTAATGGATACGTTGCCGCTCTCCACTTGCTTCTGCGACTGTTGCAGGACGAATGCTGAACTCTCGAAGCAAATGTTGGCAGCGCGAGGCGACGGCTGAGGGACCTGCGGAGACGGTCTGTACAAGACGGTCCTCATCTGATGATAGAAGCCAGTGAAGCTGCAGTTTCGCGTTAATGTCAATGTTTCAGCTCGGCAAGAGAGCAGCTGCGTACCAGTTTCTGAACCATTGAGGGTTCTCCGGCGACGCGTCCAGCCAGTCCGTCATCCTCTGGTCGACATCGCTGTACCAGGGGTGCAAATCGTTCCTCGGCTCCGCCTTCTTCTTCTCGTACAGCACCCTCCTTATCTCAGCCTGAAATTGCCTAGTCTTGTAAAAGTGTATGGCAGCGAGCTTGCGCTCGCTTGGCGGCGCCGACTGGATCCCGTTCGGCGAGATGTGCTCATCGTCTACGGTAGCGAAAAAGCTGACGTCCAACCGGTCATCGCCCGTGGCAAAACCGCTTGGCCGTCCCATGTGGTATGCAAGGCCAAACTCCATTGTGGCCACGATCCAAACGAGGCGTCGGCGCATGTCGATAGTCTGGGCATCCAAGCCGTAGCCCGTGGCGATTGTCTGCTCATCCGTCAAGCCCTCCTGCTGGCAGATTCGCGTCGCGAGGCCCACGACGTAGTATACCGGTGTCCTCGTGGGTGTTTGCAGCGAGTACTGCCCGACCAGGATCAAGCACTGCAACGTCTTGAGCCCCTTGGGCCGGATGACAGCCTCGACGTGCTGCATGGCAGCCACGTAGTAGCTGTCTGCCAAGCCAGCATACTGTATCTCGAGCTTCTGCAGGCTTATAGCAATGACCATCCGCACGACAAAGTTCCTGTAGGGGTCGCTGTCGCCATTGTATACGGCCTCCAAATCTCTCTCGAAATCCTTCTCATGGAGGACCGGCCAAAGTAGTTGCGCTAGCCACCCAAGTCAGCATCCATTTCCAAAACCGCCGGGCCGCCGTATTCGGAAACCGTCTTACATTGCAGTCTGTAGACCTCGACTAACTTGCTCACGGTTTCACGCTTCGGAAGACTCTCGGCCGGGTGCTGGCTGACCATTGGATAGCTCTTCTTCCTGCCGGCAATTGGGCTCGCCATCTGCATCGACTGCATACGTGCCCGGCTCCTCGCGCGCACTTCGGGTATGAGTTCCGAGATGCGATGCGACTCGGTGTATCGTTTAGCCTCCTCCATGAGCAGGCGGGTCATGGCGATGCCACTGCTCGGCCCCAGGTACCGGGGTGTCTCGTCGCTGGCCTTGAGGCGGATCATGCCCCCTGGTCGAACGATGTCTTCATTGGTGCGGGGATATTCGCTCTCGTCGTCAGTGTACTGTCCAAGCTCCGCCTCGAGAGCCCTGACTCTGTCCTGGAGCTTGATAACATAGTAGCGATTGATCTTCTTGCCCTTTGCGGTGTCGAGGTACTCGCACGCCGACCCGGATCTTTCGCAGGGGAGACAGCGCGGCAGTGCAGGGTCGCAGCGTGTTTTCCTCTGGCACATGGGAGTTAGCAATCATGCGCGTGGTCCTGTCAGAGCGAGGGGCCCGATGTGTCGGGCAGAGATGCTCAAGTACCTGGCGGCAGCGGCAGCAGGCCGTCAGCGTGTGGGCAACACGATATCCAGAGCCGTCGTCATCCGAGAGGTCGTCGTGGACCTGGGGCAGCTTCCGTGGTTGTGCTGCATATCCCTGGTTCTGGCGAGGGGGGACCGATCCCAGGCCCTGGCGGAATATGTGCGCAGGATCCATCTCGACCGCGCAGAATTGCGAGGTAGATTCCAGCGCGTGCGTGGCCGTCGTTGCAAATGGCAGTCAGCTGAGGCGGGCCTTGGAGGGACGTCGGGCTGCTGTCGCAATGGCCGCAACGATGGTTGGGACGAGGGAGGCGGGAGGTCAAGCTCGGAGAGTGCGTCTGTCTGGCTGGCGACTATTGATGAAACTCTGCCGACGGCGGTCATCACCGGAGAGACAAATCGGACCTCCGACAGGACTCCCACCGCGTTCCTGCTAAATTGACGTCGTCCTGTGTCCTGTCGAGGAGCGAAGGTGCCGGGACAAGGCTGGCCTGGCGATCAAGATTCAAGCCCGCATGGACGGCGAGGCGGGCACGAGCCACAGCGTCAATGCGCGCACGGTCTGTGCAGCCGCGCGTGGAGCTGGAGAAGCAGCCGCCTCGCTGCAATGCTGCGTGAGAGTGCTGTTCGCTGCGGTGGAATGGATGGAAGTTCGCCGGCGCGGAGTCTGGCTGGCGACGGGCAGGGCAGGCGGCATCCATCGCAGGCATTTTGCACAGCGCTAGCGGGGCGAGCACACGGCAACGGCCCTGCCTTAGCGGGCTTTTTGCTCGCAACAGTTACTTCGTAGCAGGCTTAACAGGCCTGACCGGCCTGACCGGCCTAACCGCCTGAGGGCGTACAGTTGACAGCCCGCCACGCTGGGGCCGCTAGGGGGAGCGTTGCAGATCGGAGGTCTCGGGCTGGTGCGACGTCAAGCTTGAGATGCATGGTCGGGGCCTCCGAAGGCGTCCATGCGCGCATCTAGAACGAGTGGCTCCGTGGTCCATGACGGGTCTGCGTGGGTGCCGCATCCACAGCCATGAAACAGATATCCCCTTTGCTTGGAGCAGCGACAGTCATCCATCATTGCACCACGGCCAAGCCTGAGAGAGGCTTCGGTAGACGGCGAGGTGGAGATGGCAAAAGCCTATTCCGAGCCTGCTCGTCATGGAGATGCGGCCAATCGTCATTGGCCGTACCGATCCAGGTATGCTCGAGCTCTCCTCGCCGCGGCTTCAGCGGTGGACGCCACAGCAGAACGGCGTGCTGTAGCGCTTCTTCACCCGGGGCTGTCCAGCAGCTTCCTTCCGCGTAGGGCGCAGACGCCTCAGATGTCCACGCCTTCCTGGACGCGTCTCCTCCTCCCCCGTCTTGCAGCACCATCAGCATCGTCGTCCAAGCCTTCGGCCAACCGACGGTCGCCGCCGCACTGCAATAGCAACGTGGCCGACGCCATCGCATCGCACACGCACGCGCGCGAGTACGCTCGAGTACATGGGCCTTGTTCCCTTGCTGTTGCCCGTCCGTCACATCACAACTGACACCCCACCTGGTGCGCCGCGAGCTCCATCCCACAACCCGCACGAAGTACCTGCGACCACGAGCTCCATCTCTATCCGCTCGTCTCCGGCGACCACGCATTGCCGGGGACCGTCTCACCGGTGCTGCGAGTATTTGGGCGACGCTGGTTGTGAACTTGTGGCATCGCAGGCAGAGACATCGATGTTTGCCTCCCCGTCTCCGGCTGCAGGGCATACTAATCGCTCATAGCGCTAGCAATTGATACCGACAGCTACCTAGGCTGAGTCCAGCATCTTATCTGCCCATTGCGTTGCGCAGCTTCTGTGGCGATCCAGCTCGCTAGCCACATTCGAATCGACCAGCCATCATCCAGGTCACGACTCGACGACGACGACGACGACGACGACAGCGTAGACGCGTTACCCAGGGCGAGTTCGAGGTCGGTCTTGTTGCCGCGCTTCTGCCATCTTGACGTCTCGGCAGCAAGGTGCGCCAGCTTGCGAAGAGCCTGGCCCGGCCAGCCAGCGCGAAGACCATGCCCCGCAGCAGCTTCTCTCGAAATCCACTGCTCAGGGTCTCGCGGCCGGTATCAGCATGCTCGCGGTGTGAGTTTTCAGGCACTGTGCTGGCTCCCCTCTCAATGCCCTGTGCTGACAGAAACCTGCAGGTCGCGCCGCCAAGGTCAAGGTGAGAGAGAGCCATCCGTCGTCGCTCATTCTGCCTCCCACTGACCCTCATCTCAGTGTGACGGCAAGCTGCCTGCGTGCACCGCCTGTGAAAAGGCCGGGCGTGAGAACGAGTGCTCTGCGGCTAATGACCAATTCGCCAGAGGCAAGGAGCGGAGGTGAGTCCATGACCCAATCGCGCGGCTCGAGGCGTGACTGACAGCCGGGGCAGTTATGTCGCTGCTCTTGAGCTGCGCATAGAGAAGCTCGAGAGGCGGCTGCAGTATGCCAAATCACGAAAGGCCTCAGTCGCCCTTCATGACACCGATACCTCGGCAATGGCCCAAGTCGACAGGAGGGATTCCCTGGCATCCATCCGGGCAGCCATTCATCGCAAGGCCGCCAGATGCCGCGAAAACCACGATGTTAACTCCATAGTTTCAGACTTTGGCTTCTTGTACGCGTGCCGTGTCTGGATGACGCTGGAGGGGGCGCGCTGACTTCGATTCTGCTGCAGGTCTGTCGATGCCACGACCCGGGACTTCGAGCCATCTACCAGCAACATCACATTTGCCAGGCTCGTCTTGGCTGCGATAACCAACGATGACATCCCGGAGCCCACGCAGCTCGGCTTGCCCGCTAGGCAAACTGCTCATGCCCTTGTGCATTACTTCATGACCAACATTTACTCCTTGTTTCCTTGTTTTTCGGAGACTGCTCTACTCACTATCCTTGACGACATCTACCAGCAGGATGAGCGCGTCATCAAGGACTCGGGTTATTGGCTCCTCTACATGGTACTTGCCATCGGTTCGACTGCGCAGAGCCGGAGCATCAACGACGAGCACTATGTCCAAGGAATCAACTTTGTCTCCAAGGCGCTGGGCCATGCAGACAGGGCGCTGGCCCCTGGATATGTCACCCAGATTCAATCCCTGCTGTTGCTGACGCTGTACGCCCTGCTGGACCCGGCACACTTTGACAGTTGGCACCTGATTGGGTTCACGGCGCGAGCTGTGGTCGACCTGGGCTTTCACCAGGATCCACCAGTGTCTTCGGCATCAGACAAATCTGCCCTAGACATGCGCCGCAAGATATTCTACTGCACATATGCTCTTGATCGGTTGGTCACATCGCCACAGCTGTTGGGATTTTGTAGGGGCTAATAACTCTCTACTCAGTTCCATCAGCATGGCTCACGCTCGAACGTTTTCCTTCACAGATGACGCCGTCAACGTCGCATTCCCAAGCACGTCGAGCATTGGTCTCAAGCAGTCAATGCCTGGCCCGATTGCAGGCCCGCAATCAGCAGACCCTGCTCTTCTGCTCTTCCAGCTGCGTAGAGCCCAGTCATTTTGGTATCAAGAGCTGTATCAGTCAAACCCGACTCCCCTTCCGAATCCATCGTCATTCCTCTGGCAAATGTGCCTGGAAATGCGGGAGTGGGGTGAGTCGCTGCCAGATACTCTGTCAGCGGGGACGCGGCGGATGTTCGAGCAAGAACTGTGGTATAGTTACGTTTACTGCATCGCGCCATCTGCCAGAGCGCCGCAGATTACGGACTACACGCGGACCTTGATCTTTGAATATTCCCTGGCGTACCTCAACAGCATGTACGACACAGCTCATGGCGGGTTGAACAACGCCTTCTACACCTACCAGGACGCTCTGAAGGTCTACTTCATGGCCAGCCAGTTCATTGCGGTCTTGCGGGACGCCGAAGACCTGCTTCTTTCCGGGGCCCAAGTCCACCCGCTTTCCACCATACCGGGCTCTGCTCCGGCTCCCCCGATTCCGCGGCGCCAAGTTCAGCCCGGCGCCCCGTTGGACGAAAACGTTGAGCGGAGTCTCTGGTGCCTCAAACGGATTCCCAACACGCTGGGGCTGTATGGCGCACGGTGGGACGATGCAGTCATGTTGAAGCAGAGCTTTGAGCAAATCTCTGGCGAGACGATTGAACGGCTGCAAAAGCGCCAGCAAATGCGCAACATGCAGCAGCACCAGGGCCATTACCAGAACGGGACTTCGTCAGTATCTCAGCCTGGCGTCGTACAGATGCAGCAGCAGCAGCAGCAACAGCAGCAGCAGATGGATATGAGGTGGGCCGGCGTCGACCCTTCGCGGATGATGCAGGGTGGAGGGCGTTAGCGATGGCCGTTTCTTTTTGCCTGGAGCGAACTATGGTCACGATGGTGTACGGCCCCAGGGAATTGGATTAATATACCCGCATTATGCACGTGTATTGGATTACCATCTTTGGCCGCAAGAGGTCACCGTGTGTTGCATCCCGAGGTACCCTATGTCCAGCGTCTCTTTGGTTTTGAGGCCCCTCCAATCCAGGAATAGGTATTCCCCATGCTGCTAATCTACACGTTTCAAAAATGTATTCTCATTCCCCCCCCCCCCCCCGCTCTCCCCCAACCTGATTCACAAAACTTGTCGTCGTCGTCCACTGCGCGAAAACGAAGAAACAAAACAGGGTTCCATCCGCCCAGACGCCCAAACTCAAGCCCCCTACCGATTACCGCCACCACGAAGCCAAAGCTCCGTGCTTTTTGCAAAAACAGAATTCCAGAAAGTTCAAACAAAGACGACCTCCGCCGTGCCGTTTAGGGAGCGAGGCGCGCCGGTGGACATCGTTGGCGGCCTATCCTCTCAGAACGACTCCTGATATCTGCCATCGGGGTAGGGCAAGAGTCGGGTTCTCCGCCGCCGGGCTCATCGAGGCGTTCCTAGGCGGCTCTCGCGTCTTGCAGGTGCAGGTTCTTGGTCTGGCGGGGGAGCTTGCGGTCGCGCTCGTACAGGTAGCCGCAGTTGGCGCACAGAGACTAGACGCATCGTCAGTATGTCACGAGATGAAGGGGGTCGTGGGCTTCGACTCACTTTCGGACCTGCTGGGCCGTCGCGAACTGCCCAGACGCTGGTCCCCCATATGCGGCAGTGGAAGCAGCGCCACGTGGTCCTCTCCACGTCGGTCAGCGCGCCGCCGCCTCCGTAGCCGCCTACGTCGGGCGTGCCGCGGCCGCCTGGCGTTCCTCCGCGCGCAAGGGGGCTGAGACTGCGGAACCGTCGCTTCTTCTTGGAGCGCTCGCCTCTGCCCATCCTTTCCTCCTCCAGTTCGGCAGGGGCGCCAAAGGGGGTGCCACCAAGCATGCCAGCCGTGGAGCTAAAGCGTGCCGTCTCACGTCGTAATCTGCGTACTTGTCGTTCGCGGTCTCCTTCTCGCTTCTCCATCTCCTCTTTACTCAGGAACTCGACCTTGGGTTCCCAATCATCGGCAAGGTGGTCTGGATCGTATCTCCAGCCGGCCTCGGCGTTGTTGGCGGCGTCGTTCGGCAGCTCTTGTTGCACGCCGCCCCAGCCCGTCACCAAGCCGCCCGCCTCGCATGCTTCCTTCTTGAGACGCAGTACTGCTTCATAGATGGCATGGGTCATTGCCGGAATCCACTCGCCAGTCAGTCCGAGGTCGGCGCACGTTATCTTGGCAAAGGCCTCCGCTGTGCCGGGAGGGTGAAGCAGCGACCACTCGAACTTGTCTGTGTAGAGCATGGATGACAAGTTGAGGTTCAGGTTGATGACGCATCGGTAGGTGTCGTCGGGGTTATAGTCGTCGGAGTCTGGCAAGATGGGTGTCGCTTCAGCCGTCACATTTGGCGCCGCTTCAGCCGTAACGTTTGGTGCTGGCGCCTGAGATGGCGTTCCCGGACCTCCCGTCTGTGCGGGTGTATCCGGGCGCGACAATCCTCTGGCGAGTGACGCTGGCGAATCCTCTCTTGACTTGAGCAGCATGCTGGGTCTGGGCGTGCCCGCCGTGGTCCCATTCGCTCCGCCGGCAGTCGCCGCTTGCGGTGGTGCCGGCGCATGCTGCTCTGTGTGGAAGAGAGGGTGAAGCGCGACGCCAGCGTACTCTTCAAGCTGTGTCCGGATCTGCTTGCTGATTTCCGCCACGACGCCGGCGCGATTCGGGAGATCGAGGTCCTGGGCCAAGGTCTGGGCAAACTGATCCGTCGTGATGAGCGTCTCGTGCAGGTTCCAGCAGAAGATGTCCCTCAGCTTGTAGGGGACCGTCAGCTCGCCCTGTCGATATTGCGGCATGGAGATGTCGACGGCGTTGGGGTTGGGGGGCGGGAATGGCGCCTGGGGGATGAATTGCGGTATGTCGAGATCGATGCGAATGGGGATCAAGGTCAGGGGCAGATTCGCCTGCGCGGCGCTCTGCTGGTCGGTCCGGACTGATCGGTGCTTGCCCATCCAGTCGCGCCATATTCCCTGGACGTCGACGGGTTCCCGCGTTTCCTTGCCAGCCTTGTCGGCCATGTCCTGCCTCGAGGCAGAGTCCTCCTTGCGCAAGCTCCGCAAGCCCGTCGGCCGCCGCCGGGGGTCGTCGCTGTCATCGTCCAGGTCGTCGAAGCCATCCTCGGCGTAGTTGATGATGGTGGTGCCACGCTTGGTCGTTCTGGAGATGGGTCCGGCGGGCGCGCTCGGCAGCACGGGGGTCAGGAGAGAGTTGTTGTAGGCGCGCAGCCGCGGCGCGTACGACGACTGAAATGCCTGGGGCTTAGATCGTTCCATTGTGCGTTGCGGGAGGCCGTGGCGATCATGTCATGCTTGCACAAGGGAGCAGCACAGAGGCAAACGCTGCCAAATGCCCACGTTCGTGATGCAAAGTTGGCTGAGAATACGAGTAGCGCGCGCAGCCGCGGTAGCAATGGGCGGTCCCGATCGATGGTGGCGCCGGGGGACGGGGCCAAGCGAGATGGAACGAGGCCGCGCGAGGTGCGTTTGCTTTCTGCCAGTTGAAGGCGTTGGTGTCGCGACCGAGTCTCGTTTTCTCAATCGCGCGTCGTTGGTCCAGGCCCAGAAAAAGCCGGCAACTTCCGTGCCGTGTCCCTGCTTATGTCAGCACAGCTGCCGAATCTAGCGTTACCCTGTATTAACGTATTAACCCAACCGCGATGAACGTTGTCTCCAACCACACTCTCTGTTCGACGGATGTGTCCTGTCCGTATGTGCTTACGAGTAGGCATTGTGGCCGGGGTGTGATTAGACAATGCAAGTAATGAACCTTCTTGGGCATGCCCTAACCGCTCGATTGCCTCACGCGGCGGCGTCATCGGGCGTACGTCCGGGTTGCCGACCACTCTTCGTCAGCCCTGATTGTTTCTCAGAACCGTTCATTTTATAGCTAGACGGAGCCTCCTAGGGACACCGAGAAATGAACAGAGTACAAAACCAACATCTTGCCACACATCCCGAGCTTGCCAGCTGCACCACCTTGTCACTGCGGATCCTGGGAATCGCCTGACTGCCCGTGTCGACCCGAGAAAACCACACGCACGAGAGTCATCAGAACGGCCTCTGTCCGACCCTGTCAATTCAAGTGTCAGCGCTGCTGGACGGGAGAAATAGTGTGCCACGATGGCTCCGTTACTCACACATTACCCTCCGGGGCAAAACGGCAGACGTCGTAGACCTTGTACGCCTCTGAAATGCTGTATGCTCTGGCACAGCCTATGTGGGTGGTTGTCGACCACATGCACTGAGCTGCCAGTCTGTCAGCAAGACGCACATACAACCAGTATTCTCTGGCGGAGGGGATGCCCTACCCCAGTGCAGCCACGGTTCATGCCCAGTGGCGATGGGCTGGCCGTTGTACAATGAGGCCTGGGCAAGCCACGCGCGCATGGCTGTCTGGACGGGATTCTCATAGGCGCTGTCGCATTGCCCGGATGCGCGTTCGTAGAGATTCTCGCCTTGGTTTGGTCGATACTGTCCAGTGGCATGGGCGAAGGGTTGCCTGCCACTCCCCATCTCGTTGGCCCAGAGCTGGGCGTATGCTGCCAGATTTGGGTCCCAGGAGAGAGGCTGTAGGCCTTGGGCCTGGCGAGCCTGGTTGACTAGCCCAATGGCGTAGCTGAGGTCATCGTTCTGGGAAGACGCGAGACAACCGGCTGCCAGCAGTCCCAGCGTGGTGATGCCACGAAGCAGCTTCATATCTGCAGACGAGAAGGGCAGCCAGACGGAGAGTTCGATTGGGATGTCGGTTGGTAGATGTAGGGACCGCAGAAGATGTCGGAGATTTAAAACAAGAGCGACGAGCCGCCCGCGAAGGAGACGGCGAGGTTGGTCAGGCCAATCTTGACCGCCCACGATAGTTGCATGCCCCGATGGATCATTCAAGATGCAGTCACGGTGGGTGATGTGAAACATTGGATGTGAGCCTGCTGTTGATTGCTCTGCTCTGCTCCAACGTGCCTCCCGCATACGGCTTCAGAGGCTGAGCCGGAGAAGGAGGTGCCAGCGCATTGGGAAACACCAACAACTGTCCTTGCCCTTCGATTCCAGTACTCTGACAAATACCCTAGCTGCTTGCCTTGGGTTCCTGAGTCACTCACATTGCTGCTTTGGCCACCTACTTCCTCGTTTGTAAGTCATGCACTCCTTACTCTGTTCAACAACCCCGACAGCCACGGCCATTCTCACAACCCTTCGTCCGTTCAAAATCGACACCTACCTTTACAGACGCGGCCGCATCGCAACGCCTCCAAAGGCTCGGGCTGACCGCATTCAAGCTTGATGCTTGGAAGTTCGGAGTACATGGGCTGTGCTGCCTGTAGCGGAAGGCGGGACCTGCAGGCAGTGTGCGCACGGGCCATGCTGGTCAGGCAACTTATGACGTGCAGCTTCTGGAAGTCCAGCGAAGCAACAAATTTGAAGACGTCCCACACCCACATCCACCGCTTCCGACGCGCAACGCGCAACTTCGCCATGGCGTCAAAAGCGACATCCCTGCTATCTCCCCTCGCGCGCTCGATCCGGCCCCAGCGCCTGCGACCGCTGCCGCTGCTGCAAACCTCCGTGCGCCTCCTCTCCCTTCCCGCGCCGCCGCGAAGCTTCTCCAGCTCCTCCCTCCTCACCGCGCACTCGGTCCCTCGGCCTCCGTCCCGCCGTCCCGTCAAGCCCAGCCCCGACGCAGAGGCCCAGGCAAACCTCTCTGGAGACGCCCCCAAGAGCGAGGGCCCGCGGCCCGAGACGCTGAACCCGGCCTACTACCAGCTCTCCTTCACATGCGTCCCCTGCGGCCACCGCTCCCACCACAACGTCTCTAAGCAGGGCTACCACGCCGGCTCGACGCTCATCACCTGCCCCGGCTGCCGCAACCGGCACGTCATCAGCGACCACCTCAACATCTTTGGCGACCGCAAGATCACCGTCGAGGACCTGATGCGAGAAAAGGGCAGCCTGGTCAAGAGGGGCAGCCTGGGCGAGGACGGCGACATCGAGTTTTGGCCGGATGAGCCGTCTGAGCGGCAGGCAGACGACTCTCAAAAGACGGGCGGGTCTTGACCTGTCCTCCAGGAGCCATGTTACGACACTTGTACCAACAGTTGAATTGCACATACTGCGGCGCTGGGCTGAATTTTGGATACCCTCAGGGCTGGCTCGCTGTAATGAGTTGTCCTCTATATACCTTAGATTTTGTACATAGGCCCGGCATGCAGCGCCGCTAAATGCACATGACTCATCTTTTCCATTCCAAAACGCCTTGCCCATGCTGGTTCTAAGCTTCTGGCAATACTACCACCCTTTGTACGCCTGCCGTGCCGACTTCTGCTCCCGTCCCCGCACCTTGCGTCGCACCTTGTTCTTATCAAACTTCTTGCGCTTGTCTCGGCCATACTTCTCTGGCTGCGTAAGCGCCTCAGTCTTCCGCTTGCTAGACCTCTGCTGTCTCCTGGTCTTGACTTCTTCGCGGATCTCGAGCATCATCTTGCTGTACTCGGCCGTGCCAAACTTCTTCTGCAGCGCGTCCATGAGGATCTGGGCCCTGGTCTTGAGGCCCTCGAGCTTCGTCTTGAACAGTTCGTCGTTGCTGAATGGCACTGGAATCGACGGATCCGTCAGGTGCTGCAGCGGCGCAAGCATGGTCTTGAGCGAGGGCTGGGTGTGCGAGACCGATGCCCTGCGGAAGACGGTTTCCAGGACTTCCATCGCTGCCACCTTGGAGTTGATGGCCATGCCTCTCGGGCGGATCTCCTTTCGCAGGATATGAGACAGTCTCCAGAACAGGTAGTCCAAGCTCTTCCGCTTCTGGTCATCATCTTCTTCCTCGTCCTGGACCTCGGCCTCGTCGTCAAGGCTTGATTCGTCCACGACAGTGGCTGTCGCCGGAAGGCAGGATCCAAGGAACACTAGAACCTGTACAAGTTCAGAGGCCAGGGCCTCATCCACCTCGGTGCCGTTTAATGTGCCAAGGGTAACCCGAGTGAGCTTGTACACGTCGTCGACTCCCAGCGTGAGACCGTGGGAGCCCTGGATGGTTCCACCCCTCGAGGAGCCAGTCCTCTGCTTCGCAAAATCGACAAGATATGAGTTGATTAGCCTCACAGCTGCCAACTTAACGAGCGGCTGCGGGTGCCGGAGACACCCTGCAACGTCGGACCAAAGATCTTCTTTGTCGGCCGACAGGGTTTGCGCGCGCAATGTCATGGTGAAGACGCGGATGACCCCAAGCGTCGTCTCGACTAGCTGCTCATCCAGGTTCTCGATCTCCTCGGATCCGAGAATCCCCATGGCTTTGGCAAGCACAAGCTTGCAGTCCGTGGTGTTCTTTTGCGCATCGTCGTTAGATTCAAAGTAATACCCAAACACTTGCAGGGCCAACCTGAGGACCGTCACGTTGTCGTCCTTTTCAAGCCAAGACCGCAGGAGTGTTAGGTATTTTTGTGTTCGCTCCTTGTCCGACTTGTGGAAGATCTCCTTGAGCAATTCTCCGGCAGCAAGTCGGCACTTCTCGCTGTCGTCGTTTGCAAGAACGAAGAACAACGGCAGGAAGCAGGTTCCGGCGACTTCTTGGACGAACTCATCCGACGACTTCATGAGCAGCAGATGAACAATCTCCATGACAGACAAGCGGCCGCCCTCGCGGTCGTACTTGAGGTTGGCCACGACAAAGTCGAGTTGCTTGCCCCAGCGCGCCTTCTTCTGCGGATATTCCCTGATGAACTGGAAGAAAGCTCCACGGGCCAGGTCTCGGGTATCTTTGTCGTCGTTGCCAATCATTACCGTGCCGACATGGTCCATAGTGTCATAGACCACCGCAGTCTCAACTCCACGATCCAGGACGGAGCGCAAGAAGTTGAACGTGACATGCCGGTGCAGCGGCTCCGTAAAGTCATCTCTCAGCTTGCCGAGAAGCATGTCAATGGCTGCATCCTTGACTACAACGTCTCGCCGGTCGCGCAGAACCACTGCCAACATCTTCAGAGCCGCTTGAGCCAGCTCCGTTGTGGTAGACGTGGACGTTGAAATGCTCTTTGTTGCTTCCTTGACAGCAACTTTGTAAATGTTCCTTCCATCGTCCGTTGTGAATGGGACTTTGACGATTACGGCGAGGAGTCGGAAGGCTGAAACCTTGACTTCGTCTTCGCCACCAATGATGGTGTCTCCCAGAATCGGGAGAAAGCCCGCCACGTTTGTCGGAGTCCGCAAGCTGTCGTGCTTCTTGAGCATGGATCGCAAAATATCAAAGGCGAAGCGCACAATCTTGTAGGTGTGCTTGGTAGTCCTTCCGCGCTCCCCGCTCTTCTTCGCCCCTCTCTGAACAAGGTATTTTCTCAGTTTGTAGTCGAGCTTTTGCTGTACTTCCGGTTGCTGGCTTCGGTAGGTCTCTTGGATGACTTCATAGCAGAACACCAGGGTATCGCGAGACTCGGCGGCAGGATTCTGCAGGAGCCCTGATCCTATCCTTCCCATCAGGGTGTCAATCTTCCGCACCATCTTCAAATCGACCTTTTGCATCAGGAGTGCCTGTAGTGGTTTGACGAGTTGGATCAGGTGGCTGACAGATGCGTTCTTGGCCACCAACTCCATGGAATCTTGGCTCTTGCTGCTCTTGATCTCCTTCATTTGGGTGGTATAGCCGTCGGCGTCCTTCTCCTGGCCGATCACGCCAAATATGTCATCCATGACAACATTAACGACGGCGGACAGGCAGTGGTCCAAATCTCCCGGTGCAAATGTTGGCACCGTGGCCACGAGGATGGAATGCATCGTGTATGAGAGAACATGCAACTGGTAGCCTCTGGTTAACGCACCCCGTAGCTCCCTGAGAAGGAAGCCAAAGAATGACGGTCCCAGGATAACAGCAATCTTGACCAGAGTGTCACGAGCCATCTCTCTGGATTCCCAAGACTTGCTGCGCAGAATATGACAGATATCCGTCAAGACGCCCGCAAGTTTCTGGTCCATTTGCTCTGGAGGCAGTAGCTTCAGTAGTTTGACAATAACCACACCAACCGGGACTCGATAGCTGACCTCGGACTCATCCTTTTCGTGGAGGTGTTTGACAAGGGGAGGCAGAAAGTAATTGAGCACATCAGTGGCGAGCTGAGACCTCTTGGGAGCTGTGAGGCGCAACCTTTGCGCAGCAGGCGAGGGGCCATCAGGTTTGTCCACATCCATGGCGTCCGGCGCTTCGGACTCCAAAGCGAGAACCAATGCATCACAGAATTTGCCAAGAAGTCGAACAGTCTGCTTCTGCATTTCCGGTCGTGACTCAATATAGCTGATGTATCGATGGAAGGTGGTTCGCCAATGGTTCCAGTGGAGCGACATTGCCAGGCTGCCGATCGTGTTCGTTGCTTGCGCACCAAGACCATGGTCATCGCTCCCGTCTGCTTGTCCAAAAAGGAAATGCTCGAGCAGAGGGATAAAGAACTGACCCAAGTTCTGGCTGCCAAACTCCTCGGCAGAGTTCGAGGATTCCAAAGTGCGAAGGGCTTCGAGTTGTCGAGCCGTAGCAGGACTCAAGATGTCGAAGAAAAAGGTCGGTTCCGAGGTGCCTTCCTGGCGTCCCCTCAAGAGGCCGCCTAGATCACCAACGGGCGCCCAGTCAGGCATCACGGTCAGGAGAAACCCAAACACTCGCAAGTATTCACGACGCACGGTCTCGGAAGATTCACGCGCGCCGGCGTAAATCGAGGGCAAGACAACATTCTTCATATGTTTTTCAAAACCCACCTTCAAGCTTGCCGACTGGCAATCAGCAGTGGTCTTGATGAAACGACGGATGCCATCGGCAGAGTTGGACGACAGAACGCCAAATTCCTCGTCCATTCGAATGAAGAAGATCAGGTTGTGCAAGAGTGGCAGCCACTGTCTTGGGGTCCACGGGGCATTCCGGTCCATCGATTTCGCATTGAATGACGCGAGACGCCTGTCATAGTCTGGTTCATCAAGGCGGCCCTCCTTGAACGAGTTCAGCTCCTTGCAGAGGCTGGCAATTTCAGCTATCTCAGCATCCTGTTGCGAAATAGCTACCATGGCGCGAGACAAAGACAGTCGGTTCTCTCTGTCCTTGAAGTAGCTGAAGAGGGACGACAATGTGTCATAGACCTCGCTCAACAGAGCTTGATCCTTTGCTGCGTCAGGCAGCGCGACGAATCTCTCGACAATCAGCAAGATTCTACCCTTCGTCCTCGGCTTCACGCGACGAGGAGGCTGCTTCAGGAGGAAGCTAGATATCCGGATGACAGCCTGTACGTTTTCAAGATCCTGCAGGACTGGGGCCAGTGCCAGGATTGTCTCGACGCAAGCCTCGAGGAGATCGTTGCTGATGTTGGGTGATTTCAAAACAGTCGTAATGCTGGCCAGCATGGCCTCGGCATTTGGATCCAGAAGCTCGGCTTTGATGACTTCATTGAACTCAGACTCGCTGGCAGGCGCTAGAGCGAGCTTGACCAAGTTCTGGAGAATTCCGAGGACAAAGATTTTGACATCGTCCTTGGTCTTCTCGACAGGGAGGCAGGCGATGACCTTGGGGAGGGTGCCTTCGGGGAGGCATTTCCCATGTGGTGCGAGGAACAGAGCTGCCTTCGGAAGAACAGACCAAGTCGAAATTAATTGCAACATGCCCGACACCCCTTGGGTTGTCTCAGTGGGTAGGTTCTTGTGTCTTGGTGCCACAACCTCCTCGACGATCATGTCCTCATAAGGGGCCCACTGGAAGGATTGCGCATTTTGGAAGAGCGCTGTTAGGCATTTGATGCCCATCGACCTCGTTGCCTTGAGGAGTGAGTTGTTGCCACCTTTGTCGTCATTGTCTTCCGGTACGCTGTCGGGTCCAGGACTCGTACTACTCAAATGTCTGCACGAGTAAATGAGACAGTACAGGACCGCATTGAGAAGTGTCTCCATGTAGGGCCCCACGTTTGTTCCCAGTTCCGAAATGAGAGACGAGATCATGTTCAGGAAACCCATCTGCTTTCGAGCAGATATAATGGCATCGCCGAAAAGCTTCTTTCTCTGAGTCGATGGGACTGTGACGCGAACGTCCTTCAACTTCCCTGCAGCGATCTCGAGGAAGCTGCCCATGTCTTGAACGGACAAGTTTCGCAGCACCGCAAGACGAGTGGCCTGTAGCCCGTTTTTGCCGCTCGCAGCCCCTTTTTTCGAGATAGTACGGCCGTATAGGAGCCGCAGCAAGACAGGCATCAGTTCAGGTCGGTGCTCAGGCTTGATGTTGTCCTCTCCTTGCAAGAAAACTGTGAGTTCGTTCTTGAATCGAGCTTCATCAAGTAGATACTCGAGGTTTTCCTGATATGCCTTAACGCCATCCTGCTTCCAAGCCAAGATGGCTTTCAGTGCCAGTTTCTGGATCTCAACATCGCCATTTTCCATGAGCTGTAAGAGGGCTTCGTAGACTCTCTCATGCTGGTATAACACTCTGGGGTTGATGAACTTGGAGAATACGCCGAGGATTCCCTTGCGATCAACCAAAGACCAGGTCGATCCCTGAGCTTGCGGCGACTCTTCGGCAAGTGCAGAATCCACATTGTCCTCGTCCATCGCCCAGCAGAGAAAGTGCGGCACCAGCTGACGGGATCTCTTCTCCGCAATAGATGGTGTCGCATTGAAAACTTTTAGGGCTCGAGATCTGGCCGTCACAGCTCTGGGTTCGGCCAATTGTTGCTTTCCGTCAAAGTCGCGTAACATCATTTCATCAGCCTTCTCAGTCATGGCTAGAATGTCATTGGCTGACCTCTCGAGACTAGTCACTGCCGTACAGTCGAAGTCGGTGTAAACTTGGCGCGTGTCGCCGTTCTCGGGAGCCGAAGGGATCCAGCGAGAAGAGGGGAATTCTACCCAGTCAAACGCAATGGCCGCGACCGCGTCTTCGCCAGATCTGGTTTGTGTGACTTGCTGGAGGGCTTCAACTGCATGGTCCCAGATAGGAGACAGTTTGACGGTCAGCATGCCAAAGATGAACCTCGGTATACCGATTCCAAGCCAAGAAGAGTGGTCAATTGACGCGTATTGTTGGCCAAGGTTGCGCAAGTGCATGGCAATAGTCCTTGTTTGATCAAGGCCCAAAGGCAATTGCTCGACTTGCACCATGGTGTCAACACAGTCAAGCGAATCCTGCGTATCGCCCATCTGTCTCAGGAGCTCCAGAGACGATAATCGAATATCATGAGACGGAGAGCTGAGATTCTCTACAAGAGATTTCACCGTAGGATCCTCTTCAGCTGCTGACCCGTCGCTACCGGTGCTGTCTTGCTTCTCGACCTGGTGGCTGCGGCGCTGCGAGGAACGCTCGTACGCAAGATAAGCCTGCAGGAAACCAACCGACCGGGCGAATCGCGGGACGGCTGCACGAAGCAGGGGACTTAAAGTAGTGTCCACTGACCCAGCAGCCTTGCTCATTCGGAGGTAGGCATGAAATCCCTGACTGACGATAAAATGCACTTCATCCGATGCCAAGGAGGATGAAGGTCGAAGCGCAAGCTTGAGCTTGCGCAAAAGCAGCTCAGCGATGCGAGCGTTTGTTGAAGGGTGAACAGCAGTGATCTCCAACAAATGAAGTAAGCTGGCGTATTTCGGCAGGCACCTGTCTCTCCAGACTTGAGGGTCTTTGTCATAAGGGCCTCGTTCTGGGAAGGGTGAGATCTCTAATCGCTCAAACTTGGAGACAATCTGGTCTTGCCAGGCCTGGGGCAGCTTGCAACAGTCCTTTTCACCAAGAGGCGGGAAGGCTCGGTTCTTGATCATTCTCGGGAGCAGAACGCACAGCATATCCTCAGTCTGCCCCTGAGACCAGTGCGTTGCCATGAACCTAAGCGCCATTAGCATTTGCCGTGGCAGTTATTCTGAGTTCAACGTACTTGTGGAATTCGTTCCGGAACAGACTCCCAAACCGACCCGAGTCCAGTTCACAGAAGTAGGAGCAAAAAGGAATGAACCACCTCATAAACGGCTCTCTAGTTAATGCCTGGATAAGAGCGTTGATTTGCGGTATCAAAGCATCAATCGGTGCATGATGCCAGACAAGCGCGACCTTGGCCATGACAGAGGTCCACAAGATGTCGTTCTCATCCTGGCGGATGTCCTCTCCCGATTTCCCCGTTATGCTGAGGATCGCGACGAGCTCGCGAATGGGACGGTCCCAGCTGCGAAGTCGGTATCCTTTTCGAACACCCGTCAGGACGCCGAGCAGCCTAATGAGAGGCACCGTCCGCCACTGCACGGGGCTCTCTTGGATCTTCTCCTTTCTGGACTGGATTTTGTCGAGTAACTCGTCCGCAATGGCAGCAAATGTGTCTGCATTGGCGTGGTGGATGATGCTTGTCAGAACTCCACAAACCACGTCGGACCAAATGGTTTCTCGAGCCAATCCGCTTTCCTCTTCCGGAATGGCATCAATGAGAGCGGTGATGATGGGGCCGCCGGCCGAATGGATAGATTGATCTGTTCCCTTGATTGCCGCGGCAAACATGGCCATTAAGCCGTCTTTGTATAGGGTGAATTGACGATCTTCGGTCATTTTGCGCAGGTCTCCTTTAGCATGTTCGATGAGCAAGGCGAGAGAGACTTCTCGGTGAGACGGAGCGGCCGCCTTCCTTACAAGGAAGCTCATGGCCTCGGCGGCGAATCGTGCGATGTGCTGAGGGGGTCGAGCCTTGCCGAGCAGCGGCGACATGACGTCGAAAGTCGGTCTCAGATCGGGAACCAGCAGTTTGGACAGGTACTTGAACAAGAAGGCCATAGCCCCAAACGTCCACTCGATAACCTCGACATCTTGGGGCTTGCTGGCAATGGCGAGGAGCAGATCCAAGCTCTGAGAATAGTACTTCTCGAATCGCACGCCCAGATCGTGCGCAAACGCCGTCAGGAGATCTAACAACGGCTCCAGGGCGTCCTTGTCCTGCAAAGATATGTACTCGACGAGCAATCGCATGATCCTCTCCTCAAAATGGAGGATCTGGGGCAGGCTCTCAGACAAGGGAAGCACATCCTTCTTGAAGGAGCAGAACTGCTTGGAGACATTGAGCTCCCCCCACTTCTGGAGTCCATTTTGAAAGTAGGACGTCGCTGCCGACAGGTCTTCGGTCTCGAGGTCATGTCGGCGGACCTTGCGGAGCGGTTGGAGCGAGTTGAACTTTGCGATTTTGGTCGAGAACGACTCCCATCGATGGTTTTTCTGGTGGGGGGTCGAGAATTTGTTCTTCCGCACCTTTTCGATGCGCCCCGACGATTTGGACGGCATCGTGGCGGTTTAACGGGCACATGCAAAGCTTGCGATCGCAGCCAAGATTTCGACGCTTGGCTCCCCGCCGTCACTTTCCCAATTTTTGCTCGGCAGATGTACGGCAAAACCGATAAGGCCGGTGGGGACCCACCCGAGCTACAAAAGGCCAATCATGCACCTTGCGCAAACTGCTTATCGACTCTCCTCCGGCACGCTGCCGGCCACCACCTCCTCGCATCCTCTCCAGGTTCGCTTTGCTGAGCATCTAGGCCAACGAGGAGCTGCAATGGCTGCTCCCAAGGTGTAAGTGCTCTTCTAATAGTTGTGAGGCCCTACTTCCTGACTCTTGGCACCGCAGAATCGTCCTCGGGAGCCTCAGCGGTCGGCTCGAACCCGCGGTCAAGAAGCTCGCGACGCTCCACGCCAAGAATGACTTTGCTCTCGCAATCTTGACCGGCGACGTGTTCACACCGACGACCGACGATGAGCTCATCTCCTCCTTGATGAGCGGGACTCTGGAAGTGCCCCTTCCAACTTACTTCACGCTCGGCACGCATCCCTTGCCGGAACGCATTGCCGCCAAGGTCGAGGCCGACGAGGAGATTTGCCCGAACCTCCACTTCCTAGGGAAGCGGAGCATAACCAAGACGTCAGATGGCATGCGGATCGTTGCCCTCGGTGGTCTTCTCGACACTAACTTGGTGGGAGGGCAGTCCAAGGAGCAGCACCTCCCGTTCCACACCGAGGACGATGCCAAGGCACTGCGCGGTGCGAACAGCGCCGACATCCTCTTGACTTCGATGTGGCCGGCCGACATCTGGCACGGCTCCAAAGTCTCTCTTGAGCCCTCGCAACAAGCGTCCGTCCAGAGCACCAAGGCAATCGCGGAGCTGTGTGCTGCCCTCAAGCCTCGGTACCACCTTTCGGCGTCTCCAGGCGCCTTCTTCTACGAGAGGGAGCCATTCCTGCACCCTTCCCAAGGGGACTCGGGCGTGAACAGCATCACTAGATTCATCTCAATGGCTCCATTCGGAAACGAGGCCAAGGCCAAGGCCATGTACGCCTTCAGTCTGAACAAGTCGGACACAACCACACCGCTCGGGGCCACCGGTTCCCCATTGGCCGTCCACCAGAAGAAGCGGGCGAGAAACGACGAATCGTACAGCCGAATTGGCGGCGGTCACCACGACGGCGACCGTCATGGCCGGCGCAGCAAGCGACGACGTGCGTCTCCGCCGCCTGGCCCAGACCGATGCTACTTTTGCCTGTCGAACCCCAACATCTCGTCGCACATGTGCTGCAGCATTGGCGACGAGTCGTACATCACCACTGCCAAGGGACCGCTGCCTACTTCAACGACGTTTGTGGAGCAGGGCCTGAACTTCCCGGGCCATTTTATCATCATACCACTTGCTCATGCACCCACCATTCCCAGCATGGGGGACGCCTCGGACCCGGGCAGCGACGCCGTCCGGACGTATAATGAGATGAGCCGCTTTCGCGAGTCTCTGCAAGCCATGATCTCGGCCAAGTCGTCCCACAAGCTCGGCGTCGTCACCTGGGAGATCAGCCGCGACCGCAACGTCCACCTCATTTGGCAGCTCATCGCCATTCCCGCCGACCTGATCCAAAAGGGCGTGGCGGAAGCCGCCTTCCGGGTCGAGGCCGAGAACCAGCAGTACCCGGCATTTCTCACCAAGGACCTCTCTCTGCAGGAGCAGGCCGGCTACGGCGACTTCTTCCGCGTATGGCTGTGGGCCGACAACGGCGAGGACAAGATTAAGGGCAAGTCTCTCGTCATGCCGCTCGCCCCCGACCTACGCTTCGACCTGCAGTTTGGGCGCCGCGTCCTGGCCAAGCTCATCGGCCTGGAGAAGCGCTTTGTCTGGCAGGACTGCGCGCAGACCGAGGAGGACGAGACCAGGGACGTGGAGGCTTTCCGCGAGGCGTTCAAGGACTGGGACTTTACCCTGGAGCAGGACGGCACTTAAAAATTTGGTGTTTTTGGGATCCGTTCCCTACTGGGAGGGCGTTCTATTCTTGCATCACCGGGCGTTGGCGAAAGGATGGGTGTGGACTGGTTTGCATTTGGGCGCGTGATCTGGTTCAGGGCTTGGAATGCTCGTGTCATCGACACTTATTCTGGGCTTCTTCGAAGAAAACGCTGAAAGTTCTCATCGACATCTAGATTAGATGCCCGTCAAGCAGGTGCAAAATTCCCCGGGCCGAATGTCGTCGTCGCTGAGTTCGTACATGTTGACACTGCCGCACAGGAGCCGCTTCCTCATTGCCATCAAGCGTCAGGGCGATACACCCAGCAGCACTGCAAGCAAATGGACGCATTGGCAACTAGCTTTAGAACTTTTTGTTGAGTCTTACTATTTGCACTCGCGCATACCTCTTATTTGCACTCCCCACCTTTAGTCCCGTACGAAGTTATGCCCGCTGATTCAACCCATCTACGTCGTAGCCTTCCTAATAAGGGGTAGAGCGAACGGAGGGAACTGATGTAATAGAGCAAACCTCGGAGATACGTTCGTTTAAGCGAACTTAGCCCCTTTAAGCAATAGAATCGCCTTTAAAAAGAGAGTGGTTTACGCATCGCGCGAGTTGTAAAGCTTCTGACTGCCATGCGCTTACATCGGAATACATATGGCGTTGCTACGTGACTACGCTCGAGTAAGCGGCGTGTGCAAATAGCGATATCACATGTTCAAATAATAAGACTCTTTTCTTTTCCTCAATCAATAGTATAAGCCAGCCTAGGGGGTCAGCAGCCCACTCCAGACTTCCGCTGTGTAATGTACAACCAGCAGCCTCTAGAGGCAGCTTCGCGCCGACACGCTTTGTGACCGTGGCCGAGCTAGTTCTTCAAAAGAAACACGGGCGCCGTTGTGTAACCGCTCCAGAGGACCCATTACAAATAGCTTGAGGGATTCTTCCCAGTCGGAAGTATGAACAAGTAAAAAGGAAACATTTCGTCGTCCGAGTCTCTGGCCGCGCAAGTTCCGAGGGGAGCTCGACGCAACTGTGTGGTGAGGGACTGTTTCGGTGGTGGTTCGAGGCCAAGCTGAGAGTGGTGCGGCCTTTGGGTAAGGTAGTTCGCCATTGGAGTTCGGCCAACATGAGAAAAGTGAGGTTGATTGATGGTCGAATCAAGGTCTCAAAGGGCAAATTGCCAGCATACTAGTTGACGGCTGACGGGTTAAGAAAAATCGAAAACGCGGCTCAATCTAAATGTCGCGAGGGAGCCTTATCTCCGGGGACATGTTTCAGAGACCGCATATCGTCAACTGCCAGAGCAATGCGAACCGAATGAGACTGCAGGCGAAAATGCAAGGGAGGCGAGTTAAAGCCAGATGGTGGGTCCATGGTCGGACTCAAAGGCGACAATGTCGCGATGCAATGCCAAAGCCCGATGCCAGCGTGTCAAGATGAAAGGACTGTGTGCTCGGAATGAGAGCCATCGGCTGAAAGAGACGGTCGTCGCAATTCTGTTGATGCGAGGACTCGAAGACGGAAAAAACTGACATGGTGGAAAAGGTCCGGTCGTCTCAGCCATCTGCGCTCCAGGCAGTGGTGAGCGGATGGAAGATGATAATCAGTAAGATGCCATTCGACGAACTGGAGATCGCTCGCCCGGAACTGGTTTCGGAATCGGCGAATGGCTGAGCATGGAGACAGGAACAGGTCGCGGGGCCGGTCGGCTCGGCCCCGTTGGAGAATCATTGACGCATGGCTCTCGCTGGTCAATTGCAAAAGACTGGGCGCGACCCAGGCCCTTGCGGGACTTCAATCGACCCATCTCCCGCTCGCAGGTGCGTTGGTGCTTCTCGTCCGACATTTCAACGTATTCCGGTGGGTAGCACCTACCGCGGTGCTCTGCGAAGAACCCGCTGTATCCGCCGTCCAAGATGTAGACCTCGGGATACGTCAACTTGGGATAACTCTCCGCGTTGAAGGTACGGTCCTCCGACCGGATATGGCGGGCCATGAGCGGGGCTCGGTGGGCGGAATACTCGCAGTGAAAGACGAGCAGTGTTCGTCCGGACATGGGTGTTTGGAAGAGCTGGGAGGCGAGAAGCTCCTTGTCGTTGTAGTTGACCGCCCCCTCAATGTGGCCGCCGTCGTACTCGTACTCGAAGCGGCAGTCAATGACCATTTTCTGGTCAAACTTGTCGGCGTATTTTCCGTCCAGGACGTCCAGCAGTATCTCCTTGCTGATCCGTGGGATCGTATCCGCAGGATCTTCGGGCAAGAAATGGGGAAGCGCGGGCTCGTGAGCCTCTTCAATGTCCATCACAGACTTTAGCGAAGAGGAATTGGCTTCTTCGCCCTCTGGCTTTGGCTTCATGATGTCAGCGGGATGCTCGAACATGCTTAGCGAGCGTCGAAATTGCTTTCGGTTCCTCAAGAACGGATTCGACTGTCGCCTGGAGTGACAGTTCATGGGCGACCCAAGCCGGTGGCTGCTTGGCCCCGCCACGCCGACGAACAGAGGTTTCGGGCGAGAGGCCATGGTGACCAAGGCGCATGGGCTGTTTGCCGACTGAGGCCTACGATCTTGTGGCGGAGATGTAGACTCAAAGCATTCGCCTAGAGAAAGGCTAGAGCTCGCGTGGCCCACGTCAGAGTCGGCTCCGAAGCGGAAAGCGGGCAGTTGAGGGTCAGCCTGGGCTCTACAGGCGATGGAAGAGGTTGTGAGGCCTTTTATACGACTGAGCGAAGGCCGCCGGGGGGCAGCTATCTTGCGGCTTCGGGAGATTGTCAGTATGCTTGCTGCGGAGAGGGGACGAATGATCATTGAGACTGACTCAGCCAGTATGGGATTAGGCGGCTCCAAAGAGGCCTGGCGGGTAATGGGAGCTGGAGAGTCCAGCATCATGTCGTCGTCATGACCATCGTTGGCGGTAGGGTTCGACATGGGCGTCGGCGATGCTATCTCGATGTGCATGCTGAAGGGCAGCTTGTGAGGCAGAGGGGACACTTCCATCAACTCGGTCGTGGGAGCCGGCGACGACGGGGGTAGGGGAGGCGTCGTCAGGCAATCTGCAGGAAGGTCATGGTCAGCCTTGAAGCTCTCGAAGAAGGTCATCGTGGATGGGGGCTCTCACGTCTGCCTTCCATGCCTCCCATCATGTTGGCAGTGAAGAGCGCCCGTCGCGGCGTTGGAAACTGGGGACTGGCAACCATCAAAAGTCAGCAAACGATGGGCATGGACACTCGGCAGGGTAGCATGGGACGAACCCGGCGTCATTGTCGATGAGGAAGTTCTGGGACAGGTCCGCCGCCAGGCTGGCAGCAGGCGAAGAGCCCCGGACGTCCTTGACGTTGAAGTAGTCACCGCTTCTGCGCAGTTGCTCACGAAGACCGAAGGAGCTGCCACTCGAATAGAGCGAATTGGGTCGAGGACGGAAAATGTCCCGGCTGCCCCACGCAGGGGCAGGCAGCATTGGGCGGTGCAGGGCCGCCAATGGAGAAGAGGCTTCCATGATGGCAACAGAACAAGATGGCCGGAGACTTGCACGACAGACAAAGTCTACATGCGGCGAAGTCGCTACTGGCAGGTAGGCAGGTATCTGAGGTGGCGGAAAGAGTGGCAGTTAAGGAACGGGGTCCTGAGGTCACGGCAACGAATGCCGCGGCCGTTCATAGACAAACAAAGGTATGGACAGAGAAAGAGAGCGGTTCTCTTCAAAGGACTGCAGGGACCCGGTTGCCACAAGCACCGTTGCCGTGCGTGACGTCGGTCCCGATGAGCCCGGATCTGGCTGGTCTTGTGCTCCGCACACGGGGCAGGCAGCGGGATCGACGGGGTCGTGGCTCGTTATAATCGTGTCGAGGGCATTTGAATCTGAATCGATGGGGTTGGCGTCAAGTCGTCTCGCCGTGGTCTCGTCCGCTCGAGAGGCGTGGTGTCGAACCCTTTCCGTCTCCGGCTTGGCCGCCTTTCGTTGTGCGTGCATCCAACGGCCTTCCGTCCGCTGCCAGGCTCGGCCACGCCGGAAGCCGGTGGCTCTGCGCAGGGAACAAATGGAGGCGTCGTCTCGCCGACGTGGACGGGCCTCAACTCCCGGGCCTGGTGGTGGTGGTGGTGGTGGTGGGTGGTGGTGAGGGGCAGGTGGCAGGATGGGAGTTTCCTCTTGTCGACACACGAAAAGCGGCGCTCGGTGAAGAGCTGGCGAGACAAGCCTGCCTTGCCCGTCTTCGTTGATCCCGTCTCGATCTGCCGTGCAGGGCGGAATGGCTTGGGAAGGGGAGGGAACGAAGAGTGGGCGAGGAAGCAGCGCCTTTTCAATGGCCGTGCAACGGACAGGCCCAGGCGCCGGCCGGGACAGAGATGGACGTTGTTAGGGGCGACTGTCTAAAGTGCACTACGAGTGCTCCGTACGGAGTACTGCACGGAGTACCTGCAGGACCCAACCTACCTGGTCATGCCTAACCTGGCTGTTCGCGAGGCGCCCAGCCCGGCAACGGGTATCTCAGCTGCCCTGGTCGCGTAGGGCAGGGTGCTCCCTGCAGCCACTGAGGAGCCGCAAATACGACGTCGACCGCCGGCGCCAGCGAGCTAGCCGTGGTTGCTTCAGCGAAGGGTGGGGCGCTCTCCAGCAGGAGCGCTCTCCCTCGTCACATCACGGCGGGCGAAGCCATCATTCATCACCCTGCTCTCCACCGGCGCTTAGGCTGCTCGGGCGTGGGGCGTTGGATGATGCTACGAGTCGCATTTTAATGCTGCTGCACAGCACAGCATGGCGGCGTTGCTTGCTGCTTTGCATGCCCATACCTTATACGCACGGAATTTGCACACACAGCCCGACGGTGACATCATCGCCACGGCCGGCCGCGGCGAGGTTCCTTGGAGCTTCTGCTCCTCCGGTGGTGTCTCTGGTGTCTCTGGCTAATGCTCGTCATTGATACGTACCTACCTAGGTAATGCTTAATACTCCTCGTACCGCGGATTCCAGTCTGCGTGCTCCCTTCCCGTCCATTTGCGAGTGCGACGAGCCTCGATATCACGACGTGGCGCTGGCCTTCCCGCGCTCTGTGCCCACCCTGCGTGCCGCCCCGATGGAGCGGCTGGCAACACCCATGCCTTGTGCTGCTTGTGAAGCCCGTTGCCCGGTTGAGACACTAAAGGACAGACACTCGAAATTGGCGCCGTGCAACCGCCAACCGAACACATGCGGGTCTCGGATGCCTCTCTGCATTCGCACTTGTACACGTCAGGTCCGCTTCGAGGAGTCTTCTGAGTTGCAATAAATCACTTGCACAGCACTCCCTTGCATGGTCCTTGCATTGTGCTGGCGATTTCAGCGCTTGCTTTGGCTCAATACTCGTAAGCCCACATCCTGCTGCCAATCGGACTGGCAACGTCTCACTCCCGGGTCGAGACAGCCGTCCGTCTCCCTCGATTATCGTTGGTCTCCATTCGTGCAGGTGAATCAAGAGGCTTTTGCGTAGGGACCGAGCCTCCCTGACGAATCTGACGTACGGAGTACAGCATGTTCTGTACAGCATTTGTACATGCATACGAAGGTTGGCCAAGCCTGGGCTGCTTGCTTTTTTTCCCTCTCTTGGTCACCAGGTAAACAAAGCTTATCCTCATATGGATCGCTGCAAGTCGTGCCTAGCGCGCATGCAGCCCATGCTGGCCGTCGTCTCGAAGAGCGGCAACATCGTGGTTCAAACAAGGCTGGCCTGGCCCCCTTCATCGGCGACCACACCGGAGGCCCAGATCTCCCCTCGTAATGATTCTGGGGTCGGAAGTCTGAAACCGTGGCATGGGCATGACGTTAGACAACAGGGTTCCGTCGTAGAATACGGAGCAGACAGCTCGCTACCGACAAGATCTACAACGTCGGAGGAGCACTCACCGCACCGATCCCCCTCGCCTACGGCCTGGCGCCAGACGTCATGCGTCTTGATCATCATCACAACTTTGCTGCAAAACGATGATGCCATCATCTCCATCGCCTAAGCAAACCATTCCCTGCACTGCCCTGCGCTCCATCACATCGAATCAGCGCTTAAGTCTACTCGGGCGCCAACTGATACGGCTCCGCATCGGTGTCACACGATTAAGACGGACAGACACCGCTTCTTTGTTTACTTTGGCTTCGGCCGTGGAGCCGCCGTCGCTGATGCTGCTGACGCCGGTTCCCTTCCAAAGACGCAAAGCCGCAATCCCCATGGAGCCTTGTCCGTCCAATCACTCGCCGAAACACCGCCTCTGCGTCAGCACCCACCTCAGCTGGCTTGGGTTTCCTTCGCGTACGAGTAGGCGGCGGTAACCCCGCTCGCATCGCCTCGCCAATGGCTGATTGCGCTGTGAACCCTGTTGCCCGAGTGTCCCGACCGCATGGTGAGGGGAACAAAAGCCGGCCAGGCCAACAGCCGTGATGCATTGTGCATGAGTTCGTTTGAGGGTGCGCAGGGTTGCAAGGGTACGCACGAATAGCCTATTCGCGGAGCTGTGCCCGGCGGATGCGACTTCCCGACGTCTGTACCAGCACGAGTACTCGTCGTCTGGGACGCGAGCCCAAAGTAAACAAAGCGAGAAAAACGCGTCGCAGCCCCGCCCGGCAACGCCAAACCCCGGCGCAATGCCACGATGTCACGTGCGAGCCCCGAGCCAAGGCGGAGGCAGTTTGCTCCAAGGGACCCACTTGCTCCGGAACACAGCCAGTGTCTGTACTTGACGAATGGCACATACGAGTAGTTATGCCTTCAGCCGCAGCTTTGCGTTTCAGGAGGCTGCAGCCTGTCTTGCATTGCCCCATTGTCGAGAAGCCAGGCTACATGGGTCACTAATGCTGTGGTTACCGGTGTTCTGGAACCTCCGCAGAGCAGCCCTGTGCGTCGTCGCGGGCCATGGGCGTAAGCAAATGGCAAACCTCGAGCCCGTAACTCGCCGAGTGTTTGCTTAGGCCGCCTGGACTTGCAAGACAAGCCGGGGCCCTTGCGGAACGGTTCATAACTTGTCAGTTGTGCTAGAATGACGGGGCTGCTGGATATCCAGTGGCCCGGGGTAGTCTGGAAAATTTGCTGATGGACCCTGTTGCACTGAACGATTAATGTGTGTATAGAACTCTCTAGAAGGGTGTCTTGAAGAATTTCCTCGTATTGCAGCCACCAACATATCAATATTAATACTTCATCTGCTGTGAAAGTGCTTTTGTCGATTGACCTCAAAGCAGCTCGATCCAGCGATGTGATTCGACAGGAGTCTAGGGTAGGCTCGTCACGAAGCTCGCCGTTAACGGCTAGAGGATGCGGGTCCGGCAGGGGTGGGACCGTATAGGCGGTGTACCGCGGCAGAATCAGGGCATTCCTGGGATTTTTTCGTTTGGCAAGCCATGCGACGCTTCGGTAGACCAATTATCGAATGTCTTGCGCGCGCCCTACGGACTAAATATGGCTGGCAAAAGAAAGCGAGGAGCCAAAGATGGCTCCAATTCGGGCCACGACACCCAAAAGAAGGCAAAGCGCGACACCAAATCCAGCGTGCTGGCCGCCGCGACGAAGCCGAACTTGGAAAAGATACCATTCGTTGAGATGCCGTCGGGCGAAGACCGCAAGCGTGAAGCAGCGCTCTACAGCCTCCTTGGAAGCGAAGACGAGAGCGACAGACTCGAAGCAGCCGATTGCATCGTCTCGAGCCTGCTCGGGGGAGATGGCGTCCCCGAACCGGTACTGCAGAGACACCTCGACCGACGGCTCTTTCGAGGTCTCGCGAGCGGTCGCAATGCGTCACGAGTTGGGTTCAGTCTCGTGCTCGCCGAGATCCTGGGTCAACTGTTTGGAGCCGACGGCAGTCTCGAGTCAAAATACAGCGGTCTGACGTTCGACAAGGTTTTGGGCCTGCTCGTGGACAAGACGCAGGCGGTAGGCAACATACCTGGAAAGGAGGAGCGAGACCACTACTTTGGCCAACTCTTCGGCATAGAGTGCTTCGTTCGATCCCAAACCCTGTTTTCCGACATCTCGAGGTGGAATGCTGTCCTGGACCTGCTCCTGCAACTTGGTAACAAGAAGATCTGGTTGCGGTCACAATGCGGCTGGGTCCTGGTTCAGGCGCTAGAGCAGATGAGCGAGGAAGAGGCAGAGGAAACACTTCTGAAGATTGCCGATTCCGGCCTGGCAAAAACCCCCGAAGGAGTTGCCGCTTGGCTTGTTGCTCTAAGCCGGTATCCCGACCTGAAGCTTAAGCCGTGGCACAACCCCCTCTCCAGCAAATCTCTCAGTGACCTGGCTGCTGTTTTGAAGGAGAGCTTCAAGGATCCGGGCAATGACTCCAACGACAAGGCTCAAAATGGCGGCAAGCAGGCCGGTTGGACAGCACAGCTGCACTTTGTGTGGGACATTATTCTTGGGTGCTACGTCAAGGGCGGAGAGGAAGCTGGCGTTGATGGGTTCAGTCAGTTCTGGAACCGCGTTGTTGACGGTAAGTCTCATGAGGATTATCCCTTGGAAGAAGAGGCATGCTAACTGTCAGTAGATGGCTTGTTCTCCAGGAATGCAACCGACGGCCAGAAGTTCAAGGGCTTCATGGTATTCCAGAAGATGCTAGAGGGGCTGGTAGAACAGCACGCAAAGCTCCAATGCCTCTTCAGCAAGAACTTTGTGACATGCTTGATGAACCAAGCGGCGAAGGAAGACCGCTACTTGCACCGAGCAGCCACCAAGGCGCTGAAGACCATTGAGATTGTGGTTTCAACCCATCCTGGGACACTTGTCCCAATACTCCAAAGCCTGGTTGGAAAGAACGGCACGTACAGCTTCGATCAACGCACAAGCACCAAGACTATCGACAGGCTGCTACAAAACATCAACCAGGAAAACGCAGACGGCGCCTTGGCTGTTGTTCGACACCCTATCGCGTCTCTGCAGCAGATGGGAGACAGCGAAGCTCAGGCTATCCTCAGGGTGTATGCCGACTATCTCGCCAAGGCACTCAACACCTTTGCATCAGAGGCACCAGCGAAGTCCTCATCTGATGCCAAGCGTGGGAGCTCGTTCGGCCCTGTCCTGCAAGAGCTCTCTGGTTTGGCATACTCTCAACCAAAAAACATCCCGGAGGGTGCTCTGACAGAGCAGATCCGGGAGCTTTGCCGGTCTCGCATCGAATCATCGCTTGCGAGACTGACACGGAACGCCGAGGACTTTAGCACGTTTTGCAATGCGGTTGCTTCCATCGACCCGGCATCAAGAACCATGGCAGAAGAGATCAAGACCGCAATGGATGATGCCCTGTCCCGCATGAACAAGCTCTTGAAGCGGAAGTCAAAGAGTGAGGACGACAAGAGCTTGGCACAAGGACTGGCAATGCTTCATGCCATTTCTATATTCCAACTCTACAATGAAGACCCGGATGCGATGGAAGTCTTGAACGACCTCGCACAGTTCTATGATAGACTCAAAAAGGGCAAGTTTGGCGACAAGAGCGAGGGGAGCTCGGAACTATTGGTCGAAATACTGCTGTCGATGGTTGCGCGTCCGTCATCGTTGATGAGACAGGTATCTCAGCAAGTGTTCGATGCCTTTACGGGCCAGATCTCCGCTGAAGGACTACAACTGCTGACTGGGCCCCTTTCCTCTGGAGAGAGCACCGAAGGCCAAAAGGAGCTTTTCAACACGGAAGATGACGAGATGGGCATTGATGAGAGTGGCTCATCGGGTGACGGCGATGTTGAGGAAGTCTCCGACGTTGACATTGACCCGGACGTGGAGTTTGTCGACGTAAACGGCGACGATGGTCAAGAAAGCGAGGAAGATGAGGAGAATGATGAAGACGAAGAAGATGATGGGGACAATGAGGATGGCGATGGCGAGAAGCAGGGGCCGCAGGACCTCGACGAGCTGGTTGGCAAAATACTCAACAGCCATCGCCTCGATAAGGACGACGACGCCGAGGACTCGGCTTCCGACGGCGACATGTCCGACTCAGAAATGCTCGCCCTGGACGAAAAGCTGGCCGAAGTCTTCAAACAGCGGACCAAGGCCCGCCCGGATACCAAGAAGCAGAAGAAGGACGCCAAGCAGTCCGTCGTCAATTTCAAGCACCGCATCCTCGACCTCCTCGATACCTACGTCAAGAACGAGGTCCTCAACCCCCTCGCCTTCTCCCTCCTTTTGCCCCTCCTCAACCTCATGCGCACCACGTCCGCCAAGGCCCTCGCCAGCCGCGCGTGCGAGATCATCCTCACCTACCAAAAGGGCCTGAGGAAGGCCAGGGGCAGCAGCAAGCAGGACGAGGTCGAGGGCCCGGGCGCGGACGGCCTCCTCATGCTGCTCGTCGAGGTGCACGAGGAGGCGGGCAAGGACAATGCGCACGCGTACGCGAAGGCGGCCAGCGCGGCCAGCCTCATCGTCGCTTCGGCCATGTTCGCCGCGGATAAGGAGGCCGTCAGGCAGGTTGCGGCCGTCTATGCCGAGACGCAGTCGGGATGGGTGCTGGGCGAGGGTCGCCTGCAAAACTCGTTTTTCGCCGACTGGAATAATTGGTGCCAGAACCATGCTTCGCAGGCATGAGCTTGATACCCGGGACGAAAAGTGCCGCCGTAGAAGCGGTTTATAGATTGGACACGTAGAATCACACAAGACAAGGTCACACAAGACAAGAAGCCAATTTGCCTCGAGACATCACCGGACATGCATGTGGCTTCGTTCCCAACCAGAGCAAACATTATTCTACGATGCTGCCATTGTGATAATACAAGTGCGTCCGCCTGTGCCGCTGCGCCGCCCCTCTACTCCTCCATCTTGTCATCGTCCTTCTTCTCGTTGTCGTCATCGTCATCCGAGTCGTCCTCGGCCTTTGCTAATCTCTCGGCCTCCTCCCGCAGCTCCTTGGGCACCTCGACGTGGCGGCCCTTGGTCGGCCCATCCACGGTGCTGATCCACGTCATCTCCAGCTCAAAGTCCTTGTCCTTGTTGTCCTTTGACGCCACGTAGATGATCCTCGCCGCCTCCCTGACCGCCTCGTGTATCGTGATGTTGCCGGCCGGCAGGTCGAGCTTCTCCAGCTCAGCCTTGGCAGCCTGACGTCCCTTGCCCGTCGCCGCGCCGTAGTAGCCCCAGTACAGTCCGCTGGGCTCGATCATGTAGAGGAAAGGGCCGCCGTGCTTTCCGGGGACCTTGCCGCCAGCACCGCACTTTGGTCCGGAGCCGACCTCGCCGTCAACGGGGGTCTCTTCGGAGGTGTCGACGCCGCCGACGATGGCGGTGATGCCAAACGGCCGGACCGAGCCGTACATGGTGTACGCTTGCAGGTAGCCGCCCATGCGGGAGGCGAGGTCGGACGTAGGGATCGGGGTCTTGAAGTTTTGGCGCCAGCTCTGGGCCTCGTCACGAGCGCGGTCGACGAAGTGGCGGCCGTCGGGGACCATGCCCGAGCATACCTGCAGGAGACTGGTTATCATCGTGGGACGCACGCAAATGTCACCGTGGTATCTGTGGCGGCCATACTGCTCCGACATGGCTGTCAATCGTGGCAATTCGCTTGTTGGCACCCGGTTTCAGGAGCTTGGATGCGACGACCTTCTCGATAGCCAAGACGACGCCGTCCTTGCACCGAATGCCGATTGAGGTGCCGCCATTCTCCACCGCCTTGACTGCATATTCAACCTGGAAGTTTCGGCCGTCCGGCGAGAAGATGGAGTTGAGAAGATCGTAGCCGGTGCCGATCGACGTCTGGACGAGGTTGACGCGTTAGCTTCGACGCAGCCCAGGGCTGGGCCAGGCGGCATCAGGGCGCTCACCATGATGCCCTTGAGCTCTCGAGAGAGTCTAGTCAAGAGGCTTGCGTGTCGGGACGAGGTGACGAGTGCTGTGGGTTCAAAGCTGGGGCGTTGTGCGGTCGGATGTGGGCGTGGAGGCTGGAGCTTCGCCAGCAGTGGAGCACCAGGCAGCCTGGGAGCTGCGTATTGCAACGCTGGCGCGCGAGGCTTGGCGGCCTGGCGAGTGCATGCCTGAGGCGCGAAGACGGCTGCTTCAGCCACACCTGCTGTGGAGGTGCGCTGTGGCTGGCGAGGGACGGCGGCGGATGTGGCTTGACATCTGACGGTAGCCTCTTTTGGCTGGCACGCGCTGCCACCCCTGGCCGTTTCACAAATTACGCACAAGGGAGGCCCTGGGGCTGTGTGATGCACTCCGTACGACGACCATCTTTCGATGGCGATGGCGTTCGGATGGGCCTGACGATGGCCGAGTGAGCGGGCAGCGATGCTCGGATGTCGTCGACGTGTACTCCGTAGCGCGGCCTGTCGTGCCAATACGGCAAACAAGGTTCGCCGCCGCCCCGAAAGTGCAGGCACGACGCAAAAGGACACCTCTCCTCGTCTTGTTCAGCAGCGTGTGCCGCGCCAGCCTTCCGACGCTGGCAGAGGCCACAGGCGCCTCGACCGCCACTCCCCTCTAATGCCTTGTGTAGGAGGCAGCGCACCCATCCCCGCCGTCGCCTTCCCACAACCCGCTCAGCAACCTCTCCCATACAAAACCAGCTTGTTGGCATCGCGGAGCGCGTCTGCTTCTGTGGCTGCATCTCCAAAGCCGCTTCTCCCACACCGATATTCCCGCATCGCCCAGACGCTCGTGCGTCGCCCCGACCAGGACCCCCGTCCCCGGTCCCGCAGCGGCATCCCACCGCCCGCCCCAGAACCAACTCCAAGTCTCCAACCAGCCCAAGACGGGGGCAGCGGCAGAAGAAGAAGCGACCTTTCACCGTCTCCTGCTCTTGTGCTCTTCTCCTCGCTCTTTCTTCTGCGACCACGGCTCGCTTTGGCTTAACCCGTTTGCTTAGCGTAGTCAATATACCCAAGTTGCTTGCCAGCTGTCCGCCAGCCACAACCGAGCACTCTTCGCCCCTTGCACGTCCCTTGATACCCAACGCACCACCATCAACCCAATCACTCGAATCGGAGCAAACACGCTGCGGCAGGGTATTTATTTGCAGAGCTCTGTGTTGGACACATATCACGGCGAAAGACGTGACTTGTTCTGACAAATATAAACGACTCTGAGGTATGCCGCAGCTCCCGTTTCACTCGTTTCGTCAGCTGGGTGCATAGACTGACGTTGTATCCTAGGTGTGGGTTCCATCCAAGAAGGCAACATGCAGCCCAACGCGCAGCAGGTCCACGACGACCTGGTGTCTCTGTTTTCGCGCAACTTGAACTTCAACACCGACCTCCGTGCCTCGACCCCCAAGGAGACTCCGAGACAGGAGCCAACGCCCGCCCCCGTCACCTCCCAGCCCATTGTCTACTCCATCTCGCAGCACTATCACCACTCTGCTCATATTGCGAAGCCCGCCGGGCGGCAAGAAGATGCTCCCGTGCAGGAGCCCCAGCGGGCCTCGTCCGAGCCTTCTCAGAGCGAAGTGTCCCCAGAGACCATTCTGCGCAACAATGGTGTAGATGCCGCCACCTTGACGCCTTCCCAGCTGCAGCTCTTCCGCGTCGCCGACGAGCATCAGAAGTTGAGGCTGATCGAGCTCTGGAGCATCTGCCCGCTAAACAGAGGAGAGGAGATTCCCTCCTTGGCGTGGAGCAGCACCACCGTGGAGCAGGAAGAGGACCTTGCTCGGATGCGATATGGAAGGCTGCAGCAGAGCCAGGTCATGAGCTTGGACGGCACCAGCGTCCAGACTGGAGACGGCAGGTGGACTCAGCAGACTGCCTCTGACAGCGAGCCGTACATGACTTCAGGGTACGAAGAGCTCATGCGAAGGGAGAACGAGCGGCACGCAACCGACAACCGATCCAGAGATGTCTACAGCCATTTCGGAACTGCCGTCGGCGGCCCCAGCTACACTCCCGCCACGGACCCCGTCTACATGGGTCCCGACTTTGCTCGACAACAGCAGCAGATGGACATGGCCACCCAGTACGGCGCCTTTGAATACATCCGCGGCGGTGCAGAGGTTGACGCGATGGATGTTATGTAAGGGACCGAGACGAGAAATTCAACTTGCACACCACGTGCAGTCAGCAGATACAGACATAGATAGAGCGTGCTGGCAGGCTAGTGGATGGACTTTCTTTTGTGGCAAACTGTTGGACGAGATTGAGGATGAACCGACATTCATGTACTGGCCCTGGAAGGAGGAGACATGTACTAGGGGGCTGTTCCGGTGTGTTTGGGGTGGACTAATAGGGGGCGGCGCTGCGGAAATATCCTTGCTGTTGATTCTTATATCACTCTCCTTTCTCTGTATCCCTAACCCTTGTATGGGTGGTTTAGTGTCGGCTAACGATGCGTCTTTAGAGACTGGTCATTGCGACAGCCAGAGAGGTATGTGCCCCTTTCCTTCCCTTCCACTCCCCGTTCCCAAGACTAGGCCATCGACTGCACCCTCTTCGCCAATACGGATGCCTCTCGTGCTGTCTGATCGACCGCTCAAAGGACGACCCCTCTTTTTGTGTTTATACTTTTCCGCGTAGTGATCATTAAACAAACTTGACTTCAATTTCCTAACTGAATATCTGGTTGCTGTCCTTGTGAACGATGACTGGGATACGGATATCGGTCGGGCTTACGGGGAGCAGATTAGGCCGGCATAAGGGGTATCGGGTTTCAATGCTTGCTCTAGCCATGTATGTGTAAGTCTTGCTATGTACCGTCTAAAGCAGTGTAGGTATGCAGAAACTAGATCTCGGTCTTCTCCAGCTTCTTAGCCAACTCCTCCACCTCCTTGTCCTTGAGCTGGACGACGGGCTCCTCCTGGGCCTCCTGGGCCTCCTTGATGAGCTTCTCTGCTCTCTCCTCAGGCTCGATCTCCTCTTCCTCCTCCTCCTCCTCCTCCTCACTCTCCTCTTCCTCGAGGTCGCTGAGGCTATCAACGCCCCAGTCGTCCTCGATGACCAAGTCGCCAGCGCGATTCTCCTTGCGCGCCTCCAGGAGCTCCTGCAGGGCCAGGATCGAGTCGTCATCCTCCGAGAACTTGTTGCCATTCAGCTCGATTCGCTTCAGTGCCGGCAGGCCATTCCTGGCGGCGCCGGCAAAGCCCTTGATGCCCACAGCCGTAATATCGTTGTACTGCAAGCGCAGAATCTCAAGCTTCTCGTTCATTCCCCGCGCAAGGGCCTCGGAGAGCAGAACGCCACCTTTTGCGCCGAGCAGGGAGTCACCGATGCCGAGCTCGCGTAGCAACGCCCAGGTCGGGACCACCTTTGCAAGGGCCTTGGCTCCTATGAGCGTGAACGTGTTGTCTTGCAGATCAAGGACTCTTAACTCGGTGGCGTGGTTCAGGCCCTCGCTAAGAAGGTGGGAGATGCCCTCCTGACGGATACCGTTCTGAACCATCTTGACCTCCTTGACCTTGTTGTGCAAGCTAAACGCCTTTGCCCACGCCACCATGCTGCCGTTTTCCAGTCGGTTTCGTCCGCAGATGACGGTTTCCAAGTCAGGGACCTCTTTTCCATCCTTCCGGGCGGCCATCTTCTTGGCGTGAAGCTCCGACAACGAATCGGCAATGAGAATGCCCGCATGCGGGCCGAGGCCGTTGTTGTTGAGGTAAAGGTGCTGCAGGGGGACGTGCGCGGCAAGGAAAGCCACCAAAGGCGCTTGCGTGTTGAGGCCAAAGGCATTATCGTTCAGGTTTATGGTATTGAGCTTCGGCAGGTTGAGAATAGAGGTGAGGAGAGAGGAGAGGGCCTCGGGGATCTCCGACAAGAGCCGTCCGGTGAAGATGTCGGCGAGATTGGCAACCTGTGCGGTGGTGAGTAAACAGCTTGATCACGCCAAGAGCTTTGAAGACGTCCTTACCTTGAGGTTCTTCTTTGTCGCCAGGACCTCGCTGAGCAGCTTACACGCCTCGACACCCAGGGTGTTCCCCAGCAAATGGACCTCCTCGATGTCGTTGGCACGGAGAGGCGCGATATGGGCTTCGACATCCGCAGCGGTGTCGAGCTTCAGGCCCTTCCCCTCGAGGGAGAAGACCTTGCTGGCATCGGCCATTATGAATGATGATGAGCAGAGCAAAGTAGCCGCGAGAGCTTCAAGTGATACAAAGACGAGAAGGTCCTCGGGACGCTGCAGCGACGCAGACTGTGTTGTTATGGATGCATGGTGGGGGCGGGGCAGCAAGGAAGAATGCCATCAGTCTTGGATATTGCCAGGGGGTAGCCAGGCGGTGAGTGACCAGTGTGGCGCTGCCAGTTCTTGTGTTGTGCTTATGTAATGCATCATCGAGTCGTGGTGGTCTCTGGTTCTGTCGAGGCTTGACCATGCCTTCATGCATCACATAGTAGACAACCGTACTAGAACCCACTCATGCTCGGGATCCTGGAATAGCTTCTCGCCCGTACGTGCTCCGTTCGTAGGCGAGAGCCTCAACCTGGTCATCTGGATATTGGTAGAGACGCTCAGGCTGATTAGCGGCCGTGGCTGTCCGGGTCGTCATGGACTCTGGTCCTCGAGGTTACGTGGAACCGTGAGCGTTGCGTTATCGACGGAGCGGCGGCCTCGTGGGGGCGCAAACTGGTGTATTAGGCTCCTGGTAGTGCCGTACCTTGGACCTTTTTCACTACATGTATGACATCTGCACCGAAGAATCCTATAGACCACTTCCCGGTCTCGTACCACCATGTCCCTCGACAACGCGCAGGAAACCCTACAGAAACCCTACATTCTTCATTGGCTGAAGTCCTGACCCATTGCTTGCAACAGAATTGCCGCCGTCAACATCTCTTCGTCTGCATGCAGGCCGAGCGGAGAGGCTGGGTCGTTGCCTCCAGCGGAAGGACCCCCGTTTTCGAGACGCCACCCATCACCGTGGCTCCGTGGCACGCTAGACCCGTTCCGAGGAGACACCAATCCTGGGCCTCGACCAGTCTGCGCATCCGCGCGCCCCGACTGATTCTGCAGCGTCGAACCATGTGAAGATTGGCTTACCGAACTGGCCGACTCCTCTTGACCTACCCATGACGCTAGGGACGATCCGACATGAAGAGGATCGAGTGGATCCGGTGAGTAGTCTTCCACAAAGCACGCCAACTCCGGCTGCCGGTTAGAGACGGACCCGCTTCGACGGCTACGACCGTCTCGGCGCTTGGCATGTCGTCTTGCCGATGATGACAATGACGACGATGGTGCCTTAGACACTGCTGCTCTCTTTTGGGTCGCCCTCGACGCCGATGGGAAAGACTCGGGAGGTGGGGCTTCTGATCTGACGAAGCTGCCCTCATAGGACGAGACAGTCGCATGGTCCGCGTAAGACCTTGGCTGCCAGAGTACAGTCCCTTGGTCGTCGGCAACATCCTTAGGACTGTACTGGAACGTCGTCTGCTCCTCTCCCTCGGCATATGAAGCTGGCCTCGGCGTCTGACAGCCGGCCTCGGCTGCACTAGGCAGAAGCACCGCTAGCTCATAACAGTCGTGGGTAGAGAACCGTGACTCCGGCGATATGACCACCATGGTGTTCAATAGGAATCGTCTCAGCGCATCGGGCCATTTCTCCGAGTCCTTTTGGAACCTCTCGACGATCTTTTCGCACCAGGCAGCCCCGCCGTCGGTATACCTGTCTTTGAACCGCGGAAGGCCACACATTAGCTCGTACACCACCACGCCAAGAGACCAGATATCGACAGCCGGCGTATAGCTCGTTCTCTCCTTACCGCCGGAGCAGATATACTGCCACTCCAGGTAAATCTCAGGCGCAATATATTTCTGAGTGCCACAGATCGTCAATAACTCGTAACTATCCAGCGATAGTCCGAAGTCCCCAAACTTAACGCAGATATCGCCTGGGAATCGGTGCTGGATAAGAATGTTGCCTGGCTTAATGTCTCGATGTACAATTGGCGGCTTGTTCTCGTGTAGGTATACCAGGGCCGATAAGCATTGATGGAGAATCGCTAGAGTCTCATCGGCTGATATATGCTCCTGGTCCTCTAAAGACCCGCCCGGCGCATACTCTAGGTATAATTGGGGGTATAGCGTAAAGTCCGCCTTGAAAAGTCTCACGATATGGGGCTATAGGGTTATTGGAACGGGAGCTATATACGGGCAAGTGGCATACTAACATGTGAAATTTAACCCATAACGCGAGCCTCCTTACTCTATGCATTATAGTTGACTACTCGCTTTCGAATAGCCTTTACGGTAGGCTCTTTAGGGCATACTCGCTCCCGTCGCTAACGTTCCAGAAAGGAGTCACGACGCCACAACTTCCTTCGCCGAGCTTCTTCCTTAGGTGGATTTCTCCAGTGCTAGGTGTGTGGGCTCCTGTAGGCCGCTCAGTTTCTGGGCGATTCGGGAGGCCGAGATCGCCGAAGAGGTCTTCAGCGGCTGCTGTGCCCTGGCAGAAGTGGTCGATCCTGTTGATAGACGCCTGAGAGGTGTCGTGGTGAGCGACGATGATCTGGAACGAGACGGTCTCGTGTACCGTGATGATGATGCTTTTCTTCTCCTGGGGGACTTTATCGCCGCCGACGATCCATTGGAAATTACTTCGCTTGCCGTGTCCTTCACCATCGTAAGTGACTTCGGTTCCTACAAGAGAACCCCAGTCCTTTACGATAGGACGTTTGGCGTGGTCGAAGGTGACGCTGAAATGGTGGGAACTGATGCACGGTACTTTAGATAGAACTATATCACAATTCGGATCCGATCCGAAGACGATTCCGTATGAGGTTCGTGGGATGTCGCTAAACCTGAGCTCGAGGCGCGGCAGGTAGAAATGGACTGGGGCGTTGTCTTGTTCCGGCGATCTATACCCTGACGCAGAAAGACCCACGGCGCCTGAGCATTGCTAAGTCGAAGCGTATATCGAAGTTAAAAGCTGCGACGGCAAAACTGAATGCAGCAAAAGACCGGCTACAATCAATCACAAGGCGGAGCAATCTTATCACGGATTTCATTCGAGGGACGTTTGACTACGAGGATGCGAAGAAGGATGCTGCCCGCCAGAGCGTCCTCCTGCAATGGATCCTGCAACAAGTTCCTTTGACCGAGGCCGAGATGATCCAGTCTGAGGCGAACGAGGCTGGATCCAACGCGACTAAGAGTATGAAGAGAAGGCCCACTACCGATGAAGACCATTTGGCGAAGCGAAGCCCCAAAAGGCAGAAGCTTGACCATCGGGAATTGAGCTCGCATTCAGGCAGCAGCGCAGGCGTCCTGGCAGAAGCCAGAGAGTCGCGTCCAGAACCCTGCATCGTGATGGACCGAGACGAAGCCCGGGGTTCACGAACCAGACAGTCTGCTGCCAGTCATTTACTCCGGTCCGTGGATGCCTCTCAGGCGATGTCTCAAGGACTTCGTCGCAGCGCACGTATTGCAGCGCGCCGAAATGCTTCCGGGACGCCTGACACTTCCCGACCAAGATCGCGCTCAAGGTCACACGCGAAGCCTGCGGAAGTGTCAAGGCCTCATTCGTCTGCCGAGGACACGAAAGCTTCGGCGGCGATGAAGAGAGGACTCAAGAGCAGTAGCCGACGAGGCGTGGTCAAGCCCAAAGGGGTATCGGAGAGGATTCAGCGAAGGCGTGGTTGACGAAGACGTGGTTGAGACTTGGATTGTACCCGTTAGCGTCCCCGTCACTCCACGTCTTCGTTGGTCCATGATCTGATCCGCTTCACCTTGTCTCGCAAGAGAAACGTTGTCTCCTCCCCATAGCTGATTGTGCCGGCTGAAATCTCCGGCAGTCACCACATCCACACCCCTGTCTGCATTTCTCCTTGTATCTGTGATAACTCGGCGTAGGGTGCTACATGTGTTTCGTTGAGCCTCATCATCTCCTCCCGGTACGTAGATTGACACCAGCCGTTCAGGGAGTCGTATGACGGCTGCCTTGCTGACGCGTACATGGTTAAGGCTACTTCTGGAAATCTGGATTTGGACAACGAGCTTGCGCATCGCATCAACAAATCCAAGCAGACCGAAACGAAGGAAACTCATCTACCGGCAGGAGGTGGATACAGCGAAGTGACAGCCAAGTCTACACCACAACCGGGACACCAGGCTTCAAACACACCGAGGACCATTTTGTCCGCACTCCCAACGGTAGTGAGGCCTCGTCGCAGCTGCTGCTCTACCGGCTCATCGTGTTTGGCATGCCTCCTTCATCGGAAAAGAGATATCTCGATGACAATAAGCAGATTTGGGGGTACAGGCTGTATTGGATGCCGGACCAGGACGACCGAAAGGAGGACAAGGGCAAGAATTAGGCCACCCTGATCCATATGTTCCATTGCTTCTTTGAAGGCGTTGAAACGGAGTTCTGGGGCATCGTCGAGGCTGCTGTTTGAATAGTGGTTTAGTCGGTTTTCGCAGATGGTCTTGCGGGCGAACTCGTCCAATTTAGTCTTTTTAAGGATGTTGCGGCGAGTCAACTTACCCGAGCTGGAGAGAATTTAGTCTAGGCATCGTCGGACCGTGGGACTTCAAAATCCAGATGAGATGGCAACTGATCGATTGCCGAACAGATCCTCTTGAAGTGGGATGGCATCCAAACGTCGGATACGTTCTTAGTAAGAACGATTATCGTCGCGGAGTAGCGAATTTTGGGGTGTTGGCTGCTCCTTCTCGAGTAGAGTTCGGCAAAGGGACTTGCTCTCATCCGTGATGCCCAGCTCTGACCCATTCAGGAACGTCTCGTAGCGTGGGTCGCGGTATGGCGCGCTCTTCTCTTCTCTTGGTCTCTGGTCGCTGGAAGTCGCAGAGCCGACAAAATCAGGATGCGAGCGCCTGCGAGACTTCTTCCTTGCCTGCACACGGTCCATGTCGGGATCTTTCTAAGTGTACTGCGGTGGCCAGTGTCCTTCTCTTGCCCAATGAGCGATGGGGCCGGTCTCGTCGGTCGCGTCGTCCCACGTTAATATTCGTGCGAAGTAGGTAATATAAAGTAACGGCAGGCATAGCGAGGAACCGCAAGGAACAGAGGAAATAATATTGGGCAATACAAGGTTGGGCCTTGCACACCAGAAGGGGTTTTTCATGGTGGCAGCCTAGATTTTATGTAATGCATCACGACGCCAAGGTGATTAACTCCACATTCGAGCTGCACGTGACTCGAGCCAATCAGCGTCGGCCCATTTCGGAACGCTGGATTTTCTCTCGATGCCCTGCTGAGCCTTTTCGACCTCCGACTTCGAGATCGATCCCCCCTCCCCATCGCCGTCTCATCCTGATTGCGGCTCTCTCTGCGGCCACGGTATAGCTTGCCAATTATGCTGGCAAGGTCCTGCTTGCGCTCGACGCGCACCCTCAATGGGCTGCGAAATGGCGCGACCACCATATCGAAGGTATGGACACCACGGGCTTACGGTTCCGCTGCTCCTCGTTTGCCGAGGGAACAACACCACCTACCCCGACCCGCCGAAACCACGCCAATTGCATAGTGATGCCATCGGATATCGATACAATCCATGCTGACAGTGTTTTGCGTCTAGCGCGCGGCCTCGACGAGCTCGAGTGCTGCCGGCGAAGCCTCCCCGGCGCGACTGAACTTCGCCGCCATCGCCTCGACCACCGTCGCCGCTGGCTCCATTGCCTGGTACTATCATCTCTACGGACCGGTCGCTCATGCTGCGACGCCCGCTGACGAGGGGTACGTGATCCTGCGGCCCCAGGAGGAGAAACTGTCTGGGAGGAGTCGATTTTGCTCGTGTGCGGCATAAACCGCGGCACCAGCTCGGCGGTGTACTTGGGGCGAATCGCTGATCATCCGTTCACAGTCTGCACGCCACTCACTACCCTTGGGTTCACCAGCAGTGGTTCAAGACCTTTGACCACCAGGCGTAAGATGACAACACTCCCTGATTGATGCAGCCCGGGCACCGATTGCTCACACTTGACTAGTCTTCGCCGAGGTTTCCAGGTCTACCGGGAGGTGTGCGCAAGCTGCCACTCCCTGGACCGAATTCCCTACCGAGAGCTGGTTGGTAGCGTTTTGACTGTCGACGAGGCTAAGGAGCTTGCCGAGGCGAACGAGTACCCTGGCGAGCCGGATGAGCAGGGTGAGATTCAGATGCGCCCCGGAAAGCTCGCCGACTACATCCCCGCCCCCTACAAGAACGAGGAGGCTGCGCGATTCGCCAACAATGGTGCTCTGCCCCCGGATCTGAGCTTGATTGTCAAGGCCCGCCACGGTGGCTGCGACTACATCTTCAGCTTGTTGACAGGTTACCCGGAAGAGCCTCCCGCTGGTGCCCAGGTCGCCCCCGGCATGAACTTCAACCCTTACTTCCCCGGCACCGGTATCGGTATGGCCCGTGTTCTCTACGACGGTCTTGTCGAGTACGAGGATGGCACCCCTGCTTCGACTTCGCAGATGGCCAAGGATGTGGTGGAGTTCCTCAACTGGGCTGCCGAGCCCGAGATGGATGACCGTAAGAAGATGGGAATGAAGGTGCTGGTTGTGACGTCGGCCCTGTGGGCCCTCAGCGTCTGGGTTAAGCGATACAAGTGGGCATGGCTGAAGTCAAGAAAGATTGCCTACGACCCTCCAGCAGAGACCAAGGTCCGCCGCTGAAGAGACATTTTTGCGCCTCGAATGTATACTAGTCTCCCCCCTAGAGCAGCTCCTTTGTTGGCGGAGGCGGGTAGAACGAAGGGTTGGTGCTGAGAAAGAGGGATGGTGGATGGTAGAGTGTAAATCATATGAACCATTTCAATATCTTATTTTGTTTGCAAGCATGGAGGCTCGACTCGCTCTACGTACTGGGTGACGATTGCAGCACCATTTGGCATTGCATACATATAGCAACTCTCGAGAGTATTACGATTCCTGGTGCCGCACATTGGGGCTCCAGGGACACCCTGCTCAGCTCCGTTCCTTGACAATGCTCTTAACCAGCATCATCAGCTCCACTCGACTTGGCCCCTGTAAATCCGCCAGCACGGGTGCCTAGCCCGCTGGAGAATGCGGCTTGCAGGCGACGAAATCGCGCTCGTCCAGTGAAAGGCGGGCGCATCAACAGCCAGCCGACCGCCGGACCAAACAAATGCAGCCCAGCCAGCCCGCACGCAGGGTGAACCGTTTTGGTCCAACAGCTTCCCCTCGCATCACTTTGCATCTCTTTGCGGTGTATTCCGACGTGCAAAGTATTTGATCGCTCAGGCAGTCTTTCCCCCCGAGCCTCCCTCGCCCGGCCAGAGAGAAACCTGGTTGAACTGAGGATCCTGCCTGAACACCTGCCAGGGCGCCGCGATGCCGTTCGTTGGCGGCCGTGGCGACGACGGCGTCCACCCGGGTCGGAAGCGAAGATGGGAGGACGAAGAGGGCGCCGTCTACCGACTGTACGGCCCAGAGAAGCAGGCCGACTTCTACGTCTTGAACCAGCCCCAGGAGCTGCCGCCGCGGAAGATATTGCCACTGTCGAAACGGGCTAGGATCTCGGACGACGAGGCGCACTTTCACAGCGACCTGTCTCCGATGCACCGACGCAGGCCATCGCAGCAGAAGGTCCTGCAGGACCAGCCTGGCCTCGGGAACAGGGTCCCCGCGCGGCCCAGCGGCGCCCTGCTGACGCCTTGCCACATCTGCCACCGCAAGCCGACCAAGAAATCCGACCTCGACTCGTTCGCCAGGTGCCAGGGCTGCGGCGAGCGAACGTGCTTTGTGTGCATTAGAGAGTGCCAGGGATGGAACGCCTATGAGGGAGCGGAGGTGCTGTCAGAGCAGGAGGTGCTGTCGCGGTCGTTCCACATGGACGACGTCGACGATATGCCTCAGGACCAACCACCACCACAACACGACGACGGCCGCGAGGTGCAATACGGGAACAAGGGACAAAAGGACGGCAAGGGGTGGGACGCTTGCGGCCACCGCGCCGTGGTCTGTAGCCGCTGCTGCATCGAAAAGGGGCGGCAAGGAGAGGTGGTCTGCCTGGGATGCTTGTCGGGCATGCCAGGCGCTTGATACGGCTGGAAGCCATCACGACACGGGACTTTGATGACTGATGACGACGTATAACATTCACGGGGGCCTCTCTGGATGGGAGGCCCTTTCGCATATAAGGCTTGCTTGGCTTACGATGCATCGCCGGAGACATCATGCATCGCAGGTCGTTTTGGGACTGGGAGCTGGGACGTCCTTTTTCGCGAGTTACAAAACGATGGGTATCTCGGGGCTTTGTAATATAGATAGATTACCACAGCATCCTACGTTCACCGCGCATCGCAAGGCGTGCAGCTATGGCATGGGAAGAATTCCACGAGCATTCAATCCCTGCACTTCTCGCGTTGGCTTCTCACATTGCCGTGCGTGCTTATGCATTGTCGCTAGGCTCCCGTCCGAGATGGCGATACCGTCAACGCTGGCTTCTATTTTCTCTGCTGTAGCAAGCTACCTAAAAACGACGCGCTTCTAGAAGCCCACCATCCAAGCCCTGCCATAGTCGTACACCGGCTAAAGTACACAAATGGCTGCTCTAGTTGTATTGCATGTACGTCGCTGTCGAGTTGAACTTGAGGTTGCCCTTGATGACCTTGTCCACGGCGCTCAAAAAGTCCTTCTCCGACGCCACCTTTCTCCGCGCCCGGATGGCGAACATGCCGGCCTCGGTGCAAACACTCCTCAGCTCGGCGCCGGTTGCGTTGGGGCAGAGACGCGAGATGAGCTCCCATCGGATGTCTCGCTCGACCGACATGCTCTTTGCGTGGATGCGCAAGATGTTGGCTCGTCCCTCGAGGTCAGGGAGGGAGAATTCGATCTTTCGGTCGATGCGGCCCGGTCGCATCAGGGCAGGATCCAGCGTCGATGGTCTGTTGGTCGCGAACATGACCTTGATGTTTCCCCGAGCATCGAATCCGTCCAGTTGAGTGATAAGTTCCAACATGGTTCGTTGGACTTCGTTGTCGCCACCGGCACCGTCGTCAAATCGGGCACCACCAACGGCATCGATTTCATCAAAGAAGATGATGCAGGCCTTCTTCGTCCGGGCCATCTCAAACAGCTCGCGAACCATCCTGGCTCCTTCGCCGACGTACTTCTGAACCAGCTCGCTGCCAATGACTCGAATAAAGGTAGCATCAGTCCTGTTTGCCACTGCCCGAGCGCAGAGTGTCTTGCCGGTACCGGGCGGTCCGTAGAGAAGCGCGCCCTTTGGTGGGTCGATGCCGAGGTTGACGAATCGTTCTGGGGAAAGCAGAGGCATCTCGACGACTTCCCTCAGCTTCTCGACCTGCTCTTTGCAGCCTCCGACATCACCATACGTGACATCCGGCTTCTCCTCGACAGTCATCATGGTGACGCTTGCATCGATCTTCGGCGGCAGGGGCAGCATTATCTGGTACTTATTGCGGTCCACACCAACCCGCATGCCCTCCTCGATATCCGTAGGGCTGACGCGCTCCCCGAGTTGCACGACGAACTTAGCGATCTGCTTAACGTTGATGACATACTTCTTTTTCGACTCGTCGCCCTTCTCATCTTCGATTATCTTGGTACAGCGTGCCACCTGGAAAGGCTGCTCCTCAGACATTCGCTGACGGTCGGCGGCGATGTCCCACAGATGCGGCGGTGCTAGACCCGTGTCGGATTCCTGTGTCCTGTTAGACGAGTTCAAAGACGGAGGGATATCCATCGTACTTTGACACCAATCTTCTCATCTACACTTTGTTGCTTCTCCTTGATCTGCTTCTCCAGCTTCTTTATCGATGCACCGTACGGCGCCGCGCCGTACGTCTTGAGGACCTGGATATCCCTGGCGGTGGATTAGCTGCCACGTTTCGCATCGCGCGTCGCACCTCACACGTACTCATCTGTCAGAGGAGTGATCTTCTTCTCCTCTACCTCATCGTCGGCGAAGTTCTTCTGGTACTTCTCCCAGCTTTGACCGGCACCGGAAGGCTGGGCTGGTCAGCCGCGAGGCTGCGTGGTTGATTGCGAGGGAGCTTACCATGATGGAAGTCCGCGGACTGGGCGCGTTGCCGACGAGTCTGAGTGGTTCAGAGGCCTGGCACAGGTCGCTCGAGAAGAGTTTGAAAGAATGCAAAGAGTGTTTGATAGGTTCTGTGGGGGCCAGGAGAGAGAGGCTTGTTGTGTGCTGCGGTAGGGTGATGCTGAAGGCGAAGGAAGCATTCCGTAACCAGTGTTGCCTTGGTCCCCACAGCGAGGCTCCCCGGCGCTAAACCCCTTTGGGCTCACTGTGCTGGCGGGTTGTGGTGGTGTTCATCAAGTCGGAGCAAGGATAATCTGCTGGCCCGGTCCAAAATTTCTGGACGCTAAGGTGGGATACTAGGCTGCCAGGAACACCGCGACTCACTCAACGTCTCTGCACCAGCGCGGCGTCAACCAGAGAATCCGAGCAACGCGGGACTCAGAGAAACACCGAAACCATGTCTGCTTCAGCCGTGCCCATGGGCCAGTCCCAGAATGCCACCTTCCGGGTATGAGGAGCTGCCTTCATGATCTTGCGTACCCCGCTAACAGCTCGTAGGATAAGGAGAAGCCCATGGCCGTCCGGTCCTCCAACATCGTCGCCGCCAGAGGTGCGAGCTAAACGCCGAATACCCTCGTATCATGCATTCACTGACAATCATGAAGCTGTCGCTGATGCGATCCGAACGTCCCTGGGACCTCGAGGCATGGACAAGATGATTCGAAGCGGCAAGGGGGAGACCATCATCACCAACGACGGACACACCATGCTTAGGAGCATGTCGGTCATGCACCCCACGGCAAAGATGCTGGTCAACCTAGCTGGCGCTCAGGATATCGAGGCTGGTGACGGGACGACCTCAGTCGTCGTCATCTGTGGAAGCTTGCTTGGAGCCGCCGACAGGCTGCTGTCCAAGGGTATCCACCCCTCAGTCATCTCCGAGGCCTTCCAAAGAGCAGCAGCTGCGGCTGTCAAGGTTCTGCATGACATGTCCCAGCCAATCACCCTGAGTGATACTGCGTCGCTCCTGCGAGCCGCCAACACCTCGCTGTCATCCAAGATCGTGTCGCAGTACTCGAACCTTCTGGGCCCCATGGCCGTCAACTCTGTCACCAAGACCATCGATCTCAGGAGCGCAGAAAACGTGGACCTCAATAACATCCGCATCATCAGGAAGGTGGGAGGGACAATCGAGGACAGCGAGCTGGTCGATGGCCTGGTCCTCAATCAGCCGGTTCTGAAGAACGCCGGTGGACCGGTGAGGATGGAGAAGGCGCGCATTGGGCTGATTCAGTTCCAGCTGAGCCCGCCCAAGCCAGATGTGAGCGTGATACTTGATAAGGATATTGTGGCCTTGTACTGACAGTTGCCCAGATGGAGAATACGATCCAGGTCAACGACTACCGGCAGATGGACAAGATCGTCAAGGAAGAGAGGCTATACCTTCTGAACATGGCCAAGAAGATCAAGAAGGCCAAGTGCAACGTGCTCTTGATCCAAAAGTCCATCCTGCGCGACGCCGTCAACGACCTTTCCCTCCACTTCTTGGCCAAGCTCGGCATTCTCGCTATCAAGGACATCGAGCGCGATGAGGTGGAGTTTATCTGCAAGTCGACCGGGTGTAAGCCGATTGCCGACGTCGATTCCTTCACTGAGGATAAGCTGGGCTCGGCGGACCTGGTGGAGGAAGTGCACTCATCTGGTTCACGGATGGTCAAGGTCACTGGGGCCAAGGCGACGGGCAAGACGGTTTCCGTTGTGGTGCGTGGTGCTAACTCGTTGATTTTGGAAGAAGCCGAGCGAAGCTTGCACGACGCCCTTTGCGTCGTCCGCTGCCTCGTCAAGAAGAAGGCCCTGATTGCTGGTGGTGGTGCTGCCGAGATCGAGATCGCGGCTCAGCTGTCCAAGCAGGCTCGAAGCTTGACTGGCACAGAGGCAATCTGCTGGAAGGCATTCGCAGACGCCATGGAGGTGATTCCCACCACTCTTGCGGAGAACGCCGGCCTCAACAGCATCAAGGTGGTCACGGACCTGAGGCACTGGCACGAGATGGGGCAGAAGAATGCTGGTGTCAGCATCAAGTCTGGTGGAGTCAACAACAATATTTCCAATGAGAACGTGCTGCAGCCGCTGCTGGTGAGCACAAGCGCGATCGAGCTGGCGGCGGAGACGGTCAAGATGATCTTGAGGATAGACGACATCGCCCTGACGAGATAGAGTACCAGCCCTTGGCAGGATGGATGATAATACCAAAAGAATAAAGGGGGCATCCAAGGTATGATGCCAGAACATGGCGTGAACAGAGATGCTGGTGTGAAATTGCCTTGGTATCTTGGGTGAAGAGAGCGTGAAGAGAGCGTGGAGCGTCTGGCACTGGGGCAAGAGCACTTGGCGCCCTTCGCTGCTTCCTACACCGCATTGCACGTCAGCAGCTCGAGGTGAGCTGCTTCCCCTTTGGTTTCAGGCTACACCGCGCCTCCCCCCTCGGGTGTCTCGTGCTCTTTCTGCCGCCAGCTTGCCTTTGGGAACCTACCTTGCCTATTGTCGTTCATTGTTCCTTCAACTTCGTGACCTTGCCACCTCTGCCACCTGCCAACTTCACTTCGACACCACCAAGTAGAGGAGCATCCCATACCCCTTGCAATCACCTCCTACGCCCTTCCAGAAGTGCAACTTTACTGTCCTCTTGCCATGGCCCGAGACAGCGAATCCGTCATGTCCGACGATGGTCCTGACCCCATGGACTCGGCGATGGAGCACCACCAGCGCATGCTGAAGGTAGAGACTCCTCCGAGCCACCTCGTGACCCTGGCCCGTTGAACTGACATGCTCCCCAGCTTCAACAGCAGCGTGCCAAGCGCATCAACGCCGTGAACGCTGCGTATGAGGCGGCCGTGGCGGACTTGAGAGCCCGCGCTCTCGTTTACCACAAGGAGATGCAGAGGAAGAGGTAACCACCGGCGCCAAGCTCCGGGCCGAACCGAGTGTGCTAACACATGCTAAGGGTGCAGAGCCGCGCATACCGCATCATGAAGATGCTGCACAACCATGAGCGGCGGCAGGAGATTGAGGCCAGGATGTTGGAGCGTACTCTGAAAATGCACGCGGCCTTCAGGATCGTCGAGGACACCATGATGACGGGGTACCGCGGCCGGGATGAGGATGCCAAGTCGTCATCCGCAGAGGCGCAGGCAGGCATTCTGAGGGATGGTGAGCTGTGAGGAGGGCGACTCATCCTCGACACAATGTGCGACGAAGCATCTCGGCTTTGATCTCGGTTATTGCAAACCATGGGCAGTGTACGGGTAGGCAATGGGCAGTTTTTGTCAACCAAGCTTTCACTATCGCGCGCGGCACATGGATTGGCGTGAAAAGGAGAGGGTATCCTGTATTTCCCGAGAGCTCCGTCTAGATTTTTTTCACAATAGTGTACACAGTCCGTTCGGCTGGACCGGGCCCCCATCTCATACCTTGTAGCCGAACCCGAGCATGCAGGTCTTGTACTGGTCCACGAGCGACTTGCAGTCGGCGGCCGGGTCTTTGGCGGTCGAGAACAGCATGCACTCGTCTCGCCTCGACTTTTCGTCCTTGCATACGCAGCAGGGCTGTGGTGTGGACGTCAGCACGACGGTCGCAGTGTGCGTCGTCTGGTGCTTCGAGCTTCGAGGAGCAACTTACCTTGGGTTTCGACGTACTGTCCGAGGCTGCCGCTGAGGCAGCAGCTGGCGCAGGCGGCGCGGCTGGGGGCTTGTGTCAGTAGGGCTCAGTCCTGGATGAAGGGATTGGCATTGACGTACGGAAGGCTGCAGTTTTGGCGTCCATGGTGCTCTGTGTGCGCGCTGTGGATTGCGATGAGCCCAGTGTCGAGAGAGCCGTCTTTTTTCTCGAGAGCTGGATGGCGACGGTGTATTTCTAAGCCGAATTGAGCCAATCACACCGCGCCAACGTCACGTGCGGTCGCGGGAGCTTCCCGATTAGAACTTGCCGTTATTGACGTCATTAGAAACAGCTGGAGATGCTCGATTCAGAAAATAGAGTGAGCGCAGCTGCCCTGCAACTCGCGAAACATCAGACACTCTCGTGTTGCATCGCAAGTTGACACCTTTCACCATCGTCGCCGGTTTGCTATGTAATAATGCCTCCGGATCCAAGCTCGAAGGAGCCAAAAGGATCCATCGACTGCAGGGGTCATCGGCGCTTTAAGTGTAATACGAGCCGCCATCGATTTCCTTCATATTCTCCAGTCCAAAGAGTAACTCGCCGACATCTGCGTACTCGGGTTTCAGTGTCAGCCATATATATGTCTGACGATGCTCACCATCGACGAGATCCGTGCTTTTGGGGAGGTCAACCTCGGGTTCAAACTTGCGCTTCTCGAGCCGCCTACTCGGCACTGTCTCACGCTTTGCTCTGACGGCTCAGATGCTCGAGTCTGGCAATCCTCTGCCATCTACGCACCGATGCCAGCAGGGGCGAGCGAAGAGACCGTCCCGGAAAAGTACAAGGATCGCTTCTTCAGCCTGGAGCAAAACTCGCGTGCGCCAATGCTGTACGCAGAGCCCGTCGAGTTTATCGGCAGTAAGAAAATGCACTTTGCTAATGACGCTGCCACGGGGAGCTGATGCGCAAGTGACGCGGCAGAAATGTACAAGGCCGACCTGACGAGTCCCATGGCTCTGCCCATTGCCTTTGACCACACAGGAATCCCAAGAAGTACTTCCAGATCTGTGGCCTCGACCAGGTCCGGGACTGCGGCATGTGCTGGAGCAGGTGCTCAGTGACGCTGGCGTGCAGACGAGGATGGTCATTTACCCAGGACTGCCCCATGCCTTGTGGGCTTTCTTCCCGCAGCTGACTCTGACCCTCAAGTGGCTCCTGGAAAAGCAGGCGAAGGATGGATGGTGCGTGGCTGGTCCGGGCAATACATGCGTCCGGCGTCGTGGGCTAGGTAGATTTGTTGTCAATACCACCCTTCTCAATTGTATTACATGATTGCCGTTTTCAGGAATGACGCAGTGGAAGCTCGTCTGATGCAGGTACCTGAAAACCCGTAGAAGGCAAGTTCGGCCGAGGAACCGCGCGCGATTGTCGTGAGATCGTGGTGGAGTTCAAGTGCCGACCGGTGGAGTCGAAGCAACAGAGCATGGCCTCCCAGCAGTTTCAGCTGGGGGCCGATTCAAGCCACGCGGCCCTCTGGCGTGGCGTCAGCACCCAACAGATCGTGCTCGAGTGGCCTGTTGAAACCATTTCCAGCAGCTCGACGCGCGGGTTGCGCAGCAGGGCCTGAGCAGCGCGCCAGGCCCGGCACAGAGCCACACTCTCGCCCTCGATGCACCCAGGGCTCGCGGTTTTGCATTCTCGGCCCTCTGCGTCGACGTTGACAGGCTCGGAGATGAGGCCGGGTAGCTCTCCCGCCGGGAGGCGTACGTGCGCCAGCCCTACTGCCTTGGGCCTGGGCGGTTGACGGGAAATGCCAGAAAACACTGCATTCCGGGTGCTTCGCACGAATGGAAAGCGGGCTCTGCCTCGACGAGTTGCTCTAGGATGGAAACGCGCCCCACAAAGTCTTGGTTCCGTCCGAACGGGGCAAGCCAGTGACCCTGTGACTCGAGGGAGTTAGATTGAGACCAGAATGTCCGACGCGCCTCGGTGCATTTATTGTGCGTGGTTTAGTGCCATCCTACGTCTTCTGTCACCGCCAGTCCGCACCCAATCTGGTTACCCATTCTTATCTCTTACCGCGCAGGCAGTCGGACGCTCTGGGCTCTTATGAGATTGGGCATCAATATGCTGCTAGTGCTAGTAGCCGGGGGCAAAGGTAGACTCAGGATACCTCCATCGCACGAACCAACAATTGAAAAGGCAACAAGTTCTCTCAGAGTCAATCAAATAGACAGAAGAGTCAGATCATCTGCTGCACTGTGTTCTTTATTCTCAATGGCTGCGAAGACGTGGTTCCTTCCGCCAGGGACGACCTTCACCCCCGATGGCATAATCCGGCTCGGAGCCGTGATCAAGGACTTCAAGCGGCCGACCTTGATCTTGCTTGAGCCGGACGCGGATACAGATCCCGAGATCAACCTCCCTCCGGTCGAGATTCTGCGTGAGCAGAGTCACACCCATTCTCGCAACCTCAGCAGCTCTGTCGGCGGGGACATATGGGCCAAGTTTCTCGATCTCGCATCGGCATCCATGCGCCTCGAGTTGGGACGGCAAGATAAGCTCGAGTATGGAGCGGCTGACCACGAAGTCCACCAGTTCAAAAAATCCTTCACGCCGGAGTCTCTCAATGCTATCGTGAGCCAGCCGGCGGTCCGCCAGTACATTGACTCGGGGCTATTTGGCAAGCGCCCCGTTTACATTGTCTCCGCTCTCCGGGTAGTCAAGACGGGCATGGCGGTGACGGTGGAGAAGGGTTCCACGCGCAGTGGAGTGGTCGAGGGCTCCGGGCCGCCCGCGGGGACGGTCCCGGTGGAGGCCGGTGCGGGCGTTCATGGGGAGAGAAAGCAGGAGACTATCGACTCGTGGGTGACGGCGCCGGGCATCATCTTTGCGTATAGACTCAACGTCATACGCGAGAAGAAGGGTGAAAACAAGGAGTCAGAGATCTTCTCACACAGGACGTCATTTATGACAGGAATTGGGGATGGGGAGGTGGAGATGGAGATCGCCGACGTGCTCCTCGAGGAGCTGCTAGAAGATCCAGAGGAGGATTATTCGGACTTGGTGGCACATGGCATTGGAGAAGGAGCTGCATGTATCTCGTTTCAACAATCTGAGGAGTAGATAGTGACCTATAATCGCCCCTGGTTGGGTCCTCAGCAGCCGTGGACAAACGCCGACATCGCAGTTATTGCTCTATATGAGTCGCCCCTATAAGCAATCATATATGGCAAAGTATCTGCTCTCGGGAGTTCGCTTGTTTAGGAAAAATTTCGAGGGGTTCAAGAATCTCCGCCGTTGCCCCACGTCGTCCGACATTTTCGTAAACATCTTTTTCATGCCTTCTGTCGTCCACAACCTCTTCAAAATTCCTTCCCCGTGTTCAATCTTTACCATCTGGGGAAGAACCAGCACATAGGCCAACATGACCGCCGCAATGCCAGCTGCGACTGCGGTGGCCGCCGAGGTCCCTGGCAGGGACACGTCCGGGTAGGCTTGCTGCAGGTGTGCCGGTATGTCGTCGCCAATTGCGCCAAACACCACGGGACTTTCACTCTTATTTTCTGGGTTGGTCTTCATAAAGGCCCCTAGGCTGTCAGTCGCACGGATTGAGATTACTGACGGGTGCGTCGCCGGAAATGTCTCGTCTTCATAGACGCCCGAGTTTCCCGCGCTTGCCAAGAAGATGATTCGCCGTTTTCGTTCCTTCTGCACCTCCTCGATCGCTTCAGAGATCTCCACGTACGTCTCCTCGTCGTGAGCCGGAAATCCGAATGACATGGAGATGATGTCAGCATTTTGCTGAAGTCCCGCCCATCGAATTGCCTAGCTGGCGTTAACAGACTTCATGTTTTAGGCGGACTTATGTTGACAACGTTTGATTTACCTGCGCAATTCGGGATGAGCTTTGAGGTAGACTGCTGGTGTTCTCGGCAACCCGAGCAACATGCAGTTCCGAGACTGGTGCCGACTCTATTAGGAGGGTTACCATGAATGTGCCGTGACCAAAGGTGTCAACGGGTGCATCTGAGCCAGATACAAAGTCCTTCCATCCTTTGAAGCATCTTGATCGGGCCTTGTCTGCCAGTAGTGGAGCTTTTGGATTATATCCCGTATCCAAAATGGCAACGCGGACCCCTTTGCTCCCAGCAGGCAGCTTCCGCAGCTTCGGGGCGATTGCACAGTTGATGGCTTTCAAGTCGTCGAGCCAGCGCTTCGGATCAATCTGCCGGCTCCCATGGAAATCTACTGACGGTAGTTTAACGTCTTCTTTTATATCGTCCTTAATAGACAATGAGCGAGCGAAGTTGAGTTGCGATGGACTCTGGTTCTCGTGTAGGTAGCTGGCATTTTGATCACATCGAAATCCAACTTCAGCGAGCCACTGTAGAGGCCAGACAACCTTGTCGTAGAAAGCTCGCCGTCTTTGGTTGATCTCCAAGGCTTCTCGGCAACGTGACCTTGTTGTCGGACTGGGAAGAGTCGAAGCCGTGATATCCATGTTCAAGCCCGGTCTATAATTGTCGCTCGTAAGGCAGTTGACAATGGCTTGGATGAAGACGTCCTTGTTCGCGAAACTCTCCCAGTAACTTTCCTTGAGCTCATCCAGCCCCTGGGAGGCCACATCGAAATCGGCATTGACTTGAGACACAAGGCTGTTGAGCTGCCGCAGCTGCAGTGGCCTCCCTAGCCCGATCTCGATCAGCATGATGGCAAACGCGAGAATCCGAGGGTATCTGTGGACGAGGGAATCCTCAGACAAGTATTCATCTGGGTCCTCCTCGGCTAGTTCGAACTGGACCGAGATATAGGGCCTGTTTGGAACTCGACAGGCGTTCCCACGCTGTTCGGGCATGAATATGACGCAATCGCTGGTCCATTTGCGGTACAGCAACTCTGTATCATAGAACTGCCAAAACGCCTGGGCAATGATGTGTGCCAAGTTGATCTTGTCTTTGAGCCGAAGAGTGAACTGCTGCAGAACGGTTGTCAGAGTGATCCCGAAGCCTGGAGAAGGACGCTGCTCTAAGGCTCGGCCATTCGGGAGCGGGAGGAAGTCCCCATTGTGGAAATTGAAGCAGACACGAGCAAATATTTCCTCGCTCAAGATGCGACAAAACATTCCCTGGCCCAGATATGATCCTAGTTGACGATTAGGGGTCTCGTGTAGCGCATTTTCCCCTGCGAATCTGACTGATTTGTCGTTACTGCCGTGGCGTCAGAACAATTCACAAGGTAGCGTATGGCCACAAGAATCTTACAGTGGTACACTGAGGCCAATATCTTGCCATCTCTGGGGAGGAGTTCGCGCAACAATGGCACTGAAGTCCAAAGTTTGCGTACTATCCCCAGGTGGCCCATTCCGCAACAGCAGTCGTGTCGGATGCCAGCGAATGCTGCCCTGGCTTCCGTCAAGCCCCGGACAGGACGAACATTGAGACTGTTTCCGAAGCCCTGAGAGCAGCTTTCTCTTGATCGGCACGGGATACCCGATTTTCACAATCTTTGGGGGATTGGCCAGGATGTGTGCCGGACTCTCGCAAATCCGTAGACCCTTCAAGAGTGCCTCACAATCTGCAATGAGCTCTTGTCTCTCATCCTCAGCCTTGAGCTCCGAGGACTCGAGAAACTCTGCCAAGTTGTTTCGAACTTGAGCGACGTGAGCCTTCTTTGAGGGATATGAACGACACTGCTCACACGGGATCCAACGCTAGAGTTAGCAGACACTCGAAGTACCCGGCAGCTCTTGAGGTAGGTAGCCCGTACCTGCAAAATCGACTTCAGCCTCACAATCACCTTGTTCAACTCTGGTACTTCGTAGTCGATGAGGGCATTGGGATTCGCGATATCCAACGCGTTGGAGATGAGGATGAGCCTCGTGCCCAAATCGCCGCCATCCCGTGACTTATTATTCACGCCGTGCTCTAAAGCCAACAGGCCCGCCTGCTTGATTAACCTCTGGCGATGTATCGCTGAGTCGTCCATGTAGAGAGCTTGCGACTGTTATCTTTCGGCAGACTTGACAGTTCACTGTCGTAGTCAAAGCTGCCCCTCCGATGAAATTGAGGGGTCGCGTCAGCCGCACCAATATCGGCCCGTCAGGACAGGTCCTGTACTTACCAATAAGATAATCGCTAGGCACCGAAATATCTGCCCAACCCCGCCTGAGGCTGAGATCCGACTTGGGCCCCTGACTGCTTCTTCAAACCGGGATATCGTATATGGCACGGCACTGGGTTGGCGAACCATAATTCAACTATCTCTCTGGCCTAGCATTCTATTAGAACCCAAATATTTCCATGGGTTCGGGAAGCCCCCGAGAAAACACATCACCGATGGCCGACGCGAAAGGGCCCGACGCCGACGCTCAACTCTACCGTGGCCCTGATGGAGAGATTGACCCAGACAAGGACAAGCTAATGGAATCGTTGATGGATAGCTATAAATCTGCACCGCCAGAACTCACGGAAAGATATGCGCAACGCCAGCCTGGGAAACCAGCCCAGATTCGGCGAGTTGCTGTTTCCTCCAGAGAACCGGCAGCAGCTCTCCCATCTCTGTCGATTGCGGAGCTAACTCGGCAATGTGTCTTGGCCTTCGAAACCTGTTTCCATCACGAAGCTCTGATGAGACACCAGTGGGCGGAAAATCGATTCGCTGATTTCAATCTCTTCGTCGACGGCGTTGGTGCTCTAGCAGCGTCGAGGGCGTCTCTTGATTCCCGTTTCGAGTCCAGACCGGACGAACTATTCCTTGTCAAAGGCGTTCTGACAATGCTCAGGGACTTCCTTACTCAATGCATGAGATGTGCAGAGGCACATTCCAGCACAGATGAGGCGATCGAGGACGTGGACTCGTCGCTCGAGAACTTGGCCCTCATAGCCGTCGCAATCAGAAAGACTGGCAAGCGATCGCGTCTTGACAAGGCCGACAGGAGGTTCAAGCCTGAAGAACACACAGAGTTAAGAGACTTTTTGAGAGTCTTGTGTTTGCGACAGCATACCAGGAAAAAAGCTGGGAAAGTGGGCGAAGGGCATGACTTCAAATTTGAGGAATTGTCAACTCAGGAGTGCATAAACACTTCAAAGGAGTTCGAACTGTCCGAACCTCAGCAGCGCCTTGTTGAAGTGAACATGCGCCGAAGAAATCGCTTCTTACGAGCTCAGGAGCATTCCGAAAAATTGAGAGCCCGCCCAAGCGAGGAACCTGCAAAAGCCGGCGACACTAGAGAAGAGGTGGACGATGAGTCCAAGAGACTTCGAAACATGGCAGCGGTTTCACAGGAGAACTTGGCAAAAAACATAACGAGGGGCCAAGACAAGAGAATCATTCCCCATGCACCTACCATCCCGGAGACTAAGGCATCAACGGCTGAGGGCAGCTTTCAAGTTCAGAGAGCCAAAAAGACGGCCTCAAAGCCCGCCATGACGGCCATCACGACCATCACAGCAGCAGCTCAATATCCCAAAGCACCAGGGACGTGTCAAAAGTCAAAAATGTTCAAGTGTCCATGCTGTTGCCAAACCCTACCTGCTGAGTTTGGCACTGAAAAGGACTTATGGAAGTAATGTTTCCAAGCCTTATTTTGCGGGCGAGGGCTAATTGCGAAAAGGAAGCATCTCGCTGAAGATATTTCCCCATACACGTGTATTCTCCCGGACTGTCCAACACCATTTGCCACGTATCCCACAGTTCTCGATTGGGAGAATCACTCAAAGAGCGAGCATCGACCGTGCCGTATTTGCCCGTTGTGCGAGAACGCCGATACAGCTTTTTCGAGTATGGAGGACTTGGGGACGCACATTGAAACAGAGCATGCCGAAGCGGGATCTCCAGACTTTGTCCTAACTGCCATATCGTGGTCAGGGGTCGCAACCATAGGCGTCAACCACTGTCCCCTGTGTGATTCGACTGGCCCGGAGTATGCACCCGAGTTCATCCAGCATGTCCTTGGTTGCATTCACGACTTCTCGCTATACTCGCTGCCCTGGGCCGGCTGCGACCGCGGAGAAGTCAGCCAGCATGTCTGGACCTGTAACCTGGAAATAATAGGCGACACAGAACGGCCAATACGCCAGTGGTTCGAAGATTGGGTTGACGAGGATGGGGACGATACCAGGCTGAAGCTCGATCTCCGAGAATACGACAGAGTTCAAGTCCAAGGAGCGATCCAACAGATGACTTCTTTGCCGAGAGCGAGAACGAGTACTTCGACCTTGCCTCTGCCCAAGACTCCCTCGAGGTTCTCAAACGAAGCTTGAGGTCCTGGAATCAGCAAGCAGACGACTCTGATGCGCTGGGAGACTTGGGTTTCACGGATGCAGCATCAGCAGCATCTGAGGCTAAGGATGAAGGGGAGCAAGATTATGAGGAGGTTCCGTGGCAGACACTCGAGGGGCATGGCGGCCCCGTCTACGCCGTCGCCTTCTCGCCGGACGGCAAGACGCTCGCATCGGCTTCAGATGACGGCATCGTCCGGCTCTGGGATGCGACTACGCGCGCGCTCCAACAGACGCTCGAGGGGGATGGCCGTTTCGTCAACGCCATCGTCTTCTCGCCGGACGGTAAGACGCTCGCATCGGCTTCAGGTGACTGGATCATCCGGCTCTGGGATGCGGCTACGGGCGCGCTCCGACAGAGGCTCAAGGGGCATGGCAATTACGTCTACGACACAGCCTTCTCGCCGGACAGCAAGACGCTCGCATCGGCTTCAGGTGACGGCACCGTCCGGTTCTGGGATGCGGCTACGGGCGCGCTCCGACAGACGCTCGAGGGGCACAGCGGTTCCGTCTACGCCGTCGCCTTCTCGCCGGACGGCAAGACGCTCGCATCGGCTTCAGATGACCGCACCGTCGGGCTCTGGGATGCGGCTACGGGCGCGCTCCGACAGACGGTCGAGGCGCATGACGATTCCGTTAACGCCGTCGACTTCTCGCCGGACGGCAAGACGCTCGTATCGGCTTCCAAAGACCGCACCGTCCGGCTCTGGGATGCGGCTACGGGCGCGCTCCGACAGACGCTCAAGGGGCATAGCAGCTCCATCAGTGCCGTCGCCTTCTCGCCGGACGGCAAGACGCTCGCATCGGCCTCAAATGACCGCACCGTCGGGCTCTGGGATGCGGCTTCGGGCGCGCTCCGACAAACGCTCGAGGGGCATAGCAGCTCCATCAGCGCCGTCGCCTTCTCGCCGGACGGCAAGACGCTCGCATCGGCCTCAAATGACCGCACCGTCCGGCTCTGGGATGTGACCACGGGCGTACAGGCGGATGACGGTTCCGTCAGCGACGTCGCCAGCGCGTCTGTTCGGCGACCGTCCCGCCGCGATGGCTTCGAGATAGCAATCATCTGCACGCTGCCGCTCGAGTACGACGCCGTTTCCCACATCTTCGACGAGTTCTGGGACGAAGATGAGTACGGTAGAGCTGCCGGAGACTCCAATAGCTATGCGACTGGCCGCGTGGGCAACTGCAATGTCGTTCTAGCTCTACAGCCGCATATGGGCAAGGCCTACACCGCCAGCACAGTCGCCAGCATGCGTTTGAGCTACCGCGGCTTGCGACTGGCTATACTTGTCGGAGTATGCGGTGCTGCGCCTCGCAGTCGAGAGGGCGAAATTCTACTCGGTGATGTAGTCATCAGCAAGACCATTGTCCAGTCCGATTTTGGCCGGAGGTTCCGAAACCAGTTCACACGCAAGAATACCATCGAGGATAGCCTTGGGCGGGTCAATAAAGACGTCGGCAATCTCGTTGCCGTGTTCGAGACGGAACGTGGCCTCGACGGGTTACAACGACGCACGGCCTACTTCCTCCAACAGCTCCAGGCCAAGGTCGCCCAGACGAAGCACCGGGGTAAGTACGACCGTCCCGGGCCAGCGGAAGATAAATTATTTGAGCCGACCTACCGCCACAAGCATCACATACTGCCGAATTGCATCTGCCGCAACTGCGTCAGCGACTCAGACCCCGTTTGCGAAGAGGCGCTCGACTCGTCGTGCGCCGATCTGGGCTGCGAAGACAGGCATCTCGTACCGAGGGAACGGCTCCGGGCCGCGCAGCAGTTGGAACACGACGGCGGCGATACCGCTCGACCGGCGGTGCATATAGGGGCTGTTGCATCGGGAGATACCGTGATAAAGTCCGCTGCCCACCGGGATAGGCTCTCGAGGGAGGCCGGCGTAATTGCGTTCGAGATGCAGGGCGCTGGGGTTGGGGGCGAAGTGCCTTTTGTCGTAGTCAAGGGCGTATGCGACTATGCGGACGACCATAGGTGCAAGGGATGGATGAACTTTGCGGCAGCGACGGCGGCCTCGGCGTCGAAAGCTTTCCTGGAACGTCTATCAGAGCCGACAAAGCCATGAATGCGTTTGCTAGCGATGGTGAGGCAGTCCAAGATATGATTGCAAGCAGTGGCTGACAATGGGGTTAGATGGACCATGGCATCTTCGTCGTCGTCGTGCCCAAGGCCGACAAGGAGTGGACCGAGATCCGCGGGGGCACATTGAGCAAGGGACGCCGCCGCGACATCAGGGAGATGCTCCGCGAGGCAGGAGTGGGAAAGCTTGGACAGCCTCCAGAGCGACGACGCGCCGCAGAGCCTCCTCCCCAGGACCTGGGGCCAGCTTGTCAAGAAGTCGTAAACACGCCTGCTCGGGTAGAAGGTGTTGGATTTGACACTACCGACTACCGGTTGCAAAAGGACGACTGCGCCTAAACCTATGCTATGGGTATATGCTAGAATGTTAGATCACTATGTGTGTCTGTGTATGCGTGCCGATACGACGACATTCTCTCTCCCTCTCTCGTTTCGCCCACATATGTATGCCGTGCAGGGGGGTAATAAAAACAAAGTACGGATGCGAGCCCGGTCAAGTTCAACCCGCCCAAACATGCCAGTCCTCAAACAAACAAACGCCAGTAATCTCGACATAAGTCATGGTCGCCTGCCGAGGCGCGGGCCTACTTGGCCAGCTCGCCAGCAATCTCTTCCCTGACGTGGCTGCACCACTTGAGGATGGCAGTCTCAAAGTCCTGCCACACTTGGGGCTCGCTGTTGTAGACGACGCCGAGCACGTCCACCCTGAGCAGCACCTCGAAGCGCAGCTCCGCAGCCTTGACCCAGTAGCGCAGGTTGTCGGCGCATCGGTACGGCTTCTGCGTGTCCGTGTGAAACGTCGGGATCGCGCCGAATCGTCTCCTAGACTTCTTCACGGCCGCGTTGTGCAGCTTGACGAGGCGCAGGCCGTTCTGCATGGCCAGGAGGAATGGCGTGGGTGCTTCTGCCGCCTCCGACACGGGCGTCCACTCCGGGAGCGGCGCCGCTCCTGGGTCCATGGACACGAGGAACGCCCTCTCCCGCTCATACTCCCGGTCGGACCAGTCTCCGTCCAGCCAAGTCCAGCCTACTCGCTCTGCCCTCTCCGCCGCCTCGATTTCCTCTTCCTTCTGGAGGATTCCGAAGACGCTGTCGATCCAGCCGCTCATAGTCTTGATCTCGTCGTCTTTCATGCCCCCCTTGAAGCCTCGGGTTGCCATCTGCTTCAGCACCTCCATCACGGCCAGCAAGTCTGCCCGGACCTGCTTCTCCGACTTGATAGAATCGAGGCGGTCCGGCAGTTCGTGCGCCGTGTAGTACATCTTGGCTGCCCTGATGGCGAGCGTAACGACATCGAGAATGTGCATGCCCTGCAGTTCATACCAGCTTTGGGACTTCTCCTCGGGCATGTTAGAGTACTGCGGCGCCTCGGCCGGCTGTTGAAACGTGCCGGCCTTGCGCTCGTCGGCCTCTCCCAGCGCTTTCGCGGCATCTTGCAGGGTGCTTTCCAGTTCCGCCTTCAGTTCTACTATCGTGGGCGGCTTCGGTACTTGCGGGTCCTTGTGGTGGTATGTGCTGACGGTGGGCGGAAGCATGCCTGGGTCAGACTCGGCAAAGCTGTCCTCGAAATAGTCGTCATCCACGTCCCCGAGAGGGGGATCGATGCCGCCCACCGTCTCCAGTCCATTGGCACCCAGGTCAGGGCTGCTACCCATGGATGCATACGACGAGTCGACGTCCGACCCGGCGATCCTGGGAGCAGAGCTCGCCCCGTCCAACACTGATAGATCCAGGGTCGCGCTCTGCTTCTGCTTCTTGCGCGCCAGCTGGGCCCCCTTGCCGTCCAAGAGGCCGGTTCGAGCAAAGTAGTATTGCAGATGCGCGATGCTGCCCAGGCTCATGACGCTCTCCCGGGACCTGGCACTGGCCGCAAAGTCGGTGCCATGGGGCCGCACGTATCCCCGGCGGCGGCCCTTGCGGTCAACGCCATGTGTGGACTGTCCAGACAGATTCGATACGTCGGAACGGCGCGAGTGGAAGGACCCGGAGGAGTGGCGGGAGGGCAGGTCGCTGCGCAGAGAGTCTCGTGAGGCCACGTCGGTCTGGGATCCGTGCGACGCGGACGAGGCCGTCGACACGCAGCGTGACAGCTCGGGACAGGCGCCGATGGCGAGCGTCGGCGGCGTCTCGGGCGAGGGGGGCTGGCACAGCTGCCGCTCGTTTGCGGTGGCCATGTGGGAGGCTTATGCTGCAGCGCAGGGAGCGGTCGATCGTGTGCGACGTGTCGGTCTTGTTTGCGGATGATGTGTGCGAGCGCCGGTATGCGGCCGCAATCAAATCGTCGTGGCGCTGAGAGCTGAACCGCTGGCGGTCTCGGCCGTGATTAAGTGCATGTACGGAGTACTACGTGTAAGGAAGGGCGCGCAGAAGCAAAGCAAGGCAAACGCTCTCACTGCGGCTCGACCAGGCGGCGCGAACAGCTCCAGGCGCGCCTCCGCGGCGGGTATTGGTGTTGACGTGACGAACGATGCTGGAGAGGGCACGTCGCAGGACTCGCAGCACAGGTCGCCCGCGCGCAAAATAGCGATGAGAGTCGCGGATGATGCGAGGCAGGCAACAGTTTGCAGGCCAATATCGGGGATCAGGGGTTCGGCCGGCGGGAGGACGAGGATTCGAAATTGCGACGCGTGCGCTGGCTGGTGGCACGGCCAAGGCGGGGATGGGCGTGAAACGACACGAGCCGGGCCGGACGGAGCAAGCAGCAAGCAAGGCTCGGTTTTGAGTTGACTTGGTTGGTAAGGGGTTGATTCTTGGGCCTAGTTATGACTGCTGTGGCCGACGGTGGCGATTCGGAGTGAGGTGAGGTCTATGCTGAGAGGGGAGCTTCATGCAGGCGTCGTGACGACCGACGCGTGCCTGCCCCGGGGAACGCCAAGCCCCTCGAACAAGGGGCGCGCTGGACAGAAAAAGGGCAAGCGCGACGTCGTCTTATATAGGGTACGGTTTGCACATGCTGGTTCAGCTCGAAAACACAGCTTGCCTGCAATCTCCTCCGAGTCCTCGCGCTGGAATGCTTCCTCGTGCAGAGACATTGGCATGGAAGGCTTCTACAGAGCGCTGCGGGCTGCAGACTGCGGGCTGCGGTGCCCGGAGACGGCGGTGTCTGCGCCATTGCGATGATTCAAAATAGAGGAGCATCTCGTGTCAATGACCAAGACTGCAGGGTTCGATCGAGCCTTGCCAGGACCGCCGGACGATCCCGAAGCTCTGTGCGCACCATGACAGGTGAGATACTGGCCCCTTGTTCATCAGAGACGTCATGTATTCCACACCGGCCGCAGCGACATGATGTAGTGCTAGCCGGCTGCTGCGTGACCATGGAGACCCATGGCTGGCTTTCCACGAGCAAAGCAGCTTGGCCAGGGCGCAATTTCATGCAATTTGGCCAGCACATTCCTGAACGCGCAGGGCCCCTGTCCCGGCCGGGGCGTTATCATGAAACCCGGCCAGAAAGCCCTTCGAAGGCGGGATGCATATTAATAGTGTCACAGACGAGACGGATACGCGCTGCGTGGCCTGGGTTAGGTAGGTACCTAGGTGCTCAGCAGTGGAGAGTGTCTGCTGCAAGTGCCGGCCCAAGGCGCGCAGTGGGTGTCGCACCGCAGCTCAACGGCCAGTCGAGCAACAGTCAGGACCATTTATACGGCCGTCTCCGTCTGTTTGTATCGCGCGAAGCCCTCTTCTCGTCGTCGTTGTTACTCGTATACTGGCACCTTGTGCCAAGTCCGGGGCGCGTTTCAACTGCGTGCGATTTCGCTTGTGAGCCCCGTCAGCGGCGCCGCTTCTAATAAACTCTCTGTCCCTGCTGCCCGGCTTCCTTTTTCCACCGCCCCCCAATCTACCTATCTCTTGTCCCCTTTCTCGCCCGGCCCGTTTCGGCACACCTTGCTGCGCACCGGGACGAACCGCAGTCGCACTCGCTGTCCTACCAGGTAAGGTACCGATCATCTCCGTTCCCTCGACCGCTGTGCAGCCTGCAGGCTCCCAGCAGCCATCGCTCCACAGCCGCCTGCAGGTCCTGCAGCTCCCGCGCACCGCCAACTGGAGTGGCAGGGCTTGGGGGGCACAGGCCAGGCCAGGTCATCATCTCCCGGCACCAGCCCCTCACCCCACTCGCCTCCCACTGGTTCACTCGACTCCATCGCTCGTTTCGGCTCCTCAGGCCTGTCTCGTCACCTCGTCGGCTCTTGCAGCCCGTCCAATTGATGCTTGAACAAGCAGGCGCTCGACCCCGACAGGCAGCCGAGTCATTAACGCGGCCGTTAGCGGAGTGGACAGGTCACGGCTGGCGCCCTCGACGCTCCAGCGCTCCACAGGGTCTATTGCTGCCTGCAGATTATTACTGCTTTCCCGTCAGCCCACAGGGGCCTCCAGCGGCACCTACCGCCGGGTTCGCGCTGGACTCGTCCGGTCTACAGCAGTGGGCTCACTGCCGCTTGGGCTCCGTCAGCGAGCGAACTCCCACCTCGCCTCTCCCTTCTCGAGGCATACCACTATGACCGCCTGCGCCGACCATCCGCCTGCTGTAATAGCCTCGAGCATCGTCCACAGCAACAGCAGCAGCCGTGACGGCGCCGGAAGCGACGCAGCCCTGGGTCTGCTCAGGCACCACCACGGCGGCCGCATCGACTACGACGACGACCAACATCGCCAAGATGCAGTCTGCCAGCTCTTGAGCCTCGCCGACATCCCTAGCGACATCTCCCAGCTCCCCGTCCCACGTGGCGCCACCAACGCCGCACCATCAGGAGGTGGAGGAGCGCCCACCAACTCCAACTTCAACATCAACTTCAACAACCCTACCACCACGGCCGCCGACGACGACAGCTTCAACCCCATCGACACGCCCGCGCTCGGTCGCACCACCACCAGCAACACTAGCAGAAGCACCAGCAGCGGCAGCTTCACCAACAATACCAGCAACGCCGCCGCCGCCGCCGCGCACAACACGCCTCTGCCTCCACCGCCTCAGCACCATCGGCTCCCAGCCTCGGCCATCCGCAAAACCTCGCCTGGCTTGGCTGCCCGACTCAAGGCATTGGGCTTCGGAACCTCCACGAAACCGACCGACTCCGCCACGCCGCATCACGACCACGTCGGCCGCCTCGACGAACAGCAGCTGCGCCAGCTCGACGAGAAACACCAGGCGAGCTCCCTCACCTCGGTCATCTCTAGGCGCGGTCGGCCCTGGAAGGGGTCTGGCGCTGCCACGTCGTCCTCGACGTCGCTCAATCCCCCTGCCCGGCCCATCGTCGCCGCCGAGTCCCCCCAGCTGCCCGAGGTCGAGACGCCAGAGCCCCTGGCCATGGACACGCAAAAGTATCGGCTGCCCGACCACACCAACGGAAATGGCACAAAGGTGACGCTCGACACGCGCCGCGAGCACCTCGAGCGCAATACGCGTCCTCCATCCCCCGATGCCGTGCCCCCGCCTCCACCTCCCAAGGAAACGCCCCCTGACGTCGTGACTCCTCCCGCTGTCGTATCTGCCAACGACTATGTTCCCGGCCTGAGCTCCTACTTCACATCAGGCCATACCCGGCCGGGTTCTATATACACGCTCTCCCGTGCTTCCTTCGCCAACCAGCTCGCCCAATTGACGTCGCTCCAGCTGCCCGACGCCGAATCCCTATCTAGCAAAGTCTCCGCCATACGCACCGCACAAGTCGCTGCCAAGGCTCTCATCAACGCCGCCGAGCAGATCCGAAGCTGGATCTGCAAGGCACAAGAGGTTATTGGCGGTCTCGACAGCGAGGATGATGTTGAGTGGGCTGCTGCCGGCGGCAGAGAGGGGCTGGAAGAGGTTGAGAATGCCATTACTCGCTTCGAAGAGCTCATCAACGTCTACGTTGGCGCCATTGAGGAGCTGCAAGGCCGGGGCGACATCTCGAGCGTCGCCGCCGAGGATTTGAAGCGAGCAGTGAGTCAGATGGAATGCATCATTGACGAATGGGCCAAGATTCGGGCCACCCTGCATACCGTTCGAGCACAGGTCGAAATCGCCATGGAGTGGGAGGAACTGTGGAACAATGTATTGGGGGACATCCAGGGTGAGATGGACGAGCTGAGCCGGCTGGTCTTTGAGATGGAAGAGCGCCGCCATAAGAGTATTGTGGCCGCTGCCAGCGGCGACAATGTCGACATTGGAGACCTCGAGACCATCGTCGAAGATTCTCCCGTCCCTGGCTCACGGCTGCAGGCCCCCAACCGCTTCAGCCTCCCGGCTCTGCCGGGTAGCCCGAGCTCGCCCGGCACGCCGGGCCTGTCGCAGGATGACTCCAGCCTCCTGGCTCTGTTTGCCAGGATGCAACCCTTGCGGGCCTCGCTCGACTTTCTTCCAATGCGGCTCTCTGTGTTCGAGATGAGAGCCGAGAAATCCTTCCCCACCGCATGCGATGAACTGGAGATGCGAAGAGCTGCCCTTGACGCTAGCTACAAGAAGCTGGAGAAGGACGCCGAGTCGCTGCGCAAGGAACTGGGCGAGGATCGGTGGGTCATTGTCTTCCGCGGCGCCGGTCGACAAGCACAGAAGATGCACGAGTCTGTCCAACGGTCTCTGCTCAAGCTCAGAGAGGCGGTGGACGCCGGATTGCACCTGACGAGCCCGCCGACGATGACCAAGAAGATGGAGAGCTACGAGGCCAAGAAGACACACTACGGCCCAGCCATCGAGCGGGTCTTGTCAATCATCGACAAGGGCGTCCAGGACCGACTCACGGTCAACGGCGAAATCTTGCGTCTCCATAGCGACATGCAGTCTCGGTGGGAGTCTCTAAAGAATCAGATACGGGAGATGGACGCAATCCTCGAGGACATCCAGATGGACAGAAAGAGCCAGCAGCTGCGAGACTCCATCTCCAGCCTGATTTCCAACGACAGGTCCACCATCGCCAGCGGCCACGACACTCCGGGAAGCTCTCCGCCGTCCTCTGTCATCATGTCCAGCCTCGGCTTTGACCCGCAGACTCCGGCCGTGAGGGCCAAGGGGCGGTCGCCCGGTGCAGGCGGCAGCGCTCCTCACCCCGTCAACAGGAGACACTCGTCTCTACCTGCGCCTGCGTCCCAGTTTGCCAGGAAGACGGGCTCCCGCCTCTCGACAATTGCCAGCTCCTCAGCTGCCACTCCCGTGGCTTCTAGCATCAGGACGCCGCGTCCTCCATCTACTCTGGGACACCGCCCAGCGTGGAACGGGTCCACCAACGTGTCTACCCTGGATACGGGCCACAACTTCACGCCCCTGACCCTGACCACACCGAGCCCGTATGCCAAGGGTCCACCGGGAGCCGGGCGATCCGTCTCAGCGCTCACGCCTACTTCTGGCGGGTCAAGGCTGCCTACTCTCCGAAACCCGCTCATGCGTGCCTCGTCGGAGTCGCCCAAGGTTAGCCGGACGCCTCCCAGGATGGCCCACTCGCGACTTTCCTTCCGTGAGCGCCTGGCTTCGCCTGGCCCCTACTCTCAGCAAGCGCTCTCCAAGCCACGACCGTCGGCGCAGAGCTCCGTGCCAGTTCCGCCGGCGAAGCGCCGCGCCTCCTTGCAGCCGTCGGGGTCAGAGCCGGTTGTCGACGAGGGCCAGACGAGCCGCCCCGCCAGCTCCCTTGCGTCAACGTCTCGGCGAAGCAGCATGCTTCCGATGCCGAAAGGGACGAGGGAAGGAAGCACGGGTCGGGCGAGTCCCCAGCCGGCGACCACCAGCCGCTCTAGCATGCGCAAGACCACCCCCGTGGAGTCCAAGGATGGAAAGCCAAGATGGCGCCACTGAGCTGTGGCGGCGCAGAAACAACATCCGATAGCTAGCCCCTGTGGCAACCGCTCGCTCTGTCCAAGGAAGATGCCTGCTGTCGCTTGAGCCCTCGCTGGGATTCCTCGACGATACCCCTGCTTGTGCATGCCTCGAGCTTGGCGAGGAACCACGAGTCCGCGCCGCCGTCACTCGAACATGCCCTTTTGAACGCTGGTAGCGCGGCGCATTGGGTGAGGGAGGCGACTCGGGACGGACGACGGAGTTTCAGGTAATGACGCAGCGGATTCTTTCCGGCGCCCTCTCTTTCGCTTTTGCGAGCATCCTTGCCTCGCGCTTTTGTTTTATCACAGCCCTTGCGCCCATCTGCCTCCCCCATGTTCTTTTCGTTGCGGCTCTATGTGGCTTTGCTCCACTCTCCGCGCCTCCATTTCTCTTGTATCATGACTGCCGGTTGTACGCTGAACGAACGGAGAACAGTGGTGGAATGATGCATGGAGACCAGGCATGGCGCATGGCTTGCGAGGGACGTTTTATACCCCGGCTCTATGCTACAATGTAGATGCCATAGTGAGTTGAAGTGGCCATCTCTTCTAGTTGGCGAGGAAGTGATGTGTGAGTAAATTGACAGGATTACACTTCATCTACCACATGCATTCGCCTTGTTGGGTATTCATTCACAAGCAATATACTGTAGATATAGTCATCCCGCCAATGCTCGAAACGCCGAGTCGCCCAAGATGCAGGTCTGTGTCTACACGCAGAGCCTCCGGCTGGATGTCCCCTGAATTCGCCCACGCACAGCTCCGTCACTCATAGCCGAATAACCACAAAGTGCCCGACGTCTTCAATCATCTCTTTCCGTGCCAGGCCATTGCCGACACGATCCGCGTCCCCGCGCAGGCCCGGAGCCACTCTCACAGGGGCATCAGCCCTATGCCTCCCCCAGGCCTCTTGGCGAGCTTGCCATCTCTCTTGGGGCCACCACCACCGGCTGTGGACCGCGATGCCGTGGTGGAGGAGCCGCTAGCCCTCCTCGCAAAGCCACCACCCTTGCGCCTGGCCGGTCCGCCACCGCCCTTCTTCTGCCACTTCTTGCCGGAAAACTTTCTGTTGCCGCCGCCTTTGTATGACGTCTTTGGCTTCGACTGCGCTTGCTGCTGCTGCTGCTGCTGCTGCTGCTGCTGCGTGTTGAGTCCCTGCAGCCTGTTGTGGAACGCCGCGACTTCCGGCCTGGGCCTCGGGTTGAAGTAGTGAGAATCCTCATCAGCCTCACCCTCGCCCATGTCGTCCATGTCAATGTCTGAGCTTATCAGGTCAACGATCTCCTGGCCTTGGTCTTGATCGGGCTCCTCAGTTGCTCCTCTGATTTGCTGAATGATATCGTGGTGTTGACGCAGGAGTGGCAGTAGCTTTGGACCATGCTCTCTGACCTTGTCGGGGTCGATACCGGGGATGCGGCTCATCTTGTCAAGCGATGTCGCCCCGACCATTGCCATCTCTCGCAAATCTCGTTGGGTGAACAGCGGCCGCCTGATCTCCTTTTTGTTGCGTATCTGTTCCTCGAGCTTCTGGGCCTCTAGCACAAACGCGTTGACGAGGTCTTGCTGTATCTCTGGGAGGTCCTCCAGCCGCTTGTCGGATACTAATTGCGGCCAAGCCTTCTCCTTCGAGGCAGGCTTCGCCGGACGATGCTTTGGCAGTGGATCAAAGGCTTCCTCCTCGTTCTCGTCCTCTTGCATTTCACCATCCGAGATGACGAAGCCGTCATTCACATAGCCATGCGACGTGGTGGGAAAGCCGTCGTCGTCCTCACTGTCCGCCACCCTTGCCCGAGGCCTGCGTCGGTCCACAGGGGATGACACATAGGTCGACTGCACAGCCGGACTGTCTTGACCTTTGGACTTCTTTGCGGCCTTCTTGAGCTTCGTTTGGGTCGAGTTGGAACCCCTGTCCTCTTCCGAAACTTGGACCGTGAGCATAAGCTTGCGCTGCTTAGCCAGGAAAAGTTCCGCGGTTGGCCCAATTCGAAGGTATTGGATGGCCACTCCGTAGTTGCCGACCACATTGTCCTCGTTGAGGGCTTTTTCCGCGGATAGGCGGTCGATGACCCGAACAACCTCGTGCTTTTTGAGGCCCTTGGCCGCGCCAAACTGCTCTTCAGAATTCTGTTGTTCGTGGGGCGGATACCTCTTTCCAAGCAAAATATCCGCACACTGGTTGGCCGTCAGCCTTCTTTGGTTCTGGACGACCTCGATGGCGGAGATGGCGTGTTCTGAAAAGTCTTGCTGCTCAAACACAAGCCCGGCCTTGCAATTGTCACACAGCTTGTGACACTGTGAAGGCACAAAGTCCTCCCCAAAGTAGCGGAGGATCTCGGTCCGGCGGCAATCCGATTTGTTGTCACAGAATGCCGTGACTCGGTTCAGCATCACCATCTGCCGCTCTTTCTGTTCATCGTTGCCCTCGCCATCTGCAATCAGTCTCTTCAGGACCCTTATGTCCCCCTTCCCATAAAACAGAATGCAATCCGAGGGCTTTCCATCTCTGCCGGCACGACCGGTTTCCTGGTAGTAGCCTTCCAAGCTTTTGGGAATGCCGTGATGCACCACGAACCTCACGTCAGGCTTGTCAATGCCCATACCAAAAGCGATTGTTGCCACCACAATCTTGACAGTCCCCTTCTGCCAGGCAGCTTGTACTTCGACCTTTTCCTGTGGGTCGATTCCGGCGTGGTAATGTCGCGCAGTTATCCCCCCGTCGGAGAGCTTCCCAGCCACCTCCTCCGACTGCTTGCGGGAGATGGTGTAGACGATGCCCGTCACATTCCGATACCTGGAGTTGATCAATGCGGCAATCTTCTCAGTCGCATCCGAGTTGGACGTTTTCGGCCGGACTTCATAGTACAGGTTGGGCCGGTTGAAGCTTTGCGAAAATGTTTGACAGTTCGTCATCCTCAGGTTGTGCCTGATGTCCACAATGACGTTCTGGGTCGCTGTGGCAGTGAGAGCCATGACGGGGACTTCTGGGAACTTTACACGAACTTGTCCAAGCGTCTTGTAATCCGGTCGGAAGTCATGCCCCCATTGGCTCACACAATGAGCCTCGTCAATGACCAGCCTGGCAAACTTTCCCCTGCGGTACAGATTTTGCATTGCATTGTTGAATGCGGCGTTTTTGTTCACCATTTCCGGCGTGACGTATAGCAGCTCGACGAAGTGCTCCGGACTGCGTTCGTTGAAGGCACTCATGACCTGCCTCTTGTATTCCGATGAACACTCGCCATTGAAAGCCACAGCCTGTATGCCCAAAGCCTTCATGTGCTCGACTTGGTCTTGCATCAGGCTCAGCAGAGGGGAAACAACTATTGTGACGCCCCTTGTCTTGCCTGTCCTCACCACCGCTGGCAGCTGATAGCAAAGAGATTTGCCGCCTCCGGTTGGCATCAGGACAAAGGCATCTTGCCCAGCCAAAGTCGCATTGATCGCCTGCAGCTGGTTGTGGCGGAATCCCTTCATTCTGAAGCGATCTTTCAGCATCTTCTGGACTTCTGGGGACCATGGATGCTTCATGAGCTCTGGCGGAATGCTTAGGTCTGGTAAAATAGGCGCCGCTTGTCTCTTGGAAGAATTTCGTGCCTTGGGCGTGGGGCCAGCGTTCCCAGACGTTTCTGAGAAGACTTGGCGAGAGCCTACAATTGGCCCTCCCACAGACTGGCGGGTTTCGTAGTCTTGTGCAAAAGCTAGCATGTCGTCCTCATCGCTGAAGTCGCTGAAATCATCACTAGGATGCTGTACACGGCTCCTCGGGGGCGGGTTGCGCGCGGCCGTTTGTGTAGCCCTTTGGCGCGGCATGGGTAAATGTGGCATCTCGGCGTCTTCGAGATCCGAGTACAACTCTGCGGCGTCAAAGTCCGCCCCCGTATCGGTAGGAAATCGCGACATGGTCGATTTAGCCACCTTTGATCGGCCAGCGTCTCTCGAAGCGGGCAAGTCCCTGGGGAACGGGGCTCCGAATGGGCCCTCATCGTCCTGGGACACTAATCCGCTCTGCAAGGGGATTGCTGCTGCTTGGATCGGCTCGTTCCATAGACGCGACTGTGACGCTGCAGGCAGCTGCGTTTGATGAACGACTTGTGTACCCGCGGCCGCGATCAGTAGCGAATCGCTCGAGGCTCGCGACATATCGACCGTGGTGACGTATGCGGGTTGAGTACCAAGCACCACAGTGCCTCCATTCCTCGCACCGGAGGTGGCTACTTGTGCAGGCGCGTAGAAGCTGGTTTCATCCAGACCAGCCCCTGATAACACATGGACAAGCTGTTGTTCTCTCTCTTGTACCTGATCCGTGAGTTTATCGAGCCGAACCTCGTCTTCGTCCGTGTCAAGTCCATCCGCGTAGGATCGTGCGACTTGCTTCGCCAGTATCTCGCGCTGTTCGCAGAGCAATCTATACGATTCCATGGAGTCGGTCAGACCTTTGATGGCCTTTTGTTGACTGAGCAACCGCTCCTTCTCTGCCTTGACCCCGTCGCGCTTCTCCTTGGGCCATCTCTCGTCTATCGCTCGCATGAAATCCTCGCGATTCTGTTTGATCTGAGACTCCAGCAAAGCATGCCTCTCACTCAGCGCTTGCGGATTCGCAGATAAGTAAGACAAGAGCTTAGGTGTCTGGCTGCAAGAAGGCAAGCAGAGTTCAGATGCCGTGTCACCACAAATGCTGCTCGCCGCGCTCGTGTCGGTAGCCCCTGCTACTTTCACTGCAAGAGTCCCTGAATACTCGACTCCGTGACGCAGAGAAGGGGTTTGAGGGTCCATTGCAGTGTCATCTGGTCCAAGCGCATGTACTCTTCGTGCGCCCACTGGCTCTCTCCTTGACTGGCTCAGCGGCTCGCTCGAGGTGCGTGTCGTTGTATTGTAGGCTGGTGGTGTCACAAACTCGTCCTCGGAATCAGGGATGAGGTCGTGTCTCCCTGTCGCTTCAGCCTGCTCAGCTCCGTGGCCTGGCTTATCCTCGGACGACGTAGAGGACACTGGAGCATCGACTGAGACTCTGCGTTTCTTGTAGCTTCCTTGCATGGGCGCAAGTTGAATGGCCTTCCCCGGTGTGTGGCTTGTCCCCAGATGGTCGCGTCGATCAGCTGCGCGCCTTGACGGCGAAGACATCTCTTCTGTGACACCTGGGAGGGTGCCACTCTTCTTGGCTCCAACAGAGCGGTTCTCCGCAGAGTTCTTCGCATCTCGAGCACGCCGCGCTTTGACACTACTCGAACCTCCCGCTCGTCGAGCCGTGGACCGGTGTCGTGGTGTCGACGCAGGCGGTTCAGTGCCAAGCAATTCATATACATCGGGAAAGTGCTCTGCGTGGGTGGCTTCTTCACCGTTGGCGATGCCGCCGCTCTTCCGTTTCCTACCACTCCTCGGCGGTACAGGCGACCACAGCGCGGTCCCTTCGTCCCATAGTCGGACATCATCTCCGAATTTGAACGATTCGGCAGACGCGACGGTGTCTTCGGTTAGGTCCATGCATTCCAAGTCTTCGGCATCGAAGTCGGCGAAGTCGGGACTGGTGTGGGGTGAAGGCGCTCGCCGAGAGCGCCCTATCTTGGACGGAGACGTATTCGACTTGGCTCGCGAACTTGCTGAGCGTCCTGTCAGGGTCAGTTTTTGTCCTATCGCTCGCAACAGCCGTTGACGTACCAGCATCTTGGGTCGCCTGGCCCGCACGGTGCTTCCCTCGCCCATCACTGGTAGCCGACGGGGTAAGAAGCTGCTGCGGTTGCTGGGAAACAAGTAGCGGCTTCTTGGATTTTGTAGTCGAGGTCAGACGCCCCATGCTGTGTTCCTCCACCGTCACTTCGTGAGCGACAAGCAAGTCATTCCCCCGCCCAGCCGAGTCGTTGGCTGCTCTTGACGGGCGATTGGGCGCCGTGACGCCAATTCCAGGACCCAATCTCGAAGAAGATTGGGTCTGCGGCCGTGCGGGAACCCGCGGGTTCTGCGATTGGGAGGCTTCGAGAGACGTAGGGTCGCTGGCGCCAGGGAACGCTTGAACGGGAGGCTTCGTTAACGCGACGTTGCTCATCAGCCAAGTGAGGTGGTCTGCGAGGTTGTTCCGAGTCATGAAGCCGGCGCACGGGTGCCAGGTCGTCCTAATATCTCTGCTGCGGCCAACATCTGAAGCCGAGGTTTTATCCGCGATGATTGTGCCTCGAACTCTGAATGTTGTCACGGGCGTAGGCTGACTTGCTCGGCTTGGGTGGAGCGTCCCGCGTACCGCGTCTGTTAGTCAGCAAATGCGTGCACACGTGATTCCCACACTCAAATTGAATTGCCTAAAGAGGCAAGCCGGCCACGGCCAGCCCCAATCAGACATCTCTTATGTCCTGATGGCGACAGACGCATATTTGATTGCGCGGATGGCGCGTCATGAGCCTATGCGGTCGTTGCAACTTGCGAGCTGCCAGCTGGGGCCAAGCAATAATAGGTCGTTCGACCTGGCGACCTAAGATCGTGACAAGTTCTGTCGTCGCAATTTCGCTGCTGTTGTACGGTTACGGACGATACCTGGGCCATATCGGTTACTTTGTACAGCTCTGGGTGGGCCTACGGCGAGTGTGAATGGAGATATGCGTGTGTGCAAATAGTAAGACTCGAAGTTGACGATTGTTCATCGAGCAGGAGCAAGAGGGAGCGGATGTCGGGGATCGGCGGGCCCGCCGACTGGCGCGTTCCCGCCCGGCCGTGCTCCGAGCCGTCCGGCAGCCGCCCGGGACCCGCTCCGGATCGGCAGGAAAAGAGACCGCATGATAGGCCCGATGAGCTCTTTTCGCCGAATCCCGGCCGCCGCGGCAAGGGCTTTCTAGCCCAGATGAGTGATTCATATCCGAAGTGCTCCGTACTACGAAGTACGAGTACATACGACTTACGAGTAGTAGATGAGTATTTGCTATGTGAATAAGAGTACTCGCACGTCCTCGGGCATTGGCGGTTGTTTGGAGCCCCCTGGAGCCCCGGGATGCCATGCAGATCCTTCATATCTCTGCCCCACCGCGACGACGTACTCCGTACAGCGGCCCGGCTCAAGACGGCACTGAAGAGCTTTTCTGGTTTGCTTGCGGGTGTTTGCCACTGCGATACGTAACCTGGCCGTCCGGCTATCGCGGATCGGAGCCGGACGCGGTTGACGGAGCTGTGCCACGCAAATTGACAGCAAACATTCTTGCATCGTAGGCATGTACTAGCAGATAAGCTTGCAGGTTGCGTTTGCCAAAGCGTCCGGCGTCGTAAGCTGCTGTCTCTTGCCGCAGCCGATCAGCCACACAACGGCTGTCGGCTCCATGAGTAACGGCCGTAATAACGGCAAGGCCCCCGACGGTTGCATTTTGCCCCCGTACAATCTTCCTTCTCCTCGATTTGTTCCTCAACAGGGCACACGCTGCACATTGTGCATGTTGGACTTGGATTAGAGCACTCACGATGCCCGACAAAGAAGAGAGCCTCAGCCCGTCCGGAAAGCCTCCCCGGAAGGCGACGGCAGTGGCGAGGCAGACGGCCGTCGACGACTCCAAGACGAGCCGGCTCGTCAACCACTTTACGGAAAACATGCGGTCCTCGTTATTTGCAGAGCTGCAACTCGTCATCCTGACGTTTTGTACCGGCATGCAAGGTGAGTACACCCAACATGACCCCCGTGCACGAGCATTGGCTGAGCACCGTGCCGCCGTCAAGACGCCACGACGTTCCCCGACTACCACTGCTTCGCCTCGAATCAGACCGGCAACACCGTCTTCTTGTGTCTGGCCCTCATCCTGCCCAACCTCAACGGCGAATCGTTCATCACGTCAAACATCGGAATGGCACTCGGCTTGTTCCTGGGAGCGGGATGGCTGACGGGCCAATTAAGCCACATCATCGGCTCCCGGAAGCGATGGTGGCTCATCCTGTGCAACTTCATCCAGACGTGCCTCGTTCTGGGGGCCGCATGGGTACAACATCGACATGGCGTCCAAGACCGGGGCCCGACAGCCCTCGCCGTGGTCGGCTTGCTGGCCTTTGCTGCCGGGAGCCAAGTGGTGCAGTCGCGCAGCCTGTGCATGACCGAGATCAGCACTGCCATGGCCACGGCGGCCTGGGTCGATCTCATGATTGATCAGAGGCTCTTCGCCCTCAAAAACCGACCGCGAACCCGACGGGTTGCCTTCCTCGCTGCCCTAGTCGCCGGCTCGCTCGTGGGTGCTCTCATCTATCGACAGGTCGGCTCGCCGACAGCCATTGCCGTTTCCGGAGGCGGGAAGCTCCTCGTCACCATCCTGTACCTCTTTTCCCCTTCCGAGAAGAGGCAACAGGAGCAATCGCCCGTGTGATTGTGGGCAACGGCAGCTCGCTGCGAGCACTGCTTCAGGCAGCCGGAAAGACCAGTATTTCAGCATGGCACAGCACTTGGCGCAAGAGGGACGGGTTCAAGGATCCGCGAGAATAGCCGTTTTCACGAAACAATTAATAGACAGGGGACACGGTAGTTCGTATCGATAGACAAAATGTGGCGCCGCCACCAATGACAATCCGTCGGCGTGGGGTCGAGGTTCTTGCGTGAACGGCGTGGCCTCCATCGTGAGATTGATTGTGCGGTGCCAACACAGCGTTGCGGGCCGCTTCTGCCTTGCTGGCTCCAGCCGCATTATCGAGGCGACTCTGCTGGCCCACTGCCTTCGAATCGGTCTTTGGCCACGGACCCAGGAGAGCGTGAAGCGAATGGGTGGCAGTTTGCGGGGAAGACGCAGCCAAGCAGGCTGAAGGCGTGCACGGTTCGAGGTGGTTGGTTTGGCTCACCAGCCTCCAGGCACCAGGCAGGGTTCAGGCGTTTCCAAGTGTTCGAGTCTGGCGAAGGCGACGGGTTCTCGCGTGCAATCCAGGCAGCACACCCCCTGGACAGCGGGGCCAGGACAAGGCGCGATGCGGACGTCGTGGACTTGCCTCTGCGGCCGAACTCGTCCTCTTGCACATAAAGACGCCTTCGCCTCCCGCCGAATGTCTAGAGCGTCAAGCCAGCTGCCTCCTGCAATCCTTTTATCCTACGCACTCTCAGCGCCACCAATCCCGCTACTGTTCACACTAACCCTCGGCGCTCAGCCGCTTCGTCTTACAGCCATTCGCCAACTTCACCGTCAACCGCAACCCCCTTCACCTTCACCTTCGCCTCGAGTCCTCTCCTCCGCATCGACAACCATGGCCGCCCTAGGCCTCCCCGAGCTGCCCGCTCCCCACCAGGAGCTGGCCAAGCACATTGCCCAGCACCCAGAGACACCCATGACGGAGATCATGGCGCCGTATCGCAGCTATGAGGCTCGTCTGCGCGAGGTCTATGCTCAGGACCGCAAGAATCCTGCCCTGGACGACCCGTACATCAATGTCGTCCCTCTCTTCAACCACGACACCAATCATATTACGACCCGTGCCAGAGACCTCTCTGCAGAGTCGGAAGAGGAGAAGTCCAAGTACGTCATGGCACTCCCGGACAACAAGCGTCGCCCTCACGGTTCGCCGGCCACCGTTGCCAACGTGGCCGAGTTTCAGCACAACTTCGGCGTCTTCTCGGAATCGTCTCTTGTCGAAATGGATTGGAGCAATGTTGTGGCGGCCGGCTCCTCTGTTGTCAACTGCCTGCTGCCCGTGCCCAAGGAATTCAACACGTCGAAGCGAAAGCTCCGAGAGTACTACCACGAGAAGTTCTGCCCTGCTTCCGATGTCGATCTTTTCATGTACGGCCTCACGCACGACCAGGCCATCGAGAAGATCAAGCAGATTGAGCGAGCCGTTCGAGATGCCCTGCTCAACGAGGTCACCGTCGTTCGCACCAAGTATGCAATCACCATTGCTAGCCAGTACCCGGTGCGCCATGTGCAGGTACGCTCCGAGTTTCCCCTCTGAACATTCACTCAACAGAGACTGATTGTCGCAAGATTGTTCTTCGAGTCTACAAGTCCATCAGCGAAATCCTGACCGGCTTCGATATCGATGCCGCAGGAGGCGCCTACGATGGAGAACAAGTCTACGTCACCCCGAGAGCCCTGGGCAGCTTCATCACCCAGATCAACCATGTCGACCTGAGCCGACGTAGCCCCTCCTATGAGAACCGCCTTTCCAAGTACTCCCACCGCAACTTTGAGGTCTACTGGCCCGAGCTGGATCGATCGCGAATCGACCCGACTATTTTCGAGAGGAGCTTCCAGCGAACGTTGGGCTTGGCCCGACTTCTGGTGCTGGAGCGGCTCCCCACCAACTCAGCCCGGGAGGCCTACCTCAACAAGAGACGGATGGAGCGTGGCAGACCCGCCAAGTACAACACCAGGTTTTCCACAAGGGGAAACATCAAAGACTCTCACGAGGACGAAATTGCCGACTGGCTCTCGGAAGAGGACATCAGCAATTACCACACATTCACAGTGCCCTACGGAGAAAGGTTCCACGCGAAGCGCATCGAGAAGCTGTGCTATACTCGAGACCTCCTGCTCAACGCAGAGTGGAATCAGCCCAAGGACCGCGAAGTGTACCTCCACCGCCACCCGGCTTTCTTTGGTCGCGTCGAGGATGTGATCGAGGATTGCTGCGGGTTCTGCCCGAAGCCGGTCACGCCAGAGGAAATCGAGGTCGCCGAGAAGGAAGGGGAGATTTATATTTCGGGCAAGGTTGCCTTTCTCATCGACGACCCTGGACGGCAACAGATTGGTTCCTTTAACCCCTTGACGGAGCAAGACTGGACAGACATGGCCTACGTCGGAAACACGGCCAGACTCTGCCAGTCTATTGTGGATGGCGACATTGACGATGTCCTCAACTGGCTTTCCCAGGAGGGTGCTGACCCGAACAAACGCGACTACACCGGAAGAACGCCTCTTCACCTTGCCGTCATGGCCTCGACGCCCGAGGTTGTCAAGTGCCTTGTTGATCACGGTTCGCGCCTGACTGCCCGCCTGGCGGACGGCAAGACAGCCCTTCACCTGGCCGCATCGAGGGGCGACACCGACATGATCAGAATCTTGATGAAAAGGAGCATCGAGAACGAAGAGGCTGAAGAGGAAAGACAGGCCAGACGACGCAAGGCCGCAGGTGGGAATAAACCTGACTTCGACGGGAAGAGCCACGAGAAAGACACCGGAGACGCCGAGGAAGACGAGGAATCTGATGAATCCGAGGAAGACGCGGACGGCGAACTTGTCGATGATGGCAGAACAGAGACTGAGGTTCAGTCACTGGCCACGGGCTCCTTTGTCAAGGTGAAGAAGGGAAACGAAGATGCCAACGACGACGACGCCGTGCCTGACGGGCCAGAAGACGACCCGGACTACTATCAGATTGACGTTTTGGCCTGGGATATCCCCTGCGCGCCCCTCCATCTCGCAATCGCAGAGGGCCACGAGGAGGCCGTCAAGCTTCTTTGCGACGTAAGTTTCCATGCGCGGCCGAGCTTCTTTTCGGCTTCGGCCTACTTTAACCGACTCTTGAAGCGTGCCGGCTAACTTGACCCCAGTATGGAGCAGACTCGATTCTTCCGGTCAAGTTCCTCAGCTCCGACTCGTCTGAGACCGCAGCCATCCTGACTCTTACCCTTGCCTTGTCTCTTCCTCGCGAAAAGGCGAAATCCATGGCTCGACTGCTCCTCAAACTCGGCGCTACATCTTGCCAAGCCGACTCTCAAGGTTGCACGGCCTTCCAGAAGTATGTATACAGCGGCGAGGATGAGCTAATCGACACGCTTCTGGATAACGACAAGATGGGCGTCAAAACGGCCATCAACCATCTGGTCGTCTCTGGCTACAACTGGAACCTAGAGACTACCTCACCTCTTCACAGCGCCCTTGAGCATGGAGACTCAGTCCTGGTGCTCAAGTTGCTGAACGCCGGAGCCCTTACTCAGATAGACTTTGACACTTGGTTGAAGTCCGCCAAGGTCTCTTCGACTCTCTCAAACTTGGGAGACTTGGAACACTCGCGGAAAGCGTACCAACAATCCATGGAACAGCCGCTGATCGCCGCCATTCGCTTCGGCAACACGGACGCGGCCTTGAAGCTCCTGGAAAATGGCGCCGACCCCAATGCTCTAACCTCGGATAGTCAGCTCCTTCTGGTCGAGGAGCATAGGCGCAGATACACAAAGGGAACAGCAGCCTTGGACCTCGCTAGGGATCTAATCCACGAGCTTTCGAAATACACTGGAGAGAAGACCTATCGTGCTAAGCCCCTTCTCACAACAGGAATCGACGAGTGTCTGCAAAAGCTTGAGCCTGGCACATATCGGCACTGGATGGTGTCGAAGGATGTAAAGTACGTCCAAGAGCTGTTTGAACAGCACGAGGAGTCTTACAATAAAGAGCTCAAACGTGTCAAGGCGCTTCAAGGCACAGCTGAGAAGAAAGAGGCCGTGGAGGAGGCTCTATCTGGGCTCAGAGCGGTGGAAGACGCTTTGGTTGCCAAGGGCGGCAAAGCATTCGTTGAGCTCCATCCCGGCATCGATGCCGACAAGCACAATAGGTACACGAGGTCCAACAACCGAGACACAGAGAAGTCGAAGGAGTACAAGTTCGACTTCCGATTCACGCTCGACAGCGACATGAACGAGACCAGGCGAGACGGGTATATCGAGCTGTGAGTGCTGTTCTCACAGACATGTGCTGGACGGATACTGACTGTGACAGGCTGGAAGCTGCCTGGGCCGGAGACTTGGACCGCATCAAGTCCATGACCCTCGAGGCGTGGGGCCCCGAAAAGGACCAGCCGCCTTTGAAAGTTGCCATCTTTGACAACTCGAACAATTCGCCGTTTTCTCTCGCCTTCCTTCGTGGCCACTACGATGTGGCTCGGGCAATTTTGGAGATTGTGAAGGCTCAATGGTCGCCTCCTGAGAAAGACCAGGTTCGTTACAGAATGCAGGATGAGAATGACGACGAAGAATACGACGACGAAGAGGAAGACAGCGACGTCTCGGACGATACGCCGCGGATTGTTTCCGAGAAGGTGGACAGAAACTTCACCATCGAGGATATCGGCAAGGTCTCCATGCTGGTAAAGTCTCACGTTAAGCCGCTGGATGTTATCTGCAGTCAAGCACCGACCTTCCTCGTCGAAAATCGGGACATTTCCAAGGAGTTTTGGAAGAGGAGCATGTTTGTGCATGTCCTTGACACGGACGATGCACCGGGGCTCAAGGTTCTGTTGGACATGGTCCAGCACTTTGCTGGCCAGAAGCTCTCAGGAGACGATGAGGCGGGTGGCGAAAGCTTCACCTTTCCCGAGTCTGACTTCCGTTGGGCCGTGGAACACGGAAAGTCTCGGCTGCTTGGCCAGATCATCAAACGCACCGGTGCCGGCATACCGCTCGACCACCTGGTCAAGAAGAGTGGTGTTGAGGTCAAGCAAAAGCCACGGTACTACCAGGGCTTGACGGTGTACGGGAAGAAGAGGTACGGACATGAGCTGATGACTCTGCTTGCAACGTGGCGCTGACCATCCGCACAGGAAGGACTGGGCGACGGCCGGTCGAAGCACGGTGACCAGGACGACTGGGCTGAAGACGCCGCCGCTTCTTCACGCTGCGCTCGGCGGATCTGTCGAAGGTGTCGAGTTCTTCCTGGGCGATGCGCCGCACCGGCTCTACGGCGAGTTCGGCAAGTCCAAGGCTGCCCGTGAAGACGTCCGGCTGAAGCACCTGAATCAAAGTCCCAAGGGCTTTGAGCGGGCAATTTCAAAGTGGCTAGGGGCAGACGGTAGGCTTCGTCCCCCCCTGAACCGGTTGACAATGTGCTAACTGCGTGGGCAAAGATGACTTGGTCATCCACTGTGCTGTTCTGAGCAAGCCGACCAAGGAGTCTGTGGAGCTTCTGGAGTATCTCCTCAAGACGTGTCCGGACTTTATCGAAAAGAAGACGTCCGATGGCGACTCTCCTCTGATGCTTGCCTGCAGACTCGGCCGTATCGCATATGCCAAGGTCCTCCTGAGCGGCGGCGCGGACCAGTCGACCAAGAACGCCAAGGGCGAGAACATCATCCATGCTGCGCTCTACGGCAGCCCTACGGCCGCCCAGCTCAAGCTTCTGCTCGAGTTGCTCGACGCTGACCTGCGGAGCCACCTGTTCCTGCAGCGCAAGAGCCTCCAGGAGAATGGCACCACCCCGCTGCACACCTGGGTCTCGCAGGTCTGTGGCCTGGGTCCCGGCGGAGACGGCCCGAAACGTCGCCCCTTTGACATAAATAATAACCGGATTCCTTATGGCTACCGCAACCAGGAAGCCGTCGTGGCCATGGCAAAGCTGCTGCTGCAGTACTCCAAGGGCGAGGAGCTGGACATGCTCAACGGTGCCGGCGAGACCTGTCTGCACACCGCCGTCAGGCGCGACGTGATCTCGCTCGTCAAGGTCTTCGTCGACTTCAGGCCCCAGCTCCTGCTCCGCGAGAACGCCGTTGGCCGCACGCCCGCTGAGCTCGCGCACGACCAGCTGCAGAGCCAGACGTTTGTGCGGCCTCAGAGGCGGTGGCGCGACCGCCATGAAAACAACCTGGACCGTCTCCCCGGCAAGGACGCGGGCACGTTCGCCACCAAGGCCATGCTCAAGGGCAAGCCGCCCGCCGAGATAAGGTCCAAGACGGAGGCCCTCGGCCTCAGCAGCGACTACGAAAAGGTCATCGGCCCTCTGCTGTCCGCCATGGGCACCGGAGAGGGCACGCCCGAGTCCGAGCCGTTTGCCAGCGGCCTGAAGAAGATCATCTGGGACTTTTGCTCCACGGCTCTGGCGCGGCACCCCGGCAAGCGCCGACTGGTGAGCCTCAACGAGGCCAACGACGTGGCCCGAAGGCTGGGCGAGAAGCACACCGGATCCCGCTACTTCAGCGTCCAGAACCGCAACGAGGACGACGACGGGCAGTCGCAGGACGGCGGCGACGACAAGGACTCGCGGGACTTTGCGGCCAGAGAGCTGTCCAACAACTTGGGCTGGGCGTGGAAGTTCACCAAATACGAAGCCGAGCAGCTTGGCATCGAGAAATGCGATGAGTGCTCAGAGTATCATCCGTAGGTGGGATTCGGCGCCAGCCCAGACTCGCTGCACCATGCATTGTTCAACCAGTCTCAGCTTAGCAATATCAGATCCGTCCAAGTAAGTTGAATGTGCATGTGTTATTGTTGCGTGATTATAGACGTAATGGTGTGGCGGATAGGAGATGCTCCGAGCCTCGCAATCCAGCAATCTTCCTCAACTCCCGCAAACGATGACCAGTGTTTTTCACTTTCGCACCTACCCCGTGAAAGTAAGGAATGACTCCTCGTAGAACAGAACTTCAACCCTCCACGTTCACGACACATAGACGACGGCCTGAGGCGCACCATCTCCCCAGATCCCCACGACCGCCATGGCAAAGCCGAGCGCCGCAAGCCCCGTCCGGACCACGTAGCTCCTCGCCAGGCTCTCGACCTCGACCCTGACCTCCTCGCCGTTGATGTCGTCAATCTCCTCCTCGCTCGTGGCCTCGCTGTGCACGTCGCCGAGGACCTCGTAGCTAGCCTCCATCCGGGCGGAGCGGGCGGAGCGGGCGGAGCGGGGAGACGGCTTCTTGCCGGCGGCCGCGGCGGGACGCGGCGCGGGCTGGGGGAGGTAGCGCGGCGCGGCGGTGGAGAGGACGGCGAGGAGAGCAGTGTAGACGAGGTAGGGGTGGCGGGCGGAGCGCGGGGACAGGACGAAGGAGAGGAGGAGAGGCGCCGAGGCGAGGCTTGTGAGGGCGAAGACGGGGGCCTTGAGGTTCGCAGTCAGGGCGGAGATGGCTTGGGAGGCGCCGGCGGAGGAGGGAAGGCGGAGCAGGCTCGGGAGCGTGAGGGTCGAGACGGTGTAGGAGACGCCCTGCGCGACGAGGATGGTCAGCGGAGTTCACGTCGAGTCGCGCGCCGCGCCGAGGCCATGCAAACGCAAGCCTGCACCGCGCGGCCGGCCCTTGCATCCTCATGCCGCGACACCGGCCTGCATTGGGGGAGCCGACGCACCGTCAGCAAGCCGAGGGACACGGTGCCCACGAACTTGAGCAGGGAAACCGCCCTTGCGCCTGCGCACACCATGGCTGCTGCCGCTGTGTCTGCTGCTGCTGCTGGAACTGGGTGGACGTGGGCGAACGCCAGGTTTCGGCGACGGAGGCTCGGGGGTGCGCGGCGGAGGAGAGGAGGTCGTGGCGTGGGAGCGGGCGATGGGGTGGAAGATGATCGACGTCAAAGGCGGGCGGGTTGGCGGGTCGTTCACTGTCCAGTGAGTGACGCGCCTGCTCCCATTCATCCGATAATGGGCCGAGCTCACACCACCAGCTATTTTTTCCGCAGCCTCACGCGCTTCCTTCTCTCCTTCATCAACCGCACACGAACTGTACGTCCCTGCCTCCCTCCCCAAGCTTCTCATTCACAGCCAGCCTTCCCCTCCACCCCAATCTCACATGATGATTACTTGTTCAACAACCCTCAACAACTACAGGAAGAGCCGTCTGAGACACCCCTCGGGCAACTCCCCCGCCCCAGCTCTCGGCCGCTGCCACCTCTCGAGGTGCAGGGCTCCGCAGGCTGGGCGCGGTGCCCCTTGGCTTGCCCCCGACGCAGAGCCCGGCCTCGGGTTGGTCCCGCCGCCAGTAACCGCGTGTCTGCATCGTCATATGCAGCGGCACGCGGGGCGCCTGAGGATCCCCTTGTGTCGGCCTGTCGGGGGCGGTGGGGGGAGTGATGCTTATAAACTGGGTTTCTGATATCGAGATTTTTGCATTTTCGGCCTTGCACACGCTTCGAGTTCACGCTTCTGCCAGGCATGAGTGAGTGCTGACTTGGAGAAGAATTCTAGGTGTTGTTTCTTGCCGGAGAGACGGTCTCGCCCTCGGGCAGTATTACTCAGATATATGCTCGATGCAAATGGCCCAGCCGGCAAATATACTCCCGCCTCATCATGCCTTTTGACCGATTCCGCCGTGCGCCTCGCCATTGGTGAATTGACAGTCACTGAATCATAAACTACTCGTCGCTGTCACTGTCCACCAATCGCCGCCGGCCGCGAACAGCCCTTCTTGCTGTGACATCCTTAGACTCCGCCTCCGAATCATCATCCGGGCCGCCTCCTCGTGTGTTTCCCCTTGTGCCGACCAACGCCGTCAGATCGGGTACGCCCTCGCTGTCCTGTGTCGCAGAGTATCGAGTAGGGACAAAGAATGGCTTGTCCTTGCTGCGTGGTGTGGTTTGGCTGGTTGCCGATGTGGGCGATGTGGCCTGCGAATCAAGCATGCTCGAAGTCGCCTGGTTGTCTGCCACCACGAAATCCATCAGGTCCGCTCCGTCATCTGAGCCGCTGATTTCCATCATATCGCTGTCCCGCTCGCAATCGTCGCCCACCTCGTCGCTGTTGATTCCACCCGCCGTCTTCCGTAGTCTACCCCTTTTCTTTCCCTTTAGTCTGCCAGCCTTCTTCGCCCCTCCCCTACGACGTGGCGGTAGACCCTCCTCGTCCTCTTCTTGTTCTTCCTCTGAATTCGCCCCATTTTCCTCTGGTTCTGGAGGGGCCGTGATTTTCGAAGTCTTCCTCCTCTTCCGCCCAGTCTCATTCTCTGTGTCGCGAGTGTCAGGCCGAGCTCGCGTAGTTTTCTTCCTTCTCGTATCGGCTGGCTTAGGGGTGCCATCGCTCTCATACTCCTCTCCCTCCTCCTCCCCGTCAGAGTTCACAAACGGCCTGACGGGTATCTCAAGGAAATTGCTCCGATCGACGTCGCGGCAGGGCCTCACCAAGCTCTCAGGGCTCAAGCCCATCATGCTCCAAACCTTGACCCAGCGCCTCGTATCATTGCCGTGTTTGACGTTCACAACCGGCTGAAGCCGCCGCTGCAGTTTGGGGTGCGACGTCATGCTGGGCATGTCCGCCTCCTCAACCACGCTATGACTGAAGGGCAGGTCGCGGTAGGACCGATCCAGCTCCTGAAGTTCCTCGCCGGTGAGCACCACGGCCTCCAAATCGGGTATTTCGGCCATGTCATCGAGCTCTGGGTTTCGCTGAGGCCTGGCCCGACCTGTCTTTGGCGCCGGTTTCATGAACTGCGTCACCTTTTGGAAGCCCGTCTCGACGCCATCTGGCATGTGGAACCTCTTTGGCGGCTTCTTCTTCCCTAGTGGCACACGCCGTTTTTTGGGTTCCGGCAACGACTGGTCCTGTGTGTTTTCGACTGGAATATCCACGTGCCGCTTGTCGACTTCGGGACGGATATCTCTTGGGACGATGCGCGTCGAGAGGTCGAAGCGGAAGTTGAATCGGCTCCCCTCGCAGATGAGCTGCTGCATCTTCTCGTAGCTGTCCTTGGACTTGGCAAACTGATCTTCTTCCTTGCCCCGCATCAGCAGAAGGATGATGTTTCCCGCGCGTTTCCGCCCGGTTCGACCCATCCGCTGCAACATTCGGATTGGCGATGCCGACGCGTCGTAACAAACGATGAGGTCGACCTGTCCAATGTCCAATCCTTCTTCGCCAATAGATGTGGCGACGAGAACGTTAAAGTCACCCTTCTTGAACCTTTCGATGGTCTGGATCTGCTGCGCTTGCTTCATGCCCTCTCCGCGTTTGCCGTCTGCCTGCCCAACAAAGACACTGGCTTTAATGAGCGGTTGGTGTTTGTTGAACATGCGCACAATGTCCTCTGCAGAGTCTCGGTATTCGCTGAAAACGATGACTCGCGTCCCGGAACCCTCGCCTCTGTCCATGAAATGGTTCAAGACGCAATCCGCCAACGCCGTCAGTTTCGGGTGGCCAACGAAGCCGTCTGTCCTGAGCCACATCGAAATCTTGTTCATCATGTCCTGGAAGCTGGGGTGTTCGATGAGCTGGCGCCTGTATTTTGACCCCTTTCCTCCTTTCTCTTCCTGTTCGCCGCGAAAGTCGACCATATTGTCGTAGAATGGCTTGATGCCGTGGAAGTTCAGCAGTTTGATGGAATGGGCGAGGGCGGTGAGGACGCTGAAGATTGCCCTCATCATGAACTGCACGCCTTGGTTTGCGTGCTGCCCTCGCGTGGCGAACCACTCCTTCTGTGTTTGCATCAAGCCGTAGGCCGTGAGCGCCATTGGGTTTCGTCCATAGTAGATGTTCTGGGAGCTCAGTTTATCCACGAGAGGCTTCAGTGCCTCTGTGAAGAGCTCGCTGACCAGATTCATTTCATCTGAAGGATCGAGCACCATCTGCTCGACGTTTCTTTGGTGAACGTATTGTCGGATGTCGATGGAGTCCTCGGTCCGAATTTCGCAGTGGGAAATGCCGAGATTATCAACGACCTCTTGCACGGTCTCAATCTTGGATCCCGGCGTCGCTGTCAAAGCCAAGACACGAAAGCTGTTTGAGAAACGCCGGATGAGCTTATTGACCTTTGCGTACGCGTACTCTCCCACAGCGCGATGCGCCTCGTCGATAACAATGAGCGCTATGCTCTTCGGGTCGGCATAGCCATGAGAAAGATCGTTCAGGAGAGTCTGCGGTGTCATGAAAAAGACTCGCCTCGCCCCCCATTCGTCCACTCGCAGGGCTGGTGGTATATCTCCTGTCAGGAGCGTGGTCTCGGAGCGCGGGATGCCTGCAATATTGTAGCATGCGTCAACCTGCTGTGCCACCAGCGGCTTTGTTGGCGCCACGAAGACTATCTTGGCCGATTTCGTCCATCTGTAAAAGTTCAACATGACTGTGGCTGCAATAAAGGTCTTGCCGAGTCCAGTAGGCAGCGCTACCAGGGTGTTGTTGAACAGGCTGTTCTTTACGATGCTGAACTGGTAGTCGCGGATTGCGCCAAGGTTCGTCGGGTAGACCCAAGTCTTCATGGCGTCCCTTTCAAGCTTGTGATGGCTGGGAACCTCGCGCGGCAGATCGGCTCTATAGATCCTCGCACTCGTCGGCTGAGACGGCTGGGTAGCCTGCTCACTGATCTCAGTACCCCACAGAGTGGTCTGTCGATAGGTTGACGAGTTGACGCGCTCCAAGCCCCTCCGTGCAGCTGGGTGATTTGACCGTTGCCTCTGTGGCGCCGAGATTCGTGCCGGAGCCCGCTGGTCCGGTTCGGGGGATGAGAAGGCATCGGACGGAAGGTCATGGAGCTCCAGGGCCGCAGCAGATGCGGTAGCCTGCGGGTTCGGAGTCCTGCTGTTCCCATTCACGTTTGACGGCGATGTTTCTGGAGCACGCTGCCCGTCGTTGGATGACGACACCTGATCAAAGGCTGTGAGGAAGTCCTCGTCGGCAATGTCATCGTCAAACTCGTCATCCATGGTGGTAGACAACTTGGCAAGTGTTTTCGAAAGGGCAGGCGACCGAACCGACTTACGAATCTCGTATGCCTTTGAGACTCTCTTGAATTCATTCACCGCAACAAGGTCATGCTGCCGCACCGTTGCTGGTGGTCTATGATTCTACTCTCGTACATAGAGTTTGCGCTCTACGCGTTGCGTGTCGAGCGAGCCGGCAGACGCGAAAAAGGTACCCCGTCACGTGACCATGCTCTAATGCACGAATCCTGTTCACTCTGGATACGGAATACCTACCTTCGGCCGACAGCATACAGTGATATCCATCAATAAGTGTTTCCTGCGACCGTGGGGCCATAAAAGGATAGGCAGCACGCCTTTATCTCCCTTGTTGCGATCCATCTATGCCAGACAACCATCGCCTAGCCCTTCGGCACTTGCGCCGCGCTAGGCGCAGCCTCACCAACCACTGATTAATAAAGTGGGGCGACTCGCAAACGTCACTTCAGGCCCCCCGTCTTCAAAGGCAGCCCATACATTGTCTCCTCCACACGCACCACGACGGAGCTGTCAGACCCACGAGCGCTGTCTCCAACGTCGACACCGGGCTCTTCACTTCAAGAGCTAACCGCATTTCCGCCGAGCCCTCGGTGCTGGCTGCCGTCACGTCCACAAACAACTCTTCGGCGCGCCACCAGTCATCTGCTCGACGCCAAACATTCATTCCCCGGACAGCAACGTCCTCCTACACCCCGCTGCCCTGAGGAGGCACTCCGTTCCCGCAATTTTTGCGCTTCCGATCGAGTCGCCGAGTGCGCAGATCGAGAGAGGCATACAAGGCCACCCAAACAAACCAAACCACCAAGCAAAACGAGAAAGCAAAAACACCACCGTCCTGCGTATTCCAGCCCCACGCCAACCACGCTTCGACCTCGTCGATACGACCGAGCGCCTTCCAAAACCCACTACAACCACCATGGCGCCGCGAGGACCTCGAGCCTCTAGCCCTGGCAGGGGAGCCAGAAACTCCGCCGGCGGTGCAAGGCCTAGCTCCAGAGGGGGCATTCAGAAGCGGAGGGGCCCTTCCAAGGTTGACGGCGACGGAGACTTGGACATGGACGCATCTAGCAGGCGGGGCAACAAAACAACAACTGCCGGGTCGAACGGGTCGAGAAGCAGGACCGCTCCCCGTTCCTCGGCAACCCGAAACCCCCGGGGCGTTTCCAACGCAGCTCAGACTGTGCTGAAGCATCTGAAGGGCGGCGATTTGTCCAACCTTGCTTCTCGCATCTCAGATCCAGCCGATGGAAAGTCGAGCAGGGGCAGGGGCAAAGCAACAGGGCTGTCGTACCTACGTGTCCACGGCCTAAGGCAGAGCAAAGCTGCAAGCAATCCAGATGGGGGCCTCAAGGACTTGCTGAATTTTCTGGAAAGAAAAGCATCATCCCTCAACGCAGCACGACCAGCACGGCAGATTATGATTAGAAAGGTAAGTCCTAACATTGATGGGTATCCAGCATGTCGACGCGAAGCTATACATCTAGCTGCCCACGACGTGATCAAAACAAATTCGTGACTCGCAAAGACGTTCTCGGAAGAATACAAATCCACACGGCGTCCCCAGTCCACCCCTCCTTTCGGCCAGTTTGCCCAGTTTGCTAACAGACGATAGTCACATGTGGTCGGCGATTACGTTTTCATCGGAGCAAGCAAGGCAGACGCGGAGGAACTCATCAAGCTCAACACTTTTATGTTTGCCGGTTCCCAACTAGAGATTGTCGAGTCCGACGAAGATCTCAGGCATCACAGCAAGGCCACCGAGTCCAAAGAAACACAGGAACTACGGGCAAAGCTTCAGGCAATATTGAGTCAACGGTATCTCGGCGCCAACAAGTTGCTAAAACTCGACGCTCTCGCCGCCGACACCGAGCTGATAACGCTTGGTATGTTCGAGAACCGAGAGAGGGCCCTCAAGACGTTCAAGGGCCTCATGGCCATTTGCGACGGGCTGTTCAAGACTGAAGCTGCGAAGAAGGACGCCATCGAGAGCATCAGTCTCGCCAGCAACAGTATTGACGATGTCACGCAAGTTGAATCCGTGGCGACAACATTCCCGCAGCTGAAGCATCTCGACATGAGCGGCAACCAGATTGGCAAAGTGCAAGCGATGGAACTCTGGAGGGGCAAGTTCAAGGACCTCGAAACCATCTACATGACCGGAAATCCGATCGAAGCTGCCGATCCGGACTTCCACGCCACACTTTTGCAGTGGTTTCCTAAGCTGCAGGACATCAACGGCGTTCAGGTTCGGACTGCGGAGCAAGCTGCCCAGCAAGCAGCCGCGTCCAAGCCGAAGCCGATACCACAAAGCGGTCCCGACTTCCGCGACGTCAATGGCATCGGCGAGAACTTCCTCCTCGAATTCTTCACGTCCTTTGACAACGACCGGCAAGGTCTGGCCTCCCGCCTCTACGACGACGGCAGCCAGTTCTCACTGGCCGTGGATACGCGATCCGTTAGAGATTCGAACGCACCAGCCCCGCTGCCGTGGTCGACATATATCAAGGTGTCCCGGAACTTGACCAAAATCACCCATCAGAATGCCCGGATGCAACGCCTATTCAAAGGGGCCAACGTCATCCATGATGTCTGGAAGAGTCTTCCGCTCACGAAGCACCCCAATATCAAGGAAGACCTGAGCAAATACATCATGGACTGCCACCCGCTTCCTTGTCTGGCCGATCCCAATGGCCAAGATCAGAATGGAGTCGACGGCTTGATCGTCTCGGTGCACGGAGAATTTGAAGAGTACGACCAGACGACCGGGGTTAGGGGCAAACGCAGCTTCTCGCGCACCTTTGTTCTCGGACCCGGGCAGGCTGGCAGGGGACCAATCCGGGTGGTCAGCGACATGCTGTCCCTCAGAGCCTACAGCCCTCTGCCGAATGTCTTTGCATCGCCCGCGACACAGGCTCCAGCTCCGAATGCCCAGCACCAGGCTATGATTGCCGAGCTGTCAAAACAGACGGGCATGGTCCCGGAGTACTCCGAGATGTGCCTGTCGCAGGTTGAGTGGCAATTTGACAAGGCGTTGATCATCTTCAACGAGAAGAAGGTTCGTTTCAACTTGCCCCCTGCTATCATCGTGGGCATTTTACTGACGCTTATAAACAGGCAGCGCTACCCCCCGAGGCTTTTGCAGCGGTGCCTCAGTAGCTGCGCGCTGGTCCCCCGATGGGCAACAGGAACGAAAGGCAGGGAGGAAAGGGAATGCCGACGGCAACGGCCATGAAGGGATGCCGACTGCAACGGCTATGAAGGAGGGTTTGTCTTTACCCGAGACACTATACCACCACAAGGGAACGAGATTAGAAGCAAATTGGAGGACGACGTCGCACGGTGACCGTCTGTTGGGTGTCTGAGTTTTGGGCCTGGATTAGCGGAACACGGGTAGTGTTCACGGCCATGGGCAATTACGATGATGGGCATACAATTGTGCAAATACTAGGGTCTCGACAGCCGCGAAACATGCAGGTGGATGCAGGCACCAACCAGAACCGATGAAGAGTGAATTTGAGCGTTGTCAAATGTCGCCGCTAAATAGTGAGGTAGTGAGTGACTTGCCTGCGAAACACCCATGCGATAAAAATACAGTAAATTCTGCAAGTAATACTGGCGACTTTGACAACGGCTATGCTAATATGTGGTTGGCGGACGTGGCGATGAGACTGATGATCCAGCCAATCAAAGCTGGTGCCTCATCACTCCAGAGCCGCGCGCGTTTGTCGTCGGCCACCAAGTAGGGTGGGGGCTTGATGGCTTGATGCATGTCAAGATGTCGTTGGAGGAGAAGATGTCACGCGGGATAGAGTTCGTACGTACAGGGCGCGTACGAGGTACAGGTACGAGGGAAGGCCAGATATCGGGCCTACGCCCATGTGAACCTACTACTAGTACATACGAGTACTCGTGGCCCCGTGGGTAGATGCTCCGGGACAGGGAGGATGGCGCTGAGATTTGTCTCGGAAATCAGGCCAGGTGTTATTGGTGTTATTTTCGGGCGGCAAGCAAAAGGCAGTGGTTTATGAACAACAGATGGTAGGTACTTCGTAGTCTGTGCTGGCCCAACAAGGCTTGAGCGCTGCAAACAATGGCTTGCATGGATTGCATGTGCGCTGACTGTGCGCCGCCATCGTCGTCTCGATCTGCCCATCCTCGTGGCATCGAGCGGACCACTTGTCTCAAGATGGCTGCACGACACCCGGCCGTCAGTTCCAAAAGGTGCAGGGATACGAGAGCGGCGTGCGGAGTACCCCGTATTAGGCACTCGTACGGATACGAGTACGCGGTCGACAAGACGAGAGGGCATGCCGATCAGCTTCCTGGACATCGACAGCTTCGATGCATCTTCGACGAGAAGTCCGCAATACGTACTATCTCGTGAGCGAACGGCTGATAGTATTGTGATTCCTCGTCAAAGGCTCTTGAATCCAACGTGTCTATTGATAGACAGACCGGGTAGATGGTAGATGGCCGGCCGCGGTCATGGCCTCAACGGAGGCCATCATGCCCGCGGTGGTGACCTGGAAAAGGCGCCCATCATCGACTAGGTACGAGTATCTCGTACCTTATGCAAGGAGCGCGGGATAATAGCGCGTTTCAGTATGAGTGCGACCGGTGGAGCTACTGCAAGTCTTGGGCTCAAGGGCGTGCGATGGCTCGGATGGACCCTGCTGGGACGCCGTCAGTCAGGTACGGTAGAGGTAGGAATACCGTATGTACTTCGTACTCGTACGGAGTACATAGCCGGCGCAAGAGAGCTCATTTCGCAGGCGCCTGGCATGACGACACCGGAGTCGTGGGTAGATTGTGCCAGGCCACCGTGCGCGCGTGCTCGGAGTTTTTACTTTCTCGAGGGTGATGTCGGAGACTCGCAGATTGGTGTGTCCCAGGGCCTGAGCGACGAGCACGAGGGAGGAAGGAGAAGGAAAAAAACGCAGCGAGACGACGGAGAACCAACAAACAGCGCGCACATGCGTAGATGGAGCTGCGTGCAGTGAACCAGACCCGGCCCGTGGCAGCAGGCGGTCGGGCTGCAGGTCGTATTTGTGCAGGCGCTCCGTACCGAAGGCCAGCTCGTACGGAGGAGCGTGCTCGTGATGCACAGAGATGGACTGCACCATCAATCGAACAGCCCTCCTCCCTCCCCAATGGAGCGCTGCTCGGATTGCCCGCCAGCGTTGCGTCGACAGAAACAGAAGGCTCCCAATTGGGCCGCAAGCGCTGGTGCCCCTTTTCACTGCCAGCCCCAGCATCCAGGGGACAGCCAGTTGGGCCCAGCCACCAGCAGCCACCCGCGGAACAGGCACCGGATTTGTATCTCGTGTCCCTGTGGTACCGGGGCCCGCAGCATGGGGCACGGGAATGGCAGGTACCGCATCGGCCATGTGGAACCTTTGGACCGCAGACGGGGCCCTGGTTCGCGCGCCACGATGGAACGCCGCGAACGCGCGCTGATTGGCTCTTCGCTGCGTACCCCGCCGCCGCGGAAGGAGGGAGCACAGCAGGCGGCTGCTTGGCAAGCCAGACGCAGCGTTGGGCGGTTGGCTGCCCGTGCTCGTACCTGCCTCGAGCAGGGTTCAGTCGCCAGGGGACGCCTGCTCTTGCAGCCTGCAGTGGTTCTGCGGCGCTGCGGTGCTCCTCCTCTCTGCTCTCTCCCGCCCCTTCCTCCCCGTTCTGCTCGTCCCACAGCAGGCACTGCCTCTCTGCTGTTCGTCTTTCCCCTTCTCTTCTCCTTCTTCGCACTCCACGGGCAGCCTGCTCGCTGCTTGCTTTCCACCTCGCCCGGCGTTTCGCCACGCCCCTTGTCCGCTTCGCAGAAAACCACCCGTCTGGTACGAGAAAGACGACGACCGACACCGTTGGTGATACTTGGCCTGAGACGGCTCGCGTTCTCAGTCACGACGACCCCGACAACCCCGACGACTGCCATCACCAATTTTATCCAACTTCGTTCGTGTCACGTTGCCAGGGGCCACGACTACCTCCGCGATACTGAGCCAACCAATTTGGCACCTGTTCCCGTCTCGCTTGGTTGGCCCCCGCGGCATCTTCGATCTGCGACGTCTTCTCCCTCAGGTTTCGAGCAGATCGATCGGCGCCTGTCATCTCTCCCCTCGCCTGCGCTCCTCGGCTTCGGAAGAAACAACACGAGAAACGTTGAACCTGACCGTCCCCAGAGGGCGCTTTTCACGACCTCACTCCGCGTCAAGACACCCGCTTCAGGCTCATCCAGTCTCTTCATTTGGCCCAAAACCGCTTTGATCTCAAGCCACTGCTTCTCCGCTGCTGTGACAGCCATTCACTTCGACCGATTGCGCGCGCGTCCCTCCGACCGACCGATATCACGCCACTGTTCGCTTGCGAATCCCGTATTTCGTGACGGCCGTGCTGGAGTAACTTTGGTGTGTTCTGTAACTTCAACTTCATCAGCAACCCGGTTGTTTGCCCATTGCCGAACCGTGCCGCAGTGCTTGCCGCGCGTCCGACCTTCCTGGACCGGTTCAATTTTCATGACGGCCATGTTGTCAGCAGCTTGACGCAAGGGATCGAGGTTATTTGGTCTTGAGGCATCTGCACCTCCCCCACTTACTCGCTGCTTTTGGGAGAATTGCAAAGATGCCTGTCCCGAAGCCCCCTGCTTCGTTGGACAACTCGTGCTCTGCCATTCACGACAACACGCTCTACTCTTTCTCGCCCGAGGGCTTCTTGTCAATACCGCTGGAGGATAGCGCGACATGGAAGAAACTGCAGATGGGTGTCAAGGTGACGGGAGCGACATGCGTCGGATCGACGCCGCAGGACGCCAGCCAGGCTGGCTTCTATGTCGTTGGCGGCAAGGCGGATTCGGACGACTTCCCCGGCCTGCAGAAGTACACGTACTCAACGGGCAACTGGAGCACCATTAAGCTTACGGATCCGGTTACCAAGAACCGACAATGGCACGCATCCACCTACATCCAGGCCGACGATGCTATCCTCGTGTACGCCGGAAGCCAGGACGGGACCCGGGGTCCCTCCACCCAGACGTTTACGATCCAGGCATCCGAACCCCATACAGTCCGTGGATATGAGTCGCAAGCGCCACCAGCAATTTCGCCTATTCTAATGAATTGGTCCGCCGCCGATGCTGCCATGATTGGTGGCGGCACAGATCCCCAGCACGCCAAAGTATGGCTCTTCAACCCCAACGCTCGCTGGAGAGACTCTGGCGCCAGCTTGGCAGTACCTCTCCAGAAAGACACGACGTCGATGCAGGCCGTTTTGGTTAACGGCGACGACGGGTCAAAAAGCCTATACACCTTCGACCTCAGCCAATCTCCAAACAAGGTTAGCCGCATCGTTCTCCAGGATGCAACAGGCACTCCTGTTCACAACTCACCCGCTGTCACTGGAGGCAAGACAAAGCGCGCTCTTAGTCTGAGTGACTGGCCGGAATACAACTCTACCCTGGCGCCCACAGTCACCAGACAAAACTATGCCATGGCTCAAGGCCCGGACGGCATGGTGGTTTTCTCTGGAGGCAACAATGACAGCCCTCTTGACATCTTTAACACCAACAAGAACGGCTGGGTCAACGCCACTGTGCTGTTGGGTGATCAGGAGCAAAATGTGCTGTCTATGTCTTCGACAATCACGTCCACAACCTCGACATCGACGTCGGCTTCCTCCATACAGACGACGGCGGCTAGGACGACGAGGACAGCAGCAGCAACCCCCCCTTCTTCAGTCGACCAAAGCAATGACTCTGGTCCCAGTTCGGATGCCATACTTGGCATCACACTGAGCTCCATTGGCGGCTTCTTGGCGCTACTTGGCCTTATTCTCCTGCTGTTGCGGCGGCGGCGAAATAAGCGTCAGAACCACGCTGAAGCGGCCCAGATACGCAGTGCCAGTGGCGCGCCATCTGACGAGAAGGACACTGCGGCTTTTGCTAATAGCACCCTCCCTGTCAAGTCAGCGGGCCATTTCCGCGGCCACTACCCGCAGGGATCTCAAGAGTCGTACTCATCCATGGCCATTCTGATGGGCCGCATGGGCAAGGAGAGGTCGGGCTTGTCGCGGAAGCCAAGCAATGACACGACCCGGAGCTCGGCCAGCTCTTTGCACAAGCAATTCAAGAGCACCATAAGCAAACCTATTCCACAGATGGCCGATCACCCTGCTCTTGCAGGGCAAGATGACAGGGGCGTTGCTTTTGCTCCAACCGTGGCCGAGCCTCGGCCGCGCAACGGCCCCATGGAAGCACAGGATGGCACTCGCAGGAGCTCTGGCTGGAACCGATACTGGTCTGGCGGAAGCGCCCTTCAGATCCTGGGATTTGGGGCGGCCAAGAGAAACACTACTGGCTCGGAGCAGAGCTCTCACTACTCTGAAGCAACGAACAACAACAACCCGAGCAGAGTCACCCAGGACTCAGCGACCGTCCCCCCGTTGAACTTCGAAGGGCGGAGATTTGAGGGGCGGCCGGAGGTCAACAGTGTCAACTCTGGCAGCCCAGTGGTGTCTCAGTATAATAGCAAGGTGCCCACAGAAGGTATGTCGGGCAAGATCGAGCGTCCTGTGTCCGCAGTGTCTTCGGGCTACTCGAGCGGCATACCGGAGAGCATCAACGAGGCGTGGGGGGTCACCGAGACGGGCAAGCCATGGGGTGCAGACAGGGCGCCGAGCAGCGCCTACGCTCCAAGCCACAACTATGCAACGCCGCTGGCCCCCAGCACTGCCGGTGCGCGGATGCCTCCTTCAGGCGTGAGCAAGCAGCCTCAGCTTGCCATGGCCGCCACATCGTCCGACATGAGCTGGCTCAACCTCGGGGATCAGTCCCGGAAGTAAGCCTGCCGTGAGAACCTCGACGATAGTTGACGGATCAATCATCGAGACGCAATTCTCGATGATCCGGTGGGCTTTGTATCCTGAGCTGTTTCGTGCGGCATCCTTCTTTCTCGCTCTCCCTCTCGGACCCCGCCCTATCATTCCTTCCTATTTCTTTCTTGTTCACTGTGGGGGACTGGAGAAAGGCTGGACTTAGGCATAGACGGTGCAACCGCAAGGTAATGGATTCCCAAAAAGCACCATCGCCTATTGTCTCGGCTTTTCTCGATCGATCGTCTCACATTTCGCCTGGGGCGACGCGCTCTGGACGGCAGCACCGCAACACACAAGGCATGACTCGGCGTCGACATCTCTTTGTTTGGACATATTCGGCTCATACTCTGCGTCTCTGCGTCCATCTGTTTTTCTGTACATTCTAAGACTCTGACCTGGACTTGGTCATTTTTTCGTCATCGTGCTGCCGCTATGATACCATCACCATCTCCTGCCAGGGGTAATTCGCTGATTTGGGGGAGGCAAGATGATCTGACGCAGAAGAAGATGGTGTGGGGCATCCGAGGGGAAGCAGTTGGCCCCTGGCGGACGGGCGACCGAACCTGTATGTAAGGTAGTTGTGCAATACATACTAGGCTGGCTATGAGTGCGTTGCAACCTGTGTATTCAACAGTGTTGTCTATGGATGTGGGGGGCATTGCGTCGTGGTGGTGTTGGTGTATCCCTATGGCCCCGTCAGGTTGATCATGGTCAGTGGTCAGGGGCCGTGCCGTACGGGCTGATGAGACGCCTTTGTTCAACTGGCAGAGTTTTGTTGTCTAGCATCTTATCTACGAATAGGTCTAGCATCATGGATGTGCCGCCCAAACCTACGATTTCATACCAAACCTTACCAACAGAGCACCAAGCTTCGGCACTGTGACCACAACGGCACAATAGCCGATGTCGTGGGAAAGTGGAGGCGTATTAGTATAGGGTAGCGCGCTCTGTACGGAGTATAAGACGGCCGGGTCATCTCGGCGACCACCCGGTGCGCGACCTACGGGACGGAGCGCAGGCAGCTTCATCATCCCAAAGCAGCGGAGAACAGCACGGATATCAGACCGTAAAGAGGAGCTCGTTGGTTTTTATCTTCTTCTTTCGTGGCTCGGTGAAACCCACGATTGGGCCAGCCAGCGGCCAACATAGGAGTTGCTTAGTCGTCGTTGGACGCTGGCGGGACTCGGTGAGCGGTTTGGGACGGAGGGCCATCGGTCGCCGGCAATGGCTGTCGTGAGGTTATTATTGGTTCGCGCAAAGACCATGCTGGGCGGAGCTTGTGGCAACGAGTTCATCTGGTTGTGATGGTGAGGCGTTGAGAGCCCCAAGCCACGGAGGCAGCCACGGAGGCAGCAGCAAACGAGAAGGCTGCGGCGATGCCGCTTTGTGGCGGCTGCTCGGATTGGTGGACGCAGCCGGGCAGGTCATTTGACGGACGACGTGTATGGCTGGACGGCACACTTGATGCATGTGCATGCTCTGACTCGTCTCGCGGCTGGTGGTGGTGGGGGGAAGGATGGCGTGCGCAACTTGCCGCTGCTGTCATTGTCTTGCCTGCAACGGGACGCGAGCGACAAAGGGGGCTTAGCTGCTGTTGCGATTTGTGGTAGCGAACGCTAGTGCACTAGGCCGACAACAGGAACTGGATGGAAGCCTTCGCTGACGACCCGCCGCAGGCGATATGTCTCTGTGCGACGGCAAAGCTGGGGGTCCATGTTGAGAAGCAGGGTGGGCTTGGCGGGCAGGCATTGATGTTGCTGGTGGCAAAGCAATAGCCGAGCGATGGAGAGCGCTTGAAGAGGATGGCCTGGCGAGCATCGACGACAACGGTGAGTGGGTGGGCGACAGGGGCCTCTGGCGGCATGAACGCGCGCCAATGCAAGCAGGTGACCATCTGGGAGTTCCTGAGATTTCCGAACTGCTGCACAGTGTAGCTAATCTCGGGGAGGGGTGCCATCGAGCGTGGTTGGTGGTGAGCGTGGCGGGCAGCCTCAGTCAATGGCAACAGCGAGGCAGAGTCGCACAGCGGCGGTCTAGACGGTTCGTCCGCGGCGGCTGAACACCCTCGTCACATTCGCACCGCAGAATGAATGCTACTATAATTACCACAGCAACACGAGCGAGTTGCACGGGGGGCAATGGACGAGAAATCCCCACGAGGATTTCTGCTGGTGTCCCTCCACGCCGGGGCCGTACCTTACCTTACCTGTCCCGGTACTTTACCTGCCTAAGGCACCTACCGACCTGCCTTCCTTGGCAATAGGGTCCCCACTACGGAGTACAGACTACAGTTCGCAGAGGCCCTGAATGAACATGATGCTGGGCTGTGCGGGCCAGTAGCAGGCGAGGAGGCACCATTGCAGATGAGCTTGGACCAGCCCGCCCTCTGCCACCAGATCCCGCCAGCCCCTCCGTCCGTGCATCCACCATGCTACAGTGGGCAGATGGCCCCCCACTCAGCAGCCACTGGGCGCTGGGCAGGCCTTGCTCTCTCGGTCGCTCGCCGGCCTTGGACCTTCTGCCCGTCAAAACCCACCACCACCTTGCTGCGGTCGACGGCCACAGCAATTGTCGTCGCCGAGCCCTTCATTCGCTACCTGCGGCCTGGCACTCGCGATCCCGAGCGCCGCTGTCCGCCGTGGTGCTCGCCCGTTCGCCTTGGCCTCTTGCGCCAGCCTCCACTGCCCACCGACGAAGCGGGCGACGACGGGCGACGATAAGTGCCGCGTCGCATCGAGTCGACGGCCCGTCGTTCATTCCATCGCCAGCGACGCAGCGCACCGCCGTAGGTCTTTCGGCGGCCATCGGACGCCTGTCGCAGATATCGCCTGCGAGGAGGATCGAGGCGAGGCGAGGAAAGCGACCGCCGACAAGCCTCGAGTGCGACTCACAGGCGACCAAGACGCTCGTCGACGCACGGCATCCATCCATCGATCCATCGACCCGTCCACCAGCGGCAGCGCGCGCGACGCCATGATGGCCTCCGCTGCTTGGGACGGACAGGACCAGCACATGGCCTCGGCCGGCGAGGACGAGTTCAACCAGTTCCTCGACATGAGCGGCATGACCAACATGGGCGAGGGCATGCAGTTCGACTTCCACGGCTTCCAGGACGGAAGCCCGCAGCCCACCATGGGCCAGCAGCGCCAGCAGGCCGACGCCGTCATGGGCGACGCCGACCCCTCGAACATGATCCCCCGAAGCGACGGCCTGCTGCAGAGCCACACGCCTGCCATGACCTCGGCCGGCATCCCCGCCCAAATGATGGCCACGTCCGCCCCCGCCGATGCCATCTCCAACATCGACGCCCAGATCCAGTACCTGCAGCAGCAAAAGTTCCAGCAGCAGCAGCGCCAGCTCCAGGAGCAGCGTGCCACCTTCTACAGCCACCACCCCGTGCCCCCGACGCCGCAGAGCCTGGAAATGCCGCCCGGCAACGGCCAGTTTTACTCCCAGGCCGAGCAGGTGTCTCGGCAGGCCGTCTTCGACAGGAGCTATCACCAGCGCATGGCCGAACAGCGAGATGTAAGTTGAGGACTGACTGGACGCCCTGCAGTTGTTACGGATGCAAGGATGGAAGGAACACCCTGCTGACAAGCCTGTCAGATAGCATTCACGCCCCTCGTGTCCCCTGCCGTGACTCCTCTGGATCCGCACTTCAACATGGAAAACGCCTTTACTGTCCCGGGTGCCTACTTTAGCCCCCTGACTTCGCCCGCCCTCCATGCCCAAAACGACTCGTCATCGGCATACGACCACAGCACCCATTCCAACAACTCCCCTGTGGAAATGGACCTCGAGGCTCCTGCTATTGCTCCCACCGCCACAAATCAAGACCTGTCCAAGAAGGCGCGGAAAAACAACGCCGTCAAGGCGAGAGGCAAGGCGAGCATCAAGAGCTCGCCCATCACGAAACCCCAGCGTCGAAAGACGGGCCCCAGCCCCGCCATCGTATCGCAGGTGCTGAGCGAAGTTGACGAGCGGAATATGCGGCCCGGAGACCAGGGGCTGCTGCCGCTGCCGGCCACCTCGACGGATGGATCAGAGGAAAACGCATCGGTGTCACCGGAGAATCTGACGGACATGCCTCCGCCTCCGGTCCCGAACCGGCGGTCGACGAGCAAATCTCCGTACATCCCCCCTCAGGGCGACACTTCCCAGCAGCCGCAGCCGCGGTCCCTGGACGAGGAGCAGCCCCAGCCGCAGCCGCAGCCGCAGCCGCAACCGCAGCCCCAATCCCAGCCCCAGTCCCAGCCCCAGCCCCATCCAGCGACGCCTGCTTCGCTGATGAAGCTCCCTGCCTCGAAAGCAAAGAGACATCCGACAAGCAGCCAGGAGCAGAACACGGTCACCGAAAATATTGAATCCCTCGAACTGCCCGAATCGATATCCAACAGACCGCTGGCTCCGATCAACACTTCACTCACGTCGCCATCCCTGCGCCTCGAGTCAGTCTCCGTCAGGGGGTCCGCTCTCCAACCGTTGCCTTCACCGGGCATCAGGGCTTCCGGGACAACATCCGCGAGCCAGAGCCCGCAACTGCGGCCAGGCTCATCTGGGCCCAGCGCGAGAAAGACGCCTCAGCTGGCCTCTCGGAACAGTAGGAAACGCTCGACGGGCTCGGTTCACGCCTCGCCCGCGCTGCTTCCCAGGATATCTCCAAACATCAAGCCACTTCTCCCCGGCACGCCTGGCATGTCGGTAGAAGACACGGCGTCACGGCTGCTCATGTCAAAGTCGAATTATCAGAACATCTTGGAGGGAAACACGGTTCCTGGCGTCTCCTATCCCAGCGAGCTGTCGACCAATTTGACGTCGAAACGAACGTCACACAAGATTGCCGAGCAGGGCCGAAGGAACCGCATCAACTCGGCGTTGCAGATCATGGCTGGCCTCCTACCGGATCAGCAAAGTATCGAAACGGAAGAGGCCGAAAAGAAGGACGCAAAGCAGGGCAACAATGTCCCGAACAGCAAAGCCAGCGTGGTGGAAAATGCGATTGTCCACATGAAGAACCTACAGCAAGAAAACGTGGATCTGAAGCAAGAACTCCAACAGCTGAAGAAGCAGCTGGACAAACTGCAAACATCACCTTCACCGACAACATAGCCAAGACCAGGCATTGCAACTGCAGGCGCGGAGGGCCACGGAGACGTTAATGAGTGGATGTTTCAGTATGGATTACGTTGTTACGGAAGGCAGGCGGTCCTGTAATGGGAGGTTTTCAATTGTGTACTTGACGATGCATAGCTTGCGGTGCGTGGTGGTCTCGGTTGGGTCTTGATTTGAGCGGCATCTTTCGCAGTCGATTGGTTGGTTGTTTGGCAATGTCATAATATAGACCAGTGCAATACAGACTGTGTCAGAGACGATGCGGGCAAGGGTTCTGGAATACCCCAATGGATAGAATTTATTACATGTGTAGAATTTGTTACATGACGCATTCATCGTGGACAAGAACGGAAGCAGTTGTATTATGTTGTTTGCGGCTGCTGACCGTCGTGCTGAGCCAAGACATCGACGTCGAGCTGCTCCATGACCTCGAGCACCAATCTCAGGCTGTCCATGAAGGAGTTGACGGCAACTCGCAGCATCCGATTCGTCGTCGCGCGGTAGTGCACCCGCAGGACCTGCGCTTCGTCGCTGGAGCCGTTGCCGTTGCCGTTGCCGACGGATAGCTGCCGGCGGACCAGGGGGGACAGCTCGGGATCGACCTGCAGCGCCTCGAGGGCCGTGGCGGCGAGCCTGGGCGTGGGGAGCGGGATGCGCAGCGCTCTGGAAATAGGTAGGCAGTCAGCCAGCCAGCCAGCCATCAGCTGTGGCGGCGCAAAACAAGCAGAGGAATGTTGTGAAGCGCGCGGGGAGGGACAGACATGGAGCACGGGAACTGCGGGTCGGGGGAGGCGCCGCTCATGCTGGCCATTGTGTGGTCGCCGCGGCAGACGCGACTCAGCGGGAGGAATGCTTTCGAGGTCGGGTCTGTCGCAGGTTCGTCGCCGCCATGGAGGGTCACGATGGAGGTTGCAGCGTTGGCGCTTGTGGCTGATGCGGCGATGACGCCACACGTAGGTACGTTACTCGCACTCATGTGGCGGCGACCGTTGCAGACTGGGGCCCTCGTTGCCCCGGCGACTGCGGCCGGCCCACAACAGGACCGCAACGTCGCTGGGCTGTTTTGAGCCGGGGTACGGCAAGACACAGAAAATAACACAACGGCGGGCCAGCTCCCCATACAAAAACATCGTGAGGGCCGACACAGCACCGTCCTCCCCCGCATCACCAGCATCATCATCATCAGCAGCAGCAGCATCGTCGTCGTCGTCGTTGTCCGCCGCCACCGCTTGCCTTGTCTTGCTTGTCTTGTCTCGTCTTGTCTTGCCCTGCCCTGCCCTGCCTTGCCCCGCATTGCCCTGCCCTCCGGTGCTTGCTTGCCTGTCGCCTCTCGTGCGAACCTGCGGCTCCCGAAAGGCAGACGACGAGTATACATACTACATACTATTGCAGGCGGCCAGGCTCGGCTTGCGCATTCGATTGGTGCTGCGTCGGACCGACTGTTTGTCTCTCGGGTGGCGTTGTCGTCGCCGCCGCACGCGAGCAGCTCCTGTTCCTGACTCTTGTTGAGGCTGCTGCTTGCTGCATCTAGACACTTCACAGCTTGTTGCCTTGTCGTTGAAGCTGCACCCCGCGCAGAAAACGCCGTCGTCCAAGGGCAGAGGAGAACGAGCCTGACAATGGCTCCTTCCTCGAGGCACTCCAAGAACTTGGGGCAGATCGTCGAGTACATCCCAGGTACGTTGCTGCTGCTGCTGCTGCTGCTGCTGTTGCGGTACTCACGCCCGCATTCAACTCCGGGGCGCATTGCGTCGCTACCTTGCTTCAGCCCCGAGCTCCCGCCCGTCGTCTAAGGTACGCAGCCTCGGCGCTAATAACCATCCCAGACCGGCTGTATCTTGCCGCCTACGTCCATCCGCCCACCGCCGACACCCTGTTCCCGAGCTCCGAGCCGTCTGTCCCATCGAGGAAGAGGTCGCAGAGAGCTGCGGATGGGGCTGCGCCCACCAGCAGCCGGCTACCGCCCTGCTACTTCACCGTCGACGACACGCTCCTGTACAACGCCTTCCACCACGACTTTGGCCCTCTGCACATTGGGCACTTGTACCGCTTCGCGATCCAGTTCCACGACATCCTCGGCGCCGAGGAGAACAAGCACCGGCCGGTCGTCTTCTGGAGCGCCGCCGACCCGCGGAGTAGGTGTTTCTTCGCTCAGCGCACAATGTATATTGAGAGACGTTGGACTGACGGCGGCTATCCAGGTCGCGCGAACGCCGCCTGCATGCTGGCCTGCTACATGGTCCTGATCCAGAACTGGCCGCCCCATCTTGCCTTGGCGCCTATTGCGCAGGTTGACCCGCCCCTGATGCCCTTCCGCGATGCCGGATACAGCCAGGCCGACTACGGCATCAGCGTCCAGGATGTTGTGTACGGAGTCTGGAAGGCCAAGGAGGAAAAGTGCTGCGATCTCGACAACTTCGACCTGGAGATGTACGAAAAGTTTGAGCGCGTCGAGAACGGCGACTTCAACTGGGTGACGCCGCATTTCCTCGCGTTTGCGTCGCCACAGCACAGCCCCGTGGCCAAGATCACCGAGGGCTCGGAGCTGTACTCGACGCTCCCCAGAGACCTCGCTGCGGTTGATGCACACCCTACTCTGCCACAGCCGTTCAGAAACGTCCTGACGCACTTCTGCGAAAAGAACATCGGCCTGGTCGTCCGGCTAAACTCTCCCCTCTACTCCCCGTCTTACTTCGAGGCCCTCGGCATCCAACATCTCGACATGATCTTCGACGACGGTACCTGCCCGCCGCTGGCGACTGTTCGCAAGTTCGTCCGGTTGGCGCACGAGACAATCACCGTCAAGAAGAAGGGCATTGCCGTCCACTGCAAGGCCGGCCTGGGGCGAACGGGCTGCCTCATTGGCGCATACCTCATCTACAGACATGGCTTCACCGCCAATGAGGTCATCTCCTTTATGCGCTTCATGCGCCCGGGCATGGTCGTTGGCCCCCAGCAGCACTGGCTGCACTTGAACCAAGGCACCTTCAGAGAGTGGTGGATTGAGGAGCGCGTCGAGCGCAGGCTACGGAGAGAGATGGCCGCGGCCAATGCAGCGCCTAGTACGCCCATCCGCGCCATGCAGAAGGCGTCACTTCGAAACGGCCAAACATCAACGCCTCCCAACCGGAGCCCCTCGAACCGCACGCCCCTGAGCGAGGTGGACCATGATCGCAACAATGTCGGCGCTCAGGACGACTGCCTGCCGGCGCCCACGCCTGGCCAGCCGCGGAAGACTACCCGTGCCGAACGCCACCACCCGTACCAACGGTCGACGTCCTTTCAGACTACGATAGCGGAAGAACACGGCGTTCAGAAGAAGACGGAGATTGTGACGATGCACCGCTACTCCCAAGGCGCCGAGTCTGACGAGGAGATTCACCTCAGGATGCGGAGCCACCGCAAGCCATCCCAGTCCCCGGCCCGAAGCGACAATACGATGCGGTCAGTCAGCCAGACGACATCGACGGTATACATGATCGACAACGACTCTTCTCGAGATGCCGAAAACATTGGCTCCGTGCGCACCAAGCAGGTCGACCGGGTTGTTAGCACGCCCAGCGTCCTGACAAAAGTCCGCGGCAGCAAGCGTGGGGGATCCGAGTCGCCCCTGAGGGCCAAGGACTCTGCTGGCATCCGGAAGACGAGCGGACGTGTCGGCAGCGTCAGCGGGGCAGCGTCAGCAACGGCTGCCTCGACAGCCCGGAAGGTGTCTGGATCATAGGGGACCAGCCCTCTCCGGACCTACCGATGACGGGCCGGCGGGCGTTGATGAGCTATCTACTCGGGAGGTAGTTTGTGACGACATGCTTGAAAGACGACCCTTTAACGATCACCACGACTCACGTACTTTGCATGCATACATGGCGGGCGTTTGTTGAAGCGGGTACACGGCGATGAGACCCAAGGGGGTTTGGGGGGTTCTCTTGAAACCATTGGCTTCGTCCGTGCGATGAAAGGGAGACGTTTTCTCTCCTTGTTTTCTCACATCTCGACGGCAGGGCTGGAAGACGCCTGGTCGAATCATCCACGGACACCACCTATTGCAAGCGGAACGGAGGCAGACTCACAATGATAACGGCGAGGTTAGCGGTGGCGGTGGCGGCGTCATGAGCTTACGCTTCATGAGTTGTTCTTGGTGAGCTGCGATGGCGCAGACCGGTGCCAAAGAGGCATGGATATCGCATATGGTGTATTGTTTTGAGTTGATTGTTTTAAGTCTTTATGGTTTTGGGTTCTGGTGCTCGACTTGTTCTACCACGCATGGTGGCATTGGGTAATGCGTGAGGGCGGTGGCGATTGAGCCAGCGGGAGGTGAGAGAAGCAGGCATATACAGCAGAGGCATGGGCTATACATTTATGGGTTACTTGTTCAAACTGCGGGCTCGTTGCGTCAAGGCGATTTGTGCTATATCCTATCGAGACATATGTGCTGCCTGTCATCCACCCCAAACGTGGGCATTTTGAAGCAGCGGCTGCATCACTCGACACAAGCTCGTCACGCGATAAGATGTTTTTGAAAAGGAGGTTGTACGATCGTGTAATACGATGCAACGCACTGGATAGGAGTCCCTGCCAAGCCTTTCCGCCACATACTTCAAACTCGCACGCGGCAACAACATGTAGAGCTTAAAAGAAGTTTGATATGTCCCGACAGAAACTTGTTCCCTTATTCTTCACCGTTTCTTCTATATGTGCGAAATTTCTGACGACAATTCGTGACGGACATGCTCGTGGTGATGTTCCGCGAATAAGCTTTTGAACACTGTTCCCTGATACAAACAAAGCGCCCTACAACGCCTCCGAGCCCGGGGTCTCGTCGCGTGCGGGCCTTTACACGTCAAGATAGCCCTGTGTCTGTCGAGGGTGCTAGTAGACTTTCTTCTTCTCGTCGATGCTGAACTGGCCGGGACCACTGTTGACGAGCAGCAGAAGACCACCGACAATGGACAGGATCTGGAAGAAATCGTACTTGGCAAAGTCCTTGTGGGGGTGGTGATCGTGCAGCTGGAACGAGGATCAGTAGGGCGTCGTGGCGCAAGAGCGTGGGCAATACTCACGGTCCAGAAGTTGTTGACCAGGAGGTTGAAGATGCTCAGAATAACAACCAGGAGGATGGCGCTGAACTTGGCCTTGAAACCGACCACGACCATGACGCAAGCGCCAGCGCCGAAGAGGCAGACAATGACGCGCCAGATGGACCACTGGCCGCTAAAGACGAAGCCAATGAAGAGGAAGATGAGCAGGACACGACCAGCTAGCTGGAAGTACATCTTGCGGTCCTTCTCGTCGATCTGGGGGAGACCGGCAAAGGCCTTGGTCTTGCGTACCCACGAGTCAGACAGCACCATGAGCAGGCCACCCAGAACGGACAGGTTTCGGAGGAAAAAGTTGATGTCAAAGATCAAGCCGTAGCCGAGGGCCTGGGTGACGACAACTCCCGTGAGACCGGCGACAGCGTAGTCCGAGTGCTTCCTGATGATGACGAGGACGGAGCAGGAAACCATGGCGATGACGTTGACGATCAAGAAGATGTGCGTGATGCCGCTGGGGACTGGCCCACGTGTCAGCAGATGAGAACTCCAAACGAGTTGGCAGCGCAGCCCTTACTGTGCCGGAAGTCGTGGAGGTAGAGAAGCTGGTCACTCCATTGCGTCATGATGCGGAGCGCATCTTCGAGGAACGTGACGACAATCAAGAATCGGCCAATGGCGGGGAGATAGCTAGAGCAAGGCAGTGTCAGCGATTGGGATGCGATGCAGGACCGCACAGGTGTGGCGACGATGCTTCCGTTGCGATCGGGTAGAGACAACTCACGGCTTGACGGGTTCGCTCAGGCTGTCCAGCATGTCCTCGACCTTGCTGGTGTACGGCCGGATCTGGTCGAGGATGTTGCCATTGGACTCCTCGGCCTGGGTGGTGGCGCCGTAGGGCGCTGGGCCGCCGAGGCCATACCCGGATGGACCGCGCTGGGACATGGCTCGCGCGCTGCTGCTTCAAGGTAGGCGGGAACACGGAGTAGACGTGTCGAGCTCGATCCACGGCTTCGTGGCGCGTAGAGCGTCCCGTCGCGAGGTGGGTTGCGCCGACGAGGCTGGGGGTGGTTGGCGGATCGCGCGAGAGACGGCTGGCGCTGCAGCTGGCTGCGGGATGAAGGAGCCAGAGCTAGCTGGTCGCGACGAGTGGAATCGGATTGGGCGGCGATGCTGCAGCGACCGTTGGCACGGGGTAGGTACTCCGTAGACGCAAGGGAAACAAAGAAGAGGCGCGAGAGAAGAGGCCGAGGACGAGGGGGGCTGGGCAGAGGAGTAATAGTGGTGGTGTCGGAGCGAGCGATGACCTCAGGTACCTTCAACTGTGTCCTTTCTGAAATCCCGTGAGGTGCCTGCCGAGGCGCCCACTTGGGATGGTGGCTGTTCCGGTACCTGGGCAGCTCCCTCGCGCTACCTTGGCCGACTGCGGTGCTCGGTGGCCGGCGCAGGTACCTCTCCCAAGGAAGACGGAGCCCCGAGTTGTACTCCACACCACTCGCACCACTTGTGGCAGCTTTGCTTTCTTCCTTTCGTCTGGGCACGCGAAATAGACAGAAGTGACTCATTGAGCCCTCTGCATTACATGTCCTGATCTGCAAACATGCTCAGTGTACGAACGAAGTAGATGCTTCCCTTTCTTCGCCCTGCATCACCAATCCGAGGGCAGCTGAATATCCAGTTCTCCACGGTGTAGATATCCTTCACAGCCAACTTCACAGATCAACCTCGACCATCTAGGCCCGTCACGTCGTCCGCGGCTCGTCGAGGATCCTAAGCCCGCCCGTGTCATCGTACTCGACCCTCCCCTCGTCCACGGCTCTTCGCATTTCCTCTCGCAGGACCCGTCGCTCGCCCGTCAGCGGGTCCCACTCCCATCCTTCGCGCATCCACATCCACCTCAAGTACGCTCGCAGCTCCTTGTCCTGCGGCATGACCCTCATCCACTCCGGTTGAAATTCAGGCTCTCTCCCCTTTCCGTTCCAATCCTCGGCACGTCCCAGGAGCTCGTCGCGGCAGAATATGCGCCAGCTGTCAATGGCATACGTGCCCTTGGTCATGTGCCCGATTTCCCAGGCTTCAGCGTCTCCGTCGTCGTTATTGGGCGTTTGCAGGCCAGTATCGGGCGCATCTGAGAAGCTTTCTAGGCCGCTGTGTGATGGTCCAACGTCCCGTGTGTCGTAGTTCCTAACCTTGTATCGTACGCCTGGTCGCGGCGGTTGGTCTAGGAAGGCCTTGGCATATTTCTGTATATAAACGACACGAACAACCGCCAGCCCCAAATGACGAACCATGTCTGAGATCTCTTGTGCGTTGGCCGGGTCAGCCAGCTGAGAGGGCGTGGGAAACCTCCTTTTGACCTCGTAGAAGACTGGTATGGCCAGTCGTCCATTGGTCTTGATGAGAAATGTGACGGCGACGAGCAGCCACAAAGGCTCGTGAGCAACTCGCTCCTGAACGATGCCGAAAAAGGACGAGGAGAGAGGCGGGAATGGAACACATGAAACAGTACCCGCCGGTGGCCGCTTTGGAGAGGTCCTGATGGGTGTCGATGACGCTGTCAAGAAGTAAGGAGAAACGGCCAGCCTCTGAGGCCGCACTGCCAAACTGCTTTCGGCTGGATTGCTGCAGTGATTGCTGTGGGCACAACCTCGAGAGTTGAGGCTGTTTGAGGGCTTCGAGAGATCATGTGGTAGGTTCGTGGCGTCGGCCTTCTGGCACCGCGCATGGAAAGGGAGGCCGATCGGAGTCGTCACAATCGCGGGTGGTGCCTTTTCGATGCTGGCTTGGGTTGTGGCTGCATCTGACCAGAAGTGTGATGTTGTGGCCCCATAGCGTCTACTTTTCGCGTGAGGCAACCTGGACCCAACGTCGGCATCATCGATCTTGCGAGTCGGCAAGGATGGAGGTCGGATAATAGGATCCTTTGCTAGTCCTTTGGCAAGAAGGATTAAGCGATCCGTCTCTTCCCAAGCCTCTGGCGGTACAGCGCTATCGCAATCAAGCCCGTTGAAGATGTGGCACACATAGGTAAGAACATCGATGCCTTCGAGGCCGTGTGGATCGCGGTGGTGTGACTGCTGAATTGATCTCGCGCAATCAATCAAGTAATGCCAATCCTCATCCGCAGCCAGCAGGCTTTGAGTGAGGAGCCAGTGTGTTTCGCCATGGGGCGCTGTGCCGGACTCGATGATGTCGCGCAAGAAATCGCGGGCGTCGTCCCAGACGGCGAAGACGGAGAGCACATTCTCGCCAAAGGAGATTGTCATTGTGGTGAGTTATGAGAGGTGTGTAGATGAGCCGCTCTAGATGATGGCCGCTGATCGGATAAAGAGCTGCAATCGACATGCATCATGAAAGGGCGCCTTGAGCAAGACGTTCCCGTGAAGGATCGAATCGTGGGAAGATGCAGAAAGCGACTGTTACTCCATCGTCGGGAGAACGCCGTGGCGCTGCAATTGGAATATAACCGTGAAAGACAAGACGCACGCTGCTTCACGCACAACGTCTCTTTGTTCAGGTGTGGGCCGGTCTATCGACATGGTTAACAACGCTGCGGGACTGACGCGGTGTTGGCTGCGTTGAGGTTCCTTTTATTACTGCTGGGAATGGCGATGGTTCAGAGGCAAGGGCCTTGTGCCAGTGATAACTGCTCACCTCACCGATCAAGAGCCACAATGCATTAAAAATTAGCCAGATGGATGCAGTCAAGAGTCAAGCGTCTTCGGCAGCAAAATGATGCGGTGAGGCTGTAAATGTCGTGAATGGCGGCAGCAGCGATTGACTCTAGGCATCAGACCTCGGCGTTTCGGGTCGCGTGATCTGGGCATCATTCAACTCGGCAGTCGCGAGACCTATACGGCTGCTATCAACCCTCGACTTACACTTTCTCTCCTCATCCATCGCTTCCTGCAGCACCTCTCCTGCGATTCCATCATCCTCGTCAACTCAACAGCCGATTCGCCTCATCGCCCACGTGCACCCGACAGCACTGTGACTGGACGCCTTGTCTCCGAACAGCCCGAGCCCAGGTCACGTGAACTGACCGCCCCATCCCCAGCCGGTCCGTCAATCTCGCGCATCAATCTCGCGTCCGCCGCGCTCTCTTCCCATCCATCTAAGCACCCTTCCTCGACAACGCAGCGTCGCCGCTCGCACCCTACCTACCGAGTCCCGATCCATCGTCACTCAGTGAAATCATCCAAGAGATGAGTAGTCGCGGCGGGAAACTTGCGCCCGAAGTCAACAGGTGAGTGTCGCGCGCGGCGTTGCTGCCTTTGCCTCGGCCCCCACGTCCGAGGTGTCACCGTAGTCTCCGATGCCTGGCTGACCATCGCCACAGAGCTTTGTTCGTCAAGAACTTAAGGTAATTCCAATCTGAATCCGAAAGAGACCGACGCCGCGACTAACCGCGATGGATTTAGCTACAGCGTCACTCCAGAGGAGCTCTTCGACCTCTTTGGAAAATTCGGCCCAATTCGGTACGCTTCCGTCGACCATCGCCAAAGTCTAAAGGATCCGTTCTCACTGACTATTCATCGCAGCCAGGTACGCCAGGGCATCTCGAACTCGACCAAGGGAACAGCCTTTGTCGTCTATGAGGACATGATGGATGCCAAGCAGGCTTGCGACAAGCTCAACGGCTTCAACTTCCAGAACCGTTATCTTGTCGGTACGTAGCCCCACCTCCCCCCAATAGCGTCGAAAGACGATTGCTGACAACCCTCGCAGTACTATACCATCAGCCCGAGAAGATGGCCAAGTCCAAAGAGGACCTTGAGGCCCGTCGCGAATCTTTAGCTCAGCTCAAGAAGCAGCACGGCATCGATTGACAATCCGACCGGCCTACGGACAGCCTGCAAGAGAAGCCATCTTCGTCTGCGGGCCGGTCTCCGAAGACAACTAAGTCTACTTCGCCGGATCCGAAAACGATTTTACGAAAGGGCGCGCCGTCGGCCAACAGCGCGGTCGCCAAGGGGCACGCCGCCGTGCGGGCAGTTCGCTTCGTCGACAGGGTGCGAACGGCCGTAAATTCGCGTGCCTGATTACTGCTTCGCCGTGCACACAAGACGTTTGCCTGGTGGGGGAGCGGCACATTCGCGCCTGGTCTTGGTCGGCTCCACGGGTATTTTTGGGTGTGGTTACAAGCCTTGGGCAAGGCGCCACTCCTTGGAATGCAAGTGACGATACGTCAAGTCACTACTGCATACGACCTGGTTTGGTTTCTGGGGATAATTTCGCTATGGGGTTAGGCAGAAGGTCCGGTCTTGCTTGTAGATAATTTTGATTCCGGGGAGTTGACCTACGAGATGCAGTCGTATGACAATCGCAACGTTGTTTGCTATGTTTACTTTGACGCGGCCTACAATGGCGGTGCTTGCGCCCTAAATGAGTGAATTCGCAGGTGACACCTTGTTGTGCCCAGGAATAGGTCCTCCCGGAGATGGCGACGAGACATGGACTCCCAGCCTTGGGATGAGTCCCTTTATACGGACATTAGTGCAGCACTCTGCAGGCATCGGGCAAGCCGAAGGTGCAGGTTTGGACCGGTGAAGCGAGCTGGCTCTACAGGGCGAGTCGATGACGCTTTGACTTGGTGGGCAGATTGGGTTTGCGCTGCGGTCACTTGACGACGAGCGCATGCGTGACGCAGTGCCACCACAGCGCCGGAACAGGCATTTTGACGGGATCTATGAGCGTGCCTACAGTTGGGGATCTACATACGAGCATACGACGAATGTGCCCTTTTCATTCTGCATCGTTGGAAACGCTGCTATCCCCGCTCTTTGGGTCCGGCCCGGGCTCACGATAATCGGGATGGATATTCTCGCCACGAGCCAAAGAAACGCCAGAGCCTTCTGGACGAGTGCCTTGCGCGGCCCGCACAATGGCCCGCGTCGCTAGGACCCAGGCGGCCGCTTTAGAGGCGGCCGCGAAGATGGCAGCGTTGCGGATGGCTTGGGCCGGGCGAGCTCGGACTGCGCCAACACTCGTGCTGGCGGTGGCTACCGCTAATTACGGTACGGCGCGCCTCGGGCCCTCCAGCGCTGTACGAAGCACTTGGGCATCCAGATGGGGTTCCCGCCCAAGGTTAGCGTGGCTGAGCCGACCACCCCACGTTTTTCGCGGCCGGGTTGGCTTTTCGAGCGTCACCGACTCGAAGGCGACATGGCTTTTTCTCTGTTCCATTGCTCAGATCTCACAGACAACGACTGGACGTGCACGCTGCCCCCCCCTCCTCATCGCGGCGGAAGAGGCGGATATCAGATCGGAGCAGCAGTGCCCGCGGCCCGTGCCAGAGGCCACAGCACTGGAAGTCCATGCTGGGCCCGAAGCGCCTGTTGGAAGGCAGCACGATCCAGTCTCTGCTTGGTCTGCAGGGCGACGCCCTTGGAGCTCGCCGGTCGATTGGGTAGGGGACGGCGAGTCGGCCCAACGGTCAGCCCACCCAACCGGATCCTACCTGGTCGTGCCTCTCAGTCTCGACTTGTCGGCAGGCAAGGTGGGATGGATCGCGTGCGTGCCCTGCCTGATGCAAGGTGTGAAGGCTGGTGAAAGGCCACAGCCCTGCTGGCCCCTTGTTTGCTCGTCGTGATAATCCATGATGCTGCAGGGCCGGGGCAATGGGCCAACGGCGCACCCGCTCGTTGGTGGCTTGTCGGAAACAAGCATCATCGTGCAGAAGAAAACCCGAGGCGAGCAGAGATGCGGTCTGGGGCATGGGCCTCTTCCCGCTGTCGCTGCTCGCATCGCGACGCAATACGGGCTTGCGACTCTTGAGTCTTGAGTCTTCGCCCGCGCTACACCAGAACGCGCCCCGGTCTGGCCATCGTGGGACTTCACTCCCACATATGCACCACGACTCCGCTCCCCGAGCCCTGGCGTCTGACCGGCGACGCTAGCCGCCAGACTGCGACGTGGTGCTATGTATTATTCATCTCCCAGGGCTCACAGCCACCCTCCCCAGTGGCAGCTTGCTTCCTCTTCTGCTCTCGAGCCACATGCGCGGCCATGCAGTTGGTCGCGGCCTCGCGGGCGCCCGAGTTTGGACCCAATCGCGGCTCAACTGCCGGTCTCATCCAGTGGTGATGCACCAAGCACGACGACGCCTGAGCCGAGTCGGTCTGGCCGTCCTCCAACATCATGATGGCCCCTCCATCCCTCCCTCTCCCACTCTGTGTTAACCACCCCGGCTACCTGCCACGGCCAACGACTCGATGAGTCCGCACTAAGGATGGACTGCTTCTCCTGTGCTCGGGCGGGCGTCTACGTCACCCTCCCCGTCCTTTAGTATAAAGCCCCAGGCGGTCCCGTCACGGCCCTCACCTCGGGGTCCTGTGCTGTACGTACGGGGAAGTCTCACGTCCTTTCTCCTTCCCTTCTCCCCTCTCCCTTTCGTCCCTGGCTGGCTCAATGTCTGCCCCGGTCTCTGGACTCAGCCGACTCTCGCTCAAGGAGATGCCTCCCACAGCCCGCTCGCACGCCGGGGTGGCCTCGCAAGCTACTTCAAGCCACGGCCCGGACCAGGACGAGTCCAGCTCGGACCCGGAGAGCGACCCTGACGCCTCTGACCTCGACGAGGATGACACCCCTACGGTTGTGCGGTCTCCTACCAAGCTCATATACAACCTAGACCAACTCTCAGAAACGAGGAGAGCCGCTGTACGCGATGTCTTCAGCGAGCCTCCCAAGATTGCCCTGCAGCGGTGCCGCCGGATCGACAACACGTACGCCTTCCAGATGACGGAGCTCGTTACCAGGTCTATCCGGATCCGCGCCCCTGATGGCGGCTCGCCCCGTCTGAGCTGCACCTGCGGAGAAGAGGACGCGCCCTGCACGCACCTCGTCTGGCTCCTCGACCAGCTCCAGAAGCAAACGCTCTACGACCACGACGGCGGCAAACCCCTGACCATGACGGCCGAGGGGTTCGCCGAGGAGATGGGCGATCCGTTCCAGATGATCGCCGACTACCATCTCGACGTCCTCGCGGATGGGCTGCACTGTCAAGTGGCAGCAGAGCCCGGTGCCGACCCTGACGAGCAGCTGGACCGTCATCGGGTGCTCGAGTCTCGCGAGCTGCTCTCCTCGCTATACGGGGTGGACCCTGACGACTTTCGCCCGGACATCTTTACAAACCCTGCGCCTGGGACGAAGGTGCTTAAACGACTCGACCTAGATTGCACCGTCTTCCGGATGCTCCTCGACAACCACCACTTCTTCCACTACTTCCTCTCCCTCTCCCGCTCTACGGACCCCATAAACGACCCCTTCCGGAAGCTCGCCCAGCGTGCTGACCACGTTCTCCGCGACCTGGACGCCTACTCCTCCGAGGCAGCTTCCTCTTCCTCGGCCACCGCAACAGCAACAGCAACATCCGCAGAGCTGCCCACAGACGTCTCCTGGGCAGCCCGACACCTCGTCGGCACCGTCGGGCTCATCAAGAGCGCCATCTACAACCGCGACCACCCCCCACAGCTGCACGAGATACTCTCCGCCGCCCGCACCCTCGTCCACATCCTCGCCGCCGTCGTTGCCCGCAACCGCGATGCCCACCCGGGGCCCAGCCGCTGCAGCCGAAACCTCTACCTGAACCTCGTCGGCGATGGCGACCAGGGCTTCGTCGTCGCCGAGCTCAACCTCCTCCCTCCCGAGGCCGCCAGCGGCTTCCTGCACACCCTCGAGGCCGTCCACGACCAGATCGGCCTCCACGGCGCCCCGACCTCGTACGTCGCCAAGCTGCGCGCGCTGCTGGCCCGCCTGCGGACGTCCACCGCTGGCGCGGGCTTGAAGCGGCCCGGCAAGGGCCAGGGGACGCACCGTGGGTCCAAGAGGATGAAGTAATACAGAGTAGACGCCGTTGGCCGAGTCCTTGACTCCTTGCGGAGAGAGATCTATGCTCCGCCGTCGTCCGATCTGTGCTGCGCCGTCATCCGATCTGATGGCTTGCCGTCTCGACCGCTTCGGCATGCGCTGGCCGCGTGCATTTGCCCGCCATCCTTCATCTTTACATCTTTACATCATTCCTGCAGTTCGCAAAGACCCGAGAGCTTCACCGCTACGTTTGCCAGCCAGCGTCCCTCGTGTATACGTCCTGTTCACCGGTACCTTCACTGTTTGATGGCTTGACGAGTGACGCCCCCTCAAGGCCTAGGATGGTAGAACAAAGAAATAGAGATTCTCATTTGTCCCCCATCTCCGCCTCATGTGCTATCCAAGGCAGCCATGCCCAAAAAGCCAGAAATCGCTCGCCACGTTGGCAATATTCTGTCAAGTGATGTCCCATGTGTTACACAGTGACCCCGCTCGCTGCGCGGAACGCCTCGAGGGCATCGTAGACCTCCCGCAGGCTGGGCCGATTGTAGTAGTTCTCGTTCCAATCGCCCCTCTTCATGCCCTCAGCTCGCTCCTTCAGCCACGTCTCCGACGCCTCTATCTCCCTGGCCCACCAGTCTCGCGCAGTCTCCTGCACTTGCTGCGCCGTCGACGTGCCCGTGTTCTCGAGCTCGCGCAGGACCAGCCGGTCTCGCTCCCTGACGATGAGCTTGGTCAGGCCGGCCTGTCTGCCTCTTGTGCAGCGGTCGATGAGCTCCCGCATGGGCTGGGGCGTCGTGGTGTACCCGGGAAACTCCGCCAGCGGCTCCCACCGATAGGAGAGCCAGACAGCTGCCCGCTGCGGCGCGCTTCTCGCCTCGAATATGCACCAGAGCACGCGGCCCAGCATGTACACCTCACATGCCTCCTGCTCCGTCCGGGTCAGGCATGACCACGGCACGTTGTACCCCCTCGAGGGCCAGATGTAGTCCTCGCCTTCGCCCATCTCCTCCCAATCCGGAAGCAGTTCGGTGAGCAGGCCGGCGTACTTGCCCTGGACTTCAGGGTCTATCTCCTCGTCGATGGCCAGGAGCCGCATGTATTCAATGGCGTTTACCTCTGGGGCGGCAAACTCGCACCAGACGCCTCGCTGCTCAAAATCAATCATGACAGCATCCCAAGACCCAGAGAGCACAATGTTATCGAGCCGCAGGTCGGGATAGAAGATGCGCGATGTCTCACGCAGGTGCAGCAACGCAGAGGCCAGCTGAAACGACCATTTTATCTTGTCGGCCAACGATACCTGGCCGTGTAACTGGAGGAAGGGGATGAGGTCCCGCAAGCTGCCGTGAACGTGGTTCTCCACAGTGAAGCCGACGACAGCAACCTTGTTCCCAAAGCTGCATTTCTTAGTGACCAGATGGACCGGCCGGGCGATGACGTTTGGGTGCGGCGGCATGACGAGCAGCTGCCTCAGCTCGTGGTAGAGGTACTTGGTGTAGCTCGTGAGAGCTTTGAATATCCACGTCTTGCCTTGGATTCTGGCGAGGCAGACGCTGTCGTGCAGCTGCGACAGGTACTCGACGTCTTCAATGTCGACGGTCGGGGGAAACTCGACGTCGTCGCCCCAAAACTTGTGCAATGATGGCACGGAAAGCATTTGGCGCTCCAAGTAGTGAGTCGGAGCGATGGAAATGCGCGTCTCCGCAACGTTTTTGGGCAGATTTTGGCAGACGATGCGGGATCCAAACGGCAAGTCCTTGTATATCTGAGATGGATCCTCCAGAGTCGACGTCCAGTGCTGCAGGATCCGGAGAACGTGTTGCGTGATGCCCAACCGAGAAATCCGCGATCCGTCTCTGGTGTAAAAGGTCACATCGAGATCAAGAACCCTGCGGAGCTCCGGAGAGAGCGTTGCGGGCTCGGGGATAAACACATCGACCCGATACGGCCGGATGGTGTCGACAAAGAGCGGCACGGCGTAGATCTGAGTCCCAAACGCTGTACATCCGTCAATACGCCAGAGAGGGTTGCCAGGGGGTTCGAGACTGTCGATGCGGTTCTTGGGATTCAGCGAAGACTCCAACCACCCAACCTCTTGAGATGTCTCGAGGCTGCGGGTTGTGGGGCCGGGATCGACGGTTGAGAAGGCAGCAGTGGGATGAATGACATCGTGGATTGCTTGCTGGCTCAGCTCCATGTCGTCCTCGTGCGGGGCAAATCAGCCTGGGAAAGTGGGAGTTGCACTCAGTCAATTCGACGTTGCTCTGGCTTGGGACAGGTGCGGGTACCGACTTCTTATTGGCAGCAGCCTGGATATATCAGCCTGTTTGTATCCGGAATGCGCCACCGAGACGACCGCGGACTCACAATGCGGACGGCGGCAACGGGCTTGCATCACATTCCGATGAGGAAGAAGCCGATGACGGAGCCGACAACAGAGGCTTCGGAATGCGGCGGCAGGCGCAGGCGATGGATCCTGGGCCTGACGTTGGCGTTGTCGATGTGTCAGCGGGACGGCGGCGCGTTGGGCGGTTTTATGAGGAGATGGGCCGGGTTGTGTTTTGCAACCGCCTTGATTTGGTGGTTGTGACTGATCACATGATTGGGCTGTACCGTACCTACTCATGTATGTAGGTAGGGGTGGTTAGTGAGATTTGGGCCGGGGGGCGCGATGCCGTCGGCTCGACGACGACGTTGGGCTTTGCAGAGGGTGCAGGAGGCGACTGGTGCAGCCCGCCTCGTCCGCTTTAATGTTGCCGGCCCGGAACGACGTCAATTTCCCATGGCGCTCGCGGCCCACGTGCCAACACGCGAACACGCGAACACGCTTTGGCGGCTCCTCCGGCTGATGACTGCAGCAGGCGGAGCGGCCCAGCCGGCCGAGGACAAGGCCGAGGTGTAGGGCCGCCATGTCTGATCCGCATGCGCAGCTCAGTGTTCGGGACAGGGCCGCGCATCGACTCGCAAGGCCGGCCAGGGTTCGACTCGACTGACAAACTGCCGGCGCGGTTCTCCATTAGCACATTGCATGCGAAGGCGTCCAAGAATTGGCCTCAAGACCAGTACTGACCGAAGGTTGCCCGATCCCTGGTCTGCTTTCGCCACCAAGAGCCGTAGCGAGCGCAACTGGTCCCTGGGAGCTCCGCTCGTGCTCGTCGCCTTTGCTCAAGATGACATCGCTGCAACGCGACTTGCGGCTCGACCCGGTCTCGACTCTTGAGCAAGGTGGCTCCAGAGTCACACCGCCGCGTCCACGTCACACAGAACACAGTGGCCAGCGGGCCGAAGGCCCCACGGACACGATACTGCGCCGGGCATATTCGACAGAATCTGTCGGCGCCACAGAAGCAAATCTGTCGGCCGCAATGCAGGCTTCAAGCGGGAGCAGAGCAAGTGTCCTCTTCAGGAGTCAGGATGCTCGGGCATGCGCAGCCCGTGTCAGGGCCGACACGAATATGAAGAGCCCGAGAGTAGGGCAATGGCCAAAGCGCCAGAGAGCATCATGGATGGAGCGAACGGAACCGAACAGGGAACAGCGAGTCCCCAGGAACGCGGCATTGCATTGGCCGGGGTGGAACGGTGAGGCGGCTGAATGAACACCCAGCAGCCACCCGCACACTTGGCTGGGGATAGCCAGCAGGGAACTTGGCAGACCGAGCGCGCGCAAGATGAGGTTCTCGAAGGGCTCCGAGGCTTGGCGAGATGGAAGCGAGTGTAGAAGGAGGATCATACGGAAAAGAGGCCCCCGGAGGAGCTTCTCAACCCTGTTACCGCAGCCGTGCCAACCGACACTGCGAGGGAGCACGCAGCATGACCGCCGACGTCAGGGGAGGTCTCGTCTCAAACAAGAGGCCACCGAGTACGAGTGCCCGGGCAACACATGGGGATCCTGGCTTGCGAGTACACCGCAAGGCCGCCGTCGGTACCTTTGCTGGCGCTACCTGAACTTGGCGACACGGCATAAGGTAGCGGTGCTTTGGCGGAAGCCGTCCAGCGCAAATCTCGACCGGCATCTCGACGACCGAGCCGCGGGCGCATCACGACTGCCGGAACAGACAGGCCGCCTCGTGCATGTTGCTGCGAACACCCCTTGGCCGAGTGGGTGTGGCCAGGACTGGCGGACAGCAGGCATTGTGATACCTCCGACGAGGGCTCACCGGTCTGGTCGTTGGAGAGTTCACGGCATGCCTGGCCACGGACCGATGGGGCGTCTCACACCTTCCACGCCTGGCCAGCGAGATGCAAAGCGTTGGTCAAGGACTCGATGCCGCACGTCAGAGCCGCGCTGGCAAGACCAGTGGCGTCGATGGGCCGGGCCGCGGGGCCGGCAGCGTCCCGGATTCCAAAAGGGGCCGATGCGGGTTGAAAGGGGCATCATCGGAAGAGGCTCCAAGATAAGCGCTGTGTGTAATTCGCGCTCGTACGAAGTGCCTGTCGGCCGATAGCGGCGCTGATCGCCTCACCGCGCCTTACTTGTAGCTGGACGACGCCTGCTGCTGCTGCAGTGGTCGGCCAGCTCGCTCCGGCCATCGCGAGATGCTGCGGAGCGTGCAGGCGCCGTGCTGGACGCCCCAGGCGTCGAGGCCTTACGTGAGCTCGTGAGTGTCCTGCTTGTACCTGCCTCGCGTCCGCAAGGTCGAGGTACTTCGCAGTGGGTGACGTGTGGTCGGGCCCTTTCGGGGCAAGAGCAGCCACAACGGCCCGCCCGTCCCGACTCCCTAAGGTACCTTGCCTGCCAGATGCACCCACGAGTTGTATTAAGCTCTGCGCGAGGCCAACGACATCTCGTGAATCTCATCTCGCCATGCGTGCATGTCTCTCGCTGGCTGCATGCCCCGTCGACGCCATCCAAGCGCGTCGCCCGCACCAGCGCCCCTCCTTGCTCGAGTTTCCGCATCGCCGGAGCCGTCCGGCCAACCCTCGTCTGCCGCCTGCAAGATGCCTGCCGTGATCACCAAGAATCGGTGTCCAACATGCCTCCCCTCCTCTGCACAGACGAGGTCGTCACAAGACAAGCTGTCTCACAAGCATGAGCATTGCGCCCACCACCCATCAGTCCCCGCTTCTAATACCAACACTAACGTATCGCTCGTCAGCGCGTGCTCCGCTTGCTCCGCTTGCTCCGCTTGCTCCGCTTGCTCCGCTTGCTCACCGGGAAGCCACCCAAGATGTCGACGATGTCTACGGAGTACTCCGTCTGCAGCTGCAAAGAACTGTCGCCCTCCTGGCGGGCAAGTAGGCCGTGGGCCTGTGGCTGGAGCGGTAACTGTCCAAGGGGTCGTGGCCCCCGGTCACCGAGTCGCGTGAGTCGGATGAATGGACGGATACGCCTCACAGCGGATGCACATTGGCTCCTCGTCCTCACCGGTCCCCGCACCCGGGCTAGGCTACGTGGGCTTGCGTGCCGTCTCACATGTCGATTCCAATTCGCAAGCAACACGCCCAGGTCAGGTCGGGAACAAAGCATACGTACAATTCGTTCAGCGTCACGGCTCAGTGGGCGCGAGCTCTCGGTAGCGGCAGAAGCACTGACGATACGCCACAACAGCACAATGCCAAATTACAGATGCTCCTCGCATGCCTGAGCAGAGTGCCGAGTGGCAAGATGGCGTTTATGCCACGTTAGCCGGGGCGCAAGGCAACCGAGTCTGCGCTTCGTTTGCGCCACAATGTCCTACGTCGACGCAGACCAATGCTGCATGGCGCTGGCTCCGAAGTGTGTCCTGCGAAACAAGGGCGGCTCAGCTACTCGTTGGTCAGCGGGACCAGCACGCGCGCAGGGAGTCCTGACGCCTTCTGCGATTGGGTACCGGCTCGGAAAATGCCATCTGGAGAGCGCATCGCAACCGACGGCCTTAAGCGAAGCTGGAGAACATACATACACGCTCGGCACCAACAACGCACCCGTGCTCTGAAGACGGCGGCGCAAAATTGCCGTTGATGGCAGCCGCGCAGACACTTACTCGTACTCTGGCCTCGGGACTCGACGGGTTGAACTTGCACCGTTGAAGCCTACTCCGTACGGACTAATGATATTGCTCGCTCTGTCTTGCATCCCACATGCATTGGGCCGGCCCGATCGGGAAGCCCACGTTGTGTCTTATGCTGCAATGGGGCAGTAGGCAATGTGGCAAGCAGACAACGGTCCCAACCGCGGAGACCCCCATGTCTGCCCAAGAGTACCCCTCAGTCCGCTCAAATACAATTCAGCACGGAGCGAGCGAGCGAGCCATGGCATGGCATGGCATGCTGTGGCCCTCCTCACCGAGTTGCCTCTTGTCTCCCTGGGGCCTTGACTATCGTCGCCTCTCGCGCTGGTCTGCCAGCCACTCGCGGTACCGGCGCTCATCTCATGCATATTAGCGACGCGGAGCAGGCATTGGCCCGCGCTACCCACCCATCACATCCCCGGCGCTGCCAGCGACACGAGCGATCCCCCAGCCGTCGTGCCAGCGACAGGCAGAGACCTGAGGGCACACACCACCGCGGCGACTCCTCTGGGCCCCCAGCTTGACGCCCAACACTGGCCGACTCCATACTTACATCCCGTCTCCGCCTGGAGCCCCCGCCAGTCTTTCCCGTCTCCATCCAAGGCGCCGCCGTTTGTCGACAAGTCTCTCATCTGTCTCTGGTGCCAACTGCGCCCGCTCCACCCCAAACGAATGCACGGCCGGATGGCTGAGTCCGTCCCGGCTGTGGTCCGGGTGGAACCTTAGCTGGTCAACCCCCCTTCCCCCGGCTCGGCCGCCGCGCCCCATCGCCCAGCTCCCAGGCTCGCGGCTTCGTTGTACCTGTCTGACCTTCCTTGTCCCCTGTGGACACTCGATACTTTGCTTTCCACGTGCCGGTACCTTGGTCCTTGGTCCTTCTTGCGAGCCTGCTGTTGTCCAACGCACCTTTGCTCCCTGCAGCCATCATGGTAAGCGGTCCCTGCTCCCCGGCCGCCGGCAACCTGCATGGCAAGATATATCACCATTCCTCCTCCCCTTCTCTCTCTTCCCTTCCCACTTGGTACCCTGCAGACCATCCTATCCTCGCTCCTTCTTCAGCCTCTACTTTCCCACCGGACTCGCATCCGACCCCTCCATGTCCTGTAAAGATACCCACTTTCGTAATGCCTCCCTCCCGGCCTCCTTGACCAACTTCTCACTGTCCCCTCCTCTCCACACATGAACTTTCGATTGACTCGCAAGATAGGAGTTCCGTCAGCCATTGACCCACAAGAGACCTCGGTCCTGTGCCGAGGGCGAAGTGTCTTCACTTCCCTTGCAGTCATTCATCCCCCTGGTGGATACGCTATACACGCCACCTTTTGAACTGCAAACGTTTCCGGACCAGGTAACTCTGTCTTATGGCTCGTCTTCCGGCTTCCAGACCTATGAAAACACCCAGCTGGCACATACATCTACAAAGAGGCGGAGACTCGACGGCTACACATCCATGTCTCAAGGAAGCGGCTCGTCCTGTGAGCATGGCTATTACGAGAAGCCTGCCGACTTAGAAGCTTTCAGCCAGCATGCGGGTGATGCAGCGACAACGTTTTCCTGCTGGCCAGACTCGGCAATGCCACCATCGCAATCCCCGGGGCTGCCTCTGGCCAAGCAAATGACCAATTTGAGTCTCCTGCTATGCCCCTGTCCCGGATTCAGCTGGGGGCAACCCGACGGTGTGTATTCCGCTATTTCCTTTAGCCCTCGGACCTCTGTTGCTCCGTCTCTATGTCAGTGCAAGGAGTTGACTCCCTTCCAAAGGTTACTGCCCCCTTCCAGAGGCACCATCAGCCGTGTATGACCTGAGTCAGCCGTATGCCGCGGAGAAGCAGCCGTCCATGCACGTGTCGTCGCCATCGAGGCCGCACCAACTCACGTATGATTCTGTCCACAGTGACCAAGGAGCGCACGACTTGTCGCCTCTCAACAATCAGCCAAAGCCAGAGAATCTACATCCGGCATTCCCACCGGGCAGTGCAAAGGGGGCAACTTTTCCTCAGAGCCAGTCGGAGTCTGCGCTTTATGCGAATGAGTGTGGTGCGCAAGGGTTGCCGCTCTCCAATACCATGGCCTTCCCTCCAGACTATTTGACGAGCGACGACCAGCCGCATGTGAATCATGTCTCTGATTTCGCTGGCACGCTGGACCCCAACTCTGAGCCATTCCGAAGCATGACTGCATGTGCAGACGTCCCCCAGTTCAGCATGCTGGTTGCTGGAGGTGTGGTGGAGCAACAACCTTGGGGCGAAGCTTCCTTGCGTCGGCCGTCAAACTTTGACATCCTGCTTCCGGATCAACGGGGTGGCAAGAGGGGCCCATTCAAGGACCCCAAACTTCGCGAGGAGACGGCGCAAACAAGAAGGACCGGCTCATGTATCCGGTGCAGGATGCAGCGTATACGCGTAGGTACTCCTGGAGAGCTGAAGTGGCGTCTAGGACGTGCAACGTCGGGCACCAGCCGGTGTCGCTGTGGAAACTAACCGTCTGTCCCTAGTGCGAATCTGACCCCGAACACCCAGGAGGGATATGCCTGACGTGTACAAATGTGTCCAATACGAAGGCTGGGCGCTTCCCGTGTCTAAGATACAAAATCACGGACATCAAGCTCTATAAGCCCGGCCAGGTCCCTGGATACGAGTGGACCCGTCGGTGGACGAACAGCATCACGGATCCAATTCAGAAGTGGGCATCGTCCGAGGTTAAGGTCATTCGCGTGTCCGCCGGCTACTCGCCGAGGTGCATCGAACTGCAGGTGCGAAGATTCATACCCCAAGACGGCGACAAGCTCGTGCGGACATGGGACTACCGGGGAATGAGGAAGTCTGTCGCGATCCCGCCCTACGCCTTGGTCGATCTGGACGCGGCAAAGTCGACATACTCGATGCACATTCAAGAAATCATGACCGACACCATTCAAAAGTCGTTGGACTACCCCCAAGGGCTGCTGTGTAAGACTTACCTGCGGGCTGTACGACTAATGCGCCACCCGTCGACGTCGATGGACTCGGTCAAGCTGCTCCGGTTGACACTCACGTTGTGGGTGTCCATTCGTCTTTCGACCACTTCGAGCTTCATTGTTGGAGAGGAGACGTTGGGCATGCCTGGCAACATTCTCGATGAGACGAGCCCCAATGCCGGCAAGATCCCGATGCCTCCCGTATTGGGAGCACAGCTGGACCTTGTGCTGATCCACCACATCCAGACCAAACTCCGAAGGGAGATGCTGGAAATTCTCCAGAAGATGGTGCTCAAGAATAAGCAGGGGACTTGGTTCGTAACGTACTTGGTGACATTCATACTGCTCCACAACACGGCTCTCATTACGGCCCACGACGCGGGCTACGCCCACAAGCACGGCATGAAGGTGAGTCTGGGCGCCCAAGTCTCATTGTTTGGCTCGGGGCCTTCGATCCCGGAGAATTGCGGACCACGAGACCCCTGCGTATTTGTTGCTGACCAAAGAGGTGTCAGCGTCGCTACGCACGCGAGGACAAGGTCAGAGAGTACCATCTCGGTGAGACAGGACCCTTCCCTTCCGCGTGAAACATCGTGGCTGACCTGGCTTGGCCGGTGAAGGGGCAAACATCCTACTCGCCCATTTCCACTACTGCAACAAGGGCATGTATCCATTCTCGGACGAATGCAAGGACAAGGATCTGCGGACGCTCGCAGATCTAAACGACGACGAGATTCAATACGTGCACGCCACGAGGCATTTCGCCAAGCGGCACCGTAAGTGCTTGACCCAAGCCATCTGCCGGAACCGGGTTCCTGGGCCAACGCTAACGTGTGCGTGGCGCCATGCAGGACGGCAATGGGAGCAAGTACGGGAAAGAGGCGCGTACGAACAGGATTTCTTTTTCGTCAGCCAGCTATTTGACGAGAACTGGAAGCCACAGTCGACGATATAAGCCATGGCTGAGGGGCGGTGAGGTCGCGTTGGTGTCGACGGCGCCCGGATGCGGGTTGCGGACACGGAAGTGTATATGTGGTCCGCTAGAGGCTTCTTGCAGAAGCAATGCAGTGACCCCTCGACGGAGAAGACGGGCTTGGCTGGGTTGCAGGGGGGTTTTCCACTATTTTGCCACTGGCTTCAGGTGGTCATCTCAACGGGCCGTGACGAGATGGGATTGGATAATGAAGGACGAAGACGTGCGTTACTCTCTCAGTCCCTCGGGGCCGGACGTGATCGGAGCAGTCGGTGGGGGACGGGGCTGCGATGCACGTCGACTGGCCCGGTCGTGTAGTGTCCTCTGTGCGTAGCAACTTCTTATCTCTGTTGTCTCTCCGTGCTCGTCTGCAGCTCTCCGGCCGCCTCCCTCTCCAGTTATTGTCTCGAGCCCCGATCCGGCTAGCTGCTGCCGCTGCCGCCGCCGTTACGAGTGCGGATGCCGATCTTGGATGCTTTGTGTTCCACGAGCCAGATATTATCTTGCGGCGGCCGACTGCTTGCCGCCAGCCCAGGCAACGTAAAGCCGCGCCAATATCCGTTCGCCAATCTCGTTGGCGAGGTATCACTGCAGCCGGCACTCGCATCTCGTCCGATGGTGGCCCGGAGCTTGATTCGCCTGGGCCCAGGTCCCGGACCCCCCAAGGGGCCGAGATGCGTCGCGCCCCTGCCCGCCGTGGCCATCTCTGTGTCGCCTCCAGCCATTGAAGGCGCGGCTCCGTCTCGGTGCCGATGGCTAGCCTGTCGACAGGTCGGGTCGGGAGGCTCGGGGCTCGATTGGCACCTACGAGTACGAGTAGGCTCTCGAGCCGGGTGTGACCCGCCTGTTGCAGGCCCCTTCCCAGTCCCCGGTCCGTGGATTCGCGCTTGCAGCCCGGCCGGATCCACAAACGCGCACCCTGGACCGGGTCCAACGCCGGCAGCCACAGCGAGAACCCCCCCCCCGGTCCGTGATCACCAATCTCCCCCTTTGCTCTGCTGCCCCTGGCTCTTCCCGCCGGGAAGGTCCCGGTCGATAGGAAACGACGTGCCGTAGGGCGGCTCCATTGTTAGCCAGCCAAGCCGCTACCGATCTTTCTAAATCGAGAACTCGGCTGATCCGTGGCTGACCTGGACAACGACTTCCCCATGAGCACTGCGCATCGTCCTCCCTGCCCGCCCAGGCCGATGCCGCGTGATTGGTGTGGGTGTCGTCTCAGTCATCCGCCAGACCGTTGTCGCGGCTCGCAACGTACGGGCGAAGGTAGGGTACCTTATGGGATGTGTGCAGCCGGGTGGCGCCCGTCATTACGCAGCCGAAAGTGCGGAGTGTACCTGCATCCTACCATGGACGGTAAGTAGCCAGCCAGCCATACAACTGGGCAAGTGCAAAGCAAGCAGGGAAACAAGTGAAAGGAGAAAAGGGGCACCAGACGCCTGTCTGATTCAGAGTCCGAGTCCTCGCCTCTCACATAAATAATAGCCCGCTCGCCAGAATACTCACTCACTCGTTACCGCCGGTCTCTTCATTCATCCACGTCTTCTGTTTCCACGTTGTGAGGTCCGGTTTCAGCCAGCCTCGTGGGTATCAAAGAAGAGCAGAACCTCGAACCGTACCCTCGAACCGTAACCCCGTCCCGCTGTGTGGTATGGATGCCATGTGGCCAAGTGTTCAAGCGATGTCAAGTGCTGACTTCACCACAGATACGAACCCCCAATGGCGCACTCTGGAGCTGGACCCGTTCTGGGTTCACACATTGCCCAAGTTCAGCGAACCACTTTCCCGGTTCCGTTGAAGGAACTGCCAAGATTGCCTGCCGGGTTTCCTGCCGTACTCGATTCGCCATTGGCATGGTCGGGCCATCAGCTTACCCAGCAAACTGATTATATCCTCGTCCTCGACGAGCCTGATGTGCGGGAAGCTGAACAAGCCCTCGAGCGGTTCAAGAGTATGTCACATGGGACAACTGAAACTGCCATGACAACGATGACTGATCTCCGTGGTAGAATTGGGACTGGATGGTGACCTCATCACGCGAGAAAACTTCCCCCTTCCCAATCTGGGTCCCAAGCTGAACCAGCTTCGCCGGGACATTCACGAGGGTAGAGGCTTCGGGCTCATACGAGGCCTGAACCCACGAAAGTATCCAGTTGAGGACCTGGCCATGCTCCATCTCGGCATCCAGTCGCATGTTGCCAACCGCCAAGGCCGGCAAGACAAAAAAGGCAACATGCTCGGTATGATAGGTTCCAGTCCAAGTGGGGATGCACACTGACAGGCGGACAGTTCACATTGTTGCGGACGACTCTTCAAAGGAGAAGTCAACACATCATCGCCACTCCACGGCCTCAATTGTAAGGCAGTCAAACAAGGGTGCACAGTCCAACGACGGTAGGCTGACAATATTCCAGACGTTCCACAACGAAGAAGCCGGCGACATCGTAAGCTGGCTGACGAGAAGCACCGCAGCCAAGGGCGGGAAGTGCATCATTGCGTCGGCCTACACCGTGTACAACGTGCTTGCGGCGAGCCGCCCCGACTTGGTTCGAACACTTGCACGTTCCGACTGGCCATTTGCTCTGTAAGTCAAAGCCCAGTGCCAAGCTGAGACTGCCGTTGGCAGGCTGCTGACCCGCTTCTGTTTGATAGGCCCCGGTTTCAGTGCCGTCCAGTCATGTTTTACCACAAGGAACGCCTCATTACCAACTTTGGCAGGGCGGCTTTGCTGGGGAGCGCAAGCCACGTTCGTTCAGATCGCCTTCCGAAGCTGACAGGCAGCCAGATGGAGGCGCTCGACGCGATAGAGAGCATTGCCCAAGCCACGCAGCTGGAAATCCCTACCCAGGCTGGTGATATCCACTTCATCAACAACCTCGCCGTCTTGCATAGACGCGAGGGCTTCGTGAATGGGCCATCGGCGAACGAGCGGCGCCACCTCGTGCGCATGAGGCTTCGAGACGACGACCTGGGCTGGGACATCCCGCAGGATCTGGCCAAGGAGTGGTCCAAGGCATTCGACTCGGGGCGCACAACGGTGTGGCATCTCGAACCCATGCCAGATGGCTTCTTTCCACTGAGATCGCAGCCGAACTGAACCCAACACAGATCGGCGAGCAGTGAGGAAACGAGGTCATTCCAAAAGAGGTCATCCGACGGTTACGTCGGGGCTGGACAAGCGGTGGACGTCGACATGCATGAAGATTGGCGCGTTGCTGCATGGGTTTATAGAGTGTGTTCATCGGGGCGGCGTTTTGATGCAACCAAAAAAGCTTGCTTTTCCGTTGATTGGTATCTAGTCATGCTTGGCGTCTTCCCGTACAAGGAGCGGCTGGCAGGCGAAGGACCGACGGACGTGGTAACGCGAGCCTGGGATAGAACTTAGCATCTCGTATGCTGTAGTCAATACAAGTGTGTAAGCCAATCAAGCTACCAGCCTTGTCCCTGCATAAGGTGAAGCATTCGGAGATTTGTACAGCACAGAACTGGTTGTACATGGACACGTACGTGACTGGGGCGGTCGAGTCATGGCAATCGGTGTCTTACAAGCCGCTCGCAACCCAAGCAGCAACATGTGCATTATGCCGTACGGGGCGGGAGAGAGATGATTCGTCTCCCGGACGAGGACCGCTTCCAAGATTCCGGGTCGCCGGGCATGTCGCAGAGCACAGCGTGGAGCAGAGCGTGGTGCGAGGGATCAGGGTTCGGAGCCATGCTCCGCAGCACAGCTGGCTATGGCATTGGCGGCGTCCATTGTGGAGATTGGCCATCGCGGCAAGGCTCCAGGTTGAGCCGCCATCGGGAGAGCATGAGATCGCCACGGGAGAGGCCAGGGATGACGGGACGGGGAGGGTGAGTGGGATACGATGGGCGCGAGGATGCTCAAATGCCCGATGCGATGCCGTCAGCCTTGTTGAATCTCGGCGGCGTCGACGAGCGGCGAAAGGCGCATCTGAGGGAACAGCAGCTGCCACGAAAAGCGAAATTTACTCGTAGGCCTGAAGCACGCATGTAGAGCGGTTGGTGGGATCCGTCGCCGGCGCTGCCGTGAGGTTATTGCTTTTTGCTATGCCAAGCGTGCCCTGGGGACGACCGGGTGCAGGGTTCATACAGGTGGTTCGCAAAGGACGCTACCAGACCAAGGGCGGTGAGGAAAGAGCAAACAAGAGCCGGAAGAGAGCCGGCGAGGTTGAGCCAGGGCACCGCAGGACGGAGAGGGAAGTCGAGGGAGCCGGCAGTCGACGATGGAGGTTGAGGAGGTTGAGGTTAATTGATAAGTGAACATGCCGGGATTGGGAGAGGAAGGAAGGGCCACTACAGGCACTGCAGTGGTGTTGGCACAGTGCCCGGAGAGCGCTAAATACACTGTACAGCCTGAGGCCGTGAGGCAGTGCGGCGCCTCCAACTTCGCGGGACGTCGGCGAGTGGGCTCCGGCCGCCGCCTTCATCAAACTCCGTCCACACCTTGACTCGTCGTCCGTACATGCCGCATGCATGTCGCGGAAGCCAGTTCCAGCTCCAGTTCCACCGTCCAACGAACTGCAGCAGCGGCAGCAACCCGCACGTTCGGCAATGGGTGGTTGACGCGCTGCCGTGCCGCACCGCTTGAACCTCGCCCACACCAGTGCCCTCACCTGTCCGAGGCATCCGCCTGTCTCGATCCGCCATCCCGACCCTTGGCCACGAGCCTGCAACCACTCGTGCTGCTCGCAGCGCAGCTTCGGCCAGACATCCTTGCTGCGCACGGAGAGCGGCGTCATGCCCACCCCGTCCAAGCCAGCTCCCCCATCGCGGGCCACTCATGCCCGCTGGGACTCGACCGGCTACCAGCCCGTTGACCAGGACGAGAAGCAAGACAATCCCGAGGGTCAGGATGGCGACGACATGGCGGCAACCTTCCTCACGCCCCAGTCCAGGTCTGAACGCCGCTTCAGGGCTGCAGCCTATGTCTTGGCTGTATGCGTGGTTATCCTCGTCGCCTCCATCCTCTACCTGTCCCTTCCGTTTGCCTTCTCCAGCCACGCATCGTGCCCGTGCTCCCCGCGCAAGGTGCCCCAGTACTTCCAGACGTCTCCGGAGCTATGGGCCGGTCCTACGGCCACGGGACCGCCCGCCTTTATGGCCCAGACCAGGACGTTTGATCCGACCGCGACCTACGTGCCCAATGAGCCGCTTCAGACGTCCATCCCCATCGAAGGCATGGGACAGGGGAACCGGAGCATCTTCAAGATGATGGGCTACCTGTCCCCGTATTCTCCTTCTCCTGGGTTTGGCGTTGACGAGTACCCCTTGCCACCAGGGGCCGACATCGTCCAGGTTCAGATGCTTTCCCGGCACGGATCCCGGTATCCAACCACCGGAGATGAGGTTGCGACGTTTGGCCAGCGCATCGCCAATGCCTCGGGCGTGATCACGCCGAAAGGCCCGCTGGCCTTCCTCAAGGACTGGAAGTACCAGCTGGGCTCCGAAATCTTAGTCCCAAAGGGACGCGAAGAGCTGTTCGAGTCAGGTAATGAACTAGCTTCCCGTTCAGCTTCGGCATGCTGTACTGCAGCTGACATCGCAAAAGGCATTTTGCACAGCTACATGTATGGCAACCTGTACAATCCAAACAGCAAGATCATTGTCCGGACGACGGTAGGCACAAGTTTAGTTGTTGGGAGGTGTGTTTCCGATGCTAACGTGAGCCAGACGCAAGATCGAATGCTTAAATCTGCTGAAAACTGGGTGGCTGGATTCTTTGGGCTGGAATGGTTTGCATCTTTCCACGCAACGCAACGTCGACAGCCCGACACTGACCTGACCGGCGCAGGACGAACAACGCTACTATTGAAGTCATCATAGAGGAACATGGCTTCAACAATTCCCTCGCGGGCTCACTCAACTGCCCAAACTCACGCGCCAAGTGGTCCGGCAACGAGCCTCGAAACACTTGGGTCCACACGTATCTCAAAGATGGTTGTGCCCCTGCCTTTACCCACGTATAGACAGCTCGTTTGCTTATCTTGACAACAGCGACTTCTCGGTTCCAGGCCATGACTGAGGGCTTCACATGGACTGCTGACGACGTCTACGCTGCACAGGCCATGTGCCCCTACGAGACTGCTGCGTACGGATTCAGCAAGTTCTGCGACCTCTTTACCTACGAGGAGTGGCAGGGCTTTGGCTACTCGATTGACCTGCTCTTTTCCGCTGGCAGCGCATTTCACAGCCCTACGGGAGTATGTGTTCTTCAGAAACATGTCGTCGACGGCGCACCACGACTAACCTTGGCTGCTTAGCGTGCCGTTGGTATTGGCTACCAGCAGGAAGTCATTGCACGGCTTCAAAACCATACCATAGGCTACTCAGGTTCTCAGATCAACGTCACACTGGACAGCAGCACAGAGACGTTTCCCTTGAACCAGAGCCTCTATTTGGACTTCTCCCATGACACCAACATCGTGTCGGTATTGACGGCCTTCGGCCTCCGGCAGTTCGCAGAAGAGCTTCCGGCAACCAAATACCCTGGAGACCACAGCTTTACGGTCGCCCATGTGACCCCGTTTGGCGCGCGCCTTGACATGGAAATCATCCAGACGCCGAAACCGCTTTCGCCTAATCGGGACGGCTACCTGCGTGGCGGGAGAACCAAGTACATCCACTTCATCCTGAACCAGCGCACGCTGCCTCTGGGCAAGAGCTTCCCCGAGTGCGACGCCAGCCGCAAGGACGGATGGTGCGAGTTGGACACGTTTTTGAAGGTGCAGGAGAGCATGCCGGCCAAGGCCAAGTTTGACTACGCCTGCTTCGGAGACTACCCCAAGCCGTCGTATGGAGAGGTGACTGATGGTGTTCCGCCGTGATGTAGGATAAGCGATGGAGTTACTAGCAAGGCGCGATTTGGATTCCTGATTTTCAAAGGCATTTGCAGGGCTTGAGCAAATTCACAGATAAGGGTCTGGGGCTAATATAATGGTTTGGACATGTATTAGTGTCTTGGCATATGCAGGTCGCTTTTCCCGAGGGCCTCCATCTATCATGCGGGTATTATAATACAATCCCAAAAATCAACCGTACGCCGGCGCCGGCTACCCAACCCATATCCTGGGGGAAGGAAAAAAAGGAAAGAAACGAGACTCCAGCATATATGCTTCAGATGACCTAGGCCTGCTTCTCTGGCGCGGTCGTCTCCTTGTCATGCTGCAGCGACGACGTCGACTTCTTTTCTTCGGCCGGGCCGCCATCGGACGAACTGTGCGTGCGGACCATGCTGGCATGCTCCTGGATGCCGTGCTGCGGCTCAAGGGCCTCGCCATCGCTGGCAGGCTCACCGCGATGGGGGCTCCAGGCCAAGAAGTCTCGCCGGACCTCGACGTAGTCGTACGAGAACTCGCCGTGCTGGTCGTCGTCCATGCCGAGAAGCTCGGCCTCCTCGGAAGCACGCAGCTTCAGGCCGGGGATGATGTCGATGATCTTGGCGATGATGGCGGACATGACGAAGGCGTAGGAGCAGGCGGAGACGATGGCGGCAATCTGCCAGCCAAGGGCGGCGTAGTTGCCGTCAAGGAAGCCGCCGGCGGTGCCGGTGTTGACGCCATCGAGGCCGATGATCCTGCCAGTGGCGAAGAAGCCGTTGAAGATGAGGCCGACGATGCCGCCGATGCCGTGCTCGGCGAAGACGTCGAGGGAGTCGTCAATGCGGATGAGGAACTTGACTGGGACGGCAGATCAGCATTGAACCGTTCGTGGGCACGTGGATCGGGGGAAACTCACTCTTGGTGCCAAAGTTGCAGGCGACTCCAGCGACGACGCCCAGAGCAATACTCGCCCACGGGTCGATGAAGCCGGAGGCGGGAGTGGCAGCAACAAGACCGGAAATGGTACCGGAGCACCAGCCAACCATGGACCACTTCCTGGCCAGGCGGAAGTCAAGCAGGCACCAAGTCATGGCGGCGAACATGGCAGTCAGGCACGAGTTCCAGCAGGCCACGACGGCACGCAGGTTGGCGCCGAACGAGGAGCCGCCGTTGAAGCCGAGCCAGCCGAACCACAGGAACATGGTGCCGAGGGTGATGAGGGAGATGTTGTGGGGGCGGAAGTTCATCATCATCTTGTCGTTGCGTCGGCCGAGGACCCACGAGTAGGCGAGGGCGGACACACCGGAGCCGATCTCGACGGGGACGCCTCCGGCATAGTCGAAAACGCCGTGCTTGAAGCACCAGCCGTGGCTGTTCCAGACCCAGTAGGCGAGGGGGCAGTAGACGAGGGTGGCCCAGAAGAAGGTGAAGACCAAGGCGGGGATGACGCGGCCGCGCTCGGCGACGGCGCCGACGGTCAGGGCGGCGGTGACGGCGCAGAACATCATCTGGTAGAGGGAGTAGAGGAGGGCGGGGATGAGCGGAGAGCCGACCGAGGGCGTGGCCCAGACCTTCATGAGGCCAAAGTGCTTGAGGTCGCCGATGAAGGAGTTGCCAGAGGTCTGGCCGAAGGCGAGCGAGTAGCCCCAAAAGTACCACTGGAAGACGATGACGGAGAAGGACATCATGACGACCCAGAGCATGGAGAGGGCCGACTTTCTTCGAGCGAGGCCGGAGTAGAGGAAGGCGATGCCGGGGACCATGAGCAGGACGAGACAGGAGCTGAGGATGATGAAGGCCTGGTCGCCGGGCTGGTACCACTGGTTGAGGTTCTCGGTGGCTGGAGGGCCGTGAGGGTCAGCATTGTCACCCACGATGTCGGGAAGCACGGCGTCGACGTACTGGAATCACCCCCGATGCCGTCGTCGGTGCCATTGAAGACGGCCGGGGGCCCGAGGTGCGCGTACGACATGGCGATGGTGTTGGAACTCGGCCTCGGGCACGGACGCGCGGCAGACGACGGGAAGAAAGTGCCGGGACGGCGGACGACAGGCAAGCCCTGTCCTTCCGGAAGCCACAGATGCAAGCCGCGACGACGGGGTGACGGGACGACGGGACGATGGGATCGCGAGTGGCGGCCTTAGTTCGCGATGAGATGCCGAAAGAAGGGGGGAGGATAAGAAGGTAGGGGAGGAGGGGAGAGGAGAGAGATAAGCAAGACACGGAGCAGGGCGAGTTTATCTATGCATACTATAACATCACCGCGCCGGGCTGCGCGCAGCTACGTACTCGAACGCCTCGATGCGAACAGCTGGACGGGGGACAAAACACACGGGTACGTACAAGATAAGGCGCGGCTGGTGCAGATCCCTGGCCGGTCGAAGGGTCGTCCCTTATCATCGCCCAAAACGGGGGTCGATGCCGCAAGCACACGCGACACCATCCGTGGCTAAAACGAGACAACTGAGAGGCGGCGCCACGGGACAAAGGCCAAATCAAACCGCAGCCGAGCAGTACGAGTAATACTCGGCACGAGCATTACGCGTCCCGTGCCACAACCGCCAGCTTTCTTTTCCTTTCCTTTCCTTTCCTTTCCCTCCCCTGGAGCGACGGGGCACGCCGGGCAATTTCGATTCGCGTGTCATTTTCAAGACAATTAATTGCCCGATGAAGACGGCCGCCCCTCGACGGGGCTGCCGAGCCTGGGCCGCTGATAAGTCCAGGCCGCGCCGTGATTGGCCGCGCGCGCCGGCAGCCCGCGCTGACTCAGCGGCGCGTCAGTCACCGCAATCGAATCCATTATTCGGCGGCATTGGTCACCGCGCGGGGCCCGATACGTGCGCGAATGGGAGGCGGCGGGCGTGGCTGTCGACGGGCCAGCTGCGCGGTGGCTTGCGCCGATGAAGCCGCGGCTCCGGTCTCGCCCGGCGCCTCGGATGAACTGGCGACGACTGCTTATGCCAGGCGGCGCTGGTGGTTCCGTGCCGGGGTTTCAACGGCGAGGTCTGACCACGAATCCCCCGGGAGATCTTGCGTATCATGCGGCAACCCCGCAAAAGGCCCCACCACAGCGTGCTTGCTTGCCGGCTGCGGACTGCACTCTATTTGTGTCTATTTGTATTAATTGTTTCATAATCTCTGTTGAACAATGCCATGTGCCACTGACACGTCTCGGTGGTCCTGATAGCGACAACTTAAAGCCCTTTCTGGGGAACCCGTCGCATGCACGGCAATCCGGGGAAGCCCCATGGCATGCATTTGTTGGCCGTTTCTGCAGAACAGTCTCGGTTTCCCGTGGAAGACAACAAGTAACAAGTACAAGTAACAAGTACCAAGTACCAAGTAACCAGTAACCAGTACCAAGTAGCAGTACCACGCAACAAGTACCGAGTACAGGGGTATCTACATACTACATCTCGAGTGACGGCACACCTCCGCCGCCTACTTCCCATACGCCGCCTGCCTCGCCGCTCAGAGGATGCACAGCTTGCCCGTCTCTTCCTCTCGGGTAATCTCGTACGTCAGGATGTCGTGGTTGCGGTAGTGCAACATGAGCCTGTACCGCCGCGGCACAGACATGCGGCTCGCGTCGTCCCGCCCGCCCTCGACCCCGTTCTCCTGCACAGGTGCCACTGCCATCCCGTGCAGCGGTCGCAGCGTCCTTCTGTACAGCCTCTCGTCCGATCGCCTCGGGAGCACCCAATCCACTCGGAATCCGTGGTGCAGTATTCCATGGCCCCGTGGCTCCGCCCTCTCGAGCTGTGTCGGTGTCACGAGCAGCACCCGGCCGATGGGCGATCCCACAACCACCAGCGACATCTCCGGGAGATGGGCCACCATGCTGAGCCTGTTCGTCGCTCGAAAAAGCACCGTCGTCGCGGGACTCAGATCCCGCCCCATAGTCATCGCCTGCGGGCAGAGAACACCGAGCTCCCGCTTGTCTTCAGGCTCCAGGCTCCTCAGCTCCAGCTCCTTTTCGTGCAGTCGAAGTACGTGGTAGCGCTGCGCAAACTTCTCCATCCTGGAAAGATGCCCAACGCGCTTTTCATGGTGCCCAACCCGCCGGCTGAGGAATGCTTCCAGCTTTGGACCCTTTCTAGGCACCAGGCATACACGCCCATTGTGTGGAAAGTATGCCATGTCCAGCTTTGCTGACGATGAGCCTCGCGGCCGTTCGTCCTCTTCCTGACGCGTCGCTGTCGCCCCGCTAGAGCCGGCAAAGAGCGCCTCCTTCATGGCCTGCGGTACCCAGGCAGAAGCTGCATTATTAACCTCCCCCAGCGCCAGCACTGACTCCATCAGAGACATGGGCCCAGCCAAGGGGATAAGAGTGGGGGGTTGCGCTTGCAAGACAGGAGAATCTTCTAGCGGCGGAGTCGTTTCGCCTGGTCCCAGGCTGCTTTGAATCAGTGCCGCAAGTTCTGGGTCGTCGTCCGTGTCTTCATCTTCGTCGTCAAGCTCGTCTCCGTCACTTGCCTCCTCATCGCCCTCGGCTCCTTCCCCATCATCTCCATTTTCGCTTGACTCTACAGACCCTTCACTAATCCCCGACAGTATTTGGAAGTCGACATTCAGCGCAGCACCCGGTACAACGTCGTCGTCGTGCACATCGTCTGGCAAGTCGACGCCATCGTTGTTTGTCTCTCGTAGACCCGGGTTATTCGGTATCGCCTGGATACACCTCCCCACGTCCAACGTGTTCTTAGACGCCAGCCCAAGGTGTGTGATGGGGATGCCGAGCAGTTCTTCCATGCACCTCACCTTTAGGAAGTCGCTATCTGGCAGAGCAAGGATTCCCCAGCCCCTGGACATGGGCCGTTAGCGCCCGGCTTTGTCTCGACGTATCCGTCCCGTGCTTACCTAGATGGTGTTGGCCAAGACTCCGAATTCCTCAGTTGCATCGAGTTGGAGGGCTCGACGCGCACGGCGCCCTGGGCGGGCGTCCAAATGTCTGCCAGCCACACTGCTCCCATGATGTCCACGGCGCATATCAGACAAGCCGAGCCATCATCGTCATCGATAAAGCATATATTGGGGATGTTGTCTGCAAGAGGCCCAAGTGTCACAACAATCCGCCAGTTTCGTGCGCGCCGGCGGACATGCTGCTCGATGTCGTCACAGCCAGTGCGAGTGCAGCCGGAGCACGTGTCGGGCTCTTGCTTCTCCTCCCCGCCTGTCGCCAGGGCGAATGCAAATACAGTCACCTCGAAGCGGTTGGAACTGACTGCTATGAGGCGCGTCGTTTTGTGAACGGCCAGTCCCCAGGCAGACTTGCCGACGTTTTCACGGAAGAATGGCCTCGGAATACTGTCCCTCGTACCGTGGGAGGCGCTCTTCTGCGCCGGCGGCATGGTGCTAGACACGCTGGGTCTGCTGGAAATCCAATCCGCAACCTCTGATGTGTAGTAGGCAATCACGTCGCCGTCGTCGAAGCACGCCACCACGATTTCTTGCCTCCCGAGCGAACCAACCATCACGTGGTTTATCGTGTGGGGCGTGATGGGATCCTGGTAGCCTCCAATGAGGAAGGACACGTCGCTCGGCTCGGGCACAAGCCGCAGGTCGGGATGTCGAGGAATGGTCTGCCTCGGGACGCTTCGGGGCACGTAGACGAAAATATGGCCTTGGTATGCGACGAAGTAGAGCTATATTTATTTACCGCGTCAGCCTCGGCCATGCTGCAGCACGCGCTGCCTCAGGGCACGCTTTGCCTCGGGGCACGCTTCAGGGCGGGACCAACGTTGTAGAGCTGCGATAGCGCAGTGAGGTTATTCCGGTATCGTTGCATGGTCGGCACAAGCCGATAAACGGATTCCTCGGGGGAACGTTGGTTATTGTCGGAATCTGCACCCGGCCAGCCGAAGGGCTCCTCGCCTTCTAGGGTGGCAAAACGCTCTCGCTCGCGAACGACCTGACTGGCTCCATCGCCAAACTTCTGCGAGTCAGCCCCCAGCGTCCGAGTTCTGCTTGCGCCAGCACCGTGCACGAAGCATCAACACTCACGCGATCTTTGGCCGTCTGCGCGTAGCACGTCCCTACCGACACGGCCTGGAACGGGCGGCGGTCCATTTTCTCGTCCGCGTCGTCCATGGTCGCCGCACTGCGGGGACTCGCCACTGCGGCTGAATGGGTCGACGGGCATGTATCGAGCGTGCGAGATGGGAGATGGCGATGCGATGATCTGGGCGATCGAGATGTTTGCTGGCCAGCTGTCGTTGTGCAACAGATGCGAGGGGGGAAGCGATGAAGGTTCGTAGTGACTGTGGTGACTGTGGTGGGTGGCGGCATTCGCCCGCCCAGACGTTTATGTACTTAAATAGCGTTATCGATAAGGCCAGAGCACCAGGGCCCACTATTTGTGCCACGGCCCACCTGCAGAATGTGGGGGAACCTTGCACCTCTGCACTCCACCACCCATCGCACGGCATCGCGATGGCTTCATGTCGGCGTCGTCGATGCCCTGTCGCAGTTCAATTACCCGTCCGACACCTCGATGCGGTCATTGACGTCTGTAAGTTTCATCCGGTGTCTGAGCGCAAAATTGCAGTCTCGACCAATCGTCAAGAGTATATCGCCAAGCTTTGCTTGGGTATCCCGCCAACGCCCTCTAATTTTGCATCCAATCCAAAGTAAAATCACGCCCGCATAAGCTCAGACATATCCTTCATCCTATAATCCCGCACCGCCGTCAGCCAGTCGTCCGCCACCAGCGAATACGTCTCCGTAGCGTTGTCCTTGGGCTTGCGTGCGTTGAGCGCCCAGTATCCAAAGTCGGCGTCGACGGCTTTGAGGAACCGCCAGAGATTCTGCCAGTAATGCGCATCGCCCACCGACGGGGAGTGCGGCGCACCGAGCTCGCCGACCCAGACCGGCGCAATGTCCTGTTCCAGGAGATAGGCCCAATTGGATCTCATGGTTCTGGCGAACGAGGAGTAGCTCCGTTGAGCGAAGCGCCCTCCGAGGCTCCCCCATCCGGACCACGAGTACACGTGCGCCGAGTACACGAGCTTGTTGGCGACATGCAGCTTGACGGGGCGCTTGCGGGCGCCAGATAGGTCGTTGGCGGACTCGGTCCCCTCGACGACAACTAGCCAGTCCGGCTTTATCTTCAGCAAACGATTGCCGCATCGCTCAGCGGCCTCGGCCCATTTGGCCCAAGGCATGGTCCCCCATAGTCCCCGGACTTCATTGCGGAGGTCGACGCCAATCACCAGCGGGTTCTCCACGAACCGCTCCATCACGTCCTCCCAGTTCCGCATCCACTCCTCCTCGGTTTGCTTGACGCGGCAGAGCGGGCCGAGATGGTCGTTTGCCCATCCGGCGTCGCAAGGATCCGCCCCGCAACACCACGTCGCGCTCGTGATATGGTTGTTGACGATGACGGCGATGCCGGCGTCTGTCAAGGTGGTCGTGACTGCCTCCAGGATATCCATGGCTCGGAGACCGGCCAGGTCGGGGTTGGCCATGACCAGCCGGCGGTCCACCACGGGGTTCGACGTGACCAGCTCGTCGGCGTACGGCAGCCGCACGCTATTGAACCCCATCCGCTTGATGGTCTCCGCAATCTTGGTCCGATGTTGTATATCCAGGCCTCCCGGCACGAAGAGCTCATCGCTGGCGCCGTACCAGTTGATCGAGGCCAGCCTGAAGCGGCGGCCATTTGCGTCGACGATGTGCCGGCCCCGTGTCCGAAGGGGCAACGCATATTTGGTAATCATCGTTCCCTCCAACGGAGACGGCAGCGGCTCTTGGCTGAACCTTTGCGATTCGGCATCCGGCACCCAGCAGGCGTTGAGCGCGTTCTCCCTCCACCACATGTAGCCAATCCAGCCCACGACGAGCAGCGTGACGACGAGGAGAAACATTCTGCAAGGGGATCGAGCAACTGCTCGCTTCGACGACCGTACGAGCTTCAGGTAGCGCGAATGCCTCGGCCGTGCCCAGGCAAAGGCCTCGACGTCTGCTTCGTGTCCATTGCCCACGACGGAGGCCGTGGCAGCCTGCGTCGCGGGCAGGGCGTCGGTGGAGTCGCCGCGTCGCGATGCCGACAGTGCCTGGTATCCGTAGTTGCTCCGGGTGACGAAGGGGCCGGGCAATTGAATGACCCCGCCAGCCATTGCGCCCTCAACGGGCAAGCACCCCGCGGCGTCACGAATATTCCAGCAATGCGGATTTCTAAGCTGGTGCACAAGCCCAGCTCTCCGAATCGAGACGGTGTACTCGACTCCTGCCGGTGTCAGCAACAGCAACGCGAGAACGGGGTATGACGCGAGACTCTCAGTACTCGCTCTGAATCACAAGTAAAGGACGGGCGACACGGGACGGGAGAAGTCATTGACTTGCGAGCCAGCTCGCCTTATATACAAGCTGTCCCCCTAAGGTTGTCCTCTTCCGAGCGACCCGGACACCGGCAAAGGGCCCGGCAATGTGAGACGCAGGCACCCGGAGGCACCGCATTGCCGTCGCAGGCGGAGCCCCTTGTCGCGTGAAGGATTGCCTGCGTAGGATGCTATTAATACCTTCAACGCACCCCAACGTGCTCAGCTTCTGGCGACCTGTCTGCGTTCAAGACAAATGGACGATGCACCAAGACGACTTCATCTGTACAGCTTCTTCTTCTTTTGACGACACCGTCTCGGCGGACGCCGCGTTGCTCGCGTCTGCAGGAGTTGCCGACTCCTCACGCTAGCATCCATCTGATTCCCATCTGACTCCATCCGCAGCTTCCGGGGCCGTCACGACCTGGACTCGGCGTCGAGAATGCCCCGCCGCGGTGTCACCCCACAACCGCCCTCACTCATGAGCATTGCCTAGCCTCCGTCGCAGATGTCAATTACACAACACAGAGCCCAATGCAATGTCTTGTTCTGTTTGACCCGACAGCCCCGCCCGCCCGTGGCCGACTGCGCATAAGTGAGGCATGCCACCGTTGAATACAACGGCGGCCAAGTCGTGTGCTTTGGCTCTAGGGTGAGTTGTCCGAATCTGGTTATGCGGCACGTGGGCACGTGGGCACGTGGGCCGGACGTCGGCTCGTTCTCGCAAGGTGCCGTCATAGACTCCTGCGTTGTGGATATTATCCGTCACCAAACCGCGCGCGTCTATATGCGGTTCATGCCCAGCGGGTTCATGTCCTTGTAGCCGTCGGGACGGTTGGGATGCGCAAACGTATGCTGCGGATCCCACCCATCTTGTCGCGGGGACCGGGGGCTCGAATACGACTGCGCAGGGGCGTGGTATCGGGCTGTCTGCCCAAAGTAGTCGGGCGTTCTTCGCCCCGTAGGCGGCGATTTCACTGGAGAGAGTGGTGTTACCGCGGCGCTGGAACCTCTTGAGAGCATCTCGTACGAACGTGTATCTTTGTTGACTTCGTACCGCGCATCGACCGATACAAACTCCTTCTTTTTGGGGCCGACCAGGGATTGGATCAACTCAACCCAGCCCGCGATCATTGAGAACCGACCCAGGAGGAAGAGGAGCCATATGCCGTTCAACTTGGAGGCAGTCAGCATGCCGATGCGCGACGAGAATCAGGACGCAGATGGCTTACCGTAAGGAGCAGCAAGACTGCCGAGACGGTCGCCTCGTTGACGACCAATGACCTTGCCTCGTCCAGGCACTGGTTCCTGTCCCCGGATGCGCCAATCAGGCACGTAACCCAGTTCTTGGCGACCATGGGGTCCGTAGTGACGGACTGCACAATGTTGTCTTGGAAAACGAAGACGATGGAAAAGAAGATGACGTCCGCGATAATGATCAACACGATTGCGAGACCTCGCCACTGCAGAGCGACGACACGCTTCACGCGGCGGTAGGCTTGACGTGGTGTCATGGTCCTGACGCTGTTGCTGTAGGTGGGCAGGCTTGATCCCTCGGTGGAGGCAGAATCGTCGGACAAGGACGCCAGGTAGACCTTGATGCAGTAGCCAAAGGTCGCAAACGTGATGATGACGGTGGCGCCGGCAAAGATGAGCAGTGGAATCCACAAGTCTGCCAGGCTGTTCTTGTGGTTGATATGGCAGGTCGCGCCGAATCGGAAGGAGACGCCGCTGAAAACGAGGGCGAGGATGATGCCGAGGATGGGGACGCCCCATCCGGCGGCATGGGCGAATATCATGAAGCTTCGGCCGACGAGAACTTGCCAGCAGATTTGCAGATGCAGAGAAAAGGACCGTAGGAACGACCACATGACGCCACACCAGCCTCCGAGCAAAAGGAAAGTGCCCGAGGCTCCGCAGACCTTGCTGGTGCGCATGCTGTGGGGTGTGATCTGGTCGAAGCACTGATCAGGCTGCGCCGCCAGCGGAATGACGAAGCCAAGCTGCATTACGGTCAGCACATGACGGTTCCCCCTCAGGCGTCCACACCAGACGACTCACATTCATCAGGAGGACGCCAAATGTAAAGCAGACGCTGAGGTAATGGCGGTTCGTCTTGTCGACTGGCAGGGCTGCCCACGACGCCAGCAAGAAGACACAGCATATGGCGCTGATGGTTGCTACCCAGTTGGCAACCACGGTCATGGTGTTGAAGCTGTCTGGATAGACCCAGTTCGTCATGGGGCATGGAAGGCAGCATTTTAGGTCGGCGGTGATTCTCTGGCATAGCCGCCCTTCAATATCTGTTGTCCGAATCAGCACGGCGGCGTCGTCATGTCGAGTGGCCTGGCGACTGACAACCACCATCGTTACTAAACAGGTTCGAGTCCCAAAACGGCGGGGGGCACAAGTTGACCCCACTGAGGTTGACCATGGTGGCTTGGAGTTTCGAGTGAAGCGTATTTGAGAACGCTGCAACGTTTCCTTTGCGAGTTATGTGTGTTGCGATTTCCCGTCCGTACAAGGGCCGTCTAGTTCTGTTTGCGAGGTTGAGCAAGGTCTCGACGTCGTCGTCGTTGTCGGCGGTCGTGATTCAATTGGATGCGCCGCTATTAATAGGTCGTTTCGAATGTGCCCAGTATCCCATTCGCGAACTGCCCCGTCAGATATCCCGCATCCTTCAGGTTATCCAGAACAAGGAGATGTGAGACGCTGGGCTGGCGATGGTGACGTGGAAGGTCGGCTGTTACAGCCTGCTGGGAGTCATGGCCCAGGCCAAGAGACAAAGAGGACACCTCAAGTCGACGACGGAGAGGTCGCAAAGGCGCTGTTGATACAAGCACGGGTTCGAGAGCAGACCAAGTCAGAAGCAGAACGACTCGCGACATTGGACGTGGGAGTGGGAGGGTGGGCAAGCCGACCATAAAGTACTTGGATAGGTAGACAAGATGAGAGAGGTGTGTGTGGGCAGAACCCTTGTCCGCCTCTCGCTCTCATTCCCGTGTCTTGCTCAAGACGGCTGGTTCAACAAGGACAAGTCCTAAAAGTGGTACGAGTGCAGCCAAACACACAGTTGATGGCCTCCGAGTAGCCCTTGGGCAATGCGCGTGGACGGGAAACCTGTCTTGCTGGCAGGGATCCTGGGACCACACACTAGCACGGCATGGTGGGTTGATGGGGAGCAGGGGCCGCTTTGGGTAGGTACCTGGCGGGGCCGCTCGAGGCCTCCCTGGCCTCCACTCTGGATTCGTTCACCTTGCGTCGCCATCCCGACAGGCCAGCAGGCGCGTGGTGTGGTGGCACAGGAGCGCCGGCAAGGAGGGCAGCCATGACAAGGACGTGGGCGGAGGCCGAGAGGGGCGCCGACGGATAGGTGGTCGAGGGGAGCGGGCCAAGGGGGCTAGAGCAGAAGAGACCCTTGAGCCGACAGGGGGCGCGCGTGCGCGTGGGCGCAAGCTGCCTCTGCAAGAGTCGGCATCCTTGTGCGCAGGTAATGGGGATGGACGAATGCGGCGCACCTTGGGCACGAGATGCCCCTGCGGAGGAGCTCGAGCAGCAAACGTGCGTGCCGCCGGAAACAGAAACAGCCGCCGCGCGGCATCCCGTTTGTGGCTGCGGCATTCGTCTGGTATCGATGATGATGGCGATCGTGTTTGAGGCTCGAAGAATCAAGACGACCAAGACACGACGAACTCGGCGGCAGCGGCGCTAGGCATTCTGGCGTGGTGTGCAGAAGCGGGGCGCGCCCCTGCCTGGTCGTGCCAAGGTAGGTAGTTACCAGGTAGGTAGGTAGGTCGGCGGGCGATGCCAACGCCGGCAGCGGGTTGGTTCCTGGAACCGCTGATGGGATTTTCGAGACGGCTGCAGTCATGCAGCACTCGTCCGGAGTTCGAGCAGCCGAGTTCATTCATGCATGCGCAAGGTACGTTCGTTCGTGCTCGTATATGTGTGTATGTGGCGATGCCAGAGCCGGAGCATGCCGTCCTGAACAGCCACAGATTATGCCGCCCGCGTCGCCAGGCGATTTGTGGACGAGGCTGCTGGGCGTGCATCGGCTGTGCCGCAACGGGGTCGCCATAACACGGCCGGTGGCCACCGAAGCGCCGCCTCCGTATAGCTGCGGACGACAGAGACGCAAGAGACCCAACGATAGGTGCTCGTGGAGCATCGTTGACGGAGCAATGCGTGCATCTCCTTGGACCTCTGGGGAGCTGAACGCAGCCGTATCGAACAAGCGGCCAGCAGCATTCACCAATCCCTCCAAAGCTCCCGCCGGCTCAGCCCAACGAGTCCATGTGTCCGACTCACGCGATGCCTTGGCTATAACGGCGCCTGCTATTGCTTGCATTGCAGCCTCAGACGGCCATGCACGCCGTCTCCGTGTGGCCGCAGCTGACAGACCCGAGGCACGCACCCTTCTCGTGTTCGCCCGGCATCTGCGTAAATCGCAAAGCGCAGTCGCCTGCATCAGGCCAGCGGCCAAGACGACCGCCCTTCTACCTATGGCTCAGTCCACATCCTCACCCACTCGTCGCGGCGGCAGTTGGGAGCCGGACTGCGGTCCGCCGCTCTGAGCATTGCGACGGCAGCTGCATCCGCAAGCTACCTAGGTACCTAGACGAGGCGCCCACCACGGAACTGGGTCCCTCAAGCATTGCAATGGACTGAAGACATTCACGTCTCCCCACAATGAAGCTCACAACGGCGGTCATCGGACCACGGCGGCGCCCCCAGTCTCGCGTGCGCTGAGAGGGCCATGCAACCCTTCCCGCAGCCTCCCGCCATGCACGGCTGAGACACGCGTCACGAGGACCGAATCTGAGTGCATGCAGCTCGATCGCGATTCCAGCTGCCAGCCATCCACCATCCCATGTCGATCCTCTGCGCTGCGGTCCGACGACTCATAACACGCACGGCTCCTGTGCAAGCGACCCAGCCAACGGCTTTGCTTATGATGGATGGCGCTTCGCGAGGCAAGGCATTGTGGGGTGACATCGCCTCTGGCCGCCATCTGCCGGCGTGACCAGCAGCGACGTGCACGTTGATCCAGAGAGCTTATAGGTGAGAGACGCCCGGCAATGTGAAATGACAGCGCCGAATTGGCCAGTCAAAGACGCGTACGGACGTAGGCGCCGCTGGGCCCTGGCTGGGCGCTCCATGTTGGCTGCTCGGCCTGTCAGCAGGCGAGAAAGAGCCTCTGCTCTCTGACTGGCCCGTGGCCGGATATAAACCGCCATTCTCTCCTTCCACACAAGACCCTGCCTGCCCTGCCCTCGGGTAACGAGCAATGCTCGGAGAGTCGAGGCCTCAATCGACGAGCCAATGCAAGGGCCCTGGGCAGGCACCCGTACGTGCATACTCGCCCGAGTACGTACGTCGATCCGAGTACAAAGTACTTTGGCGGCTTGGATCGCCCACAGCCCTGGGTCGTGCGGGGGAGGAGCCCGCGTCACTTGTCCATCCTCTTCCTCGCCTCTCCCCACTAGCAACAGCCGCAAATCCATGGACATTATTTGAGATGCGTTGAGGCGCGGCAGCCATTCCATTTTGCGGGGAGCGAGACGCATAGAAGATTAGCCCAACCATCCGGCCCTCGATCAACCCCTTGCGGTCTCCCAGTGGCGCTCGACGGCCGTTCTGCGGCTTCGGGGCTCTTGCTGGTTACAGACTGGCACACGGCGATTACTACGATCGCCCTCCGACAGCTCCTGACGCTCCGTTACTCGCTGGAACATGCTAGGGCGTCAGAGACTCCAGAGATGCGGCTGGCAGCACATGCGCTGAGGCTGCCTGGACCTGGCAACCTCGGTGCGCGAGACCGGCCCGGTATGTAAGCCCCCTACGTCAAGGCGGCTCTAACGTCCCGCGCACGATGTCACGCCCTGGCGGGGTCGCATGGGCAACGCGGTGACAGCAAAGTTCTGCCCCGGCCCGTTCTTGGGTCAGGTGAATTGAAGCTGAAACGGCCCAGAAACGGCCTCTTCAGGATCGCTGGCCCACGACACTGTGGTCAAACCCGTCGACGCGTCTTACGGCACCGAACGTCGACCTCGCGCACGCCGCCATTGCGTTGGGCAGTGCGCTTGCCAGCCTGGTCGCCAACTACACCTCATGGCGGTTGCGTTCTCTCCCCATGCTTCACATCCTGCCGCCGATCGCAAAGCTGCCGAACAACCTGGGGTCTCCCGTTCCCCTCCCTCCTCCGCAATGCGCAACGAGGCCCGGGGCCGGGGCCGGTGGCTGCTGGTCCGGCGACTCGGATATCGGTCGAGGGTGCTCGGACATGTGGGTTGAAGACAGACATGCAAGCACGTCTGTTGCGCCGAAGAGAAGGAAGGCTATCGAAAGATGGCGGCGGACTCTGTCGTTGCAACTTGCTAGGGTCTTACTCGCGGCATGATGCGCTAGTACTGATGAGCTGACGGGCCCGAATCAGGTTGCATCCCGCAAACACGGGGAGAGACTCTAGAGCACGTCTTAACTGCTTGGGAAGACCAGCCTCCAAATTTCCACCACGCGCGGGCCAAATTGCCCCTTTCGTCACCGTACGGGTCCGAGCGATGCTGGAATCGGTTTCTTGCCTTGGCCCTACGAGTAACAATACGCGGCTGATCCATTCGGCCGGTTCTGTGGTTGTATTCGAGCACCCCTCTGGTGTGCGAAGGCCACTTCCCCTGTTCCGTGCGGTTCCTCGCTATTCCTTCGTTCCTCTCTATTACTTCGAGTTATTGCACCAGATTCTGCGAGTACAAAGGTATTACAGGGTACCTCTCAGAACGCGATTTCCAGCTGGCTGCCTTAGTCGTGCAGCACATTACAGCCCCTGAGATGAGCTCCATGCACAACACCTTTGTGTCACCGTCGATTGTATCGTTGCATCACCGGCCACTTGCGTCTCGCCCCTCGGTGTTCCCAGTCCAGCGGACGTGTTCTTCCGTTTCGCGAGCGGAAACGGGCCGCCGGGCGGCGTCTCCCCGGCCCGTCTCGCCGCAGACTCGGCCGTGAGGACAGGGAAGGTCCTTGGACATATCCATACTCCAAAACTCACAATGGCGCAAGCGAGGCCGCATTCGCTCGAGTCTTCGGTGTCGTTGTGCGTGCAAACGAGCTCTGCTGCATTCAGGGCGTCTGGCGGTTGAACCACGCCTTTCCACGAGAGTTCGGGTTTGGCCGCTGTCGTGCAACTCGCGAGCACCAAGTTGGGGCTCGGGCCGGTGGCAACGGGGCCACCGGCTTGAAGCCCAATCAAGCATATACTATGCGGGTGTGAACGGCATGGCGCCGAGGCTGATGGATGCGAGAACATTTTGCGCCCAGATCGTGGCTGTGGCGATTGCGTAGACACCTCACATCGCCATGAGCAGCCTGCGCCGGAGGCTCGCCCCTTGAGCGTCAGGCGCAAAGTCCGTTTTCTAGAGCCGCATCGCCAATGAGCGACATGCCAAGCAGCCTGACAACTTGGCACATGGAGGTTTCTGAAACTGAGTGGGCACTCTGTTTGTGAACCAGCCACAGGCCCATGCACAGCAACGTTGCCCAACGCCGAGTGAACAGGTTCTACTGTGGCGTTTGAAATGGCGTGAGGGCGCAGGAGAAGGCCGTATTCTGCCCTGCAGGGCCTCATGCCACAAGGAGACGGAATCATGCGATCGATCTACGCTCATATGCACGTTGGCTACTGCTGCGGCTCGTCACCAAACCCGTTGGACCTCACTGCTGTGCAACACAACTCTGCACTGCTGCAGCCCAAACCACTGCTTTCTGCATCATTATGCAGGCAGTCACCGTGATATGGCGTCTTGGCGAGTTACGAGACATGGCCACAGAGCATTATTGCTATCCAGAGCCCGCAGACGATGAGCGCGAGGCGTCAACCCAGCGGCCGCTTGGTCATCCTCAGCTCTGCAATTGAGCTCCTGCTTGAGAAACTCGGTCGGCGACATGACATGGAGAGCGAATATGGATATACCTGGGTTTGAGATTCATCATGAAGAGTATAAAGGCCGGCGATTGTCCTTTCAGCTTGACAAGACAAGCTAAGCAACTTCAACCATCAACCACACAGGTCGGCACACAATCACGAATTCAGCCGCTCACCACGTCTTCACAACGGGTCACCTTGGTCGGCGTCATCATATGCGTTCTGGATTGCGACACGATGTACACCGTCCTGAGCTCTGTTGCCGGCAGTCTCAGCGGCAAGACGATCGTCAACCCCACCGCGAGAGGCAGAGACTTGGTTCAAGCACCAGGGGCGCGCTGTTTCGACGGCGGCATCATGGGCATGTCAGAGATGGTTGGCACGGAGCCCGCCATGATCGTGTACAGAGGCGAGAGCGAGGAGAGCTTCTCCGGCAGCCTCTCTGAGCTACTCCAGCCCCTTGGTGGCGTGCCCCTGACCCGGCGCGGCGGCCACGCTCGACTTCGCCGCACTCTCGGCCATATACGGAATGTCCCCCGGGGCCTCATCGGCGTGGCCCTGCTCAAACACAGCGTCCCCACGCCGGAAACGCAGCCCCGGGCGGCGAGCATAACGCCACGCCCGGAGCGGACAAGGTGGTGATTCCGCTGGTCGGCCCGCTGGCCCCGTATGTACATGAGCCAGACGTCCCGGGCCGTGGACGAGAAGCGGCTGGGGAACAGCCTGGGCAACCCGCTGGGCATGCAGCTCACTGCCCTGAGGGACATCCTGCGGGGCGGCGAAGATGCAGCCCGGAGTGGGAGAGAGAGACGGGTGTGGGGGGATGCAGATAGATGCCTGCTCAAAGGCTTGCAGTCAGCATGTCAACTGCGAATGAAGCAGCACAGAGTGCCTCTTCTGGAGCCTGGGGACTCCAAGGCCTGGTTGAGAGGTGGATGTGTAAGTGAAGCCTCCAGCAATGGCTCCCTGCAGTTGCGGGCCTGGTCCATCGCCGTGTGACTCGTCAGATTGATTGATTGCAAGGCGATCAATAAGGTTACCTCGTGGGGTACATTCGTTGGGCCGGGGTGACATCGACATCTTAACGCAGGTGTGCCTGCGAGTACTCTGCTTGTCCGGCATGTACTGCGCCTTTGGCAACGGCCATACATGGCTGACCATGCAGGACAAAGGTGCCAGCGGCGCGTCGGGCCACGGCGGAGACGGTTCTCAGTCCGGCTGGAAACCCACAGGGCTGGAGCAGCTGAGACGGACCTGGGAGTCGTCCGTGAAGCGTTTGCGGGCCGCTCGATGGTCTGAACAGTTGTCCTGAGTCAGTGAATCAATTAATAATAGGTAGCACGGCATCTGGGTTAGGGGAGGAACCCTGGGCAGCGCTCTCGTAACCGAAGGGCACGTCTCGATAGACCATGTGGTGAGTGCCCCCTGGTTCCCGGCTTCTGGAATGGTTCCAAAGGCGCTGAGCCTCTAATACGAGCCCAGGGGTTATGGTGTGCAGACGCCTAGTGTTGCTTAAGCGTACAGACTACTCGTACATTAATTAGCTCCAGGAACAGACGGCCTCTGATTGCCCACTTACCTTTACCACGCAGCATCCACGGGTCCAGGGTGCCGGCGGTTGTTGTCGAAGCGGGAAGGATTCATTCACACGCGATCCACAAGGCGTGTTGAAGCCTTTGCGGGGTTCCCTCAGGAGGCCGTTCATCGAGACGAGCGGTTGCTGACGAGGAGCAGCACCCCAGCAAGTCGGCGGCGCGATGGCTCGGCGCAGCACCCGGAACCCGTGCGGCACCCGTTGGTCGTGCCGCTGCAAGACACATGGGGCCTACAAAAAGCCCTTGCTTGTGCGACGCGAGGATGTGGATGTCTTCACGTTGCCTCCCGAAGGGGCGACACAAGTCGGCCGATGCTCTTTTCACCCGCGTCCCGGCAAAAGTCGGATACGGCGTTGCAGCGACGACGAGTCTCGCTCTGGCCGCTGCCGAGGGGCCGGTTGCCGTCTGCCGATATTACTCGCACAGCCCAAAGGGCACCCGGGGCGCGCCGATCGCGATGGGGTTGGACGGAGAGCACAGCCGCTGCCGTGCCCCTGCCCCTGCGCTGCAGCGACGATGATCCATCGCTGCGGTTGAGGCCCTTTGCTCCCTGGGGTCCATCCGAGCGATGGACTCCGCGCGCAGGGAGGCCATGCTGGACTGCTCCCTTGGGCATGTCGTCCGAGCGCCGGTGTCCCCTCCAGACCGACCACTGACTGCGAGTACATACTCGTAGAGCCATTGTGGAGGGCGTCGGGGCTGCTCTCGCGCCCCATCTGCACTCGTACACTTGTGGCGCTGCCTCTGCCGACTGGGGGCCGTCTCATGCCGCTGCAGCACGGAGGTCAGCCAGCCGTGTGCGTAATCAACAACGCGTTCACGGACAACCCGACTGGATGAAACGCTGCCAGTCTGGGCAACCCGGAAACGTGCCCGCACCGAAATCGAAACTCGTACAACGCCGGGCCGAAGCTTAGCACGGCTCAACCGTTTCACCCTGAAAGGCCATGGCCTGCATGGCGGAAGCCACACGGGGAACGTAGCAGCAGCTGTCCTTCGAGTCAGCCTCTGTCCGTTTGAGGAGGCTCGTGGACTTGCAGCCGGCAGGTGGTGCAAGTTGCCTCACGGGAGCTGCATTGTTGGTCTTCTCAGTCTCGCGAGTGACATCTCATCGACTGCTCTCCCATATGCCATGTATAATGATGGGAGAATTTGTCGAGGTGCTTTTCGATGCTGACGGAAGTTCACAAGTGAGAGCACGTGACACCTTGCGGAAGGAAAGACCCTTTGGAGGGCCAAATTTGATCACGAGTTCGAGAGCATTTAGCATGACAAGAGATAGAGGTCACCCCGGGACAGGATTGCCGTGCATCCGACCTTGGTCATCCATGGGCCCATTGTTGCCGCATCCCGGACGAGGAGAAAGGCAAAAGGAAGAGCGTCTGGGCAGCAGCAGCTTGCCGGTTGGGACGCCGACGTGCTTCCTTGCCAGTCAACAATTGCACTAGTCTCTTCAAAAGCAGCCATGACGACGTTCGTCACTCGATGGAGCGTGTCTGAAACGTACACGGGCACCAAGCTCTCCATCACTCTCTGAAGTGCGCTGATGCCATGTCTGTACGAGCAGGCCACGCGTGGTGAAAAGGATACAATCAAGGAAGCCATCAATTTGACGTATGTATGCTTCCACCGGCGGGAATACCAGGACTACAGCCGCCCACGGTCGCGCGACGGAGCCAAGCACACCTCCGTTGGCAGTGCGTTGTTCATCACGATTCACAGTATTCAACGTCAACGTTGCAGAGTCGTTGGCATGTACCAGTTCAAAAGGAAAGCCAACATTGTTTTCTCAAGATTCTAGCGCTGGCTGAGTATGCTTGTTGCAACGCCCCGAGACATGCATCTATCCAAGCTTCACCATCCCCCAGCTTCCAACTACGCGCATCTCACGATGCCCGATTCACCCAGTTCACCCACTCGCACTTGCACCCACCCGTGCCGCCGTCAAAGCCCCCAACCTTCGGGTCTCCGGTCCCGCGCGGGTTGATCCACGTGCCCCCGATGCCCATGTCGTTGGCCAGCAGCTCCGGCTTGTCCAGGTTCAGCTTCTGCCGCTTGTCCATCGGCCAGTCCCACACGAGCTTCTTGCTGGGATTGCCGCCGTGCGTGTCCAGCGTCACCGTCACGGGGTACGGCATCGTGCCAGGGCGGACCAGCTCCCCCGTCCCGCCGATGCCACGGCCTGGGTCGGGCCTCAGCAGGGCAGACGTGTTGAGCCCCAAGGAGCGCGTCCAGATCTTCACGAGCACCCGCGCCTCGCCCCAGGTCACCAGGTAGTCGGCCTCGCTCTTGCGGCACCCGCCGTCCTCGTCGAGGGGAATGTTGCCGTCGCTGGTCTTGTTGAGGACGGTGACGGACTTGACGAAGAGGGACCGCTGGAAATGCGTGTAAAAGCCGTAGTGCTCCGTCGGCAGCCCGCGGTCGAACAGCCGCACAGGCTGCTGGACGGGGTTCGGAAGCATCACCGCTGGCGCCGGAGTGCCGTCTGCCTCCAAGGCCGGCGCGGGGAGCAGGTTGGCCAAGCTCTCGTTCCCAATTTGCGTGCTGGGCCCTCTCCGACTCAACGTTGGGAAGCCGACGGTGTTGTTGACAGACTTCAGGAGGCTGACGTAGAACGGAGTCGGCTCCCCCGCCTTGCGGTTGGACTTGATGTCGTCCGTGGTGTTTCCCAGGAACCACGTTTCCTGAAAGTCTGGGGCGCTGGGGTCGGGCGTAAACCCGTCTAGTGGTTGCCTCTCTCGAAGCAGGCCGCTTGCGAAAGACGCACCCGAGCGCCCTTTTCGAGGGACTTCAACGTCCGCTGGGCCACCGGCTGGCTCCGATATGTTCCACGCATTCCGTGTACTGTTGTCCCACTGAATCTGCATAATCACAGTTGGCTGATTGGCCTTGTACGGAGCCACAGAGCCGTGCTGATCCTTTGGCAGCGAACAACTCCAGAGGGTGGAGGGTTCCGTGCATACGCTCTGCGACGCAGCGTTGTCTGGGCCGACAACGGTCAAGACGCCGGTTGGCATGGGTGGGAAGTCGGTGAGGTTGACCCATATCGAACGCACCTCGTCTGATCCGTGATGACGGGTGAGCACGACGGCCAGGACAATTATGAGGATCATGAGTGCCATGATGCCCGCCCATATGGCCATCCAGACACGTCTCCTCTTGCGTCCCTCTCGGCCAGTGCGACCAAAGCATCCAGCCGCCGGCACGCAGCATCGCCCTCTCCACAGGCCGCCTAGCCGTCTGGCAACAACCTCCTCCTTTTCGTGACGGCGCCTCTGGCGTTCAACCTTGTGGGCCCGGCCTGAGGCTGCATGCGCATGGTCCTGGGGCAGATATGTGCCTAGCGGTCGTGTCGGGAGCGGTTCTCCCATGGCCGGCGGGGTTCGACTGGGAATAGTTGTCATTTGTGTTGCTCCTTGCGAAGTCATCGTCGCAGCAAGTCCAGGGGATGCTAGACCTGGCGATGGAGGATACTGAGCGTGCAGTGGGTGTCCCGGCGGGAACACAGCTCGGTACCGAACTGGCGCGGCGGCCAGCTCTCTCTTTGGTGGTGAATAAGGTGGTGGTTGGTCCTTGAGGACATCCTCGGTGGCAAAGATGCGATGATGCTTCTCGCTGACAGTTCCCCCATTCGATGGGGGTACTGCCCGTGATGATGAGGCTTCCGATTCTGTTATATGCCCGTCGGTGCGTGGCGATGGCGTTCTTCGCGGTGTAGGTGCTCGGACAATAGGTGCTTGTACAAGAACCTTTGGCACCTGCAGTGGCCGCTCCTCTGCGGGCTTCTCCTTCACATCACAACCGCTCCTTGCTGACTTTGGCTCCTCCTTTGGCGAATCCATCTTCGCTTTCCGGCTCGAGAACGAGAATGTCTTGTCCACGAACGGGGTAACCACATGGTCCCACCACCCTTGCGACCTAGATGTGGCGCTGTCGGGGGAGATGCCGAGCCCCTTGCCCAAGGTGTGCTTCTGGGGAGTCGAGACGCCGTCCTCTTCGAAGAGCGTGCACGGCGTGCCACTGTCCTCGTCGTCTTGCGCGTTTCCACCAAACTCTAGGCTTATGAGCTTCTGCCGGCGTGTCTTCCTGTAGGTCTCGGGGAGCGCCGGCACGGGCGGCGCTTTCTCGGTGTTGCAGACACCTGGCATGGCAGCCTGCGAGTAGACACTCGACGCATCTCGGCTGGAGTTGAATGAGTGGGTGGTATCGGGGGTGTCCGGGGACCAGACAGATCTATGCACATGTGTGTCGACGTCCGGGGACGGCGGGACCCGACTATCAAGAGGAGGTGCCGCAGCCTTGTTGTGTACATGAAGCGGCGTCTGGAGCGTATCGACGGTAGCTGTCTGCGGGCTGGTTTCACGGGCGCCCATTTCGTCGGGTGGAAGCGAAATCCCAATGACGATGGGCCGGTCCTCGGGTGAAAGCTCTGCATCAACGATGCGAGCAGACTGCTGCGGAGTAGCAGAATCAGGGCTTTGGGCCTTGTCCCTCTTCAGCCAGTTCCAGTTGCCCACAGACGCCGAGCTCGGCTGCCCTTCCAGCGCCTTCAAGGCGGCAGCATCCACAAACTTGGCCGGTTGCCGATTCGCATGGCGAACCTGATGGGCAATGTGGTTGCTCCGCTTAAGGGCCGTCATGTCTGTGATAAGCCTGATGCCAGCCTTTGCATTTTGAGCCTTTTGTCGGTGTCGTGACTTGAGTCTCTTGACCTTTGCAAACGAGTGTCTCGAGGCTCTCAAAGCTGAGGATTTCACAGAGGCCCGTGTGCGTGTGGCGGCTGGAGGAGGCGGTGGTTGAACGAGAAGCTGCTCGCCGCCGTCCATGGGCGTGACGACTTCATCGTCCTCCCACTCCTCCCAGTCTTGCACGTCGCCGCGGGGGGGTGCGACGGGGGCATTGTGTTTGTGTGTCATGGTGTTCACAGGATGTTCTGGCATATATGTATCGTCGCGTCGGTGCTATCAAGCCGCACAATTGAGGCCAACATGCGAGTACGCAGAGTCGTGGTCGTCACTTGGAGCGTGCGCATCGAGCTTCAGCGCTGGTTCATGGAGAGGTGGTCGACAAACAATGCATGGCCGCCGCGGGCACCAGGCAGGGCGACAAAGAGGAAATGGAACGGAGGAGGAGGCTAGAGCGTTGACTGTTGCCGGCTGCAAGAATGGGAGAGTGACGAAGACAACAATGAGAGGCTGGAGGCTGGGCAGCAAAGAAAGGACGCAGCCGCCGGGGCTGCTTTCGGGATGGAAAGTAGTCAATATTCTCGGGTTGAATAGAGAAGAGAGGGAGGACGCAGCGATTGAGTGCGGACGACAATCACGACAATGGATGGGCATGTCGCGGCTGTGCGGGAGGCTGCAGACCCCGGCTCCCAGACAAGGCACCACGCGGCACGGCGTTATTTGACGCATCTCGCCCTCGCTTCCCGGTTTCACATCGCCTCTTCTGAACAGAGGCGCCCTGTTCCTGGCGGCCGCGGCCAGCGTTTAGATGGTTTCGAGGACGATGGATGGTCGACGTTGCTGCGGCGAAGTGTGAAGTCGGCGCTTGGAGGTGAGCCGTGCGGCTTCTGATTGGCCGTCGCTATGCGCCGTGGAGGTCCGGGGCTGTGATTGGTTGTTTGTCGCGGCCGCGTGCCGTGTGCCTGGAGGGCTACCTGGACGGCCTCATCTTGGAACAAGCCAATGGGCGCAGCGGATCCTTGTGGCTGGTGGGGCACTGATGCTGCCACATGAGCTGCTTTCTGCGGATGCAAGCAGAACCCGTGAGCGGCGATGGGCTCGATGAGGTCAAGCAGTTCTGCTCCGGGGGCGATAGGTTACGAATCCGTACAAGGACAACAGCCACTCGCTATTTCGGTGATGTCAGAATCTGAGTTACTCGTAGCTGCGGGGCCGAAATCAACGGATGATGGATGGGTGCTGACAATCTGTGTAACATGCAGTGCAAACGCCGATCATTCCGCGATGCTGTTGTCGGTCGGCCGGAAGTGGTGGGCGGCAGGTTCCAAACCCTAACCCTAGTACGAAGTATAACCGTAACGGCAATCGGCGGCCGAGATGTCAGCAGCACGCTCTCACCCGTAATACGAGATGATAAAAGGGGGCAATGTGCGTCTCGCTGTTTATGCTCCTACCATCGTCTCGACGTGCGACATGGTGACTTTTCGATGAGCAATTGGGCCATGTCGTTGGGCAGCTCTGGCGAACTCGGCCCCGCAGTGGATGGCGCAGACCGGGCAATCCATGGTGGCACGGAGTTGACACTGTTGGCAGGACTAGGAGGCAGCTCACCATCGGCGTGACCATGCTATGCTCGTACGAGTAATCAGAGTACGGAGCACTCGTATGCTAGCCGCATCGCCATTCCACTGTCCAGTCACGAGCTGACGGCAAGGACTCGCGGATTGTGGCCGCATCCGGCGCCGTAGTCGGCGTGGGGGTAATACACCAAGTTATCGAGATGCATCGCGCCGATTTGCTTTTGCTCCCTCCCGTTGGCGCGGAAGCTGGCGACAGGCGATCAACGAGGGGGCAGGAAAGTGCTGTCAGTCCTGACGCTGCGCCGGGGGTGAATGGTTTAATTTCTGGGGCGCAAATTACGAGTCGCAGAATCCCATGGAGTGCTCTAAGGCTTGTGGGCCCTAGCAAAACCAATCAGATGCTAATTGCGCATCGACGATACTTCTTTTAACTAGATCATTAGCTTGTGATAGAAGTACTGCGTACGTAGCGCCAACAATCTAGTTGCAGGGGGTCGTGGGACCCACAAGCCTGAGAGCACTCCGTGGGATAATAACTCGTACCTGAAGCATCCATCAGCGCGCGGCCAACAGCGACCCTCACGAGCGGGCTGCGGAATCTGCAATTACATTAGTCGAACGTCTCGGCACCTATAGCCTCGAGGCCTGAGCCCCAGCAGCAGTGTTGGCCCGAGATGCCCATGCCGCATCCCGGCGCTGACGAAAAACGCGCGTGGGCCAAAGGCTGCGACCCCTGAGTGGCGAGGACTCACCAGACTGCCGGCAGTCTGGACGTGCGAGTGTTGGCTGCATGGCAGCAGCAAGCCTAGAGCTCGGCTCCGCAGTCTCATCACATCTCCCTCGCCTCCCCAGCCATCACCTTCCAGCGTGTCCTCTTATCACGCGCTGGGCTGTTGACGATTGCTAGCCCGTCCCGGCAATTTATCCTGCTAGCGAGAGAACCGCGAGCCAAAAGCAGCCAGTCCGCAGCAAGGTTAGGTTTGGCTCGCAGATACGAGGCGGGAAATTCTACTTCGTACGGGTACGGCGCACAGCGTGTCTTGTCGAGGCGCGGCGCGCCAGCCAACCACATTCTGCTAGGTCGCTGTCCTTCAACAAGCCACCTCCACCCAGCTGTGCGCTCTGCCTCGCCTCGCGTCTTGCGTCAACCGCCGCGAAGCTGAACTCGCCCGAGCCTCGTTCATCACCGCCGCCGTCTTTTGGCTCCCCCAAGGTCGCTGTGCGGCGTCCGCTCGCCCGTTTCTGCGCATCGTGCCCCAGGAGCTGCTCCTGCGCCCGTGCAACGACTTCGTCCCACGTTTTTTTCCCGCGACATTGCGCGCGAGGAGACGAGCCGTCCGTTCTCCCTCCCTTGTTGCAAAAGGGCCACGCAAGGGGTTCTTTTGCCCTCGGTGGCCGAGCTCTTCGGATTCTGCTCGTGTGCCCTGTCTCAACTCGGCGCTGCATGACCCGACTCGACTCAACGAGCCTCGCCACGACCGCGCCCGACGCAACAACTTGAAACCTGGAGCAGAGGCCACACGACGCTTTGCTCTCAGGTCGCTTCTGTCGGCTCGTCCGCCCCTCGTCCACCGCACGACGCTACAAGATCTCGGTCGAATCCGTCCATTAAGCTCGAGGCGTTCGCAACCCGCGATAACCAGTCAATCTGGCGTCCCCCAGGCTCACGGCCGGCTCCTCGAGCTCCTTCAGCGACCGGCCTGAGCGATCACATCACCGGAGGCGCTCCTCGGCTGGCCAGCTCCCGACTCTCGGTGAGCAGCGATCTGGCAGCTTGCTCGAAATCAGTCCCCGGCAGGCCAATCAAGCTTCGCTGTCACCCGTTGTCGGTAAGTCCCCCCCATGTTTGTCTCTTCCCGCTGCCGTGGTCGTGCAGCACACCGTTCGCGTCGCGCAGCATTGCCATCATGTCGGCTAACGTAGCCCATGTGCTCCCTTACAGGCACCCCGGCCGATCCCATGTCCTTGTCCCGCAGCCCATCGCCAGTCCCTGGCGGCGGCTGGTCGAGCCCCGGCCTCAACATTAACAACAGCGGCAGGAACAGCCCCGCAGTCGTAGGCGGCGGCCCCGTGCATTGGGAGTCGACGGCCAAGATGAGGCACCTCGGGCCCAATGGCTACCCGTCCTTCTCGACCCATAACCAGGGCTTCTTCACGCGTCACATGCGGCGCATATCGAGCAGCCTGCCACGATTCAACAACTCCAACTCCGACTATCGACACGCCGAGAAAGAAAAGCCGGGCCGCGGTCAATGGCCCGGCCAGAACATACCCTTGGTTGGGAGGATACGGTCCATCTTTGGGCGCATGGGACGGAAACTCAAGTTGAGGCTGCTCTGGGCCTCCATCGCCCTCCTGTGTGTATATGTATTCTACCATTCCCGTGAGTCTTGACCCTTGCCCCCGTTGGTCGAGCTCGCCGACACGTCCACAAGAGAATCGAGCTGACCAGAGCGGCTAACCAGCTCTCATTTACCACTGGCGGAGAGCTTCGTGGGGCGGCGGCGGCGAAAAGTTCGTCATTATATTGGCTGCCAACGTCGGCGGCGGCGTCATGGAATGGAAGGGTGCCCGAGAATGGGCCATTGAGCGCGACAGCGTGCGAAACAAGCGCCAGTACGTCACGCGGTGGGGATACGACCTGGAGATTGTCGACATGAGCACCAAGAAAAAGTACGCGCACGAGTGGCGGGAGAGCTGGGAAAAGGTCGACTTCATGCGGAGCGCCATGAGAAGCTATCCCAAGGCGGAATGGTAAGGGCACACGCCGCTCCCTGACACTCTCGAGGCATCGACGGCTGATTCGGCACAGGTTCTGGTGGCTCGACCTCAACACGTTCGTCATGGAGCCGTCGTACTCGCTGCAGCACCACCTCTTCGACCACCTCGACAGGCATGTTTACCGCGACATCAACGAGTACAATCCCCTCAACTTCAGCCATCCCTTCACCGACGCTTATCTGGACGCCGACGCGCTGAGCCCTGTGGGCGACGGAGACGTCGGTTCGGTGAACCTGCTGCTCTCCCAGGACTGCTCGGGCTTCAACCTGGGCTCGTTCCTCATGCGGCGCAGCGCGTGGACCGAGCGGCTCCTGGACGTGTGGTGGGACCCCGTGGCGTATGAGCAGAAGCACATGGAGTGGGAGCACAAGGAGCAGGACGCGCTGGAGCAGCTGTACGAGAGCCACCCGTGGGTCAGACAGCACACGGGGTTCCTGCCGCAGCGCATGATCAACAGCTTCCCCCCGGCGGCCTGCGGCGACGGCAAGGGCGGAAACCACACCCGCTATCACTACAGCGACCGCGACCGCGACTTCGTGGTCAACATGGCCGGCTGCGAATGGGGCCGGGACTGCTGGGCCGAAATGTACCACTACCGGCAGTTTAGCTACTGGCTCAACCGGAACCCGTGGGAGCGCTTCAAGGAGGACCTGATTGCCGTCATCTGGTTCAAACTCACGGGCAAGCGGGTCAAGTTATAGTTGCGGGCTTGCTCCCGCATCCTTTGTCTCAACTTGTTTTTGAGCATAATACCCTTTCTGCATGGCTGGATGAGCTGGTGGCGGGGAAACCGAGTTGTGGAGGAAAGCCGCACTCGGACGAGACGATGAACCTAAGGGCATCGGCGCACAGCGGGCCCTGATATTGAACGTTGACATGAGACGACCGACAAGACGACGTTGGATGGGAGACGCGAGACCTGAGGCCCGGAAGCCCTGGAATCGGGGGCGCGCTCGCCTCACGACGGCCCGGAGATTCAGGAGACGTGCTTGCGGAGGAGAGAGAAGGGATGAAAATGGGGGCTTCGGTGTGAGAGGGGAATTTGCAGCAACGACGAGGCTTCTCATGATGCATCGAGGCCTCTGATATGGCCCACCAGAGGCGTTGTGCGATTTGGTGTCTAGAGGCCGAGCGATTTCTTCGTCTTTTCTCTTCTCTTCAATCGCCGCGTGTACGAATTGGGTATGACGGAATACTACCGCTGAAATAGAAGGGCCTTTATTGATTACAGGCCATGGCACCTTTGAAGAGCGTGAAATGGACGGATACGGAGCTGGTAGACTGTACTGCGCAGACGGAGATCAAAGATGCCAGTCCCTGAGCTGTCAATGGCCGGGAGGGAAAATGAAGGGCGCGGCCATAAAGTTCTCGGGATGATCTGCCGTCTGGATCTCCAAAGGGGGACGCTTGTTTCGACGGGGACACGGGCGCGCGGTGCCGAGGGTGCCGGGATCTGGGTTCGGTTTCGATGTCCGGTCGGGATTATTACAAGGAGCCCCGAGCATGGCACACGGTGAGTTTTGTTTGGAGGAGAGGGCAAGGGCTGGTTGGTTGGGAGAAGGGCAGGGTCGGCGTTGGTGATGGTAATATTGGCTCTCTGAAACGCGGAGTGCGTGACCGAAGGTGGATTTGTACATGGGCTGCGGTGGAGGAGCGGTCGGTCGTCATCAGCCGCATCCTATGGGAACGGGACGGGATCGCGGCACGACAGCCGCGGGCGGGCGGAGTAGCTTTTCAGAACGGGCTGCCGTGGCGGGTCTCGAGTCATCGGACAAAGGAAAAAAGGCTGGGGCCGAAAGAGCACGAGTAGTCCGTACTCGTAGAGCAGAGACGGAGGTTCTTGATTCTGCCATGGCCGCCTCCCCCCTCGCTTGGGGCTTGCTGTGCTGTGCTGTGCGTCAGCCCCTTGACGCTGCAGGAATGGAAGGCGCTCACCCCTGCACGCGGATATCGCAGCCACGAGGAGCTGGCGCGAAAAGCCGACGCTGCCGACGGTCAAAGAGAGCCACGAGTAAGCACACGAGATCCCGCACAAGGCGCGCAGCGTCGCGTGAAGCGCTGCGGCGCTTGGGTTTGTTTGGGGCGTGGGCTGCGCTGTTGAAAAAAGGGCCATTCTTGGGGTTCCCAAAACGGATGGATGGGCGGCACGGATGTTTGCTGCAGGTACGAGTGCGCGGCGATCGGCCCGTGGCTTGATGCAGGGATGGAAGCGAGGGTGGCAGGGGGTCGTGGGTCGGCGGGCGCTGGCAGGGGTTCGGGCGGCGTCATTTTTGGGCGGTGCCATGCTGGGAACGGGCACCCTGTCATACTGCGCAGCTGCTCCCATTTGCCCGGTGCAAGACACGCCCAACAACGTCGCCGCCCCGCGACGCGCGTGACGACGACTCGGCCGCTCCAGCGCGCGTGCGGCCGAGGAAACGAAACACGACGCACCAGCCTGTTTCAGCGGCCCCAAGCCCGCGCCGCATCGCGACGGTGCGCGCTGGGGACGGCCGCGCTGGGGGCGGTGGACGCTGTAGCGCTCCACGGGGGCGAGCTGGTGGTGTCAGGGCCTTAGCTCGCCAGCCGCCGCGAGGCACGGCCCACCCCTGCCGCGGCCGCTGATTGGGCGGCGCCGACGACACCACGGTCTCAGGATCGCGGGCTCGGTGACGACGGCGGGTGCCAGGCGCCGTTGGGCCCGCTGATGGGCACCGGGGGCCCCAAACGAGAAGGCGGAAGAAACGACCGACGGCGCGCCGTGGAGGCAGGAAGGGCGGCGCCCGTATTTAACGTCTGCGTCCCCCGGGGCCCAGCATGGCTCTGCACCTCGCCCTTCCCCCTTGTCACCGTCGTTGTCGTCGCCCTCGCCGCCGTCGTCCGTCGTCTTCACTGCCGTTCAATCCTTCCGGCAGCCGGTCTTGTCATCCCTCGTCTTTGTTCGCGCCTGCGCGGGGAACGTACAATAGCCGCCGGCCTCTATTGTGTTATAGACCAACATCCGCCGGTGTCCCTCGCATTCACGCCCTGTTGTTGCAGCGCCTTTCTTCCCTTTTCTCCTTCGCCAACAGCCTCTCCTTTTTCTGCCTCTTCCGTCGAGACTTGCACGACATTCCCTTGCCCTCGACGGGTGACAGCGGCAGCCAACCCTTCATATATACCGCCACGCTCCTTCGGCAGTCTCCTGCGATAGCTCTGGTCTTCGCATTCTGCACCCTTCTCTTCTTCAGTAACGGCGAACGCAGCTTCGGTGCTTCGCTCCTTACGGGCCCTGCTTGACGCAGACGTCCGCTCCTCAGCAGCTCGACGCTGTCGTGACCGGTTCACACGGCGCTTCACCCAATCCTTTCAGGGTCAGGACCCAGCCTCTTCACCGACGACTCACACATCTTCTCGAGTCTTGACGACACCCCGGCTCCGAGCAACACTTGGTTGAGCATCTACGGCAGCCATGCACGTCTCTGGTCTCGTCGGCCTCGGGGCCGCCGCCCTGCTCGCCACGGGCGCCCAGGCCCAGTACGCCCACTGCAAGACCTACGACTCGACCAACTTCTTCAACTCGTTCGACTTCTTCACCGAAAAGGACCCCACGCGCGGCTTCGTCGAGTATGTCGACCGCACCACGGCCCAGCAGCAGGCCCTCATCGGCCACGGCCCGTCTCACGGCGGCACCAACGGCACCCATGGCGCCCACGGCACCCACGGCGCCCACGGCACCAACGGCACCAACGGCACCATCTTCATCGGCGTCGACCACAAAACGCCCAACCCGCCCAACGGCCGCCGCTCCGTGCGCGTCGCCTCGCAGCAGACCTTCACCCGCGGCCTCTTCGTCGCCGACATCGTCCACATGCCCGGCAGCATCTGCGGCGTGTGGCCCGCCTTCTGGATGTTCGGCCCCAACTGGCCCGCCTCGGGCGAGATCGACATCATCGAGGGCGTCAACACGCAGACCACGGGCACCATCACCCTGCACACGGGCCCCGGCTGCTCCGTGACCAACACGGGCGTCCACGCCTCGACCGTGCTCGAGTCGGCCAACTGCGGCGCCGGCAACGGCAACACCGGGTGCGGCCAGCGGACGGCCGACACGTTCAACTACGGCGACGGCTTCAACAACGTCCGCGGCGGCGTCTACGCCACCGAGTGGACCTCGGACCACATCGCCGTCTGGTTCTTCCCGCGCGCCGCCATCCCGCACGACATCGCCAGCGGCCAGCCCGACCCGGCCTCGTGGGGCCCGCCCTCGGCCCGCTTCCTCGGCGGCCAGGGCTGCGACATCGACGCCCACTTTGCCAACCACCAGCTCGTCTTCGACACCACCTTCTGCGGCGACTGGGCCGGCAACCCCTCCGTCTGGGCCTCGGACGCCAAGTGCGCCGCCAAGGCCGCCACCTGCAACGACTACGTCGCCAACAACCCGGCCGACTTCAAGGACGCCTTCTGGGAGATCAACTCCATCAAGGTCTACGAGCAGCCGGCCGCCGGGCAACAGACCAAGAGAGGCGCCGTCATCCCCAAGCCCTGGAGGGCGTAAGCGCAAGCACACCAGGCCCTCGTCAGGAACGAGGGCCAATGACGGCATGAGATACCCAGGGTGGAGCACGCGCGTGTGCCTTCGGTTTAAACGAGGACGGTGGGATACACGGCGTTTCGGATATCTCCTCTTCATTCCTCGGTATTTTGATGATGTATAGTTGATTTCAAGGACGTGGCCTGTCAGCTCCTGACTGAGCCACGTCTTGCTGTATATATGTGCACCAGCCGCTGCTGTATAGACTGAGCACCTTCTCAAAAGTCGGGTTCTGGCAATTGTGTCGTTGTCGTGATGCAGTTGATTCATTATGCATCTGCCAGCGGTGTCGTAGACTATTCCCCATACTGTCTGCCTGACGAGGTTGAGCATGCCGGACTGCTGGTAGGTGTTTTGTTACATCACAGCCATCCACACCCAATGTCGGCTTGGCGGCAGCACAACGGGCACCTTGTGCTCAGACGGTGCCTGGACAGCGCAAGCAGAGGCAAGGCAGCTTAAGTCGTTTGACGGCGAATACCGGTCCCTCGGACGCATATGGGCTTCTCTGAACCAAGCGTCCTGTTGCTGCTGGTCGGCCCGCGGCCTACCCGTACGCTTGCGGGGCGGGACACTGGCGATTGGCCCGCAGCGCATCCCTTGGCCCGGGCATGCGGCTCTGCGGAAGATGTTTGTTCGTGCAGGCTGCTGCTCCGGTCGATGTGACCGACGCTGCCAAGCTGCTCCAGAATGGGTCACTAGCGAGTCGAGGGCCCGAGGATCGGGTGGCAAGCAGGCCTCTCCTTCTGGGCGCTTTGGTCGTGTGCGAGGGAGAAGCGCTCCTCACTCGGCGCCGCGAGCGCGCTCGTGGTCGTTGGTGCGAGGCCGTGCAGCATCGCACGCGTGACGGGAAGAGGGAAGACGAGCCATCCATCTCGGTTGCGAAGTGGTACGAGCTCCAACCTCGTACTGTCAGCCACAGCCACAGCCACAGCCACAGCCACAGCCACAGCCACAGCCACAGCCGACTCTCGCGTGTGAGCCAAGTCCCTGATCGACCCATCTGACTGGTAAGCCGCGTGGAATCCAAATGTCACGTCACAGCCACTCCCGCAACGTCATCCTTCCTCGCCGGCAAGCCGCGGCCGCGCACCGCTTGCCCATGCGTGCGAGTGGGGCGACCTGGAACGCAGGTCGCCGTTGAGCGATACAGGGAGGATAAGGAAGGTAAATTAATAATGATATATTATGTAGCCAAAGGCAGAGCTATCTCCGCTTACGAAGTGCTCGTATCCGTAGGCAGAAAATAGATCAGATTGACAGACCCACTTTTAGGGCGCAGGGCCTGCGAGCAGGCATGCGGGTGTGGTGAGATGCAATCGGATCCTTGGCCCGGCTGCCTGATCTGCGTGCACTGCAACGGCGGGTGAACGTGTAGCCAGGTACATGCCTTATCCTCACAGCTTTAACGTTCCTTTGCCTTGCCTTGAGGGTTTTCTGCCTCGGAGATGGCCTTATGCGCCCCATTCGCCGAGAAAAACTCTTCAGAGTCTTGGCCGTCGGACGGGCGCGCCAGCCCAACGCCCTCGTCGCGAGCGTACCCGTACGAGCGGCCGTGAGCGCTTGCAGTCGCGGTGCGTGCTGAGGCACCGCTGGTGCGCGGTCGTGCGCAACCTGTGCGCCGCGTACGGAGCACCTCGTATCACGAAGGTGCCCGCTGACCGGCCTCCGGTGACGCGGCCACTGACGACTCGCCCTGGCGGCACGGGGCGCATTCACGGTCCGCGGAATTGCTTCTGTTTCGATTTGATGCCGCCTCGCAACGTTAACAGTCCCTGCCGCGAGGCCACATCGGCAGTGCCGCCGCGCCATGCCCACTTGGGTCGTTATCAGCGGCCTGTCAGTCGGTGGCCTGGGCCTTGCACACTCGTCTGCCGTTCCTGTCGTCGTCGTCGCCTTCATGCTCGATTCGCCGGCCAGTCCGTCGGCCAGCCCGCCGCCCGCCCGTCGGCCAGCCCGCCCGCCGAACCGCCCGTGACGCGTTCCAGGCCCGGCGTCGACCTCGCCGGGAGCGTGCATGCCCTCGTCTGCGGCGGATCTCGGCCCTTTATCTACGCAGCCGCGCGTGGCGGGCGCGCCGGCCTCGAGACGCAAAAGTACCCGGCTCGCGATGCAGAGGCGGCCGGCTCGTTCTTATCCCTCGCTCGGCAGCGCACCCGAGTCCCAGTGCCGGCCCACTAGCAGGGTGGAGATGCGCGTGCGCAGCATGTAAGTGAGGTGGGCTGACGGCGAGCAGGCCACGGCCAGGGCAGGGCGGTCCCTGCTGCAGCAACGTGGCAGGCCGGCCCGGAAGATAAGAAAATATAGTAGAGGCTGCTGCATGGCCCGACATGCAGGCCGTCGTGCCACCTCGGCCGCAGTCCGGCGCCGTGCATCACTGCATCATCTCAGCCCACGCACGCCCAGCAGCCCTCCCGCCCTGCGCTTCGCCACCGGCAGCGTGCCGCCTGCGGGCCATCGGACCAACGCGCCTGCATGGGCCGGGCTGCGATGCGATCCCGGCGCTGACAGGGCTTTCCGCGGCCGCGCGCGCGCCGCATGCCAGCTTCCCTGGGCCGGGCTATGCCTCCGCCCCGACGCCTTGAATCACGCCGCGGCAGAACCGCCATGCTTGCATGTCCCTCTGCGCCGGTGGGCTGACCAGGCCGTGTACGTACCGCACGCCGTGAGGCTTGGATGCGTACATGCCGTGATTCGAGCTCCCGTGTTGCGAGTATAAAAACCACTCATCGTGCCGGCTCCTTGTGGCGTGGCACCAAGCTCCTTCCTCCTCCATCACTGCGCTTGCCACCTCCCGTCTTCGGTGCTATATCAACAAGTGCGCAATCCGGCTTCGACTCCCAACGTTCCATCCCTCAAGGACCACCAACAAACACCAACAAACATCCTTACCAGACCCAACAACCCGAAAAACAAAACCATGCCGTCTCTCAAGGCCCTCGTCCTCCTCGCCGCCGCCTCCATGGCCGCCGTCATCCCCGGCCACGACGATGCCAAGCGCTCCGAGCTGCCCACCCAGACGGCCTGGGGGCCTCCCGCCGCCGTCCGTCGCGCCGACGTCACGCCCGCGGTGAGCCTGCCCGTCGCCTGCGACTACAGCTACTGCGACGGCACGTCCTCGTGGTGCTTCTACTGGGCCGGCGTCACCGCGTACGACCCGAAGCGAGGCCCTGTCCCCGGCGAGACGCGAGCCAACGTCGGACCGTGTTCCATCACGCCCGTGCCGACGACGTCTTCTGCTTGAGCACAGGTCGGGGCACGGAATGCGTCTATTAATGGCTGAAGGTTGAACCAAAACAAAAGGGAGACGGAAATTGCATAGAAGCTTCGTTCATTGTTTAAGGCGTCGGCACTGCTGCGGGACACCAACGTTGGAAGATTCAGTCGACGGATGGCAGGCTAATCGTTGTCGCTGAGACACGTCGGTATGGTTATGAAAACACGGAACTTCTGTCATTAGGAATAAATGGTATCGATCAAGGTCTTGGGGCCTAAGGGTATGCATATTGCGACTTGTCTGACTTGTCCGATATCGCTCTTGCGCGAGTTCTGGTGTACATGCCTATAACATCCTTGTCAATGCAATATTTCACAAGCACTGCTCCGCCACGTACTCTGAATGCCCATATCAATCGTCGATATCCAGATCCTCCACGCCACTGTCGGCAATGCCCCGCTAACCACATCATCTTCCGTGTCAAATCACCACCCTTCTCCCTCTCCTGAGCTCCCCGTCCTGGTCCCCGATGGCCCTGTGCCCCCTAGCTGATCTCTGGCAGACTCTGGCAGCCGGAATTGGTAGGTTTCCCGTAGGGAGCAGCTGATGCAGGTAGAGGGCTCTCGTCGGACTCTCCTCGCTCCTCATCTACAATCTCATCGCCTGGTGTGGGTGTGTCATCCCTGATTCTGGCAGCAATGAACGAAGCAACCAGGACGAAAGCGCCACCCAGTGCCATCACGATGGCGATGCTGTGGTCCCCAGGTGTCCCGCGAGGCTTCTGCCATATCTTGAAGATGATGCTCGACCCCACCGTTGCGATCATCTGAGGGACGGCAATGGCCATGTTGTGAATGCCCAAGATGACGCCAGCTTGGTCGACTTCTTCTTCGTTTCCTTCCGCATTGTTCCGCAGTCCCGCATCGTCATCTGACGAGGGCTCGGGCGACGAAATAGTTTCGCCTTCGACATTGCCACGCGAGCTCATGTCCTGGAGCTTCCTGGCTCGGTGGAGAGCATCGCGTCGACTGATCTCAGCGCTGATAATGGCCCACGGTGCCCATAGAGTCATGGCCCATGTGACACCCGCCACTCCAATCAGTGCCGTGGCGGCCTCGACAGATCGAACGAGAGGAGTGCAGAACATTGCTCCGGCAAACAGCACCAGCGAGCCGAACCAGGCTCGCTTGAGGGTGAATCCAGGAATCCTCAGGTACTCTAGGAAGGAACGGCCCCCTCCATTATCCAAAACCTTGAATGCTGCACCCGGAGCACTGGCCAAGACTGGGCGGCTGTCGAAAGTCGGCGCGATGAAGAAGGGAAGCAAGACGTTCGTCAGCAGGCTCACGATGGCGTTTATCAGCAAAGCAAAGGTTCCAATCCGCGTTGCTTGCTCGTATAATGCCTCCAGCTCCTCCGGCGCCAGATTCGGGTTGTCTTCAAGATACGGCTGCACGTAAATCTCGCCAATGTACGATGATGTGTAGAACAGGAGAGGGAAGAACCCAACCCAGGCATAGAATTGCACCTGGCAAACTCGCTTGGTCTGAGGTGGGAGGCGTTTGATGGACTTGAAGATGCCGAAGAAGAAGGGCACGATGCCAGGAGTCTTCTTGGCTGGCGGTCCATCAACCCGAGGGTCCCTCTCGTGGATGAGGGAAGTGCTCAGTGCAACTGTGAGACCCAGCGCAATGCACGCAATCGCGCAAAGAATCTTAAACTGCGTGTCGCCCAGAAACCAGAGGTGCTCAGGGAGGTTGATGTATCCGGCAATGAACCCGACAATGTTCCCGATCCCCGTGAGGCGACTGGCCATGGCGTTGGCAAGTTCTTGCTGATGGGCCGGTGCGCAGTCGACCATGAATGCCCGGATGGCCGCCTGGACCGTGTTTATGGCAATGTCGAGCACGTAGATGCCAATCACGGCGGCCGTGATGATGACGACCTTGACCCCATTCGACGCAGGATCGGCACCAAAGATTCCCAGGATCCCGGCGACAATTTCCTTCGCCCAGGCCAGGAACAGCAAGCTGAAAATCGTCGCAACAGTCCCGCCGACCATGAACGGCCTCCGCTTGCCCCAAGGGAGGCGGCAGTTATCGCCGAGGATGCCGACATACGGCACCACCAACGTCCCTGTGAGCGGGCCGGCGATCCAGACCAGGGCCATCAGGGACTTGCTGAGGCCGAGGGACAGCAGGTAGGGTGAGCCGTTGGACAGCTCGACAGACCATGCGATCTGCAGACCGCCGACGCTGATGGTCAGCATGGTCATGTACCACAGGCTCTTGGTCGTCTGCGTTTCGTCGACGCGTGCCGAAGCGCCGGCGGCATTGCCGGAGCCATCTTCGTTGGATTCGTTACTGCTGAGGAGAGGCGAGCTCTCGTCCATTCGGCCACGGTCCTGCTCCGCCGAGAGGAGCCGGGAGCTGCCGGCCCTCGACGGTGACCCGTCATCCAGCTGTGCGAGAGACGGTCGTCCTGCTCGATCCTCGGCGTCCTCGGGCCGTGGCGAGGCGGCCATGGTGAGCGTGGAGAGAGCTTGCTCAGTCCCAAGCTCCTCCTTGAAAGTACGGTGATTGATGCTGGCGGTTCCACCCAGGAGCTTCAGCGGGGGACGGGGGCGCGAGCTCGTGCACAGCAAGCCGTAGATGTGCTCAATACACGTAAGCTGCGAGCATGCCGTGTTCGCGATAGAGAGCTCTGTCGGGAGATGAGGTGCCAAGCAGGCGACGACAGAACCATCGGTGGTTCAACCACTGTAGAGGTCCGGGCAATGAAGGGTGCCACGCGACCTGGTCCGGGCTCCCGGTCGTGATCACAGGCTCACGGCCGGGGTCAGGGACCAATGGCGTGTGGCGTTTCGCTGGCGCAACGGAGTAAGTACCGGTCCCGTTGTGGCGCGTGGCATGCGCCACAACTCCCATAGCCGCTCACTTGCGTGGCTAGCCCAACAACTTGCCACGAGTACGTACCCTGGAGCCCACGAAGCTTGGAGGGATTCAGAACGTGAAGGACTGATTTCCTCCAATTAGCGAGGGTGTCGGAGCCTATACGGTTTGGCGAGAGCAGGGTAGTTTGTCAAGGTCGGGAGTGGTTCATGCGCTCCCTGAGTGGCACGCGTAACGTACGGCAGCAGCCTTCAGCTCGTCTACAATTAAGAAAGCAGACAGAAATACATGGTCGCCCATCCCAGCTTCCATCCACCACTAACATATGCCTCGCTCTGTTAGCATTCGTTGGGTTTATCGGTATCGCACCTCTGACTCAGGTCATTCCACACAGGCTGTGAGGAATGAATGGCCTAGTCACTCGCAAGCTCCACGAGAGTAGGTGCTCAGAGGCTCTCATACATGGAATATTGCGCGCTGTTTGAGGGGCAAGTTGGTCAGGTCACTGCATTGGACGGCGATAAAATGGCCAAGAGACTACAAAAGCCGGCCGAGATCAACGCCGAGGGACAGGAGCGGAACATCCCATGATACCTGTTGCGACACAACCGAGACAGGAGAAGGGCGCCCAACTCAAGCACAGGCCCGGAACTTCGATATAAACAAGTCCATCAGGCCACTGACGTATGTTATGAGTACCTTTCTTCAACCGAAGCCGGCCAATCAGGCGCCACGCTCATGGCTGCACCTGGCGATGGCGAACCGTTACCTATCGCTGGAACAGGAGTCTTCGCTGGGAAATGGACGGCCATGTCCCTGGTATCGATATCGGTTTCACGATGCTTGTCGTTTGCACCGGCCGCTCTGCCATACATGAAACTCTCCAGGCCGTCCATGAGCTTTTGGGCAGGATTTCGAGCGATCGATTTTGTCGGAATGCTCTATCGACCCCCCGGCTGGCCCGTCCTGCAGAGCAACTGCCCTATATAGAACAAGTAGGGCATTTGGGGTTTGGAGTCGGGACTGCCGCCGTTCTGGGGGGTGAGTAGTCCGTACTCGAGGGATAAGATGCGTCCAATGCCCCCGTCCACAACAGCACGTCGTCGGTGCTGGAGTTTCCGCTGGGATGGCGGGGAACGGACGGGCAGAGACGGGCACGGTTTCGGGTTTCGGGTCGACCTTGGTCAGAGCCACAGAAAGTGCCTCACGTGGGGCCAGAATCTGGGCTGCACATCCGTGGCCCTCACGGACTCCGTCGAGTCCGTTCCGTCGCACAACTTGTGCTTCTGCTCCGTTGTAAGGTACTCGTACTCGTAAGTGTCAGCCTGGAGGATGTGGGTACACCATCTTGACCGTCGTGACCTCGGCATGTCCAGTGCGCACGGGGAACTTCTGTACTCGCAAGCACGGCTTGTTCCGTCTCTGGCTAAGATCGTCAGCGCGTCGTGCCATCCATCTGCAGGAGGCGAGGGTACCGGTGGCGAGGGACGCTGCCCGGAACGGCCGTCCCTGAATAACGGTGCCCGCTCGCTGCGCATCCACCCGAGGGCGTCGGAAACGGACGAGATGGATGGATGGCGCTGCGTGCAGATTTTTCGGGGGGCGTTGGCGGTTGACTTCTAGCGTGGCCTGCAACAGGCTGCAGCGATCTAAGGCTCCAGAGGGCGGTGGTGCCGGGCCAAGTGGTTCCGCTTGGGCTCCAGCTCTGCGTTGCGCCGTCGCGTTCAGCCAAGAAAGCCTGCGCGATTGGGCGTATTTAAGCGCGGCTGGCTTCATCGTGCGGGATCCCCGGCTCGATGGGGGACGGGCTGGAGTGAGGCTTGGGTGTCCCAGACGCTGCGGCCTCCGCTGCAAACGGCCTGTCCTCCGCACTCCACACAGGCGCCTCAGCACAAATGGGCCGAAACGACGTCGCCACTACGGATCCGTCCGGGTCCTCTCATCACAGCGTCCCTGACATTAATATGCCCTTGACGCCCGACCGGCTCACATCTACCGCGCTCTCGACCTTCTCCATCCTCCACGACCGGCAATTGATCTCTCCCCTTCGACCAGACGTCATTGCCATCGACGCAGGCACACTCACACACGCAATGGCCATCCGAGACCGTTTCCGCCGCACGCTGCACAAGGCCGACTCGTCGGATTCCATCTCGCAGACGGACAGCAACACCACCACCACAACCGCAACTAGCGAGACCTCATCACTGCACAAGACCGCAACCACAACGTCGACGCTCTCGAAGGTCTTCACCTTTGGCTCCCGCGACCGGGGCAACGACAGAGACAAGAGCAAGGAGAAAGAGGAGACGAAGGCCAAGGGCCGGAAGAAGCCCATCCACCCCAGCCAGCGGCCGCTCACGCTGCAAAACCTCAAGCACCAGGAGATGCTGGGCCAGTTCACCATGACCTTCGGGGCAAGCAACCCCGGCCAGATCGAGCGGCTGAGTTTCTGTGGCGTGAGCCCATGCTGCACGCGGCCCGGCAGCGTTGTCGACTTTGACGGGGGCGATGCCAGCTCCCCCTCGGCTCTCTCCATCGAGACGCCGAGAAGCGACTCGGCCCGACAATGAAACAGCGACGCACGCCGCGCTCAATACCACAACGTTCCCGCCACCGCCATCAACATCGTGGTCGCTGGAGGCCGTCGCGCCTCGACTCATTCCTCTGGCGACGACAAATGAAACGGCTTCGAGGGGCACATCAACGTCTTAGCACGGGCGCTCACAACAGCGGACGCACGCGGGCAAACGCAGCGATGCATCTGATTGGCCGCCTACGGCTGAAAGAGGCAATCGACCACCTCCACCACACCACATCTCGCGACATGGCGCACAGTGGCCTCGCCGACGACTGAATCTCGGCCTGGCGCTGTGTGCAACTGTCGCTGGTCGCACTGCCACGACGGCGGACATGGGTGCACAGTGCAGCACATGTAAGATACGAATGGATACGATATGCTGGACATGGCCTGGGTACAGGTGCAGGCGTTGCTTGCATGGGCATGGCATACACGGGTCTGCATAGATCGCCTAGAGCGGGCGTTGCTGCCTACACAGGTCGGCGCAATGAATTTCCATCATGTTCAACCACAAGTCAGGTCTCGTACCTGTGATGTCGCTCTCATCCTACCGACGCATCCTGCGAGGCGACGTGATGTGGGCTTGTAGCCAAGGCACCGTTGGCGCACTCGACGGCCCTCGTCCGTGAATCACTCTCCCCAGGGCCCCTGCAGCCGTGCGTTAATGTCGTACCACCGCCAGGAAGAGGCTTGACGTGCTTTTGGCTTTATGCTTGTCACGACGACAGAGCCTTTCCTTCCTGCAGCTCGGGCAGAAGCTTCTGTGCAACCTGCCCTGATGGGACGGACGTGGCCAATTGCCAAACGGCTGGCACTTGCCTCGTGGGTTCCAGGTACAGGCACAGATGGAACGCCTGACAAGGCACCCGCTCCAAGTTTTCCCCAACACCAGAGGTGACTCTGTGCTGCGTCTTCTCCGGCTCACGCAATCTCGCCCTGCCTCCGCACGTCACACCGGCTCGCATCTGTCTGGCCACTGTTTTGATCACTGCACCCGTCGCGCCGAGCTCACGCCCCTTGACGCCTGTGCCTGCACAAGGCTTTGCCGGTGGGCGCGCTGACCCTCAAGCTTCTCCTTTCTACATCGCCGATAGCTCATCCGCTGCTGCGAACTCCTCCCCCAACACCACTACGAAGGCCACACAGGGCAGCCCGAACCATGTCTTCCAAGTCGTGGTATGCGTTGAGGTCCAAGGCCGTGCCCACGCGTTACGGGCTGTCCAAGAACATCCAGACCTTGCTGCACAACCTGGACCTGTACTATTCGGGCAGTCTCGATGCCACCGAGCTGGGACGGCTGGTTCGCCTGAGCCCCCAGCGCAGAGCGGCACTCGCCAACACCATCACCAAGTGCGCCAACATTATCAAGAACGAGCCCACAGAGGTGAAGACCTGCGTCGATATCATCGAAATGTGCACTGAGATCCTCGAGATTGCCGGTGTGTGACTCCGGTCGAGACACGGCAGCATGTCTCTTGTGACGCGCCACTCGTCTCGCTGACAGACGCTCTAGACAGACGTCCCCCCGTCGAAGTGTTTCCATTCATGAAACTGCCCATGGAAATCCGTGACAAGATACTGGATCTCATGATTACGAACGTCTTTCGGACTACCGTCATCGTACCCGCGAACAACAAGAGCACCTGCAGCTGCCCGATCATCGACCGGTCAGCGTTGTCCTATCAGACCGCCCAGATGAAAGCGCTGCCTACTCTGCTGGGCACCGTGCTGAACCAAGAGTTTTGTCGAATCTTTTTCCGCAAAAAGACCTTTCGATTCCGCTGCACCTGCGAGCTTTTCCTCCATCTTTCAAAGAACGCTACATTTTTTGAAAATGTCCGCCACGTCGTTGTTCACTGGTGTGGTAACGAGAACGCAAACGCGTTCAAGATGCTGCGAAAGTGTCCAAAGCTGGAGAGTCTGACTATCAGCATCTCCAAATTGACTTACGCCTACCTGAGCTCGCGAGCCCAGCTCATGAGAAGCTACTTTCCCGGTTCCTTCCGCAATGTCCGATTCTCAGACATCAGCGGCCTGGATGAGCTCTTGGAGATTCGGGGTTTGAAGACTATTCAGGTCTCGCACGCGCAAGTCAAGGGCAACACCTCTCTAACCGTCGAGATGGAGCGTGCTGGCCTCTCGAGCCTGCTCTCTGGCAGGCTGACGCAGCCCGCAAGTGTGCGTACGCGAGTCTGGTAAATGGTATTCGGAGCTGACGATTTACAGGAGCCCCAAGAGTCGGCGTAAAGTTGACAGACGGGGAGCTGTTCGTCAGAGACCCCCAGGATCTGAAGAAATGTTGGAACAGGGCATCGAGAACATCTTGATCCCATGGACATTCGGTCACACTGGTGATACCCACGACGAATACGTATTGGTAGGTTTACGGTGTTATTCGAAGCTGTCGGGGATGCAGGGAAGGGGAAACGTATTTGATGTAACAACAGATAAATTACGAATGCCTCCATTTGGTGATGTCACTGAAGGTTTCGTACTCAAAGAGCGTTGTCCGGTGTTCTTCTTGTCTCGTACCCGTACCGTAGCATGGGTATCCGGCTCAAGATCAGTCCTGATACTGACTGACCGAGCGTTGGCAAAAGACGGCGGATCCAGTACCGCAAGTTCACGTTGAAAAGGACACATCATTTATGGCGCCATGAACGTCTGCTTTCCACTTGAAAAGCCACTGGTTCTTGCCAGCAGGGGAAACTCTCTCGGCTGGGCTATGCGCGTGATGGGAACCGGGTCTCGCGCAAAGTTTGCACATATCTGCGTCAGTTGATTGTGCCATTTACATCTGCGTAGGAACAGCTCCCGCGTTGTGGTTACACCGGTCAATCAGCGTACAAAGCTTGTGAAATGCAGTCGGCAACGTGAAGAGAATTCAACGTGAAGAGAATTCAACGTGAAGAGAATTCAACGTGAAGAGAATTCCGTGAAGAGAATTTGGCGCGCCACGAACATTTGGTTGTCCACTCAACCGGACAAATATTCGAGCGCTGCCGAGCGACTGGAGCTTGCGCAGTCCTGGTCACGAAGTTTTGCACGTGATATGCAACATTGGTGTGGGCACCACACTTGCCCTACTCGCGCCCCCACAGGGTCGAAAATTACACCACGTTTAGCGAGCGCCTGCAAAATCTCCGCCTCTCCTCTCTTCAACCGTATCCCACCGACCATCAACGAGCAGCACACGGCAACGACCGACACAGTTGCCCAGCATGTCGCTCGTTTCGGGAGAGAAGACGAACTTCCAGTTCGTAAGTCACACCGTCTCTCCTCTTGAAGATGCACTCGAGTCCAGCAACTGAGCTGGCGCACATGACTCGCCGCCGGCGCCGGAATCGCGACATTGTCCAAGCACCTGCCGAACGGGGACATGGGGCTAACACTTTGCAATAGATCTTGCGTCTTCTGAACACCAACGTTGACGGCAAGCAAAAGGTCATGTACGCCTTGACCAAGATCAAGGGTGTCGGTCGCCGATACTCTAACCTGGTTTGCAAGAAGGCCGATGTCGACCTGAACAAGCGGTATGGGATACCACAAGAAGATGCAATTTGGAAGAAACAGGGGGCTAATAGAAGTTGCCTCTACAGTGCTGGTGAGCTCACCACTGAAGAGCTCGAGCGAATCGTCACCATCATCCAGAACCCGACCCAGTACAAGATTCCTACCTGGTTCCTCAACAGGCAGCGCGACATCGTCGACGGCAAGGACTCGCAGATTTTGGCCAACGGTGTCGACTCCAAGCTGCGTGAGGATTTGGAGCGCTTGAAGAAGATCCGCGCTCATCGTGGTCTCCGTCACTACTGGGGCCTCCGTGTCCGTGGCCAGCACACCAAGACCACTGGCCGCCGTGGCCGGACTGTCGGTGTGTCTAAGAAGAAGGGTGGTTAAAGAGAATGATTGTTACGGCATTGGGTGGACAGGCGTGACGGCTGGGTTCTCCATCTTTCTGAGCATTTTGAGAAGATTGCTTTTTCCTGCGCATTGCAGCTAGGGCTGTACTCTAGATCAGAGTCATGAATCAAAAGCATTCAACCAACCAACGAGCTCGGGGCTGACATGCGATGGCGTGTTTGAATTTGAGAGTTGTCCATGAGGTATCCGACACGGGACAAACGGAAGCCACGGGGGTTACGGATCGTTCGTCATCAGCGGATATCATGTGCTCTGATTCAATCTTCATGCGTAACCGCCATGTCCAATACTTCCACTCGTCCTTGGCCCCTGGTCTCGTTTGCAATGAAATCCGACAAAGCCTTGAACGCGCCGGGTTCGACGAATCCCACAACTTCCCATTCCGAGGCCACGACATCTTGGTTCTCGATCTGCTCCACGTATCCAAGGATCTTGTCCTTGACCGTACCCGGCGCCTTGTGTTCCCCTTCCTCCTCTTTGGACGCTCCCTTACCGCCGTGGAACTTGATAGTTTGCTTGAGGATGTTGGTAGGGCACGACACACGCAACCTCATCCTCGCTCGAGCAACGGGGATGGGCTGGTTAGCGATCAGGGCCTTCATAGCCTCCAGGGCCTGGCTCTTTGCGCTCTTCGTGGTGACGACACCGGTCCAGCTGGGCTCCTTTGTGCGTGGCTTCGTCTCAACGTCGTCGCCAGCGGCTGGCGTTCCCTCAGCGCTCCCAGTGGCGTCCTTGTCCGTAGCACTCTTGTCCGCAGCGCCCTTGTCCGTGCTGTGAGCCTGCGAGCTGAGCATATCCAGCGCCTTTTCGATCATGCTGGACGTGTACACCCTCTTGGTGCGTGGATCGACGAGTTTATTGGCCACTATACTGATGACTTCGTTGTGCACCCGCTCCAACTGGGCAGCCCGCTCCTTCTCGCCGACCTGCAGCTCGCCCTTTTTCAGGATCTCGAGGATGATGTCATCGGTCGACTTGCCCTTGCCAAAGGCCTTCTCCATGTCTTCCTTGGGGGCCGTCTGGCCCTTGGAGACGTTGAGGAAGACGTTGGGGATCTGCAAGACGTTGTCGAGGTCCGACTCGATGCCGGAGCGCCACTCGAGCACCTTGTTCTTGTAGCAGGCGATTTCGAAGCGCTTCTTGCCCTTCTTGAGACGTACAAGCGAGACGTTTGTGAGCTTGATCTGGTTGGAGGGCTGGTTGATTTGGCGAGACATGATGGCTGGAAGGAACTGGTCGTTAAATAAATAGGCTGCCGTAAAAGTCGTAGTTGTTGCATGCGTGTGTGTCCAGAGTCGGGGCTTAGGGACGTCGGGGAGGTTGTTGGCTTTCTGGGGTGAGGTCAGGTACCTCTTGGGCCGGCCCTTTTCATGACCCCGCCATCAGTACGAAGTACTTTGATGAAATCTTTGGCGCCCCGCCTTCCAGTCACCCAGGCTTGACGGTTGAGTCACCGAAATCACACACACTCACTCAGACGGGGACACACATTTCTCTGGAGACTGGACTTTGCCACGATAAATTCTAACTCTTCAAGGCCCCTATCGAGTCTCTGGCCCCGAACCATCGCATCTCTCGCCATGACCTCTGCTCCCGAAACCGCCGCCCCTCCCACCGCGGGGCAAGATGCCACGTCCCCGCCAGCAGGGTCGTCCAAGCAGGACATCAACCCGTGGTCGGTGTCGGGCGAGGTGGGCGAGGACGGCAAGGTCAAGGCCATTGACTACCGCAAGTTAGTCGAGGACTTTGGCACGAACCGGATCGACGATGCGCTGCTGGAGCGGTTCGAGAGGGTCACGGGACACAAGCCGCACAGGTTTATGCGCCGCGAGATTGTGTTTAGCCACCGGGACCTTTCGCTGATTCTGGACCGCTATGAGAAGGTTTGTGCCGGAGCCATTCGGACTCGTAAACTGGGGATTGCGTCTGACAGTGCGGTAGAATGAACCCTTTTACCTATACACTGGGCGAGGGCCGAGCAGCGACAGCATGCACATTGGCCACACTCAAGTCTTTGACTTTGTCAAGTAGGTGACGCTGCGCTGCCTCCATGGATTCTGACTGACCGATGTCCTTAGGTGGCTGCAAGATGTTTTGGACGTGCCCCTGATCATCATGTTGACAGATGGTCAGTATTCGAGGGCTGAACTCGCCTGCAACTCACCGTGTCACTAACGCGGTGGATAGATGAAAAGTTCTTGTTCTCAGAAAAGAGAAGTGTGGACGAAGTCATGGGCTACACCCGAAAAAACGCCAAGGATATCATTTCCATCGGCTTTGATCCCAAAAAGACCTTCATCTTCTCCGACTTTGAATACGTGGGAGGCGCGTTCTACAAGAATATTGTCCGCTTCTCCAAGAGGGTGACGTACAACACCGTCAAGGCCATCTTTGGCTTCGACGGCAGCGCAAACATCGGCAAAATTCACTTTGCCAGCATCCAGGGCGCAACGTCCTTTGCGTCCTCGTTCCCTCACATCTTTGGAAGCGACGAGTCAAAGACGGCTTCTATCCCCTGTTTGATTCCTTGCGCCATCGACCAGGACCCGTACTTCCGGTTGACGAGAGACTGCGCCGCCGGGCTGCACCTTGCGAAGCCGTCTCTGATCCACATGCGATTCCTGGATGCGCTCCAGGGCCCCGGCTCGAAGATGTCGGCCAGCGACGATACATCTGCCATTTTCTTGAGCGACACGGCGAAGCAGGTCAAGACCAAGATCAACAAGTAAGCTACACGCATCGACACGGGGATCGTCTGAGCTAATATCGGAGCAGATATGCCTTTTCTGGTGGCCGCGAGACATTGGAAGAGCATCGTGAGAAGGGCGGCAATGCTGATGTCGATGTCTCCTACCAATACCTGCAGTTCTTCCTGGAGAGCGATGAGGAACTGGCCAAGATCAAGGCTGATTACAACAGCGGCAAGCTGCTCACTGGCGAGGTAAGGTGATCCTAGAAAATCGCTTGGACAAGGCACTAACGCGTTAGCAGCTGAAAGCAATGTGTATCGAACACCTCCAGAAATATGTCCTCGCCTTCCAGGACAGACGGTCCAAGGTGACAGATGCCGTGGTGGACGAGTTCATGTCTGCGCGACCGTTGGAGTGGAAGGGTAACCCCAAGGTTCCGCGGGCGGACCTTGTAGTACCTGTGGGCAAGTATGGAGAAGACGACGCGGACGGCGCTGCGGCTGGTGACGATGGAAGCGGCAAGATGACCAAGAACCAGATGAAGAAGCTGCTCAAGCAGCAGCAGGTTGCGCAGAAGAAGGCCGAGAAGGCCAAAGAGAAGGGGGCGGTCCCGGAGGGTGCGGTAGGCGGCGGCTCGTAACTATGCGTGTAGACAATCAAAGAGTATTAGACCAACAGAGTCGGGCGTTGATGAGGCTACATGTGATATTAAAAGCTGTCTCAGGAATGGCCCAGACTCTGGCAATCTCGTCACCCTCTGCAAATGTCGCCTTGACGCCCTAGGTCAAGATCTCTCGTCTACACTCGGGCCACTTGTCTAGCAGAACAGGCTTGGTTCCTACTTCCACGACATACGACGAAATCAGCCCCCATCCCGACGACGAAGACGTCCGTCGCCCTCGCTAGCCCGCTGTCGCTCACGCGAAAGGGGTCGTAGAAGGCCGAGTACATTTCGACTCGCGGGTCCATGCCCTTATCAATGATGGCGTCGAGCCGCGCGGCGTCAAGCTCGGTGACGAGCTGCGCACCGTGGGAGCCCTGGACGAAGTGCACGGGCCAGAGGGTGGTTGTGTAGGAGCGGGACGGGTCGGAGGGCGGGGGGCAGAGAGTCGCCGTGGTTGGCGGCGAAGGAGGTGTGGTTTTGGGGGTGCCAGTCGCGGGTGGCGAGGAAGGGAGGGTGAGGAGGTGGTTTGTAAGGGGGGCGATGGAGCGGCCGTCGGGGATGGTGAGGGAGTCGTTCTACGGTAATACGGATGAGTATGTGTGGTGGAAGTGGTGTGGTTAATATGTATGGGTGAGCAAAAGTTTTTTTGGAAGTTGGACGACGAGCGCCGGCCTGAAGAGCTTGGCGTCGACAATGGTGTGAGCTCGACGGGGCGTCGGTGAGGTGAGGCTGACGGTGAGGGAGATGATGCGACAACGAAGACCGGTAGCACGAGTCACGTGCACTAACGCAGACGAGACAATGTCTATTGTGTGACGTATGGCCGTCAACGAGGTCGTGCGAGGTTGGCTTGCTGATGACGCAGTGTACCTGAAGGGTGGAGCTTCGATATCTCTCAGGGTGGGTGAGCTGGGTGCGAGCGCTAACAGATAAAAACGATAATTTTCTGTAAATGTGTTAGTGATACAATCGGACGCATCAGGCATAGCGCCGCCGTGGGGCTGTTGCTGGGCAGCTCCGTGTCTCATCGTTCTGGGTATTACGTCGGCTCCCGTTATCATCCTCTCTCCTCCGTACCTCTCCTCCATCCCCCCCCCCATCTCCATCAACACATCCCCCCAAACCATCTTCGCACACTGCCGGCAGCAGCATCGTCATCATGCGGCTGTCCACCTCTGCCCTCGTTTTGGGCGCCGCCTCGTCGGCCGTCGGCTACCAGGACCAGAAGGTCCTCGGTGGCGCCTCGTCCAACAAACCTCTCGTCGACTTCATCTTCGACTTCGAGTCGTGGGCCAAGCCCCTCAAGGAGGCCTTTGGCGAGATCACCTCCGAGGCAAAGGCCGCCTGGGAGGAGATTGCCACACTCGCGCCCGAGGCCGTCGAGGCCTTCAAGAAGCAGGCCATGGACGCGAAGCCCAAGAAGCACTCCCGCATCCCCGACAAGAAGTGGGACCACGTCGTGCACGGCGCCGACGTCCAGGCCCTGTGGGTCGAGGGCGAGAACGGCGAGCGTCGCCGCAAGGTCGGCGGCAAGCTGGACAACTTCAGCCTGCGCGCCAAGAAGGTCGATCCGGCCAAGCTCGGCGTCGACAAGGTGAAGCAGTACAGCGGCTACCTCGATGACGACGAGAAGGACAAGCATCTCTTCTACTGTAAGCCTCGTCCAAATCCGTCTCTGGCATCAGCTGGGCCGCGATGACGCGATGCTGACTTGACGACGAAGGGTTCTTCGAGTCTCGCAACGACCCTGCCAACGACCCCGTGGTCCTCTGGCTCAACGGCGGCCCTGGCTGCTCCTCCCTGACTGGCCTCTTCCTTGAGCTCGGCCCGGCCAGCATCAACAAGAAGATCGAGATTGTCAACAACCCCTACTCGTGGAACGCCAATGCGTCCGTCATCTTCCTGGACCAACCTGTGAATGTCGGCTACTCGTACGGTAGCGGATCCGTCAGCAACACCGTTGCTGCCGGCAAGGACGTCTACGCCCTTCTTACCCTCTTCTTCCATCAGTTCCCCGAGTATGCCAAGCAGGACTTCCACATTGCTGGCGAGTCTTATGGCGGACATTACGTCCCCATCTTCTCCTCTGAGATCCTGTCCCACAAGGACCGCAACATCAACCTCAAGAGCGTCATGATCGGCAATGGCCTGACTGACGGCTACACCCAGTATGAGTACTACCGCCCTATGGCCTGCGGCGAGGGTGGCTACCCCGCTGTCGTCGGCGAGAGCGAGTGCCGTGCCATGGACAATGCGCTCCCCCGCTGCCAGTCCCTGATCAAGTCTTGCTACGACTCTGAGAACGTATGGACCTGTGTGCCTGCCAGCATCTACTGCAACAACGTCATGATGGGCCCTTACCAGCGTACCGGCCGCAACGTCTACGATGTCCGCGAGGACTGCGAGGACAGCAGCAACCTGTGCTACAGGGCTTTGGGCTGGATCTCGGAGTGGCTGAACAAGCCCAAGGTCATGGAGGCGCTCGGCGCTGAGGTCGACAGCTACGACAGCTGCAACTTCGACATCAACCGCAACTTCCTGATGAACGGTGACTGGATGAAGCCCTACTTCCGAGTTGTGCCCAAGCTTCTGGAGGAGATCCCGGTTCTCATCTACGCTGGCGACGCCGACTTCATCTGCAACTGGCTCGGCAACCAGGCCTGGACCAACGCGCTCGAGTGGCCCGGCCACGAGGACTTTGCCGCGGCCAAGAGCAAGGGCCTCAAGGTTGGCTCGGGCAAGAAGACCACTGATTATGGCCAGTTCAAGACTGCCGGCAACTTTACCTTTATGCGAATCTATAACGCCGGGCACATGACACCCATGGATCAGCCAGAGGCGTCTCTCGACTTCCTCAACCGCTGGCTCCGCGGCGAGTGGTCTGCTTGACTGAGTGCGAAGACGCTCATGCTCAACGCTGGAGGGGAAACGGGGAACAAGGCATATCACAAGGTGTACGTTTGAGTGTTTGCGTAGGCTCTAGATGGTCCGACATTGTGTGGGGATAACTTGGAGGAGCATGTTTTTTTAACCAGTACAGAGTGACCAAGCTTCAATCAACACGTCAACACATCCACGTCTCCAGTGTGCTGCATGCATGCCTAGCGGAAAGATGGCTTGGTGTGGAATGACATAGGTATCGCTGATGCGTTCTTTTCGGTGTAACCCACGTACTCGGAAAGCAAGGCAAGGTACGTACTACTGTCGTAGCCACCTGTCGTAGCCGCGTGTCTGATGCGGATTTTGTTGAGGTCACGTCCGGGTCCAACCCGACTGGTTGCGGCGGTCCAGGCAGCGACTGAGCCTCGGTTGGAGCGGGGAGAGGGGAGAGGGGAAGCTATGAAGGCTCGCGGACAGGACGGAAGCAGTTCCAGCGGCCAACCGTACTCGTGCTTTGGGGTGGAGCGACACAAGCCCACGCTGTTGTCCAATGGATACAGCGAATCTGGGGGTGTGCTCCAACCTTATTCACTACGTCGGTTACACCGAGATTCCACGAGCACAAAGGTCTTACTCGTACGGGGTACCTGCCGGAACGCGATTTCCGGTTGGCTACCTACCTTACAGTACCCCTGCAAGGTACAAACCTGTAGCCTTCGCACTAGAGGAAATGGATACCGGGCACGCGACTCTGTTGTTTAGCGCCTCCCCAACAGAAAATGCCCAGAGCCCCGCCCCACCTGCAGTGACGTGAGCTACGTCGGTAGTAGTACCTCTCACCTGATGGTGTTTGTGACGGTAATGCCAGGATGCGCTATTGAAGCGGAGGTATACCGCGGCTGCGAGATCCTGGCGGCTGCGGGATGTCTGGTTAGCGATCTTCGGGAATTGGCTGAGGCACACCCCCTGTACTTCACTCTTTCACGCACGCGGATGGCCTGAAGGATTCTTGCCCGTCATGTTTTCTGTGACGCACAGCTGGCTGTTTTCGGATCTTGCTTGCTACTGTACGGCACGCCAGTGATGCAATTTCCCCGGCAACGCAGATTCCGCGCCACCATATGAATGCGTGCGTCGCGGTGATGCTGGTCCTCTGGGGTCACCTGGAGAGGCGTTCCCTCTGATCCAAAGACGCAGTTGACACTCAATCACAAGCTTGGCCCGAAGCCTTTCCTTCCGCCGCCGTGCTGCTTCCCTCTCCATCGTGTCGATGTAGTTGGGGGCCGAGGGAGGCCGTGGGGCTGCAAGCGCTCAACCATTGGCACGAGACAACAGAGGGCGGTCGACGTGCCCTGCTCACGGCAGATGTGTTTTCCCTTGACGCAATGCTGTAAATGGCGAGATGCTGCCCTGTAGATTAAATTGATAACGAAGCCGCTCGCCGGCTGCACAACAGGTACCGCCAATAGGGGCACCCCCCCCCCCCCCCCCCCTCCGCGCCAAGCCGTTCCCGCGACGCAGCAAGCACAGCCGAATTCAACCTTAAGGGCCAGCAATAAGAATAAATCGCCCACTTCTTGCCGAGGCTTCACTTTTCCACCGCTTTCATTACGCGGGCGAAATCTCCAGGGGCAGCTTGTCGACATTCCCGCTTCTCGGTCTTTCCGCTTCTTCTCGACTTCCGTTCTCTCTTCGCAGCTGGCTTGACTCTCAACTGCTCTGCGCACCCCCTCAGACACGATCATCTTGCCTCCCGCTTCAACTTTTCACACAGACATACGAAGCACCTTGGCCGATCTTTTGGGCTCGAATCTGCGCCGCCGACTCGCCGGAACCGCTCCTCCTTTCGCCGTCTTCGACTACAGCCCAGCTCACGGGCCTCGCTTTGCCATACCAAGTACACCGACGACTGCACCCCTGCTTCAGGTTTCAACCTCTTCGTGCCGCTCCAAGACTATCCCGACGAGCTGTCGACATCTGCCACGAGGCTCAAACGGACAGCTGGCCACGCTCTAGGGGCGCTGCGCGGCTGAATCGTGGTATACTGGTTCTCACGTCGAGAATAGCCTCCGCAACCGCCACAATGGCCGCCTCAGATCTTACCATCATGGGCTCCCTGCCCGACGCCAGCCTCTTCAGCTTCCCTCCCAGCGGCGAGCCCGCCCCTCTCCCTCCAGCCCCGACGCCGCTCTCGATCATGCGTCCATTCAACATTCCCCACAACATCTTCACGGCCGCCCTCGACCCCAGGGTTCCCTTGACGATTGCCACACTCTACGCCGTCTCGGCCAAGGCCCTGAACAAGTACAACCGCTCGCGCAACAAGCAGCCCTGGGCCGTCAGCAAGACGCGCCCCTTCGCTCTCTTTGTCGTCCTGCACAACATCTTCCTCGCCGTCTACTCGGCTTGGACGTTCTGGGGTATGCTCGGCGGCATGCGCCGGAGCATTGTGAACCCCATGGGACCCGGCGGCCTGGCTGCCACTGCCGACAGCTTCTGCCGCCTCCATGGCCCCGCTGGGCTGGGAAGCTCCATCTATTTCAACGAGACGTCTGCCCAGTGGACGAGCGCAGACCCGGCTGCCCTGGCCGCCGGCATGGACGCCGGCAGCCCCAGCAGCACTCAGATGGGTCGTATGTGGAACGAGGGCCTCGCTTACTACGGCTGGATCTTCTACCTGAGCAAGTTCTACGAGGTCCTTGACACCTTCATCATCCTCGCCAAGGGCAAGTTCAGCTCCACACTGCAGACGTACCACCACTCCGGCGCCATGATGTGTATGTGGGCGGGTATGCGCTACATGTCTGCTCCCATCTGGATGTTTGTCCTTGTCAATTCCTTTATCCACGCCCTGATGGTGAGTCGCGACCCTCCTCCATGTTGGCAATGTTGTTTGTACCTGGCAATAGCTAACTATCTGTTCCTCCAGTACACCTACTACACGTTGACGGCATTCTCGATCAAGGTCCCCATGGGCATCAAGCGCACCCTGACCACGATGCAAATCACCCAGTTCCTGGTTGGCGCGTCATACGCCATGGCGCACTCCTTCGTCACCTATATCGCCCCCGTCACCATCACCAGGGTCACCTTCGCCTCGGTCGATCTCCCGGCCGCCCCTGCGGACTCTGTGATGCCCACCGCCAGCGGTGCCTTAGACTCACTTAAGAAGTTCATTTTCGGCACTGTCGCCAAGGACAGCGCCGCCGCCGTTGGCTCTGTCAAGGAGCCCACCATCACCACCGAGACGACCTACGTCGCACAGCCCTGCATTGGCACTGGAAGCGAGACATTTGCCATCTGGCTCAACGTGCTGTACCTGGCTCCTCTCACCTACCTCTTCGTCAGCTTCTTCATCGCCAGCTACGTGAAGCGCAGCAATGCCGCCCAGAAGATGAACGGCAAGGCTAGCCGACGCGAGAGCAACACTACCTTGGCCGAGAAGGCCGGCTGGGATGCCGCCCGTGGCGTCGAGAGGGAAGTGTACGGCGGCGAGAACATGGTCAACGGACACGCCAATGGTCATGCCAACGGCAGCGCCAGCGCGATTATCGAGGATGAGGAGGAGTGCACGCCCAACAAGGCGAACGGCAAGACGAAGTGAAGGGTTTAAAAAGGGCGCAAAAGCAAAGAGATTTGCGGGATCGACAACGACATGATTCATTAAACGGTGGACTCAGGCATGAAGCTGCTTGGAGGAGATTTGAACGGCGGTTTGCCGAAGTGGAGCCGCTTTCCACCCGCTTGCTGGACTCGGAAGTGGTAGAATCGGCGAGGAGGAGTCGGTGGACAAGTCACTACGGGGGGTTGTGCATCATTCTTTGAGAACGGGAGGGGAAGCGTCGTGGAACCTTGGGAGTTTTCAAACATGTGCTGTTGAAGACATGCGGTAGCAGGTAGCGCGGCGATCTCAATTCATGGCGTAATGGGGAGTTTTAGCTCGGAGAAGGGAAATGTTGGCTTCATCTCGATTTGCGGCTCACAGGCACTGCGCAAAGCAAGGTAATTTCAATAAAAACAGTGAACGGATGCTATCCATCCCATCCAGGGGTATTCCCATCGCCGTGGCAGACATGTCTCTCGGGACATGGCGCAGATATCAAATCCCATCCCAGCCAAAATGCAGAAAAAAATCACCTGGGAATCCGTCTCCGTAGAGATCCGACTCGCATCCCAAACCAAACCCCTCGCTGTAGCCAAACGCCAACGGCCCGCTCAAAGAGAGACGGGACTCAAATCCAAGCAGCAGATCCAGCTCAGGAGACCGGGAATGGAAGCCAGGTCAAGAAGCTGGCGAAACAAGACTCAGCCCTGATGCACTGGTCCCGGATTGAGGGTGTTCAGTAGGAACTTCAACCCAGGGGTGCGTCTTCTAGTATATCTATTATCGGTTGTAGTGTCGTTGATTCGTCAAATTAGGTTCGCCCTGAGCCTCGTTTGTGCGCGCTGCCAGGGGCAAGTGGCACGGGTGAAAGAAACCATCCAGAGGGCGACAGGTTGCGTATAGCCGGCGCAAGACCCCAGACGGCGCTGTCACTTCTTCGGCCGCTCCAGACAAGAGGCACCCATTCTGCAGTCTTATTCGCCTCACGCCAACGTTCAGAAGGTGCTCCAGTTCCAGTCCCGTGGCACGCTAGCAGCCATTTCAGGGCCGCCAGGGGCCGTTGGAGTCGCACCGGCAAGCCGAGCCGTCATCGGGCTCGACGGCGTGGTGTGTGGCGCGGATAACGTGGAGCTGGCGGACTGGCTGTTTTGCCCGCCATACAACACCTTCACCTCCTGGAAGCAATGGTGGCAAGCTCGAGAAAGAGTAGCGCGCGGGTTGAAGTTGGCGTCCTGATCGAGTGGAAGGACGTAGCCCGAGTGCCAGTCGCAAAATATGTGGCCACATCGCCGGCAGTGGTGTCGTCGGACGAAATAGCTGAAACTGCGCTTGCAAGTCGGGTCATCGCAGATCGAAGACTCGTGATCGGGCTGGTTGCGATCTATGTTAGCGATTGCAAGCTGTCTCGCAGACGTTTTCGGCGTCAAGACACAGTGATCCGCTCCCCGACATCTCGATCAAGTACGAGGGTCTGCACTCACCTTCCAGTGCTTTCGTGACGGCAAAGCCGTCACCTCGGGGAAAGAGTCGAGGTTCCAGTCCCCATCCAGGGCCTTGGCGCTGTCACCAGTGGAGCGACGGCTCAAGCGATGGCCTAGACCACCGAGCGAGGCCAGGGCCATGATATTCAAGTTGGCGCGGCGCAAGGCAGAATCGGAGTCGGAGTCGGACAACGAGCCGTTTGTTTTGCAACGGGCAATCTTCTTGGAGGGAAACTCGTCACATGGTCGCAGAACTGCAGGCATGTACATTGGGCGACCCAGGCGCGCCTGGTGCCCCCTTGGAGACGGAGGAGTCGAGTTTGCCTGATTGCTGCCGGCATCGGAGATGCTGATGGGAGAGATCTGTGGCCCTGGGGAGATGTGGTAGGAATGGGATCTGTCGTGGAGGGGGCGGTTCGGCGGCAAGAAGTGCAGGGAGTGCTGCTGGTCGCCGGGGAGCGTAGGCATGATGAGATCGGCCGCCATGGCAAGCTCCGTGTTTGCGGGAGGTGGCAATCAAGTCGTGGTACTGCCCCGCTGTACTCTGTCGTCCAAGGGCTCGGAGCGAGCCGGCGAGTTCGAGCTCGTGAAGAGGCAGAGCCGACCGACCGTGAGGGAAGCCGAGGAGCTCGGGTCGCGCGAGTGTGTGTAAAACACGGAAACCCGGCCCGGCAGGGCGAAGGGACCCTTTTGTTATATCGGTTGCGCCGAGGTGGGATGGGCGCGATCTGGAAGCCAAGCCGACTGCGAGTATCGCGTGGCGGTTAGCGGGTGGCGATGCGAGTCAAGTCCAGGCTGCCGGGGTCCAGACCGGGGGGCCCTCGGTTGCGAGTGGGTTCTGCCGAGTACAGCACGAGTACTCGAAAGAGGCGGTTGAGCTGCTGCTGCGTGGGCTGGAACCTGTGTCTCAGTCAGGACGGCAGGTGAAGAATGCGGCGAGAGAGGAGGAGGAGGTTGACCGACTGATGGCATCGCAGGCAGCGAGCGCTGGGCCGTACTGGCACCGTACCGGTTGGCGCCGCTGTCACTGTGCGCCAGCACCCCGCCCCCGCCAGGCTCCTCGCCCAGGTGCGGCTCTGTCGCCGCCGCAACAAGACCTGGCGCACAGTGCCCAAGGCGTCCGCAGCGCCGCGGAGCGACCAGAGGAGGGGGAGGGCCCGCAGGGGTCCCGTCGCCGGGCTCTGTGGTACTTCGTACGGCGGACCGCATCCAACGACGAAGGATCAACGGTTGAGTGCTTTCTTGCTTGCCGTGTGCGCCTCGGCACTCCAAAGCGCACCCGAAGCCGAAGCCGCCATGTGCAGATGTAGTCGGCTCTAGGCGCCGCACACTGTGTGCAGCCCCCAACAATGCTACCGAAGAGCCCAAGCGAAAACGCGCTGCTGGCCCGGACAGCGGCTTGTTCTCGTATGTACTAAGGTAGGTAGGTAATGAAACCCCAGTGGCCTCCTCCACTCTCCGAAGCCCCCCGCCCCACTGAGCCCGGCCACCGCCCTCGGCTTTCTTATCGCGGGCCGCTGATTGGCGGGCTCTGCCGTTCGTGGCGCCCGGTTGGTACGAGGAGGGGCGCGACAGCGGGCATGGACCGCTGCAGCTACAGCGCCATCGCTCCTCCGGATCGACGACCCGTCTCCTGCTTCTCACCGCCGATGATCCGTTCGGCATCGCCGTTTTCTTGGCTTCGCGCTCGTGGCAGCGGCAGGACAGTGGTGAGAGCGAGGCATTAAAACCATGCCATGCCAGAGACTGCCGTTGACGCCCTCTTCAGTAAAACATACGAGCAGTGACACAACCTTGCCCTCCCGCGGCGTCTGCCTCGTCTTCTGCCTCGACGTCATCTTCACTTACACCAGTGTCGCCTCACTCCATCTCCCACCGCCCGCTCTTCCCGCCATCCTTCAGCACCGTCCGTAGCCCCTCGATGCGCATGCCCTTGTCCACGGCCTTGCACATGTCGTAGACCGTCAGCGCCGCCGTCGACGCCGCCGTCAGTGCCTCCATCTCCACCCCGGTCTTGCCGTCGCACGTCACCGTCGCCCGGATCTCGATCGCCGGCGACCCCTCGGCCTCCGCGCCCGCCGGCTCCAGGTCGACGCTGACGTGCGACACGGCGATCGGATGGCATAGAGGGATCAGGTCTGGCGTCCGCTTCGCCGCCATGATGCCCGCCACGCGTGCCACGCCCAACACGTCGCCCTTCTTCATCTGGTTGTCCTTGATGAGCCTGACGGCCGTGTCGTTGGAGAACCGGACCGTGCACGCCGCCGTCGCTACGCGCGACGTCACCGACTTTTCTGAGATGGACACCATCCGTGCCGAGCCCGTCTCCGATACGTGGCTGAGGCCGACGCTCTCCTGTTGCTGTCCTCGCTCCTTGTCTTTCCCCAGCCGCCGGGAGCTCGAAAACAGGCGACGGTGCTCGTGTAAGCCGAATTGCTGACGGCGTGACCAAGGCTGAGACGGCCAACCATCACCAGCCATGCTTTGTCGCAGTCCGACTGGCATGGCGCCCGTGAGGGATGTAGGAAGAGCATCTACAATTTGCTACTTAGCACGTTATCCTAACCCGCCAATATCGTCATAAACCGCAGATGATGCGCGCCACACATACCGTGTCGTCAGAGAAGGAAATCCATTCACCCACCTATCAAGATCATGGGCCGATTCTTCATGTGCTCCAGCTCCCCGATGCCAGCATGCTTGGCCTTCTTTCTCTTCACTGCCATGCCGATAACGCCGAGTAGTTCGGCTTCATTCGGTACCATTCCCAGTGGCTGCTCCAACGGCACCACGCCCTGCCGCTGATCCATTTCAACCTGCTTCATGGCCTCAAAGGCCCCCTCGTCGATCGGCTCTCCGCCGTTGGACTTTCGCAGGATATCTCGGAGCGACACCTCGGCGTTACCAAAGAGACACACTTTGAGGTTCCCATCGCTCGTCACGCGGAGCCGGTTGCATGTTCCGCAGAAGTTATGCGTCATGCTCGTAATGAAGCCGATCCGTCCGACGAATCCGGGAACATGCCATGTTTTGCTCGTGTCATTCTTGCGGTCCTGGACTTTCTGCAGGTCTGGATACTTGTCCCGAATCAGGTCCAGCATTTCCGAGTAGCTGAACATTTTGCCTTGGCTCCACTTGTTGCCGTCAAAGGGCATGTACTCGATGAATCGGACCTCGACGTCCTTTTCGCGAGTCATCTCGACGAATGGAACAACTTCGCGGTCGTTGATTCCACGCATGACAACACAGTTGATCTTCAGCTTGATGCCGGCGCCTAGCTCGTTGAGCTCCAGGATTCTGTCAATGCTTTTTTGAACAGCATCGAACCCCTTTCGGCGAGTCATAATCTGGAACTGCCAAGGGTCCAAGGTGTCGAGGCTGAGGTTGACGCCTGTCAGCCCAGCCTCGACCATGCTGTCCAACTTCCGGTGGAGAGAGATGCCATTCGTGGTAAGGCACAGCTCCCTCAACCCTTGAGGTCGCAAGGCACCGATCTGCTGCATCAAAGACAGGATATCTCGCCGGACCGTTGGCTCGCCCCCGGTCAAGCGGATCTTTGTCACGCCTTGCGAGACGAAAAGGGACGACAGGAGTACGATCTCGGGCGTTGTAAGCAGCTCCCTATTCGGCGATAGCGGAACCCCTTCCTGGGGCATGCAATACGTGCAGCGTAGATTACACCGCTCCGTAACGGAGATGCGAAGGTAATCATGCTGCCGGTGAAAGGTATCGGTCAGGAACTCGGAGAAGGGCTTTGTATCGCGCACACGGGCACGGCGCGATTGCGGCGGCGGTAGCTCAGAAGACGTCGCCACCTCGGCCGGATTCTCGTGGGCCAGGGCCGCTGTCCCAAGACATCTCCGTCCTGAGTTCAGAGGCAGGGAGGTGGCGAAGGGACGAAGACGTCGTCCAGAACGGGACGCCGTGGCCAATAGGCTACGGGATGCCGTCTGCATTTTGGCTCCGGGCAGATGCCCCACGATATGCGGGCAGAGGGCTGTCGGGGTGACGTATCGTCTGCGACGCAGATTCTGGGATCAGCCGCCTACGCAGGCCCCATGTTGAGTCCCAGCGGCAGCAACAATCATCTAGGATAGAACAAGTCGTGGAAGGTGTCGTGCGGTGGCTGGCGACGGGGCAGGTCAAAGGACTGGGATGGGATTGTTTAACAAGCCACTTCGACAAGGGCGTCGTTTTGGACGCCCGACGTTGGGATCCACTAGAGCCACGGGTCCATTGGATGACCCCGACGTTGCGTGGCTGAGTCATCAGCCTTGCACGAGGTTGTGGCGATTCAACGGCGAGGAAAGTGGAGGGCTTCGTTCACGCTCTTGCCGGGGTTGGGCGAAGAACGACAACCGCACGCTAATCCTAAAAGGGTATCAAGTAAACACACGCCCACGTTCAGACTCACATTGAGACTCACAAGTTTACAACTCTCAACTCAACCATCACGCTCACATCTTCCAGTTCATGCGTGTGCAGCCTGACGTTTGGCCAACGAATACCCAATTCTGCCCTCCTCTCAGTCGGCGCTCTGCTCCCTGCGCTCCGCCATCGCCACGCCACCAGCACTCAGCGAAGACGCTAAACAACTCATCCCGACCACCTAATGTGAAGACGACAAGGGCCGGGCTTGCGCAAGTTGAGACGATATTCGCATCACATCTCATTGAATGCATTTTCTGGACTCTCAACTGCTTCACCCTCCTCCACCTTTCTCTCCCAGGCAGCTCCGGCGGCTTCAACCCACTTGCGATGCACACCTCTCAAGTCTTCAAGTGTATGCCGTGCAGCCTCTACCTCCCAAGATTGCGCCTTTGACTGATGATCCTTTCTTGCCAGCGTCGCCACAATGCGAGCCGAGTCCTGATGGCCGGTTCGTCGCAGCTCTGGGCTCCTCCGCCATAAGCATCCGCTCAACTACGACTCTGCGACTTGTCAACGTTGTGAAACTACCTCCGGAGCTCAGCGGCGCTGTCTCCGGCTTCCTCTGGGCTCCGTCTTCCTCCAAGATCCTCGTCTCTACCGCCGATCAAATCCAGGTCTTTTCGGCAGTCGATTCGTCATTCCACGCTACGATCCGCAACCCAGCCTCTGCCGGCGGGAAGGCTCCCGTGATCCACTTCGGCGCCAGGGATACCGAAGTTCTGGCATGTTCCGCTTTCGGGTTGAAACTCGTCGTTCTCGATCTGTCTACGTCCAAGGTTGTTGAGATTGGCAACCCAAAGTTTCACCACCCATCGTCAGCGTCGAGAGGCTTCTCCATCCGCCCAGGCACTGGCCACCTGGCATTGCTCACCCGCGTCGGCGGCAAGGATGTCGTCAGCGTACATGATCCAGCCACTCGGCAAGTCGACAGGTCCTGGTGTCCGGAGACAATCGACGGCCAGGGCCTCAGCTGGACGCGAGATGGGCAATGGCTGCTCTTGTGGGAGTCCCCAGCTCAAGGCCGCCGACTACTTCTATACACGCCCGACGGCCAACACTTCCGAACCATTGGCGCTTCAGCCCTTTCACAAGGCCAAGCTTGGGACGCGGAGCCGGACCTGGAGCCGGGGATCAAGACGTGCCAGCTCAGCCCAAACGCCGAGCTCTGTGCAATCGGCGATCACAGCAGGGGTGTCGCAGTCATCAGCACGCAGACATGGAGGGAGACGATGAGTTTGCTGCATCCCTCCACGATCGTCCCCAGGGACACCCTTCAGGTGCGTGGAATCAAACATGCGTGAATGAGTCAGGCACTGAATGTCCAAAGGTGTGGCAACAGCATCTTGGCGCCGCGGGCGAAAGACGCTCCACTCACTCCTTTCTCCGGGCGACGCAAATGGTTGCGCCCCCTGGGCCGTCGGCGGACGCCAAAAGCGCCGTGCCAGCGAGTCCGGGCTGCTCGCTGGCTGCGTTCGACGCCTCGTCGACGCTCCTGGCAACGAGACTCGACGACTCGCCGGGCACGATATGGATCTGGGACGTGGCGGCGGCGGAACTCAGGGCGGTTCTTATATTTCACTCCAGCGCCGGCTTCAGCTGGCATCCGAGCTCCCGAGAGCTGCTGTTGATCACTTGCCAAGACGATGCCCGTCGTGGGTCCTCGTTCGTGTGGGATCCAGTGTCCAAGGGACCCACGTCGGTCAGTCCCGAGGATTATCTGCCCGTAGAGGCGGTGGGCAAGCCGCAAGCCAGCTGGATCAACCGTGAAACCGAGTTCCCGGAACTGCTGTTGGCTGATGCGGAGCGGTACATGCTGCTCTCTCTATCGGACGCAGAAGACGGCCCAAACCCATGGCAGGACGCCGGCGGGGGCGAATGCGATGGCACGGGCACACCCGCAACGCTTGACGTGGAGGATACATCAGCCCTGGACGATACCCGTTCGTTCAGGAATGCTTGAGCCCTGCTCACCGATGAGGCGCACAACAGACGTTCTGCTGCATCCGCGTTGGTCTGAGCTACGAGTACGAGTATACCTGCCCGGCACCAGGCCTTCACCATCGGCGGCCCGCGTTAATATGGCTAATCCCGGTCGTTTCATACGCTAGTTATTGGTGGCGTTGCATTTGGACCAAGAGCGTTAAGCGCCGGCTTTCACTGTTTCCTCTTTCCTCGCGCTTGTTAATATGCCTGCCACTCGACAAGACACGCGTGGCATAACACGCCTCATAACCAACCCGGCTTCCTTCCGCGCGTCAACCTCTGCCGAGAGGCCAGCCAAACCGAATGCTTGCTGCGTTTCCAGCTAGCTCACGCTGCCCCAATGCCCTCAGACCGGTGTTTTTCGGTGGCGTTTCCACGCCGTGTGCAACCCCTCCAGCATCGGCGAAGAATATGACATGTCACCACGCAGCGCGGGACGGGCTTGGGATATTAGTGCCCTGAAGAAACACGCCCTGGGCTGCCATCGTCACCGTGGGGTTTGCTAGTCACAACGCCCCGTGTGCCCGGGCTGGCGCTCCTCGGCCGTGACATCAGCAGGAAGATGCCAGCAGAGGCCTTGGCCATTGCGAATCAACTCGGCGTCACAGATTCGCGCCTCCTGCCGTACCAGAAAGAGCCCGTGGGCATCGCCGGCTGCTCAGTCCCAAAGCTGCGGAGTCCTTGCGCTGCGGCTGGGAGTCCCAGGATCACTATGGAGCATGGTCCCAGCTACCCGGAACGTGGATCACAGGAGGCAGCGGCTGCAGCATGTGCCCGGCTGCCGACAATGTACGTACGAGTACAAGTACGTTCGGCGCCACGCGCACTCGCCTCGTTGCTGGCGGTGACAGCATGGACAGCAGCGAAGTAGTGAAGCTTCTCGAAGCTGTCTTCGAGGCCCAGCGTCCGATGTACATCTGCTCCCCTGCCCGCTCTTTCTGCCGGGCCCAACTATAAAGGTGTATTCGACCGTTGGCCTTTTGGCCGGGATGATTTGTCTGCCTTTGCCGCCGAGCGTTTTGCTTTTCCCAACTGTGTGCCGCGGCAGTTTTCCTGGGTTGGCCCTGGACACACACTCGTTACAAGTCGTTTCTGTCTGTTCGGCAATATAATTAAAACGCCCTCCTCTGCGGTGAAATCTCCTTCTCAAAATAAAAAAACGACTCTCCGGCGCCCGCTGCAACAGGTTCGGCGTCTCGCATGAGGCCTTGCCCAGCAGGACAGGCCGTCTGCCTCACAGCAACCCGCAGCCACATCATGCCGCGCAACGAAGCCCCCGATAATACAGTCATGAGGGACGTCCCCCCCGGTGACGAGACCGGCATATACCATATCATATTAGGCGGAGTGCGTAGCGGCGGCCCGGCACTTCTCAAGGTGTCCGAGATGGGAGATTTCTAACTTTGTTTGAAATAGCTGCCATTTGGCACCATTTGGCAGCTCCTCAAGGACTGGCTACGAGAGGCGGGCTGCGATGTAGATCACATCGAGGTGTTTCAGAAGTCGACGTCTGGATGGATACGCCTCGTCGGCAAGGACAACTTTGAGCGAGCACTGCGTAGGCCGTCCCCGATGCACGTCTCGCCGCCTCGTGGCACTGCGCTAACGGGCAGAGCGAAGGGCACCTTCAAACAACGGCATACAACAACCGCCTCCTCCTCTACTTGGACAAGAACAGGACCGAGACCATCAAGATCATGGAGCTCATTGACGACCCGCCGCCGAAGCCCAGAGGCAAGCCGCCGGCGAAGCAAGCCGCGGCCTCTCGTGGCCAGGTATGGGCGCCCAACGCGGCCGTGCCCGTGCCCCCCTCCACGGACCACACTGACGATGCTGGGCTCAGAAAGAGCGCGAAAGGTGCTACGCTGCAGATGCCGCGCCCGCCATGGGCTACCGTGAGACGCCGCCAGAGCCCGTTTGGAGGCCCAGCGACCTGCAAAACATGTTTGGGACAGACCCCTTCGGCATGAGCAGATGGGGCTGGCAATACGGCTCGGCCTACACCCCCGGCTACCGATCCTACGACCAGCCCTTGAATCCCACCCCCTCCAGCAGCCAGCAGTCGTCGAGCTCTGCGCACCCGCGCCCGGGGCCAGTCGCTGCCAGGCCGTCGAAGCCGTCGTCTCGGGCCGGCAGCGCCGCCGCGCCGTCCGAGCCGAGCCGCAAGCCGCCGCGCGCCAGGGACGAGCGCCGCAAGGTGCACCTCTTCTCGCTGAAGCACGCCGCCACCCCCAGGATGTCGAGGCGTGGGTGCGAGGCAGCCTGGGGCAGTGGGCCGCCGCCGTGTGCGGCATCGACATCCCCATGGACCCCCAGAAGGGCCGCATCCGGGGCTCGGGCTACGTCACCTTCCTGAGCTCTGCCGCCGCCAAGAGGGCCGTCGACGTGCTGAACAAGGGCGTCTTCATGGACCGGGTCGTGTACGCACGACTCATGGACGACGTCGACCGGAGCAGGGCGCAGGGCAGACCCAGGGACGCCCGCCGCTCCGCGTCCGCGGGCCCCCAGTCGGACGACAAGAGGCCGACACCAGCGCAGCAAGATGCCGGGAGCAAGACGGAGGCCGGGAGCAAGACGGAGGCCGGGAGCAAGACGGAGGCCGGGAGCAAGACGGAGGCCGGGAGCAAGACGGAGGCCGGGAGCAAGACGGAGGCCGGGAGCAAGACGGAGGCCGGGAGCAAGACGGAGGCCGGGAGCAAGACGGAGGCCGAGTACTCTGGCCCGGTCATTGCACACGGGACCAACTACAAGCCGAAGTAGCAGAGGGCAGAGGAAACTGGCCGTGGGCTAGCTGGCCTAGCACACGCTTCTTGTAACTCTACGGCGACGACCATGTTACGATAGAGCGCATGCGAGGACTCGGTGTCTCTAATACCCTGGGTAGGAAGAGGGCGCAAGCACGGTCCGGAAGACGAAGCATCTCTATTATATATAGAGGCCGATACCCCAACAGCCGGTTCAGGAGTGGACCATGTGGCGGGATAGAGGTCGGAGTCAACGAGAGGGCACACACCCAGCGCCACGCCGCAAGCGGCTCATCCCAATTCCAATCTTCTTTCATAGCTCTCCTCTATCGACGTTGTTTTCGTGCTGCACGCCACGCCCTGCAGCCGTCATGTGCCCTCCATCGAGATGACCCGATGCCCCCTTCACCGTCGATCCAACCGGCGTATCACCACAACGGGAATGAGGCCGTGCCTGCCGTGCAACACGAAACGGCCATCCCGTTGACATCCCGACCGGGGGGAAGTCGGACGCCCGACCAACGGCCGGGGAAGCTCCGCTGCATGATTTCTGCATGTCGGCCAGAATCGTACGCTTGCATGCCGAGCCGGAGTGCATGTCTGAGCCGAATCCCATTGGCGGCCGAGGTCTGCACCGTGCTGCCCGAATCGACCGTGTGGCTTCGTGTGACGGCGCAAGAGATGCCGCCGAGCGCTTCGACGAATCATGTGTATGATATATCTGGGCCTAACCGCCAAAGTCCATCTTCAACGTGATGGTCGGTTGCTCGGACTCGCCCGTACTGGTCTTGTCCGAGCCGCCCGCGACCTGCCGCCCTGATCGGAGCACCTCCTCGAGCAGTGCCCTCTGGCTGCCATTCATGGCACCGACAATCGCTCTAAACGTTCCCGGATCAACTGCCGCCAGCTCCAGTAGCCTCGCGCTCACTTCTCCGTACACCTCCTCGCCTTCTCCAGTTGCCCGTGTCATGAGGGTCGGGATGACCAGCGTCATGGCCGCCGATCTTCGGTCCTGCTGCAGCGAACCGACAAAGAGGCACAGCGTATGAGCTAGCAGGGACCGGGCTCGCTCTGGGTCCTCGGGTTCCACGTTGGTCACAAAGGCGACCAGGCGAGGGAACAGGTAGCGCGTGATGCTCAGGTCCGCCGCCGTCGGGTTCGGCTGCAGCAACAGCGATCGGATGCAGTTGGCTGCAATCTTGGCCGTCTGTGGTGGGTGTCTGTCAGCCATACAGGTCATGTCGTTGAACGTCAGGGAGGATAGAGCGTACCATTCGATCGCTGAGGCAATCCAAGACCTCGTCCAAATAGCGTGCAACGAGAGGCTCCGTAGCGGGTAGCTGATTCTTCCCGCTCGTGAAGAGTATCGTCGTGGCCAGCAGGCAGTTCTTGACGCACGCCAGCGATGTTGGCTCCTCCCGCTTCTGCGCATTCAGATAAATAGACAGGAACCGACGGAGGCTGCCCTGCAACTGCACGTGGCCAGAGGAGTCATCTTCAGCCGATTTCGGCATTCCCGCAACGAATCGTTTGAGCGTCGCCAACGACTGCGGAACGATCAACTCCTGGCAGCCGGGGGTGGCAAGGATGGTGGCAAAGATGTGAACGATGCAGGCATGGAGGTCGGTCTTGATAATAGACGGGAAGACTTCGGCGGCGTCGACAAGCGCGTCCAGCGAGGTGCGGACGAGAACGATGGCCTCTTCGTTCATCTGATGTCGCACAGGCTGGTTGCCCTCGGAGAGGTTGGGCAGCACACCAGAGAGCACAAGGACAATGATCCTCGTAAGCTCAAATAACTGGTCGATGTCTTCGGAAAGATCGCCCTCGTCGGACGCTTGTCTCCGAGCAGAAGGATGCGTCACGCAGAGCGCCCTCGCGATATCCACTATCACAGTCTGAATGTTTAGCCCATCCGTCAGGACGAGACGGTCCAGCAGGTCCATCGTTTCAGAAAAGACATCTGGCCGGTAAATGGCGTCGCCCGAGACGCTGGGGTGCAGAATTCTCTTCAAGGCCTCGAGGATATCGAGAGTCTGTTCTTGCGTTGCCAGAGACTCGCTCTGGCCGGGTCTTATGGCAAGGGCTTCAAAGGCAAGGCCAAAGAGCACGAAGAAGAATGCCACAGGTTCGTCGCGATAGTTGATCGCTGGGCTCTTGGCGTTGCCGTTTGGGGCAGACTCGTGAGAGTCCTTCCCGTCTAGTGCGTCGAAAACGAACTCGCTGTCCTGCTCAATGAGACTTGCAATAGCGTCCACAAGTTTGAGCCACGAGTCCTGGTAAAATCGAAGCAGGGTCTCGCGGTTCAAAGCGGCATATATCGTGTCGAGGCTGCCAGAAAGGGACGGTGGGCCCAATGTCATAGATATGTCCGGCTCGAAGCGGAGTCTGGCAAACTCGCGCAGCGACTCAAGCCATAGGGGAGTCAGACTTCCTATGTGAGGCTTGAGAACCTCCAAAAGGTATTTCTGTTCCGTGCTGGCAACTTGAAGCTCCGCCCAGGCAGAGAAGACTGATATCTTGACCATGACTTGAGCGTTGGAGCTCAGCCCTTTCAAGTCACCGATGCCCGCATTGTCACTGTCTTTGGAGAAGTTCTCCAAGGCGTTGACGAGGGTCTTAAGAATCCGACCCATCCTGTCCACGTCGGTGACAATGCCAGTGGAGATGAAGCTGGCGCAGACATTGACGGCTTCAGAAGCCAGTTCCGGAGAGGAGTCTGCCGCAAACGCCGGTGTCAACGCTGAGCCGATTTGCGCCTGATACTGCTCCAAGAGCATCGCTTCCTCAAAGTCCGGATCAGGCGTCTTCCCAAACATCTTGAGAATTGCGCCGATAATCTTCAAGCCCCAAATGCGCAGTTCCGGCACATTGGACGTGGAGGCGGAGAAAGCCATGCGGACGACGTCTGCTATTTTGTTCTGCAAGTCAGTCTGCGCTTGGGAGTCCCCGTTCGCTGCAACGTCTTTAGCAACAATGGCGAAGATGTCGCTAATGCAACTCATAGCAAATGTCGTAATTTGCCAACGCAGGGGCTCGGCTTCGGATGGCGCAGTATTGTCTTTTCCCTTCGTGACACCCGCTACAGCCGCAAATCCGGCTACTTCTTCGTCTCGCAAGTCAGGCACACCGCCCGTAGACTTGGATATGTCGTCCCTTTCTTGTGGTTTCGACCTAGTCATCCTGAGGACCGCTTGAAACCTTTGGAGCCAATCACCTGCTTCGCTGAGACAAGTTTGACGCATCCAGTTTCGGATTATGTTCCGAATACCATCATGAGACGGGATGGTGTCAAGCACCAGCCACAGCTGTTCCTCGAAGCCGTCGTCTGCTTCTCTAAGAACATCCCGTGGCTCCCTCTTCATAATGTTGTAGAGACCGTCCACAGCCACATCCCGAAGAGTGGCGTTTTCGGAGGAGAGATGCTTCTGCAAAAGCCTGACATAGTCGGCAAAGTGCATTTGGCCAGGAGCGTACAGAGACAAATGTTCTAGGCATCCCAATGCGGCCCTCGTGGCGAGTATGTCGTTCTCCTCTTGGAATTGGTCGACAAGAGTGAAAATAAGCTCCCGAGACTTGTTGGCATCCTGAAGATCCGGCCCCAAGACGTTGATAAGAGAGTCGACACATTTCGCGATCGCCGCTGTCGTTGGCAGGTCCATTTCGAGGTTCATGGTGATGGCTGACCCTATCTCCGGATGGTGGGTCTCGGAAACGTACAACTGAGCAAGCATTCCCAGAGTGCTGGGGACGTAGCCCGCAAAGCTAAGGCCAGCTGCATCTGAAGCCAGCGACAACGCCTCTAGAGCCCAATAATGTACCATCGGGTGAGGATCGTTGCATAGTGACATGAGTATACCGAGAATAGTCTTCAAATGATACCCAGCGGCCATGCCACCGACCTTGGTTTGGATCGAGCCAAGGGCCATTGCGCAGCCGGCTCTGGCGCTGGGCTCACGGTTGCTCACGATAGTGTCGACAAGATACTTGATCTCATGATTCGTGAACGCGTTCCCATATATGTTGCAAAGTCTTGCAACCGCGGCGTATCCGAGACTCCTCACGTACTGGTCAGGGTCCAAGACGAAGTCCCTAACAATGTCTTGCAACAGTCGTTCCACCGCGAGGTTCGCCACATTCCCCGGCGGCGATTTAGTCTCTTTGACGGCGACTCTCATGCTGGCTAGAATTGCTGCCGCGATGTTGACGTTGATCGCTGCTTTCCGACCGGGATCTCTCTGAAGAGAACCTGCGGATGCAAAGGTTCTAATCTGTTCCAGAACGCTTTCCTGAACTTTCGCAGGCGTAAGAGGGAAAGCGAACGCAAAGAGCTGAATAGCGTTGTTGATGACCTCTGTGGCAGGTGGATCGGGAATCATGGAGAGGCTCTCGTCCACACTCCCAAGATAGAGCATCGAAGCATCATGTTCCAGACTGCCACAAACAGGCGATTGCAAAAGGTTGTCAATGGCTTCTTCCGGGCTGTCAATCTCCATTTCGGGTTCCGTCGAACTGTCGTGTTGACCGGGCAGCTTCCTGACTTTGAATCCAGACACGAGTCCAGTGATTCCAAAGCCGGTATTATCGCCAACCTCCCATATTGACTCAAACGTAGCAGCTGCATTGGCTATCGAAGCACTCAGTGAGTTTGGGGTGTAATTTTCGGGGTCCGCAAACAGAGAGATGGCAAGGGTCAACAGGTTGGACTGCAACAAAGCCTCGCTACCACCTGCCGGACTCGAGTTCACTAGCTTGATGTAACACTGCAGCACCCGGCGTTGCACCATCAGATCCAGATCCTGCAGCTGAAGTGCTGGGGTCAGTCTCTGAGCGATGTCTTCGGTCGTCTTCTTGGCTGGCAGAGTTCTCAAAAACGCCGTTGTACTCTGCAGCATAGCGGCGATTCGCTTCGAAACGTCAACCGTCAGCAAGCGGTTATTGAACTGCAGGAAAGCCATGATGGAGCCCAGTGCGCATTCGCGAACATGAGTGAGGAAGGATGCTTCGAGCAGACTCCTTGCTGAGGTGTTATCCTTTGCGAGGGGTTTGGGCAAAGCATTCTTCCACAGCAGCAGCAGTTGTGAGAGGTGAATCTTGACAAAGTTCGGACCGAGAGACATGAGTCCGCCAATGAGGATCCAGGCCACCTGGATCTGCGTGCTCGAAACGCGGAGCTCCGATTGACTGCTTGATTTGAGCAAGTTGGTGGCCATCGTCAGAACGCGGCTGTTGATGTCGACGGATCCGTGCAAGGGACGTAGCGGGCTTGCGCTGAGCGTCGCTGCCAAGCCATGAGCGAAGCCGAGGCATCGCCTAGGAGAGTTGCGGCCACCTCCAAGCAATGAGAGTTCCCGAGTCAAGCTGTTCATGCAGACGGATAGACACTGTAGGAGTTGCTGAGGGCATGCGAGAACAAATGCCTTCATGCAGTAAGACGCAAATACTTGGACGGAATAGCTTGGGTGCTGAAGAACTTGCAGCAACCCATCCCGGCATGACTCTGCGAAGCTGTTCGCAGCAGAGCCGAGCGACTTGATTAGGGCAGCCACGGTATTCAAGGCGACAATCAAAGTATGCTTCGAGGGCTCGGGTCGCTCGGCCAATGCTTGTGGGTAATTCTTCAATATGTTGTTAATCAGAGACTCTGCTGCAGCGATCTGTCCCGATTCCCCGAGAATCTTGCATCCGATTATTTCTTGCAAGATGGTGTCGACAATTCTTCTCGACATCAGAAGGCGGTAACGGTTGTTGCCCACGGTCGTATGGCCAAGTATGTCGACAGTGAAGCCCTCCACGATCCTTAAATAGTTGGCCTGGACCATCTTCTCTCCCAAGCGGCGGAACATCTTCCCGTAGCAGACGCCGATGGCGGCTCGGGCTCTGTTTGAGGCTGATGGCTTGACATACTGATTGGCCAAAAGCTTCAGCATGTCTGGCAGTGTCAACGCAAGGTCTTGCGTTCGCTTGCCGCCAGGAGCTGGGCTTTCCGAGCGCGACGGAATCTCACCATCGTCTTCCGTGATTCCTGGATGGGTCGACGCGCGCTTCAGTTTCGCTTTCGACTTCTTGCTCTTTGCGGCCGCTCCGTCAACAGCCCCAGACCCGGCATACCCTTGTACAAGAGCCTCTGCGAAACAGTCTGCAGCAGCATGCCGAACTTGGGTAGAGGACGACTCCACAGCCCTGAACACGGCAGTTTCTAGCTTGTCGAAGTCGGCCGAGTTGCGGAAGTATGGTGTGTGCTTCGCCAATGCTCCGAGACAGCGACAAGCTGCGACAACAACGAGCGCGCCTTTGTCGCTGGCAGCGTAGTTCCGGCCCTGCTTCCAAACATCGCGTGACACGCTCTCGTCCATGGAGCCCTCAACCATGGCCACAATCTTGCCCAGGGCAGTAAGACAAGCCGCGCGCATCCCCGCACTGGTCGACGACGACTTCAGGGCCTTGATCAAGGCTGCGCACGAGAGCTGGTGTAGTCCAATCGCACTGTCGCCGGCTGCAGCAAACACATCCCCCAAGCAGCTTACAGCGGCGTGCCTCGCTCGAGTCTCGCCATCCGACTTCGATTTGGCCCCGGAGACTATCGCGACCAAGTCGTTTACGGTCTCGAATAGCAGCTTCCGGTCGCCCTTGCAGAAGACGTGCGCCAAGCATTTCCCCAGGTTGTTCCTTATGACTCGGGACGGCTGCGGCGAGGGAAGGTTGATGATCTGGAAGATCTCTCGCTTTAGGTAAAACTGCTGTGCCGTGCAGTCGTCCGAGGAGAGCGCCAAAACATGTTTGCTCAAGCCTGACACAAACGTGAGCAGGAAGAGCTCTTGTTGCTCGGCTGGCAGGGACTGCAGTTTGGGAAGATCGAGCTCCGGTGTGTTCGTCTTGGGCTCGGCGGGCGTTTCGACAGGAGGCTGCGTGCCGCTCGGTTCGGCGGGAGCCTCAGATTCTGGATTCGACGCCATCGCATACGACTCCCGCTGCCATAAATGGGTTTGTTGTTGGGCCCGTACGCTGTCGCCGGGGTCTACAGGGAGGATGTTGGAGGGTCGGTGGGGAGCTATGTGGCAGAATGACAGCACCAATCACGGAGCATGTGGACCCTACGAGAGCAATGGACAGCCTCATTGTCCTCCGTACGGAGTACTTTTACTGTAATTGTCATTAATGAAGCGCAACTCATTTGGTAATTTATTAAATCATTATGGGCACCCTAGTGTGTATAGGCAAAAAGCATAGCCCCAACACAATACATCAGAATGGAAATTTTCTCCAAAGCGTGCTCACTCCGTAACGATGTCCTTAATGCAGCCTTCGTACTTCGTACGGCAGGTAAGGTAATAATAGGTGGAGGCCGACAAGAGTGCCGGTAACGTGCAAGATCTAGAAGCTCATAAAAAGATACCCGATGCCGAGAAGACCTAAAGACCTACGTGCCTGCGATCCGTACGGTGCCTGCGTGCGCGATGCCTGCAATGCCTGAACGTGCTCTGCCGGCAGTGTATTATGGCGCGAGCACGCGGCTAATACTCGTACAGAAAGGTAGGTAAGGAAATAAGTACTCCGTAAGCGAAGATGTGGTATTAATGAAATGCCCGGTAGAAATTTATGCATTTTCGAAGTGATACCCCCCGGCGTCTGCCAATTGTCTCTGGGAAGATTGTTAACCCGGCACAACTCGAGATGAACTCAACCTTCATCACAGCCGTTTGCCGCAATGCCAAATGACCGTTCAGACCTCTACAGCCCTGTGTTGGCGCTGATGCCTCTTCATGGCGATGCGTAAAGCATCTCTGCCGCTGTCGGCACATTCCACCCTGGCCCCTCGACCCAGCTCATCGATGACGAGCTCCATCTGCCAACAATGCCTTCGATACTTCGGGACGACGCCGGCGCCCCTCGCCGGACACAACAAATGGTCCAAGACGAAGCACATCAAGGCAGTCACGGATAAGAAGAAGATGTCTGAGCGCACAGCATTCACAAAGCTCATTGCCATGTACTCGCGAAGTCGGCAGCCACCACCACTCCACCTTCAGCCCGACATGATCTGACCAGTGGCGCAGTGTACGGGGAAGATGTCAAGTTTAACCCACAATTGGCCAATACAATAGCTGCCGCAACCAAAGGTACTGCCTGAGAAAGCAGGCCTAACGAGCGTGGTCCATCTGCAGTTACTAACTGGCTGGCCAGCGAGCGTGCCCAAGGCGTTGGTGGAAGCCGCAATTGCCAGAGGCCAGGGACGGTCAGCGACCGGCGCACAGCTCGAGACGATGACCTTCGAGGTCCTCGTGCCACCCAATATTGCCCTAATTGCCGACATCGAAACAGACAACAAGACGCGCACGTTACACGACCTCAAGTTTGTGGTGAAGAAGGGCGGCGGCGTGGTCGGCGCGACGGCATTCTACTTCTCGAGGCGAGGGCGCGCAGTCTTCAAACCGAAAGAAGGCGGCCCAACACTGTCGGACGTGCTGGAGGAAGCAATTGAGCACGATGGAGCAGAAGACGTTGAGGAGCTGCCAGACGGTGGCTTCCAGGCGTGGACGCAGCCGCCCTCGCTAATGGCCATCACAGAAGCGTTGTCCAGCAAGTTTGGACTGGAAGTGCTCGAGTCGGACATTATATGGGCGCCCAACGAAGAGAGCAGAGTTTCCGTGGACTCGCAGCAGTCGGCAGAGACCCTGGACGCTCTCTTCTCCGGCCTCAGAGAATACCCCGAAGTCAAGGCCATGTACGCCAACATCCGCCAAGGCACTATCACTGATGATAAATGGGACAAGGTAGAAAGCCACATAGACAGATAATACACCCAACAGCGCTCCGTTTTGTACAGCAGGTGTTGCGTAAGAGAAGAGGTGAAGCCTTTCCCCCAGTACCAGATCCAAACGCCCCCCGATGCATAGTGTCGCAGATGACACCGCCGAAGTATCTTCAAAATCGTACACCACACTTGCAGTTCCGCCTCTTTCAATATACACGTCGCATTATTCAGGACTCGTCCTCGTTGTGCTGCGCTGCTTGCAGTTTGGCTCGTTGGCGCTCCTCCTCGAGCATTTGCGCCTGGCGGAATCGCTGGCGCGCGACGATCCGCTCGTACTCGGCCTTGACCTCGTCTCTGTCGCGGGGCAGCTTGTTGCACTCCTCTGGCCTGGGCCAGAAGTTGTGCACGGAGAATCGGTTGTCGAGGTTCGTTCCGAAATAGTACATGATGCCAATGGGGAACATGACATACACGCCGAACTGCGCAGGCACGCGTGTGAGCACTTGTCCGGTCCCAAGTCGCATATGGCTCCAGGTGCCTTACCTTGAAAACTTCCAGATTGAGGCCACCCATTATTACTAGAGTTGGCGCATGCGCTGCCCAGTTTGTTGTCGTGAAAATGTGGCGACTTGCAGAATGATGATGCGAAGGCGACTCTGGGCGGTATAGCAGCCGATCCACTGGACAGCCACTGATATGTAAGGCCCTAACCTCGATAGGCCGGTATCATACCATCTCGACTCTCGACGGCGAAAGCGACAACGCAGCTCATTGCTGGTTAACTTTCTTTAATGCGACGGAGATCGTTTTCACCATCGTCCATTATACTTTGCAGTATCGCCCTGATGGCGGGCTCTATGTCGCACTCAACGCTCGTGACGCAGCCATCTATGAGGGTGCTGAGAGTTGGAGTGGTACTGCAACCGCGAGCATCACGACCTCGACAATAACAAAGGACGTTGCGGGCAAGACTCGCAGCGGTCGCATCACAAAGAAAGCGCCGACAGGTGCAGAAGCCCTGCCACCCGATCGAAGGCGCGGCCCGTCTGAACCTGACGTGCTCGAAGAGCGTGGCGACAACACACGAACACCCCAACGCCGTAGGCAACGCAAGACAAGAAGGGGCGGGCAAGCCGAAGGGCTCGCAGCCCGAGTCACATAAATTAGGTATAAAGGAGCCCGAGTCACATATAAAGGAATGCAAGGCACGGCCCCCCTGGAGTCCGTGGAATATCACACGAGCCTTCAGATTCTTCCGGCCGACAATGAAGCCTTAGGGTCTCTACCTACTATCCTCGTGTACCTCAGTGTGATGTCGTCGTGTGCGCTTCAAGTCACCACCATGCCAAAACACCTTCCCGTTCCCGTGCTCCACCTGAGAGAAGGGCTTGTTATGCAAATTGCCCCGTCGAGTCGAGCCGGCGCCGAACCGGAGTAACAGCGGCGATAACCACCGCCGCGAAACCTCCACCGACAACACCACGGCGGCAGCGACAGCCACCCGGACATCTCCAACGGCTTCATCCCCGGCGTCGCGTGTGGTCGTGACCTGCCGGCCCAGCCAAGCCCGGTGAGCGCATACACGCCCGTCAACCACAGCCATGGCGTCCCAAGACACGCGGCAGCCCCCCGGCGACGATGCCGACCAGCTCGTCGCCTCCCCCGACCCAGACCACCCCGCCAACCTCATCCCCTCCTCTGCGCCAAGTTCTGGACCCTCGGCTGGGTCACCGGCACCGGCGGCGGCTGCTCCATCAGAGACGGGTGAGCCTGTCCTGGAGCTCCCACCCGCACTGCGCTCATCGTGACCCCAGCGACCTCGTCTACATCGCGCCCTCGGGCGTACAGAAGGAGCTCATGAAAAGCACCGACATCTACGTCCTCTCCTCGCCCCCCAGCAGGCCCCCCTCCCGCACCGCACCTACCTGCGCTCCCCGCCCTGCCACAAGCCCTCGCAATGCACGCCGCTCTTCCTCGCCGCCTTCACCCGCCGCCGCGCTGGCTGCTGCATCCACACGCACTCGCAGTGGGCCGTCCTCGTCACCCTGCTGCTCGAGCAGGCCCCCGCCGGGAGCCGCAGCCTCTTCGAGATCAACAACATCGAGCAGATCAAGGGCTTTGGCCGCGGCCCCGCCAAAAGCGGCAACCTCGGGTTCCACGACACCCTGCGCATCCCCGTCATCGAGAACACGCCCCACGAGGAGGACCTGACTGGCTTCCTCGAGGCCGCCATGGACGAGCACCCGGATGCGTATGCCGTGCTCGTCAGGAGGCACGGCGTGTACGTCTGGGGCGACAATGTCCACAAGGCCAAGACGCAGTGTGAGAGGTGGGCATGCAATCCAGCAGAGTACTCATGGATAGACGCTAACCCCGGCTCGAGCCTCGACTACCTCTTCCAGCTGGCCGTCGAGATGAGGAAGCTGGGCCTGCCCTGGATCAGCGACGTCCCCCGCATTGCGCCGGAGCGGTCATGAGGACCCAGAAACAAGTACATATAAGACACAACCGGCAGGGTGGGAAGAGCATGTCGAGGGATAGAGTCTGCCTTCAACAGAACCAGGGTCGCGACGCGTATGAAGAGTGAACGTAAATCTAGTTTCAATTGTCTACTGGTCTCACAGTTCGTCTTTGGCCGGACCGTCGCCGCCCACGCCTTGCGTCTCCTCCCACATCCTCTTCTTCGTGTTCCCCTGCTCCTCGCTCGCGTCAGTCTCGCCATCCGCCGCTTCCCGCTCAGCAGCCTCTGCATCTGTAACCTTGCCTACTCTATCAACCACAGAGTCCAGATTGCCGTTGTGTAAACGTCTCCCCGTTTCTTGTCCCACCTGGGCGGTCGGCAGATCGTCGTCTGGCAAGCCTTCAACAGGAACCTTGCCCCCTTCTCCCCCGACTTGCACCTTTCCAGACTCGCCCGGGCCGCCTCGCCCCTGCATGACCGCGCTGCCCGCCCTCGTGCCGACGCCAAACAGTATCCGTATCGGCAGCCAGACCAGCCACCACATCGGCCCATAGAGTATCCGCCTGAAAACCAACCACGCCCCCGTCACGAGGAGCATGTAGAGCGCAGTCTGCAGGTACCACGTGTCGCTCTTCTGCGAGCGCAGCAGCGTCCCCAGCAAGTCCCTCGAGCTGGCGAGCATCGAGTCCAACGACGTGTACGACTCGTTGAGCTGCTTCAGCGCCGCAGACGACTCCGTCAGCGTCTGGTGCGCAAACTCGCTGCGCGACAGCTCCGCCGCTATGAGGTCGTGTGTCCGCCGCAGCGCGTCGGTCACATTGCTGCTTGCACCGACCGTCTGCCGGTCTTTTTCGGAGAGGCTCGACTGCTGGTGCTGGTGCTGCGCTGCTGCGTGTACCGCACGGGACGGTAGACTATCGGCCCGGGCGCTTCGTCGTTTGCAAGTGTGGGAGACGCCGCCTCGGAGACGGGAAGCGAAAATGACCGTACGAGGAGCTCCCTCTCTTGCCGCTGTGCCTGCTCGAGACTCTTCTTTGCCGCTAGCCGTGCCTTTCGGAAAGCTCCTCGGTGGCTATGCTCTTGTCAACGCACTTGCTCAGCAGACTGGCAGATCTGTTGGAGCCTTACCTAGCCAGTTCACCACCCAGTCGGTCTACTCCGTCCTGCAACCTCGCCTTGTCGAGCCCCTCTGGTCGCACATATCTCACCTCCTCCCGCAGCAGTTCCTGCTCTTCCAAGCCGCTCCTCAGCGTCTGTCCAATCTCCGCGCTGAGCTCGCCGCTCACACTGCTCTCCTCCTCGGTGCCGAGGGGAACTGCGCCAGGCTGGAACTTGAGATTCGCGAGTCGGTCGATCAAGTCCCGGAGCTGCGTGGTCGTTTCTTGCAGAGCCGTCAAGCGCTCCTGCAGTCCCTCCAGAGACATCGTGGGTGTTTTCGACCGACTATGTCGGCGTATGGGCAGACGTTCCAATACTGTAAATGCCGGCCTCGGCGGTGACAAAATGCTGTACTTGGCCTCCTCGAGCTGTGCCCAAGTTGAACCAGCTTGTCGTGGCCAAGTTCGGCCAGCTCGTTAAGGGGTTTATGGATGTACCGGGGCTGGTGACATCGTCCCGGCGAGCCGCTGATTGGCCCCACTGTAAGAGTACCGTAATGCGCACGCCTAAGTCAGTGTGTTGTGGTAGCGGTGAAGGCGGTGAGCGAATGTAATATTACTCGATGCGATATAACCCCCCCTAGTAAATAGCTAGAAAGTAAAGCTATTTAGACCAGGCTTTTGGCGTAGGGTGACTAAATTCGTGTGGTTGAGTAGGTTAATCTACCCCTTATTCATTTATCCGTGGGTTGGGCCACGCGTTATAAGGCTATTTTCGGCCGCGAGAGTTATAGGCACCGGCCAGTATGAGATCACCACGATCAACTGTTACTTTTCTTCCGCCTCGTCTTCTCGTTGCAACCAGTGCAACAATCGCAAGGACTCTTGCGATCCCCTAAGCGACCCCGATTCCGTAACGATTGAGTCCCGTTTCGTTCTGTTAACTCTGGGTCCACACGTAAGCAGCCATTGCGACTGCTGTTGCTGCTCAACCAACTCCGCTCGAGGAGTCTCAAAGCCTCTATCAAAGGGGGTTGCAAAGGGGCATCCAAAATTCGACAAAGATGCCGCAAGCAAGGAGTAAAACAGCCGCAAACCCTCTTCTAAAGGCCCTCACAGCTGCCCAGGCAGTCAGGTCGTAGGATTGATATGACTTTCTAGATAAGGAAATGGCCCAAGAGGAATGGGCCACCTTTATCATGCGTACCGTGGCAGGGGGTGGAGAGCCAGGGAAGCCTGCCATTGTGGGCTCGTAGTGAGGGTGCCTTCATACGAGATATCTGTCTTTTTGAATTGCGGCTACGAAGTATACTCGTACGAAGTACTTATGGAGGGACTCGTGCGGTCCGAAGGGACACTACAAGCGCGACGCGGCGGCTACACGCAAGTCTCTCGGATATTAACTGATCACTCAGAAGGGGGATTTCACTCACTTAGACCATCTGATCACAAGGCCAGGCAACTTTTGCAGCAGTCCGTGGCTCCGTGCCAGTTGGGGTTCACTCACTTCATATTCATTCACAGGTTGACCGTGCGGTCTCACTCACTTTCACTCATTAGTTGACGCAATTGGGGAAGACAAGGCGCCCGTAGGCTATTGATTCTGCAAGAGCGTGCCCTCTTTACTTAAAGTGGGAGAGAGGCATCCCTTATATATATGCATGCGCGTAACACTGCCCCTATCGCGGGGCGTGTTCGTCTTCCCCGTCAAAGTATGTAGGGGAAATAAATCGAGTTTTGGCGCTCAGAACTCTAAGTACCTAGTAAGCCGCTTTTATTAAGGAAAAGGTTCAATACTACTACGTACTACTTCATACGGAAGTATATTTGTCTATACCTACTGCGTACCTTGGGCTGGAGGTACCTATCGCAACCGCGGCTTGTCTCCCGCGTATGAAGATATTCCAGATCTAAAGGTAGAACCCCGATACCCCTAGCGAGAAGCTGCGCATGCAGTCATACCTATAGACTCGACCTCAATAAGACGGGGTCCATGGTCCTCAACGCCTTAATCCGCATTAAGAACGAACTCGCCTGTACCGATGCCACACCATCCTCAACTGCACGCGCCTGCCCCAAGGGCCTGAACCCGGGCAAGGCAATTGCTGAGATCAAGAAGTTCATGGCTCTCGGCGGATAAGGCCGCACGCGAGGCGACTGTAGTTCGTACCACAAAACGACCACGAAAGGGGAGGGGGATCGGGGACGGAATAGGGGACATGCACCAAACGGCCGCCGTATATAAGCATGGGTGGTGGTGTACAACGAATGTCAAAATGCAGGTTGGGAGATTTTACCGTTAGAGAGAGATACACGAGATGACTCCTCAACTCGTGGTGCGAGACCATGACCCCAAGCTGCATCCCCGCGCCCTGCAAAGGAAGCAGCAGCGTTGTAGACACGGTTGTGCATGCCGTGGCGCCATCGTGCAAATACAGTGGTTCTTGTATTGTGCGCTGGCTACCAGTCACCATATTGTGTAGCTTGTTGCGGTGCAGTTTGCCGTTGTGATGTGCACTACGACGGGAGGGGCAACAAAATTGTTAGCACTACGTGGCGTCGGCCTCTTCCCCGCAGAGCGACGATAGCACCAGAAAAGGGTGTTCTCTATTACCACCCACTCGTTATCAAGATGTATCTACTCGTAGGTACGAAGTACTCCGTAGCGATGAGCAGACTGTAAAGGCACAACTGCGCACGAGGGCTTAGGTGGATTGAAGTTGTTGAGCTGTCGTCCATTGTCTCTCAGGTGTCAATCTCACTGGCCGGCTGCCGCTCGCAGGTGCTGTCGGCGCAGGGGACCAAGGCTTAAGCGCAAGCCACCCCCTGCATCATGGGGACGCTCCTGCATGCCAATTAGCGGTGAGGAGTCGCCAAAACCTGCCTCGACGGCAACAACACCAGCCCAGCGTAGGTACCGACTACCACGACCGATCCCCTCGAACCCCTGGCGACGACGCGGGTTCCTCGACCCCGCCAACTGAAGCCCACAACAGGTCGCCAAACATCCACTGGGGTGGAAATTCATCACCGAGCCTCCTCCTCTCACCACAAGCGCTGCGCGCGTATCTCTTCCTCCGCTGTCCCCAGACCAAGCTTTCCGTCGGCCGGTTCGTGACATTGCTCGTACAAAATGAAGGGCGAGGTGAGTCTTCGTGGTGAAATCTGCCCTAGGCGCGGCTGCCCGTGATGGTGCAGCGCCGCGGGGGCTGCGATTGTTCCCCCTGAGACATCCTGCCGTATCACCGACATCGCCTGCTAACTGGCTGCTCGACAGATCCTTCATCTTCACCTGGGGCAGGCTGGCACCCAGCTCGGTAATTCTGCCTGGGAGCTGTACGTGAACCCTTCCCTCGCACCCCTCACGAAGAATCGCCGCACGTGCCGCAGAAGATGCTAACTGCATTGCCACAGCTACCTCCTGGAGCACGGTCTTGGTCACGATGGCAGACCTGACCCCAATGCCAAGGACATCGGCGACCCGGGCTCTTTCGAAACGTTCTTTACCGAGACGAGCAATGGCAAGCATGTTCCTCGCTCCATTTTCATGGACCTCGACCCGTCTCCCATCGACGAGATCCGAACCGGCGGCTACCGCCAGCTCTTCCACCCCGAGCTTTTGATCAGCGGGAAGGAGGATGCCGCCAACAACTACGCCCGTGGCCACTACACCATTGGCAAGGAGATGGTTGACAATGTCATGGACCGCGTTCGCCGTGTCGCCGGTGAGTTTAACATGGGACCTGCACGGCGCGGCACGATGAGTTTGGACGCTAATTGACATGTGGACATGCAGACAACTGCCAGTCTCTCCAGGGCTTCCTCATCTTCCACTCTTTTGGCGGTGGCACTGGCTCTGGCTTCGGCGCTCTCCTCCTGGAGCGTCTGTCTACCGAGTACGGCAAGAAGACGAAGCTCGAGTTCGCCGTCTACCCCTCGCCGCGCGTCAACACTGCCGTCGTTGAGCCCTACAACGCCGTCCTGTCGACTCACAGCACCATCGAGAACTCGGACTGCACTTTCCTCGTCGACAACGAGGCCGTCTATGACATTTGCCGCCGCAACCTCGATATCCCCCGGCCTTCGTACGACCACCTCAACCGCTTGATCGCCCAGGTCGTCAGCTCCATCACCTCATCGCTTCGCTTTGACGGCGCCCTCAACGTCGATCTGAACGAGTTCCAGACCAACCTGGTCCCCTACCCCCGAATTCACTACCCCCTCATCAGCTACGCTCCCGTCGTGTCTGCTGCCAAGAGCGCTCACGAGGGCTTCAAGGTCCACGACCTGACCTTCCAGTGTAAGTTGCCTGCAACTCGATATCCAAGCGTGGATGAACCCACTGACGTGACCTAGGCTTTGAGCCCAACAACCAGATGGTTGTTTGCGACCCGCGAAACGGCAAGTACATGGCTGTTGCTCTGCTATACCGCGGCGACGTCGTTCCCCGCGACTGCACTGCCGCTATTGCTGCCCTGAAAGCCAAGGCGTCCTTCAACTTGGTCGAGTGGTGCCCCACTGGCTTCAAGCTCGGCATCAACTACCAGAAGCCCGTGGCCGTCCCCGCGTCTCCCGAGGAGGGTGGCCTTGCCTCGGTTGAGCGCTCCGTCTCCATGCTGTCTAACACCACTGCTATCGCCGAGGCCTGGTCCCGACTTGACCACAAGTTCGACCTCATGCACAGCAAGCGCGCCTTCGTGCACTGGTACGTTGGAGAGGGCATGGAGGAGGGCGAATTCACCGAGGCCCGCGAGGACCTTGCTGCCCTGGAGAAGGACTATGAGGAGGTTGCTGCCGATTCGTTCGAGCCCGAGGGGGAGATTGAGTATTAGACGCTGGAAACGCGAGTCCCTCACAATCCGCCAGAGATTTATGTTCCCCATTTCGACTTCTTCGCGGCGCAGCCCTCTGCCCGACAGCAACGTGGCACACAGAGCTGGCAGAACTGTTGAGACTTCTCACCCCCTTTGATCATGCCCCGGAGTCTGGCGGAGACGAGGTTGTAGATTTTCTTGTCGTCGTGGAAGTTGGGCCCATGGTCCTTTAGGAAATGGCGGTTTTGGAGCCAATCTAATCATAGTAGCCGAGACCATGCCCCCTAGTTTTGTTGAAAAGCAGGCAGGCGATCTGATGTTGATATCCCCCGATAGTCTGTTTCCGTAGCCATGCCCAATGCGAATGCTGCGCATTATTATGGATAATTCTCCGCAAAATCCCCGTGATACGAAAAGGTCGGAGTTCAGCAAAGGTAGCCAGCGTGAATGTCATGATTTATCTAGACCTATGTGTTTTTACAGAAGCCACACGCTCAACTTTTGCACTTCCACCATGCGTCGACATTCGTGATGTCACCATCCCGTCAGCCGACTACGCCGAGCCCTTCTTCTTCCACGCACTCGCCCTGAGGGCGCTCCGATTCTTCGGCTTGCCTGGCTTGCCCTTTGACTTCTTGCCCTTCAGGTCCTTAGAGAGGGCGTCCCTGGAAGATGCTCTCCTGCCTTCGAAGACGATCTGCTCCGGCGTCCTCATCCCGGCGTGCGCGCCGTTGGACGCGTCACTGCGGCTCTTGTTACGGTGCATTGCGGCGCCGGCGCGGCCGAGGAGCTTGGCGGCACGCCCTGCGGCGGCCTTCTGCTCGGGCGTGATTTTGGGCCTGTACTCGGTGTTGCCGGTGGCGCGGCCGGAGGCGTTGACCCTTGCCTTGGCACGCTCCTGGGCCGTGGCCGTCTTGCGCGGGTCCTTTGCTCGTGTTACGCGGAGGGCACGGGGGAGCATCGGGGGGAACTTCTTTCCGTCGAGGTGCAGAGCGGATTCAACATCGTTGCCATCCTGCAAGGGGTTAGAAACGCTTAAATGTGCTGGCGAGAAAGTATTGGACTTGCGTAGAACTGCACGTAGGCAAACCCCTTGCCAACCCTCGTCTTGGGGTCTCGCACAACACGGACGTTTTCGACCTTGCCTTTCTTCCCAAACGTCCGCCACAGACCTTCTTCGATGTCCGACGGAATCTTGTTGCGCTTCTTCTCGACCGTCTTACCCTCGCCGTCGGTGTTGAGGACGGTCTCGTCGTCGACGAACCCGAGGTTGCCCACGAAGACGCATCGCCGATGGTCCATGGGGCTGGGGTGGGCAATGCTGTCCAACCTGATGTGGCGGTCCAGGACCTTGGTGCCGTTGAGCTCGGCGACGACCTTCCGCGCGGCGGCGGGGGAGGAGAAGACGGCGTAGGCGTTGGCGGACTTTGTGGTGGCGCCCATGAGGGATTTGGTGATGTAGGCAGCACGCTTGGGCATGGAGCCCGTGGAGAAGGCGACGGATCGGAAACGGATCGATTGGAGCTTCTGAGGCGGAGTGTCGTTCTCGTCGAGGACGGATGAAAGGTGGGTCGTCAGCGTCTTCTTTGCCTGCTTGGAGGAGATGGCTTCCGTGGACACGTTGCCGAGGAAGACGGTCCGAGACGCCTTTTCGACCTCTGTCGCATTGGATTCCAGGGCCAAGGACTCGTGGACAGGAACTTTATCAGTAACCTCGTCGTCGTCGTTCTCCTGTTGAGCCTTGAGGCGCTTGCCAAGGGGCGCGGGTTCGTCATCCTTGGTCAATTCGGCCAAATATTTGGCCTCGAGGTCCTCATTGTCGTCTTTCCTTTTGCGTTTCCGCTCCCGTCTTGGTTCGCTTGGCTCAGCTTCCTCGGCGGCTGGGGCGACGTGCGCTTCGGCTTCTGACTTGCGACCGCTCTCGTCGCCACCCTCGTCCTCGTCCTCACCCTCACCCTCGCTAGAAGTATCGGAGGCATCTTCGCCCTCGTCTTCGTTGCTGTCGCTGTAGTCCAGCTCTTCGCTTATTTCAGAGAGCACTTCGTCGTCGGCCACCAACACCGCTCGGGGCTGGGGCTCAGGTTTCGGCTTCTGCTCCAACAAGCCCGAGTAGCGAGATTTCGCAGGTGCCTTTACGGGACCAGACTGGAACGAGTGTTAGCCAGGGCGAACCCAAAAAGGCGCAGCGAGAGAGCTCGAGGCAACTTACACTGGCAGAGAAGAGAGCATCGAGGGTGGGGTCAATCGACTTGGCGGCGACGCCGAGCGCAGACACTCTGCTTGAGGTGTCAACAGAGAGGAAGCAAAAATGGCACAAAAAGCAGGAACAGAGCAGAGCAACTCCAATTGCGGCTCGACCTACCTTTTGGGCATCTCGTGCTGGTGCTGTACGTCGCTAAACAAAAAGTCGGACGGCGACGAGGCTTGCAGACATCAGCTTCCGCAACGCGCTCAGCAAAAAGAATTTTGGAGAAGCAAAGCGGAAGAATGCGTCATTGGCCTCTGTAGCCGCGGCAGGCCGATCGAGGCCCCATGATCGCGTTTCTGCCGCTGCCCACCGCCTCCCCCCCCGGTCATAGCCCGCTTTGAGCACTTGTGGTAGTCGGTACAAGGCTGCGCTGTGCGCCGCCACTGAGCAGCTGCCGCTCTCTTCCAGTCCTGCTCCTTTGCCGCCAAAACAACCACCTGCGCTGCAGTGCTGCCCTCGAGCGTCTCCCACTTCTCCCACTCTGTCTCCGTCTGTTCCGGGCCCGGACCACGCTGCCAGACACCGCACGGCACCGCAGTTCCGTCTTTGCGTGCCGCTGCTCTGAGCGCAGCGTTGCTTCTCCTCTGCGCCAGCTCGGGCCAGCCCACCGACTAGCGAGCGCCTACCACACCGCAACCAAACCGAGCCCAACCCTCGCCATCCGCATTCCCCCTGAATACCCACGGCGAGCTCGCAAGTCCCTCCGCCTGACATCGTCATGGCGGCAACCGCTCCAGCGCCCGGCGCCTTGTCGCCACTGGGGGCTGGTGGAGTGGACCTCGAGGACAGCAACGCCTCCAGCCCCCTCAGCGAGGTTGACGACGGCGATGCCAATGACGAAGAGATCGAACACATGCAACTCGATGCCCGTGGCGACGACGGCGACAACTCGAGTCTCAGCGGCGACGATCACCAAGAGCCCATCAACGACGGGTCCGACTCCGACAGCGCCCTCTCGGACGCTGCTTCCGACGTCAACTCGGATGCCAACGACACCGAGGCCGAGACCGAGCGACTTTACGACACACCCAAGCACCAGAGGCAGCGAGACGTGGTCGTGGACCAGTTCAACAACGGCCAGGTCTTCGAGCACACCCCTAGCAAGCTGCGCCGGACCGCTGGAGCTGCAGCACACAACAACGGTCGCGATGACGAATCGCTCTCCGGCGACGACGCATCAGTCGCCTCCAGCCCAGGCAGAGCAGGCGATTCGCCCACGAAACCCGCTACGACGCAGGATACGAGTGTTGACAAGGAGGTCAAGCGGGACTCGCTGGAGCGCAAGCGGAAACGGTCCCCCGTGGCTGATCAATCCGAGTCAGACCAACCGCTCAGAAAGCGGACTGCCTCGGTGGGGGCACCCGGGGCCGGCGCCGACAACGATACGCCGATGAACGAAGACGATACCACGTCGGCGAACCCACAGAGCGGCCACCAGTCTGATGGCGAGGACGAAGCTGGCTCAACGCCCAACCGGGACACGCCCGCCGAGGCCCCAGAACGAGAAACAAGGGCGACAAAGAAATCTACATGCGATTCCTCGAAGCGAAAAGGCACGTCCGCCGACGACACGGCCGGTGAGGCAGATAGCGACACTCGCGATGAGCAACCAGACGCTCCGGCCGAGGACGAGGCGGAAACCCACGAAGAGGAGCCTGACGGAGATGCCGAAGAAGAAGCAGATGCCGCAGCAAAGAACATCGAAGAGAGTAAGTGGTCGGTCTTGCGCCGGAGCCGGTACACAACTAACGAGTACGCAGCGGAGCGGAAAAATGCCGCCTTCAGGGACTGGACGCACATTGAGGAGATGTTCAGCACCTTCAGGGACAGGTTCGTGACGATGCCTCTCAACTCGTGTTCTCCATCCGCCTAACCCTACTCTACAGATTGTACAAGGACCGGCTACAGCGCCTGGAAGAGGAAGAGCGGTCCCTCCTGGCCGACGAGCCGACACACCCCGAGTACCTGAAAATGAAGAAATGCATCGACGACCGGTTGAACAAGAGGCTGCACGAGATCAACACAGAATTCGAGTTCCGGATGCAAGCCCATGAGCGACGCGCGGTAGCACAGCGTGCGCAGATCTGGAGCCAGTTCTTCCAGGCAGTGCGTGAGAAGAGGGAGCAGGCCCTGGAAGCGTTGAACCAGCAGTGGTACGAAGTCCAGAGTGCTCGGCGCAGCGCTCACAGCTTGCCCGATTACGGCCTGCTGTTCCCCAAAGACCCGACGCAGCGGGTCAGGAACGCCATTGCGTACAACACGGAGGTTTCGATGCTGGCAGGCCTTGCCAAGTTTGAGGGCTTCCCGGCCGGCCCTGAGCTCAAGGGGGCATCGACGGCCGAGGTGGAAGCTGATTTCAGCGCCATTGATGTACGACTCGAAACCCGCAATCTAGCTTGATGGATTTGTCATTGACTCTTCTCTTCAGCAGGTTCGGCGGGGACGCCAGAAGCCTTTGGCCCACCACCACCCACACGACGAGTACCACACGCCAACGACCTTCCCCCGACTCGGGCCCGCAGGAGAGCAGTTCATCAAGGACACGCCGTGGGCCAACCCAAACCACTCGGCTCATAAGCTCTACCAGAAACCCACGGCCCAGCCGGACGGCCGAGCTTCCCAACCCGTCAACGCGCCTCCCCTAGCAGATGTCAAAGCTACCTTTGACGGCCAAGCCACAGCCCACCGATCACCGGCGCTGTCGAGCCGAATGTCAGAGTCGCCGGAAATGGCGCGGAGCATATTGAACCCGGCTGCGCATCAGGTGAAGCGGGTAAGCAGCATCCCGAACCTTGGCCGCGGATCGAAAACCGCAGCTGCCTGAGGGCCTGCCCATTGCCTATAGCGAAACGTTGCGGGTTGGCCCTTTGTCGACTTTAGAATTTGGTGTTCGGCTTCTATCTGCACTCGGATACTGTGATACCCAAGAGAACTTGTCGGCTTTCGCCATTGTTTTCATTCACTTTTGTACATGGTTGTTGGTTGTTGTGATGTTGGAGCCGGGGACAGTGGTCGGACTAGCAATGGCGGCGTGCATCTGCAAGTCACAAGATGGAGCAAGGCACGGTTGGCGGGCAACAGACTCGCATGATGGGGCTGCATTGCATCTTTGTTTGGTGGCGTTGCCCTCCTACACGTACACTTCTTGGAAGGGTGGCATGGGTTGTTGGTACTGTACATGGGCAAGTCGGAATCATGAACGGCGTTTCGGTCGGCAGACAGCATGAATGGAAGAGCCCAACTCTGTCATCTCGTTTTCGGCCCCTTTGCTCTCCTTGATCCGCCGACTCGTAATGAATGGATACATGGCTGCGTGTGAGCGTCGGGGGTCTCGGGGTATGGCTTCGCTTTGGGGAAAAGGCCCTGCTCCTGCTTCTCCGAAGTCTCTCCCTTTCGCTTTCGTTTTCGTTTTATTTTGTTGCTGCCGGCTTCCGAGGCGCATCGGGCACCTTGACGTCGTCGAAGTCATCCTGGCCAACAGCTTTGAGGGTGTAGTAGTCTGCGACCTGCGTTAGCCATTGCGCTGGGCACAAAGCGGCGCATCGAGCATACAGATGCCTCCCACAACCGCCATCAACCCCAAGCCGGTCACTGAATTCTTGAACAGATACGGCCGTCGGGCGCGAATGAGCGCCGGGCCCTGGCGCAGGCGCCGGTCATAGTAAGTTGAGTGCGCACTGGTGGGATATCGATTAGCATGTGGCATGGGAACGTCGGAGACGGAGGGCGCTCACCCCGGCATACTGGCGCAATCACAATCTCTGGCTCTGGCGAGGCTCAAAGTCGGTAGCCGTAGGCGACTAAATAGCCTTCGGGGCGGTGGCAGTACGAAGTAAGGACTGAACTTCCTCGGCTCATGTCCGGCTAAATGCACTTTGACGTAGGTGCCTGATGAGGCTCAACGGCGACAGGGGACCCGCGTCAGGTGTGGTTCTCCAAACCTTGCCCGCTGCTCAGTGCTTCGTTGCTTCGTTACCCCAGCACATCAAAGAAACAGCCGTTTGGCGACAGCTGAAAGCGACGTCGCAATACCCTCTCGACCATTGCGCGCTGCGCAACAGCTGCAGCCGTCGCAGATACGTGCAGAAGGGAGAATTGGACGACATTGGCGGTTTGCACAGAGGATGGGAATACGGCAGCAGAGCTGATTCTGGCAGCCAAGCCCAGTCGCGCGACCAAGCCGCATCGGCATCACCAACGCCCCCGGCAGTTGGCTCGCGCCCATGATCCTGCTTTGTCTCCGTCGCGTGCTCACACAAACACACGTACCTTCAAACCAGTGCCAGCCCGAGCGCCATGACTTCAACAACTTCGGCGCTGTCGGTGCCTGAGCAGATCCGCCAGCTCAATGACGCCCGCAAGCTCGTTCTTGGAGATGTCAAATACTACCCGAGCGTGGTGAAGGGAATCCTGCCCATCATCGGCCCTACCGCACCGATGGAGCTGCGACGATGGGGTGCCGAGTTTCTGGCCGAGGCCTTTTCGACGCCCGCGCTGCCGAACGGAGAGAAGGAGACGATGCAACTCTATGTGCTCACGACGCTCAAGGCGCTGGCTGATAACGAGAGAGAGGATGCGCAAGTCCTGCGCAGTGTCATGCAGGCGGCGGCGAGCATATATCCGCTGGCCATGCGATGGATGTACGTGGTGACGTGCCCGCCGCCTGTCGCCGGACGACGAAGCTGACGAATTCTCTGTGTAGCATCAACAACGGATACGATACGGTCACATGGGAGACAATGGTGGGCATCAAGCAGAGGATACTGCGGATATGGGACACTGCGGCGCCTTCGGTGAGGATCGGCTGCATCAAGTTCGCCCAGCGCGTGGTCCTGGCCCAGAGCGTCGCGGCGGGTTCTGAATTTCGGGTACGTCTTGACGCGCCGGCAGCACGCGACTCGCACTGACGGCAAGTCTTAGCACGGCGGCGCACTCGACGTGTCTCTGGACAAGGTTCCGCAGAATCATCAGTCACTCGACGCGCGAAACCTCGAAGCAGAAGCAACTGGCCTGCTGGATCGTATGCTCAGCGTTTTGCAAGAGAGCAGGTAAGAGCGGCCCGACACATTTGGCTGAATGCCGCGCTCATGACTCTGCAGCGATGCCCTCATCGTGGACGCGACGCTCAACTGCCTGTCCATCCTGGTGCGGACGCGGCCCGCCACGTCGGGACGCATCCTCAACGCGCTGCTCAGCTTCAATCCCCTCCAGGCGGCCAACTCGCCCATGACGCCGAAGACGCGAGTGATGGTCAAGTCGATGGAGAAGACGGCACGGCTCTTGTTGATGCATCTCAGTAAGAGAGACCCACACAACCCCTTGGCGCCGCGGATACAGCAGCATGTTGAGCGCACGATGCGCACCGTGGCGGAGATATTCGATGACTCGGGTAAGAAGCGGCCACTAGAGTCGCAGCAGCACGATGGCCTCGATGCCAAACGCCAGCGAGTTGCAGGGTCTCATGTCCCGATTCGACCACTCGGACCTGGCACGCACAGCCTCGGTGACGTCTTCACCATCATCAGCAACGATGAACTTAAGCACTTTGACATTTCACAGTTGCCGCTTGCATTGGTCGCCAAGGTTTCCGTGACGGCGCTCGCGGGGCTAGACGCAGAGGTGTTGGCGAAGGCCGTCGACGGCGTCCGTGGCCGCCTCCACGAGCTGGCAAACGCCCCTGCGCCCGAGCTGAATCCCAACACGGCGCCGCTGGACGTGGATGACGACGATGACGACTACGAGCCAGACTTTTACCAAGCGGAGGATACGGAACAGATCCTCAACAAGCTGGACGGCGCATCAGCAGCGCCTGAACTCCCAAGCTTGGATGGTAGTCTGGCCCTGGCATCATTCACGCTGCCTCAGCCCGCGGAGCTAACAGCCGAGACGGCACTTAGCGCAGGCAGCGGGACAGTCGCGAGAGTGTTGGAGATGATGAAGTCCCTCGAGGAGCCGGCCGTGAAGAGGGACAAGGCCGGATTCAACCGGCTTGCGGCGGGCTCGGGAAGCCGGGAAGCGTGGATGTGCATCCTGACGCGGCTGGCAACCCGCTCGTCGGCAGGCCTCGAGGAGATTTCCGTGAAGGGAGAGGAAGACGAAGCGTCTCGGCCAGCGGCGCTCAGCAACAACATCCGAGAAGTACTGTACAACTATGTGATGGAGGATTTCCGCAAGCACATCGACGTGGCGGTGTCGTGGCTCTGCGAGGAATGGTACAACGACAAGATCCAGGGACGAACGGACGGCGACCACCCCATGTACTACGAAGAGTGCACCTTGCGGCTGATTGATGGGTTCCTCCCCTATCTGCATCCGCAGGACAAGGTCCTGACGCGGTTCCTGAGCGAGATCCCCGAGCTGAACCAAACGATTCTCTCGCGGGTAAAGCACATGTGCCGCGACCCCAGCGTCACCCAACTGGCCCTGACGAGCTTGCTGTACCTGGTGATGATGCGGCCGCCGATCAAAATGATTGCCCTGGACACGGTGCAGGACATCTGGACAGAGTGTAGGCTGAACAAGACCCCTGGCCATGGGTTCATTGCTGACATTTGCTCAACAGTCGAGGATTCCCGGCCAATGGCCGGCAAGTATCTTGCGAAATACCGGCCCGCGTTCTTGGAGGCGGCCGACAGCAAGGGCGAGGGCGATGGGGCTGCGCCGGCGACGTCGGCAACGGCCATTGCGACGTGAGGCTCGACGGGACTGGAACAGGGACGCGAGCGTGTATATATCCACGGAAGGCATCGGGCAGGCGTTTACAGGGAAATGTTGGCTTACGCGCAGGGCGGACCTCGGCTCAGGGACGGACAGCGATGTCAAGCATGTCCGAGTACGATTGTACGGATACGTCGATGTAAAAACGCCAGCAGCGGCTGGGACAGGAAGGGAGTTTGCCAACATGGACTCTGCAGAACATGGATTCACGAGGAAGCACCAGTAATCAACGCACTCGGGCTCTGGATGAAGGACACGCCGAGTAGGAGTGCAGCAGGCGTAGCAGACCCTGTCTTTTCCGTGCTTCTATCGTCGCGGGCGTGCAAGTCTCTTCAGCCATCTCCAACACGTCTTGAGTCTGCGAGACACGCCAGTGGGTCGGGACAATGGCCTGCGCTAGCGCCCGGAGAACGCGGCACGTGGGGTCCGCGCCCGGCTTTCGTCCGGCCCGAGGTCCAGCCCAGCGACGCCCGCCAAACTCTCCACCTGCATCTCAGCCCAGACGGCGTTCCGCGCAGCTCGACGACGGCCTCGCGCGACGCCCGACATGGCCGCGTCACCAGCGGCGCCCTCGCCGTTCCCCTTCGCCGCGGCGCCCGACATCGTCCGCGCGCACCAGAAGGACGCCTACTTCGCGGGGCGGCTCGCCAGCGCCCTCGCCGACCTGCACCGGCGCGTGCTCGGGGCGCGCGCCACGCACGCGCGCGCGCCCGCGCTGCGCGCCCTCGCCGCGCTGCTGTACCTCGCGCTCACCACGCTGCCCGGCAACCGCACCCTCGCGAGGAGTACTGCGGCCTCGTCCTCGTCCGCGGGCCCGCCGCGCGCCTGCCCGCCCTCCGCGCCCGCGCCGCGTACGTCGCCGCCGCCGCCGCCCTGCCGTACCTCGCCGCCCGCGCGCTGCCCGCCCTGCGCGCCCGCCTGCGCGCGCGACTCGACGAGCGGCTGCACGCCCTCCGGCTGCGCGGGGCGGCCGGCGCCGAGGCCGCGCGTGGGCGTACCTGGCGCGGCACCTCTCGTCGCTGACGTCGCCCGCGCCGCTGCAGGCCGTCACCCTCGCGCTCTTCTACTTCGGCGGCACCTACTACGAGCTCGCCAAGCGCCTCCTCTCCCTGCGCTACGTCTTCGCCCGCGCCGTCCCCGACACCCCCGACCGCGCCGGCTACGAGGTCCTCGGCGTGCTGCTCCTCGTCCAGCTCGCCGTCCAGGCCTACCTGCACGTCCGCGACGCCCTCGCCGCCGCCCCGCCGCCGCCCCGCGAGCGCCCCGCCTTCCAGGCCGGCGCCGTCGACGTCTCGCTCGACCACGCCAACTCGTACGCGGCCAACAACGACCTGCTGCTCGCCCACCGCGGCCCGCACGCCAGCAGGGTCGACCTCGCCGCCGCCACGCACACCCCCGTCGCCGGCGCCCCCAGGTTCGACCTCGCCGACGGCCGCGTCATGGGCTTCATCAAGGGCGCGCAGCAGCGCAAGTGCACGCTGTGCCTCGAGGAGCTCAAGGACCCTGCCGCGACGCAGTGCGGCCACGTCTTCTGCTGGGGGTGCATCGGCGACTGGGTCAGGGAAAAGCCCGAGTGCCCGCTGTGCCGACGGGAGGCCATGGCGCAGCACATCCTGCCGCTGCGCGTCATGGCCTAGGCGTGGTGTAACCTCGGCATGACGTACGTGCAGCCATAATCACGCTCGCAAACCGAGTCCACCAAGTTCAGCATTCAGGGTCCGTGGGGGGACGTGGTCCAATAGACAGAAACGACAAAAATTTTCATTCGACGCAGTGCTATGCCATCCATGGTATCATCATCGCCTGCCAACCATTACCGCCTCGCTCCGGACATGCCTCTCCAATCATAGGCTTTTCGAACCGCAGGAGTGTCAGCTTGCCCGCTGCCTGCATTGGGGACAGACGCAACGGTCAAATCCCCCAAGGCACATGCCGTCGCTGCTCAAGCCGCGAGTCCAGCTCAGAGCTTCCGCCGTGTAGTCGTACAACAAGGAAGCTGCACAAGACTCGTCTATCCCATCCCGCCGGGAAGGAGAAGAGGAAGAGGAAAAGGAAGAAGAAGAAGAAGAAGAAGAAGAAGAAGAAGAAGAACACGGTCAAAAATGTGGTGGTATGCCTGTGCAGATATCGTGAAATGCTCCAATAACCCCGAAACTCCTGTAGTAACTTGACCCCTCGGCCGCTGTTGCCCGCCGGGGAGGATTTTTTATTTTCCGCCTTTTATTTGTCCTTGCCCTCTCCTCAGAGCGAGAAGATGACGATTTCGCCGCGGTCGTTTCGGCGCAGCCGCAGGTCCTTCCAGAGCTCCTTCTCCTCCTTGCCCTTTGTCGCGCCGGAGCCTGAGGCCTCACGCTCGCGGTGGTAGCGCTTCAGCGCCTTGTTCATGCTGCAGCCGCGGTCGCTCTCGGGGCCCTTGGTGACGTAGCTGAGAAAGGCGTCGGCGCGAGGCTTGAAGACGACCATCTGGCCATTGTGGTGGTCGGTCTTGCCGTCCTTGGACTGCGGTCGGAACTCGATGAGCTTGGGCTCCTTTTCCTCTCGGTGGCGTCGCGAGTGCTTCTTGGACGGCTTCTTCTTCGGGGTCTTGGACTTTGAGCCACCAGTAATCATGTCGAAGAGGCTGTTGCTGATCTGGCCATTCTTGGAATGCTTCGAGTGCTTCGTCTTCTTGAGGGGACTCGCCGGCGAGTTCTCGGCGACGTCTCCGCCGGAGTAGTCTGGGGAGGGTGGGAGCGCAGGCCGCATGAGTGCCTTGAGGCCACCAGTGAGGCCGGAGTGGAGGACGGGAGGCGCATCCGTCATGACCTGGTCGCCAGGAACATCGACGTGCAGGCGCTTGCGCTTCTTGTCCTTCTTCACCTCGCCGTCCTTTGTCTTGCGGCGCTCGCTCCTCGGCGCGGGAGTAACAAAGGCGCTGGCCGGTACAGGGCCTGTGCCGTATTGGACCAAAGGCTCGTCGTCGGCGTCCATGAGCGATGTCGGATCGAGGTAGCTTTCGGCATTGTACTCGTAGCGCACCAACGAGGTGCTATCGCCGACATCGGGTCCCTGTTGGTCTCGAGGGAGGTTCATGTTGGAGGCGTTGGGGGTCTGGCCGGTGGCGACCAGGAAGTCGAAGACATTGACGTGCTCTTCGGAGGCCGCGGCGGGAGGAGTAGGAGCCTCCGGCGGCGGCTCAGCGGGGGATCTCTCGTCTTCGGTGTGTCCCGCGGAATCGCTCCACGGCTCGTAGTCCCTATCCTCCCCGACATCCTCCACGTATGGCTGCTGAGTCATGTTCTTGGGTCGCTCGCTTGGCTGCTGCTCGGTGGGCTTGTTCGTGGGTTTCTTATTGTTCTTCTCCTTGTATAATGCGCCTTGGTACTTTTGGTCTTCGCTTATGCAGGACTGTCGAGGCGTTAGGTGGCCGGTGCGGTGGCTAGAGACACGGACGCGCTGAGTCGGCCGTCCGGACACGGCTACATACCGTGTGAGAGCGATATTGGACGCCGGGGAAGTGAACCATGCAGTCCAGGCAGGTGAAGGTGGCGGCGTGGCAGCGGCCGCGATGGGGGTCGAGCTTCTTTTTGGTCAAGACGTCGCCGCACGCCTGTGGTTGTTGGACAAGGAGTTAGGAGACTGAGGACAGATGAGACGAGCAGGGAGCGGCAGGTTCAATGCGCGGCGGGGTGGCGCGTGTTTGGTATTTGAGGAGGGCGAGGCATATGTAAAGGGGGAGCGGATGACGAGAGACGGTGCGTGGGCCAGGGGATCGGCGGGCAGATGAAGGGAACTTGATCAACCGGGCGTCGGCGCTGGTGCTGGGAGAGGGGCGTCGAGTGCGCGCGCCCGGAGTGATGTCAATTTACTCGCAGGTCGGTGGTGGGTGGCATGAGGTGGTGTGGTGGGATGGATGGGATATGCTGACGCGAATAGGGCGAGAGAGGAGGGACAGGGGTGGGAGGAGGCATTATCATGAGGGAATGGGGGAATGGGGGAATGGGGGAATGGCGACAAGCAGCTACCTGGAGCGCTGAGAAGTGACATTACCTCGCATGAAAAGGAGACCATGGCTTCCGTGGCACCGCGGTCGCGATGATTGGGTGTCGGGTTGGGCAGACGCAGACTCAGCCTCTCGGCGGGCGCGGTATTGGACGGGGAGGTCTGAGAGGCTGATTTGCAGCAGCGCGCGTTTCTGAGTGGGCGACGAGGGGTGCGTGCCGCCGTTGCTCGACGGGGCGCGGCCAGAGGAGGAGGCGAGGGCCTCACGAGGCGGGCGGGGCGCGACGAGAGAGGAGCCGAGTGCCTATCCCGGCAGCAAGGGGTTCCTCTCGGAGGAATGCGTCTCAGGGCGGCGCAGGACGGGACGAGGGAGCGGCCACGGGCGCGCAGGCGGGCGCGGCCAGGGCTGCAGCGAGGGATGGATGGGTGGAGGATGGACGGCGGAGGATGGACGGCGGACGGGGTGGGTGGACGGCTCGGCGCGCTCTTGTAATTGTGTCTTGTTGATGCGCGGCGGCGGGCGTTCGTTGCTGGGCGGCGGTTGTGCGACGTTGTCAACGTCGAGAAGTGGGCGAGGAAGCTGCAAAAGCGGGTGCCGTCTCGCGGTGCCTGCCTGGCTGCTGCGGCGTCGTCCAGTCATGCTAATAATACGCCGCCACGCAAAACGCGCCCCGGCAACCAGCGGCCAGCGCTCAAACCCGCCTGAGGCAGCGCCACGGTTGGCGCCGTCACATGAGGCGAAGCGCCGTGCGTGCGTGCGTGTGCCTCCTCCGACGCCCGCCGCGAGCGCTGCGCCAGCTGACTCCAGCTGCCTCGCCGCGTTGGGCCGCCTGTGCACTGGTGCCACGGCCCAAATGCGACGCCTCGGGCAGCCAGCTGAGGCAAGGTAGGTATACTAATAATAACGCCACTGGTCCTTCTTGGGCGCCTGCAGCGCCCGCGCCGCCGTCGCCTCGTGTCGCCGGTCCCGGGTCCGTGGATGGCGCTGCTGCCACATCGCCAGGCCAGCGTCGTCCCGTCGGGTTCGCGATGCCTGGTCCCAAGAGGCCGTCTCTGAGCCCAGCCCGCTCCCCGCCGGCGCCCACGACGGCTGCTGCAGGGGCAGTCCAATGCCCGACACGTTGGTGACGCGCGTGTACGCGCTTGCATGAGGGCTCGTGAGAGTCACAGCCTCGCATCCAATCGCCAGCCCAACGCCGGCGGCCCTTCTGGGCATCAAATGGCCAGGCTGCCCGGGGCCTCGCGTGCGCGCCCGCTGCGCTGCGCTACCCCGGTTGACCAGTGCTGGTGAGCAGCCGTGTTTCAGCGACGAAGCCCGTGTAATAGACGACGAGCGGCGTCGGCCGGCTGCTGTGCATGTGGCTCGATTGGGGTCTGCCGACCTGCCCTTTCGGGCCTGGCATGTCATGCCGGAGCAGATTGGCTCCAGAATCCGAGTCGCTTATACCCGACGTGTTATTCGCCCGACGTCGTCGTGCGACGTACGGAGCACGCAGCACGGAGGGGCGGACCCGAGCATCAACATGCGCCCGGAAGATGCCCGTGTCTGATGCCGCTGTGCAACGGGCTGACGATCGACGAAGCCCCCAGGCCCAGCTGTCAAGCCGGTTGGGGGCCGCCACAAGGCTTTGCCGGCTTCGTAACATGTAATATCGCACACCCCAGCTAGATTCGTGCCCTAATCGCGTTCCACCGAGATGAGTATGGGGTAATTGGAGGTCCAAGCAACTCCATCATCACATGAGCTGCCGCCGCGTCCGTCCTGGGAACTCGGCCGAGCACCTCCGTAGGCCAACGAAAGGGCCCTCGACGCAAATTCCCCTCGATAGTCTCCTCGTAGCACGCACTTGGTCGCTCGCTCCGGTCCGAATGTTGGCCGCCCCGGGCCTCCAGCCTCGGCATCGCCGCATGCACGTTCCTGGGAGATGGCTTGAAAGAAGCAAAGACCCCTGGCAAGCCATTGCCCGGTCCGTGAAGCATCTCCCAGGCTGCGGCCCCGGTGGCCCATCGCCCTTGATCCCGCGCTGCACGGCAGTGAAATGCTCCGGGCTCGGATCGGTGGATATCCTTGTCGCCATCGATAGAGGCACCTGCTCGTACGGGTCGGTTGGCAATCTGTCGCCGAGCGATGACGTGGGGATGCCACGAGCCTGTCTAGCCCACCGTTGCGTGTCTCATGGCACAGATGAAGCGCATTTTATATCGGGGAATGAGCGGCCCCGTCACAGACACGCAGCACCGCGCAGCGGAGGCCCGTGTCCTTGTTCGACTTTGGGCTCCGTCTGAGCTCCACCGCACCATTCGGCACATCCAAAACTCCCATCCTCGATCCCGGTCTTCGCGCACACCGTCTGTCGTCCCCGCGATCCGGCTGCCACGGGCGAAACTGTTGGGCTTCTCTGCGCTGCCGACGCTTCTGCGCCCTGCAAGGCAACCAGGCAGCTCCCCAGGTGTCCAGCCATGGTGCAACCGTGACGCCGTCACCACCTTGCGCGCGCGGCAGCTGGCAGAGCAGACCAGAGCAGACGCACAGTCACCGGCACAGCCAGCGGCACGCTGCTCCCTGGCCTGTTCGCACCCGTCAACAGACGTGGACGCGCTGGACCTCTGTCCGACCGCGCTCGCCCTCTTCCACCCACACCCTCTTCCGCTGGCCTGAGGCCTGGGATTGGGACACATCTCGAGCCGCACATCGGTGCTCGTGCCTGTACACTAATACAGGCATCGTCCTCCACCGCCCCGTCCGCTGCGAGAGAGCCTGGGTGCCCGACCTCGAGCAGCCATGTCAAACTCCAACCAGTCTCCCCCGTCCACCTCCAGCAGCTATCTGGAGCAGACCGCCTCCCTCCTGAGCTCTGCTGCCTCCTACATGCGTCTTCCGGCGCTGGCCTCCACGGTATGCCATCCTCCCCCAGCCCCAGCACCATGCGAGGACGTTGCATCCGAGAGCTGACCGCCGTGTGACACGACATAGGGCATCGCTGCCGCCCTCACCTCCCTCCTGTACTTTAAGCAAAAGTCCGTTTGCCTCCCCCCTCCCCTTCGATGCAGGTCCCATGTGACCCAATGTCTTTCTTGCGGCAGACGGTCGAGCTGACGGACGCAAACGAACAGGGCCCTCATCTACCCTTCGCACATGCCCCCCAACTCCCGGACCGACCTCCCGCGGCCCTCGCAGTTTGGCATCCGAGACTTTGAGGAGCTGGTCATCCCCACCGACGATGGCGAGAAGCTCTCGGCCTTTTACATCCGCGGCCCTCGCGGCGGCCCCAACTCCAACATCACCGTCCTCATGTTCCACGGCAACGCTGGCAACATCGGCCACAGGCTGCCCATTGCCCGGATGATCATCAACTACATCGGCTGCAACGTCTTCATGCTCGAGTACAGGGGCTACGGCACTTCGACCGGCGAGCCCGACGAGTCCGGCCTGGCCGTGGACGCGCAGACCGGCCTCGACTACCTGCGTGAGCGGGCAGAGACTCGAGGCCACCGGCTCATCATCTACGGCCAGAGTCTTGGCGGCGCCGTCAGCATCAAGCTCGTGGCCAAGAACCAGGACCAAGGGGACGTTGCCGGCTTGATCCTCGAGAACACCTTCTTGTCCATGCGGAAGCTCATCCCCTCGGTGATCCCGCCCGCCAGGTATCTGACGCTGCTCTGCCACCAAGTCTGGCCAAGCGAGTCGATACTGCCGAGCATCAGGAAGGTGCCCGTGCTGTTCCTCAGTGGCCTGCAGGATGAGATCGTCCCGTGAGTCTTGCATCGATATCTACACATCCCTCCTCCGCTTTCCTGATCCTGTGATGAACAAACCACACCCACAAAACATGAGCCGCTTGCGGCCCTGATTTGAAACCACCTATCGAGTCTGACCATCAACCGCGAAACATGATTGCTGCCCACCTACCCGCCATTCCGTGTCCTGTTAAACTGACACCGTCCTCTACTCCGCAGACCCAATCACATGCGCCAACTATACGAACTTTGCAACGCACCCAGCAAGAAATGGAGGCCCTTCCCCGGCGGCGACCACAACTCGAGCGTCCTCGAGGAGGGCTACTTTGAAGCCATGGCCGAGTTTGTCGCCGAGGTCACGGGCGAGGATGCCACGGAGAAGATGCCATGATAGACACGGGCCAGCATGTCGTCGTGCCGTCGACGCCGGCCTTTGCGAGACGGGGGCCCGGCCGAGCAAGCAGGCAGGGCACAGCCTTTGGCTCTTATGAATGATACCCACTTTGTATGACGAAAGACTGTTTGGCGCCCGCACGCCCGCACGCATGGGGCCTGGATGAAGGGGTCGTGGACGTAACGGAGCGGTCGAGAAGCACCAGCCTTGGGCCGCGTACAGTGAGACAGCCGCTCGACAGCGAGCAGTCGGTGGATTGTGTGTAGGCTGGGTTTGCCGGCTGGCGGTCGAGTTCATGGGGGGCGCATGTGACGACGGGGTGGGTGGGTCGCGTGATGCAGCCCAAAGGCGGAAGATGGCCTGATATATGGCAGGGTGTCTTATGATGTAGCAGAGCCGTTCTAAACTTGCTCTCATCGGCTATCGCGAACAATGTGGGCTGTGGCCATGACGTCGACGACGCGTCGGTCGATGTTGGTCGCGGAGACGTGCTGCATGCAACGCAGCCGCGACGCCGACTGGTGCCCATTTCTCATGGTGTTATTGCTCTATGTGGCATACGATGCATGTACTCCAAGCCGTCCGCAGACGAAGTCCATTGTCCCTTGCTGTTCCTCGCCGCCGCCGCCGTTCCCTCCGTTCAACGCACTTCCGGACTCAGCACTCCACGTCTCCGCCCAGCGCGGCCCAAGGCTTCTCGTCCTTGTCCACCTTCTTCCTCCGCAGCCCCAGCAGCTTTCTGCCCGCGCCCCTGGCCGGCGGCTCCTCCGTCGGCGTCGACGCCCCCGACCGGGCCGCCGCCCTCCCGGCGACGGCGCTCCATCCCGCGGCGTCCTTCCTGCTGAGGTCTTGCCGTCGCGAGACGCGCTCGCTGGAGTCGACGTGGCAGAGGAGGACGTTGCCGGCCAGGTCCGCGTGCTCGATCGTCCTGGCGAGACGGGGCTTGAGGCTTGAGAGGGCCTGTTCCAGGGCGGACGGCGAGAGGAATGCCGAGTACTGCGTGGTCGCCCGAAGGAGGACCTCCTCCGTGGGAAGGAAGCTGACGACGAAGTGTATCGATGGTTGGGAAGCCAAGTCGCCTCCCAATGCTGAGTTGACCGCTTCAACGGTGAGGCCAAATCGAGGAGACGTGAGCAGCAAGCCGTTGAACGGATCGTTCACCGGCACCGAGGGCGGAGTCTGTGACCTGCATGTGGCGGCCGCTGCTTCGGCAGCTTGGGCGTCCCGAATCTTGACGCACTGCGCGAGCGTCTTGCTCGGCGCAGACACGAAACGAGGGCCCTTGAAGACAACGACGTACCGGTAGGGCTCCACGTCTTCGCTCCTGCTCTCCAGTCCGTAGTCCTCGGCCAGAGCGTGCAAAAACTGTCGATACGCGGACGTCATAGGCTTGTATCTCATCCTGACCTCATTCAGACTCTTTGCAAAGACGCGGAACTCGCGCTCTTGGGCCTCTGCCCACGCGAGATTCTCCTTGAAGAGCCTGAGAGTGATGTCCGAATAGGGAACGTGGTCGTTGGTATGGGAGGAAGGGTCGATGTTGAGGGCCGCCGCAAGGCGGCGGTTGCGTTCCAAACGGAGACACTCGTCGTCGCATTTGATCTCGGGCCTCGGCGGCGTCGGGTTTGAGCTGCTGGCGAGGCACTTGACTTCTTGTTGACGCTGGCCACACGGACAGCTGACGATTGCCTTGGCGGGGCAGGTACCAGACTCGTTGCAAGCTATGCAAAGTTAGGCCCGTAGCGTGAGTAGGGAGGCTTTCTTCGAACTTACGAGTCTGTCCGTGGCACGTGTTTTGGCACGGATGCTCGCAGAAGAGCTTGACCTTGCCGCAGGCCTGCTCGCAGTGCTTGCCAGTTAAGACATCCTCACACTCGCCAGGTCGATGGCAGTGTTTCCTACAACTGTGTAGTCTAGAGTGGCAAAGCCGTCAGTTCCTGTCATCGTGGGCGCAGGCTTTGGTCACGTCCAACATACCCGCACTTGAGCTTCTTCCCACAAGGACGGCCGCAGTGTGCCGCCTGGAGGTGGCATGGCTGGCTTTGAAGCTTCTCCTTGCCACAGGCACACCACTTTTCCACCAGGAAAGGACACTTGGGGCAAGTCATATCGTCGGGGTGACAGTTGTGGTCAATGGGGGGATGGCCGCAGGTGGGTCGTCTCTGACAATTGAAGCGACACTCGGGAGGCCGCGTACCGCAAGGTTGAGGTGGTTGCAGCACAGTTCGGCCGCAGTCGCAGCTGATTTCGTGAAAGATTGCCTCTAGGCAGCTGCTGCACGGGCCTCGATGGCACATCTGCTGGCACTCATGGCTGCCGCACTTCAGCGGTCTTCCACAGGTCCTGATGCAGATGTGCTCCGGCTCGATGGAGTTGACATCCCCGGCTGGCCGGTTCTTCCTCCTTGCCGCTTGCCTCTCCGCCGCCTTTTTCTCCCCCTGGCAGCAGTGTTCGCCACACTTGTGGCGGCCACAGCTCAGGTTGGCTTGGCAAGTTCTCATGCACAGGGGGTGCTCAACATCTCCCTGATGGCATACAGACTTGGTGCTTGTTCTGCCACATCTGCAAGAAACATCCATCGTCTCATTGCAGAATCCGCAGTCGCCAGTGTGGCACTCCGCCCTGCACAGGTGGCCGCACGGAAGAAGCCTCTCGCAGGGCCTGTCGCAGTGTGGAATGCCGTCTTCACAAGTTCGCCGTGGTTGATCCAGCAGCTGACCGAGCGGCGTCTTGCCACAGGGGCAGTGAGTGACGGTATCCGGAGCATACGGGCAGTGCGAGGGCAGCTCGTCCTGAGCATGGCAGGGCTCCGAGCATTTGTGAACGCCGCAGTCAAAGCTTCTCCGGCACAGCTGATGGCAGGTGAATGAGCCCTCGAACCACCCCCTTTCCGTGGTGCTGTACGACTGCTCGGGCCCTCCTCGCTCGTAGCAAGGCATTTGCTTCGCGACGCGGCCACAGTAGCACTTCGCTTCTACCTCCACGTCGCAATCGCCGCAAAGTCCAGGATGGCAAGGCTTCGGGCAAGAGTGTTCGCCGCAAGGTAGCAAGTCCCCGCACATCTCCTGGCAGCTCCAGCCGTTTTCGTAATCCGTCTCCCTGCACAGCTTCCGAGATGTGTTCTTGCCACAGAAGCACGACTGGGTCGGCCCCGTCAAGCCGCACGGGGGACAAGGCCCTGCATGGCACTGGAGAGAGCAAGGATGCGGGCATGTCGCTCGCGGCTTCGAGCATGTCTGGCCACACGAGTGAGGAGGCAACGCCGCACTGGCAGGCGGAGGATTTATGTCCTTGCCGCACCAGCAGTGGTAGGATCCCGGGTCGTCCAGCAGCTTCGAGTTGCATCCCGGACACCGCCACGAGAACTCCCTTTGGGGTTCCGAGGATTGCAGATCGTCTTGCCTCTTCTGGTTGCCGTACCATTTCTTGGCGCATTTGAGATGGACGACTGTCCAGCAGACAGCGCATGACCACACGTGGGAGGCGCGCACGACATCGTCTGTACAGATTGCGCACTCGTAGTTCAAGCTGCTGATGTCCTCGTGGATTCTTGTCCCCAGATCAGCAGCTGTAGACTTTGGCAACCTCGCCCGCGGCTGCTCTGGGACTGGCGCTTTGCGCGGTTTGCTGCCTGAGGTCAGCTTTGATCGTCTCGGCGGCTCATTCTGGGTAAATCCTTGCCTTCTCGTGACAACTGGCTGGCCGGGGATGAACTCAGGAGCATCACCACTCAACGAAGGGGCTGGTGGGTCAGTGCCGTCGGTCCCAGTAGTCAGATGCGCTCCGAATGCTCGGTGTGCTGCCGGTCGCGGCGCAGAGCGGCTGGCAGCACCGCGGCCGCCAGACCTTTGCCCACGTCCGCTCCGACTCCTTCCTCCGAGGGATTCGCCAGGGGCATCGGGCGTGGCCTCGTGATGTGCTGGTGCGGATGTGGTGATTTGTGAGACGTCGTCTGGAGCGGGAGCATGTCTGCCCCCAGCATCGGAGCCATCTACGTGTGCTCGACCTCTGCCGCCGCGACCTCTGCGGCGGCCATTATGGCCTCCCCTATGTTGTCTTTGGGACTGAGTCCGTGCCTGGGGGCCCTCGCTGCCGGGCATAACCTGCGTTGGCGATGAGCGAGCCTGCAGAGCGGAATCAGGCTAAGATGTACGTGCTCGGTTGCTGATGGCGTTTGGAAGTATGAAAGCCAAAATTCGCTGACACGGCGCCGGTGAGCGAGGCAAGAGCCAAATGCAGGTTATGCTTTACACAAGCCAAGCCAAAGGCGGGAAGAAAGAGGAGGTCTGAATCTTTTTGATATTATCGGGAGGCCGTGGTGGAGCACAGACTGGCTCGTAGCCCGCTGGAAGCTGACAAAGGCGCTGGATCCAATCCATGCGCCAAAATGAGTCACCAGCCAACCATTGACCCATGCCTGTCCCTTGACTGCAGAGCATCTCCAAATCTCGAGCAAGAAGAGAAGAAGAGTCATACAAGCTGACGAGTCTTCCAAATTGACGTTGGATTGCTTTGCCTGTTGACTCCAATGGACACCTGCACCAGGAGAGGCGGTGCCCCGTGGCTGGACCCGGCCTTGCGCCGCCGTCTCTCGGTGCGGTGATGTGCCGCGAGCTTGCGACTTTAGACGCCTCGAGTCATCATGGAGCATGATGCAAGATGCGAGTTCGATTTGGCAGCGTCTCCGAACAACGATGCGTCTGCCGGCCTAGGCCATTCCAGGAAAAACATGCCGTCACTCGCGGCTCCGTCAGACGTAGGTATGCAAATCAGCGTCGTCGGGCAACAAGGGATGCCTGCGATGGTCAGTACGGTATCTTGCCTGCCCTTTGACTGATCCGAGATTCGTTCACTAGGTACATTTCCACCTACTCGTTCCTACCCTAGAGCTCCCCAACATCCGCGAAATGGACTCCTCACAGTGAAGTTCGGAGCCCAGCTCGCATGCCTCATGTCTTGTACCCCAGGGGCTTCCGAGTACCTACGTGGGAAGGTATCATGGTTGCAATCAGACCACGAGACTATCGCTATTATACTACCTACAATACGAAGCCAGCGAGGAGCACCACTGTCCCTCGAAACGGTCTCGGTAGAATCTTCGTGGCGTCCTCCGTAGTGATCGGGCTCGGTCCTCGGGACTTGAATGTCTGGGGCGCTGTTGTCGGGAATACAACTGCGCCAGAATCTCGAGTCCTATTGACTTCGGCTGCCAGGTCGGTGCGGGACTACGGAAGAGTGTTGCTGGAAGGAGTCGAGCGAGCCGGCCCCAAGCCAGGCCGTCGCGACACGAACCATGGCACGACAGGATGGTGCTCGGCTAAGCGGCACCTGGTTGGAAGCCTGACCGCAGCGAGCTCTCTACGTTGCCGTATAGGACCGACAGTTGCTGCAGTCGGTTGCCAGAACATGGGGTTGTACAAAGAGCGTGTGCGTACTGCGCATCCTATCCATCACCGACGATGCAGCGGCGGCTGAGACCACTGCGGAGTGTGGGCACGGTTGCCTGTCAGCCGCACATGATATTACCTCTGCATGAAGCTGAGTCGAGTGCTTACACTGGCGTTTCCACGCTCGACGGCGCGGGCCTCTCCATCGATGGCTGGGAAGGAAGGTCGGGATGGCCCGTCTGCCGAACGGGCAGCTCTGGATACAGCCTTCGTGATGATTTTTCTGGGCGCTGACCTGGTTGGACGAACCAGGCCCAGGGCTGCCTCGGATACGAGATGCAACCTGGAGCGCCATGCAGCCAGAGCAGAGATGCCGGAGCCAACTCGGCCAGTGATGCGCATATTAGTCCAGCAAAAACACCGCGGTTGAAATTCTGCCGCATGGCTAGCGTCGCCAGGGCGAGCTGTGCCACCATGGATGGCCATGCACGGGACAGGAGATGGTGTCGCAACCTGATTGCTTTCGCGCGCAGTGCAAAGCGCCCGCTTCTCGCACCCAGCCGTTGGCTCATTGCATCGCAAAGAACGCATGGTCAGCTCGTCCTATCGTGCGATTGTTGGTGAATGCCCAAATTGCTGATAATATGGCGTCTGGGTAAATATTCCAGCCCTCGGAAGACTTTTGGACCGTGGCCCGTCACAGTGTCGAATCAACGCGGCCGCCATCCTCGCTCGTCGGAGACACAATTACGAGTATACACTTCGTAGCAACACCGCAGACACTGAAAACAGCCGCCGCGCAGGGACCTGAGGAAGACAACCGGATGGGAGGGACTCGGACCGCTCCCGCGCCACTGCCAGCGGGGACACTTAACATTAATACCGCGGGCTTTCGGGTTCCTGAGCGTCGCTCGCCCCGCCAGGAGTCGGGGACAAGGCCAGCGTCACTCGCCGCTCTCGTCCAGCGACAAAAAACCGCTCCATGTCGGCTGCAAAGCGCCCCTTTTATCCGCGCGGGCCCTGTTCACTCGCGAGCCCCAGGTCTGCACGACAACCCCCTAATAAAACCAGTCTGTTGGGGCAGGGCATGATGCTTTAGAGATTCTCGTGGGGCGTAAGACTGGGAAGTGGAATTATGTGTACGAGTATCGCCCGATTCATTAGTCCATCGCTGGGCAGAAGCTTGCGAGGCAAGCTTCGGTCTTTACGAGTACTCGTACACAATCCAAGTCCTTGCTGCTCCCACGCGATCGTCTTATCTCTCTATTCCATCGTGAACTCCGTTGTAAGGCGCATGCGCTGACGATACTTGGTGCGGGAGGTCACATGTGACGTGTTGGCCACTAAGGCGTCGGGTTCATTAGCCTTTCGCTGGGTAGAAGCTTGCGAAGGCAAGCTTGGAATATATATATATATATATATATATTGATTGCATTAATTACCTTAGTCTATTAGTGCACTTAGAATGTATATATATATACAATACTGTTGAGTTATTTAATTTACTAAAAGGAAATTTTTTTCTAAAATTTAAAATATAGAAATATTGCCTTAAAAGTCTAGTTATAGCTCTCATAAAGTATATTTTATAATACCTAACTCTTATTTACTTATATATTATTATTCTTAAGAAAAAAATGAAATTTATATTTACTCTTTTATTTGTCTTTTATACTCCTATATGGGCTAATGAAGGATTTGCAGGCGTAAGTAAAAAAATTTACATTTTTTTATACCTATTCTTATTATATCCTTATTTTAAGGCAACAATATGGGGGTATTTTTAAGACTAAAATAGGAGAGCTAATATTTCTATTTATTATATAGATATGTAATAAAATGGATATGGTTTGTAATATCTATAGGGGCGGACATGTTATTGGACCAAATTTTCCGCGTTATAAGATGCCATGTTATGATCAATTTATAGTAAGTAGCCTTAAAAACTGTGCTCCTTCCCCTCCTAAAATAAAACTCGAGCTTCTTAAAGTATATAAGTATACTTACTATTAAAAAAATATAGTGTCATAATGGGCCATGTTTCTATAGAAATGGAGATACCACAGCTAGGTGTACGTAAGCAAAATACTATTGCCTTTACTTAGATATAGTTTGTTGGGTCAGAAGGGCAGACTTGGGGACTTGGGAAAAAAATAAAGAAAATCACAAAAAGTGGAAGGAGATAAGGGGCTTATCGCTGTACATGGCCATATAAGAGATGACCTGATTTACAGGATCAGATGGTCGCTCATACTGTCAGTTAGCAATTAAGCCCTGCGTCTTTCCCTCCCAATTTTAAAGTCCCCTTTCGCCTTGGACGTCTTCGTTCTTAAGTTAGATAGTTGCCTTGTTAGCTTAGGCAGGCTCTCTTCTTCTCTCCCTCCATCATCTCGTTGCTCTTATCTCTCTCTTTACTCGTAGTTGCGTCCTAGGGTGCAGCGTTTATCCCTGCGTACAGGGACTCGCTGAATCATGATGGGTTTATCTTGACAAGGGCAAGGATGCTCAGAAATGACACGGCGGAGTCGACCGGTGTGGTGACACCTCTTGTCGTCATCCTGATGCTCGGGGTCGTTGATGGGATGGAGGGAACACCACGGCGCGACTGAGGATCTGGAAGCCGTTTGGCACTGCTGCAAGACATGGCAAGACGATAACAGCCCGAGAGCACCCACAAAGTCCAGGCGAACCAAGCCTTCAGGACCGCGGCTGAGGAAGCAGCCAGTGCGACAGCACACTGGCATCGCCGCATTGGTCACGAGTCCGAGCTTGGTGATCCGTGGTGGGAGGTGGTATTGTCGCCCGACGACGCGCACCACAGGGCGAGACGCTAGCTGTCGGCGTCGTCGAAGTTTTGGCATCTGGGATGAGGCGAAGGAATATTGTCGGGCGCTGGCAAATTGGTTCTTCTGCGGCAAGCCGGGACAGTGCAGTGGCAGCATCCGCTCCTGGAAGCGTTGATGCCACGCATTCCCTCGCCGCGCTGCCGACTCCAAAGCCGGCTCCTCGGTCAAGGGCCGACCAAGGCAAGACGAGAAGCTCGCTGCAACGGGCGACGAGGGCCCGCCAGCAGTCAAACTCGTGGGCATGCCGTGCGAGGACAGCACCAGCTAGAGCCTCGTCTCGTATCGCCATGGCGGCGGCTGCGTTGCGCTGCATACGAGTAGCGCCGTGGAGCCGTGGACGCCCGGCTTCTCCCCACTTGCTCGACGGGGAGCCCAGGGCGATGCTCCGAACCCTGCCTCTGCCCCTGTCAGCTCGCCATCGAGTACGAGCATCATCCGGACGGGACAGGGCCTGGACTCTGGGCTGAGGGCCTTCTGCTAATGAAGGGCTGCCCTCGGTGCTGGGGCTCGTCATCCGCCCCCCTGCTTGCCATGCCCTACTCGTGCTCGCACATGTCTCGTCCGACGCGCCTGTCGGCCAGCGCACGACCTGCGCTCGTTGCTTCCGCGCTCCACTCCGGCAGGGCCCCGTAGCATCTGGCCGCCGGGGACGACGGCGGATGGCACGCCAAGGCCACGGCTCGTGGCCCATGGCATTGGGCGAAGGGGCCTCGGCCTCGGGCTGGCGGGCGCGTGCACTGGACATATATGGAATTGGAGTCCACGGCGTTCTCGTCGAGGTTCCCACGGCCTCACCTCGCTCGCCCCGACCTGCTGGAGCCTCACGCTCGCTGAATCCTTCGCGTCTTCCGCCCCTGGTGCCTCGGCCACAGCCATGAAGGCCCTGTCCCTCGTTTTGCTTTGTTCCCTGGCCCCGTGCCACGCCGCGTCGCGGCAGAAGCGCGGCCTCGCAGCGCTGGCCGGCTCCGACGGCTGGGCGCCCGTGCAGGCCCGCGCCGAGACGGCGACGGCGACGGCGACGGCGACGGCGACGGCGAGCGCGAGCAGCTGCCCGGGCCAGCCCGCGGGCGTGGGCGACTGGGCGTGGTACGGCTGCTACACGGAGGCGACCAACGCGCGGGCGCTGAGCAGCAAGACGTACGCCGACGACGCCATGACGCTGGCGGCGTGCGGCGCCTTCTGCGCGGGCTTCGCGTACTTCGGCGTCGAGTACGCGCGCGAGTGCTACTGCGGCAACAGCCTCGGCGCGGGCGCGACGCTGCGGCCCGGCGCCGAGTGCAGCATGGCGTGCGCGGGCGCGGCCTGCGACTTCTGCGGCGCGGGCAACCGCCTGTCGGTGTACGCGAGCGCCGGCAGCGGCGGCCCCAGCGGCGGCCCCAGCACCGCCAGCGCCACGTCCCCCGCCGCGGCGCCGCAGCCGACCGGGCTGCCGCCCGGCTGGGCCGCGTACGGCTGCTGGGTCGACGGCGCCAACGGCCGCATCCTCGGCTACCAGGCGCCCGACGACCCCAACCGCACGCTGCAGTCGTGCGCGCGGGCCTGCGCCGCCCTCGGCTACACCGTCGCGGGCGCCGAGTACTTCACGCAGTGCTTCTGCGGCAGCCAGATCGTCAACGGCGGCGCGCGCGCGCCCGACGCCGACTGCAACACGCCCTGCGGCGGCGACAAGACGCAGAGCTGCGGCGGGCCGGGCCGCATGAGCATCATGGCGGCGGGCGCGCCGGCCGTCGTCGGGCCGCCCCAGCCCGTGCCCAGCCTCGGCAGCTGGGCCTACCAGGGCTGCGTGCAGGACAACGTCAACCAGAAGCGCACCTTCTTCTGGCAGAGCTTCTTCGACGCCGACATGCCGGCCGCCTGCCTGCAGCGCTGCGCCGACTTCGGCTACATGGCGGCCGGGCTGGAGTACGGCCGCGAGTGCTACTGCGGCGACCCGGCCAACGTCGCGGCGGCCGGCGCGCGCACCGTCGACGACAAGGAGTGCAACGTGCCGTGCGCCGGCAACGCCTCGGCCATCTGCGGCGGCGGCAGCCGGCTGTCGACGTACTTCTGGAAGGGCGACCCCTTCTACGCGTGGGCCTTCGCGGCCCCCGGCTCGCCCGACGCCGGCGCCTACGGCCTGCTCATCGGCGGCGTCTGCATCCCGCTCATGACCTCGCAGGCCGTCACCGGCAAGGTCACCTTCCTGGAGAAGTGGGGCACCGGCCCGCCCAACTCGACGGGCGCCTACGAGCTGGACCTCGCGCTCGTCGGCGACTTCCAGGCGGCGTGGCGGCCCATGCACGTCAAGACGGACATCTTCTGCGCCGGCGGCACCACCCTGCCCGACCGCGCCGGCCGCCAGCTCACCGTCGGCGGCTGGTCCGGCGACTCCACCTACGGCGTCCGCCTCTACACCCCCGACGGCGCGCCCGGCGTCCCCGGCAAGAACGACTGGCAGGAGAACGTCAACGTCCTCCGCCTCCAGGACGGCCGCTGGTACCCCTCGACCATGAACATGGCCAACGGCTCGGTCCTCGTCATCGGCGGCGAGGTCGGCTCCAACGGCGCCCCCGTCCCCACGCTGGAGATCCTGCCCCCCACCGGCACCAAGCCGCTCTACATGGACTGGCTGCAGCGCACCAACCCCAACAACCTGTACCCCTTCGTCTGCGTCCTGCCCTCGGGCGGCATCTTCGCCGCCTACTGGAACGAGGCCCGCATCCTGGACGAGAACACCTTCGCCACCGTCAAGACCCTGCCCAACATGCCCGGCGCCGTCAACGACCCCCGCGGCGGCCGCACCTACCCGCTCGAGGGCACCGCCGTCTTGCTGCCCCAGCGCGCGCCCTACGCCGACCCGCTCGGCGTCCTCATCTGCGGCGGCTCGACCGAGGGCCCCGCCAACGCCCTCGACAACTGCGTGAGCATCTACCCCGACTCGCCCAAGCCCGCCTGGGCGCTCGAGCGCATGCCGTCGCAGCGTGTCATGGCCTGCATGGCGCCCCTGCCCGACGGCACCTACATCATCCTCAACGGCGCCCGCCACGGCGTTGCTGGTTTCGGCCTGGCCACGGACCCCAACCTGAACGCCCTGCTCTACGACCCGGCCAAGCCCATCGGACGCCGCATCACCGTCATGGCCAATACCACCGTCGCCCGCCTGTACCACTCCGAGGCCATCACCCTCCTCGACGGCCGTGTGCTTGTCTCGGGCTCGGATCCTGAGGACGGCGTCAACCCCCAGGAGTACCGCGTCGAGACCTTTACGCCGCCCTATCTCCTCAGGGGCAAGCCTCGCCCCACCTTCAAGCTTGCCAACACCGACTGGGCGTACGGCCAGAGGGTCGGCTTCACCCTGGGCGGCGCCGCCCAGAACGGGGCCATCAGCGTCTCGCTGCTCGGCTCCGTGTCCAGCACCCACGGCAACTCGATGGGTGCGCGTACCCTCTTCCCGGACTTCTCCTGCGCGGGCACGTCTTGCACCGTCACGTCCCCCCCGGGCAAGTACATTGCGCCTCCCGGCTGGTACCAGTTCTTTGTCTTGGACGGAGGCATCCCCGCCGTCGGCGTCTTTGTCCGCATCGGTGGTGATCCCGCCGGGCTTGGCAACTGGCCCAAGGGCGATGGCTTCACCACGCCTGGCGTCTAACGCAGACCTGCCGTTTCATGTCACGACTGTTATGACTCGAGGGGACAATGGCCCTGGAAACAAGAATCGGAAAGCGAATCGGAGGCCTCAATTGCTTGCGCTTTTCGAGCCGGTGGATGCGGCAGGAGGCGGGGAAAGATTGTGCATGCCGTACCGGATGGCATTAGACTCGTACCACTTTTCGCTTCTTGACATTGTCGGACGGCATGTTCTAGGTAATCCATAATTCTATGTGCTGAATATGCTGAAGAGCCTTGGGCAGCTTCGGCTCTGAGCAAGCTCCCTGTAGGACCCCAGCTTGCATGCTTTGCCCGTATGTCAGTGGGACCTTGAACCACTGGCTTGTGAAGTCTACCAATTGGCAGCCAACTTGGCAATAGTCGCAGGTACCCGGCCGAGACGTAAAATATCGATCAAATGATTATTACTCGTAGGCCCGTTGGGAGTCGGGACGTCGAATTAGCTGTCCTGTCCCGTCGTGAGAGAAACCAAAATGGGTGATGTAGATAATGTGAGTGTTGAGGCACGTGACGCACGGTCCTACCCGCCAAAATTCGGCGCATCGCCGTGGCAGACATCTCGCAACAACCCCAATCCCAACCGCAGCGCCCATCTCGAACCGACGGTTCGGCACCTTCAAGATGGCGGCAATTTTCAAGGCGGCAAACGCGAAGATCAGGGCGAACCCGATGCTCAACTACGTCTGCTCGACTCGTACGTTCCCCTCCCATTGGCTCCAATCCTTTCCGCAAGCTCGCGCAGCGAAGGCGCTGGGAACGGGCACAGCTGTCCGGCGGCGGGCGCGCCCGGGCCAGGCCAAGCAGGAACAAAGAGATTTGCGATTCACCTGGCTTGGGCGTCCTTGGCGGCCAATTGCGCCTCCCGCCACCGCCCTGCTGTGTTGGACGAGTCCTTCAGGAGAGCTTGCATCGAACATCGGAGCTTGCGGAACGACTGCCCACGGAGAGCAGATGCTGACCCCTTGGTACAACAGACTTCTGGGGACCCGTGTCGAACTTTGGAATTCCCATTGCCGCTGTCCTGGACACGCAGAAGAGCCCTGACCTGTGAGTCGCTCCCCCAACCGTTACCTCCATTGGTTTCCCTGCTGACGCCCAGTCTCTACAGCATCTCCGGGCAGATGACCGGTGCTCTCTGCATATACTCCATGACCTTCATGCGCTACTCCCTCGCCGTGACGCCCAAGAACTACCTCTTGTTCGCGTGCCACTTCGTCAACGAGTGCGCCCAGCTCACGCAAGGATACCGGTACCTGTCATACCACAACTGGGGAGGAAAGGAGAAGCTTGACCTCGAGAAGGGCGTCGAGGCGGCCAAGGTGAAGGCTGAGAAGGTCGAGGACAAGGTCAAGAATGCCGTGGGCAAGTAATTGACGGCTGCGGATTGGAACAAGAAAGAATGGCACCCGGGCCCACGCCATTTGCCAATAGAATTGTCGATCTTGCCCGCGACTCACACATCAGCGGCAGAGATCTTAGCACATAAGGCCAGGGAGTGCTCGATCTCAGCGTGCTGTGCTGTTGGTGGCCGGTTTCTAGAAAGGGCGTGGCTCTCCTCGGGTAGCCGTGGCATAAACTCGGGAACGCCTGCTGGAGCCAGCCAAGGTGACGCCGCGACGCGAGCCACAAACAGCCACTGGGGAACGGGCGTGACGCGATTGTATTCTTACGGGACTTCTGAACAAGACGGGCGAGAGGAGAGGAAAAGGCCAGGAAAAATTGAAGAATGAAAATTATCCGACGCTGGGGAGTTGATAAGGGAGGTGATGTGGCTGTGGGCGACTGCGACTCTTTGGTGGGACTCGGACTCCAGGGCTGAGCCGAGGTCGGGGGAAGTTCGTTATCAACAGCACCTTGACGGCGAGCGATTGATCATGAGGTGGATTGCCTGTGACAAAGACAAACCGCCGTGCTGCCTAGCCGAGCTGCCAAGGCGGGGTCCGGCGCGCACCCATAGAAGCGGGTGCCAATCACGTCGAGCACCGCCAGGGGAAGAATCCTCTGATCACCATGTGCATCGCAGGCTCGTCACGCCCCCGCGGGGACCGCCAGCAGCCGCACGGGGACTAGTAGGCCATGACTCCTCGAAACCGTTGAGCCTGCCAACAACCGTGCCGTCGGCTCGGCTCCGTGCTCGTTTAGTTGCACCGTCGGGGCGCGGGCGAAAATAGTCAGGGACGGCGTCGAGACGAGTGTCGGGACGAAGACTTCCCGAATAGTCCTCTCGGCCGTGCCTCTCCCTGACCTTCCTCGGCAAAGGGGGGCGGCGGCGGCGGTGATGGGCGTGGTCCCTGTGCAGCGGGTATTCGGCCGGCTTCTGGCGGACAGACGAGATGGAGGCCGTCAGTGCTCATCGCTCACCGAAGACGTTGAGGTGAGCCCTTTGCCACCCGTCCATGGGTACTCCGTACAATTAATTAGATAGCCAGAAAGCGTAACAAGCTTGTTATCCCCCCGCCGTGATTGGCCAATGTGCCGGGCAGCCGCTCAACGCCATGCCCTGCGCTGCCTGCTCTGGCGGATGCGTCAGGTCTGTGTGTGCGGACTGCATTCCATTCCACTTGCGGTTGTCCGGGCAAGGATGAGGACCCCGTGATGAGATGCAGCAGAGTTGGCCTCACCAGGCGTAGCCGCGATATTGCTCCGTACAGGAGGTTGCACATGCACATGCATGTGCCAGGTACCTGCGAAATCCCCTCAGCCGGTGCGGCTATCTGGGAGCTGCCTGTGAGCCTTCTGAAAGTGCCCAGGGTTCCGCTCGCCCTTTCTGCCATCTCCCCTCGTCCATTCTTGTCCTCCGCCAACTGCCCTGCATCGCGACCTCGCCCTTTTGTCCTCGAGTGCTCCTCCGTGCGTTCCTGTGGTGAAGCGCGCCAGTCTGGGAGCAAGCGTTGAGCAGCCCGCGCTCAGATAATACAAAAGGCACCTACGAGTAGCGGTACCCCACCCCCCACCACGCTTTCCCAGCGACTGCCCCGCGGCCGTCGTCTTTGTCTCCGACCAGCCTCAACGCTTTAAAAGCACCCCAGAGCTCGCTCCGCCAGGCCGAGCCTGTCCTCTCCGGCTTCTTTTATCCTCCTTTTGCTTCCCTCTGCTGCCCTCACTGCCTCGCCCGTCATGTCGGCCCCCCAGCAGCCGCTCACCTTCAACGATGTCTTCGAGGAGGAGGACGTGGACCAGCCCAAGTCGGTCCACCACATCCGCGCCAACTCGAGCATCATGCAGCTCAAGAAGATTCTGGGTGAGTCTGCGCGCCCGCGCCCGCCTCGCGGCGGCTCCGGAGAGCTTCAGTTGCCCCGGCAGTTGTCGTCAAGGACCTCGCGCTGACTTGTCTGGCACGCCCTCAGTCGCCAACCGTGGTGAAATCCGTGAGTCCCTCTCGCTGTCCACGCCTCCCTCTCTCCCGCTAACATGTGGAAGCCATCCGGGTACGATGACCCCCCAGCGGTTCGAGCCGACTGCTGCCCAGCGTCTGTGACACTGACAGCCTCTTGCGATGACAGATCTTTAGAACCGTGAGTGGCCTCCGATTCTGTGCTCCAACCCGAGTCGCTGGCTGTTGCTGACCCCCCGTTCGAAGGCCCACGAGCTTTCCCTGCACACCATTGCAGTCTTTAGGTACCACCACATCCGAAACGCGGCGAAGCCGGCCTCGACTGTGCGCCAATTGCTAACCCCAGCCAGCTACGAGGATCGCTTGAGCATGCACCGGCAGAGTATGGACGGACACCTCCTGTTTTCTTGGCGTGTTTCGCTGACGGCGTATCGCAGAGGCCGACGAGGCCTACGTCATTGGCAAGCGTGGCCAGTATACCCCCGTCGGAGCCTATCTCGCTGGCGACGAGATTATCAAGATTGCCGTTGAGCACGGTGCTCAATTGATCCACCCAGGTCTGTTCTGACTTCTGCTCTGGGGATTCAAGGGCTGACTCGGCCGACTAGGATACGGCTTCCTGTCCGAAAACGCCGAGTTCGCTCGCAACGTCGAAAAGGCCGGCCTCATTGTAAGCTTAATCTGAGCATGTCCACACGCCGAGATCCAAGCGCCGAGGCTAACCCACCCGTTCCCGACGACAGTTCGTCGGCCCCAGCCCCGATGTCATCGACTCCCTTGGTGACAAGGTCTCCGCCCGCAAGCTGGCCATTGCTGCCGGCGTCCCTGTCGTCCCCGGTACCGAGGGCGCCGTCGGGAGATACGAGGAGGTCAAGGCCTTTAGCGACAAGTATGGCTTCCCCATCATCATCAAGGCCGCCTACGGTGGTGGTGGCCGCGGCATGCGAGTCGTCCGGGATCCCGAGAGCCTGCAGGAGAGCTTCGAGAGAGCAACCTCGGAGGCCAAGTCCGCCTTCGGCAACGGCACCGTCTTCGTCGAGCGATTCCTCGACAAGCCCAAGCACATCGAGGTCCAGATTCTCGGCGACAACCACGGCAATATTGTCCACCTGTACGAGCGTGACTGCTCCGTCCAGCGCCGGCACCAAAAGGTCGTCGAGATTGCCCCCGCCAAGGACCTCCCGGCCCAGACCAGGGATGCCATCCTGGCCGACGCCATCAAGCTGGCCAAGTCGGTCAACTACCGCAATGCAGGCACTGCGGAGTTCCTGGTCGACCAGCAGAACCGCTACTACTTCATCGAGATCAACCCCCGTATCCAGGTCGAGCACACCATCACCGAGGAAATCACCGGCATCGACATCGTCGCCGCCCAGATTCAGATTGCCGCCGGCGCTACCCTGGCTCAGCTCGGCTTGACGCAGGACCGCATCTCCACGCGCGGCTTTGCCATCCAGTGCAGGATCACGACCGAGGACCCGTCCAAGCAGTTCCAGCCCGACACCGGCAAGATTGAGGTCTACCGGTCCGCCGGTGGCAACGGCGTCCGCCTTGACGGTAGCAACGGCTTCGCTGGCGCCGTCATCACTCCCTACTACGACTCCATGTTGGTCAAGTGCACGTGCCATGGCTCAACCTACGAAATCGCCCGCAGAAAGGTGCTCCGAGCCTTGATTGAATTCCGTGTCCGCGGCGTCAAGACCAACATTCCCTTCCTGGCCTCTCTTCTAACCCACCCGACCTTCATTGATGGAACTTGCTGGACAACATTCATCGACGACACTCCCCAGCTGTTCGACTTGGTCGGCAGCCAGAACCGTGCCCAGAAGCTTCTGGCCTACCTTGGAGACGTTGCCGTCAACGGCAGCTCCATCAAGGGCCAGATTGGCGAGCCCAAGTTCCGGGGCGAGATCGTCCCGCCCGAGCTGTTCTCCGCCGACGGCAACAAGATCGATGTCAGCGAGCCTTGCCCGGAGGGCTGGAGAAACATCCTCTTGGAGAAGGGCCCCAAGGCATTTGCGAAGGCGGTCCGCGACTACAAGGGCTGCCTTCTCATGGACACCACCTGGCGCGATGCTCACCAGTCTCTCCTGGCCACTCGTGTCCGAACCGTTGACCTGTTGGGCATCGCCAAGGAGACCAGCCACGCCCTGTCCAACCTGTACAGTCTGGAGTGCTGGGGTGGCGCCACGTTCGACGTCGCCATGCGGTTCCTCTACGAGGACCCCTGGGACCGTCTCCGACGCATGCGAAAGCTCGTCCCCAACATCCCCTTCCAGATGCTCCTCCGAGGCGCTAACGGTGTTGCCTACTCTTCTCTCCCCGACAACGCCATCGACCACTTCGTCGAACAGGCCAGGAAGAACGGCGTTGACATCTTCCGAGTCTTCGACGCCCTCAACGACATCGACCAGCTCGAGGTTGGCATCAAGGCCGTCCACAAGGCCGGTGGTGTTGCCGAGGGTACCGTGTGCTACAGCGGTGACATGCTGAACCCCAGCAAGAAGTACAACCTGGAGTACTACATGGACCTCGTTGACAAGCTGGTCAAGCTTGACATCCACGTCCTGGGTGTCAAGGATATGGCTGGTGTCCTGAAGCCCCACGCCGCCACTCTCCTGATCGGTGCCATCCGCAAAAAGTACCCCGACCTCCCCATCCACGTCCACACCCACGACTCCGCGGGCACCGGCGTGGCGTCCATGGTCGCTTGCGCCAAGGCCGGCGCCGATGCCGTCGACGCCGCCACCGACAGCCTGTCCGGCATGACGTCGCAGCCCAGCATCAACGCTATCCTGGCCTCTCTCGAGGGCAGCGACCTTGACCCTGGCCTGGACCCCAAGCAAGTCCGAGCCCTCGACACCTACTGGTCCCAGCTCCGCCTACTCTACTCCCCCTTCGAGGCGCACCTCGCCGGCCCCGACCCCGAGGTGTACGAGCACGAGATTCCCGGTGGTCAGCTCACCAACATGATGTTCCAGGCCCAGCAGCTCGGGCTGGGTTCTCAGTGGCTGGAGACCAAGAAGGCATACGAGCATGCCAACGACCTCCTCGGCGACATCGTCAAGGTCACCCCTACGTCCAAGGTCGTGGGAGATCTCGCCCAGTTCATGGTGTCCAACAAGCTGTCTGCCGAGGATGTCGAGGCTCGTGCGTCGGAGCTCGACTTCCCCGGATCGGTGCTCGAGTTCCTGGAGGGTCTCATGGGCCAGCCATACGGGGGCTTCCCGGAGCCTCTGCGCACCAATGCTCTGCGTGGCCGCCGGAAGCTCGACAAGCGACCTGGACTGTTCCTCGATCCCGTCGACTTCGTCAAGGCCAAGAGGGAGCTGTCCAAGAAGTACGGCAACCCCGTCACCGAGTGTGACATTGCTTCGTACGTCATGTACCCCAAGGTATTTGAGGACTACAAGAAGTTTGTCCAGCAGTACGGCGACCTGTCTGTTCTGCCGACGAGGTACTTCCTGACCAAGCCCGAGATTGGCGAGGAGTTCAACGTCGAGCTGGAGAAGGGCAAGGTTCTAATCCTGAAGCTCCTTGCCGTTGGCCCGCTGAGCGAGCAGACTGGGCAGCGAGAGGTCTTCTTTGAGATGAACGGCGAGGTTCGACAAGTCACCGTCGTCGACAAGAAGGCGGCCGTCGAGAACATCAGCCGGCCCAAGGCTGATCTCGGCGACTCCAGCCAGGTCGGCGCCCCCATGTCTGGTGTGCTGGTTGAGCTGCGGGTGCACGAGGGGTCGGAGGTCAAGAAGGGTGACCCCCTTGCTGTTCTGTCGGCCATGAAGATGGTGAGTCTCGGCTTCGTTGTTGTAATCGTTTTGCAACTAACTCATGTTGTAGGAAATGATCATCTCCGCCCCGCACAGCGGCAAGGTGGCGAGCCTGCAGGTCAAGGAGGGCGACTCGGTCGACGGCTCTGACCTGGTGTGCAGGATTACCAAGGCTTGAGTTGTCTTGGTGGATGGCACGGATTGATTGCTTCAAATTGTTGAAAGGTCCGGTTTGCGGTCCATTGGCAGGCTATACGTATCCTAAAGGAAAGTGACTAGACGCTACAAGAGTGTTTGTTTCGACGGCGCGTGGAAGATGTTGGGTTATTCCTACAGTAGTGCTTTTTGGGCCCTCGGCTCTTATAGGCTTTCGAATATGGATTGCAGCATTGCTACAGTCGAGGCACACATGAGAGTGATGCGAGAATCTTGTCTGGTGTGAGTTTGTTCAACCACGGCAAGCTTGTTTGTACAGGCGCGAGCATTGCGCAGAGAGGTACACTGGGTAGGCACCGTAAACATATCACTCATAGCAACACCCCGCAACAGTCGCCGGCCGGGACAGGCATGGCGGCTTGAGCGTTTCCGGCTGCGGGCCTCCAGGACTTGCGCGTCGTATCGCGCGATCCTCTCGTGAGAGGGAACCGGCTGCGAGGCCAAGGACTGAGGCGCTGGTTAGATGGTGGTTTTGATATATAAAGTACCTATTATTAGTCAGGTCCTGATTGGGAACTAGGGAGGACCTCCAGGCATAGAGCGCGCTGTATTCTTAGGATGACCCCTGCTTGCGTCAGCGGCAGCACCTCCACTCCGCTCCACAGCAAGAAAAAGTCCCGACCACCGCAGCCGCCACCACAACCCGGAGACACAACCGCCACCTGCAAACAACCTCCTTTTCTCGAACCTCAAGTCAAGCCGCAACTTCTTCGCGCCGTCACCATCATCATCACCGTCAGAATCTCACGCGCACAGAGACTGCATACACCCCCCGAGAAAGCGACTCGCTCGCACGACGCCCGCCGCAATTCTACAGGCACGCGACTGCTCAGACGAGCGCGCCCGCACCGAGTGCACCAAGTGCCCGCGCCCTCCACACCGGCAACAACATCACTCAGGTTCCCACGCGCGCGTTCCCTCGTTCGAACCTGCGATGGAGAGCCTTCAGCTGTCCCAGGTGCTCGCCGACCTGAGCAACCTCGGCGCTGCTGTTCGTCTCCCCCTCTTGGCATCTGTCTCGGCCGCACAACCTGAAGCGACTCCTCGCTGACCATGGCTCTGCTCGCCTGTAGGAACCCGAGGCTGCCGCAGCCATCGTCAACGCCAACGCCCCCACCATCCGGACCGAATGTGTCAAGACCGAACCCGCCATCGCCTCCATCCCCCAGCCCCAGTCCCTGCGCCCGACCCCGATGAAGCGGGCGTGGTCCTCCGAGACCGGGGCGCCGCCCAAATTCGACAAGCTGGGCCGCCGCATCCTCATCAACTCGTCTGGCTCGCGGTCCGGCTCGGCCGCCAACTCGATCCCCGGCACCCCGCGTCGAGGCGACTCGGACGTAAGGGCAACCCCCATACTGGGATTCTTCTGCGAGAGCAGCTCTGCTAACACGCCGCGTTGGTAGGTGGACGACGACCTCGACCGGGCGTCTACCCTCATGGCGCTCTACGACATCCGCGCCAAGATCAAGCAGCAAGACAACAGCAGCCTCATGAGGGCCCGCGAGAAGATCAACGCCCTGGCCGCCAAGCAGCAGGCCCAGCAGGTCGCGGAGCGCAACATGAAGGCCGCGGAGGAGCTCCGACGAAACCGCTACTCGTTCCCCAAGTCTGGTCCCTGAAAGCTAAGCGCCAACGGCAATAATTCGACAGTGCTTTTTTTTTTTTTTTTTTTTTTTTTTGGGTCTCTATTCTCATAGAGCTTGTGGAAGCTTTTTTGCAAGGCGTTTCAGGCTGTTGATGACGACACTTCCCGGATACCTACCTTTCCTTTTTCTCTCGTAATCTCCGACATTGGGGGCGGGGCGAAGAGGAACAAGATACACGACTCCCGGCAATGGCCTACGACTTGAACCTACACGACACGAGTATGCGACACGAACGGAAGACGACGGAATGGAGCGGATTGGGGCAGGCGAATTGAGCGCGCCCTAGGCATAACTGCATCATGTTGGAACGGACCCCTTGTCATTCTCGCTCCCTCTTTGTTGGTCTTGGCCAGCCGTGGACGAACATGGTAATCCGGTCTTGAGTGCACGGAAAGAAATGGTATCTCTTTTCTTTTTTTTTGTCTTTCTTCGTTCATTTCAGCGCAGTTGAGCACGGTGTCATGGGAGGGCGAGGAGTCTGTATTTGAGCGCGGTCCTGGAGTACAAGGTGTGACCCAGCATGATGCTTGCGAGTACGATTCGTGCAAGGTGCCCGTCCAAACGGCGAGAGCAACGGCTGTTGTACATTATTAATATAGCTTATCCACTCCTAAATCTAAATGATGGACATGCCCAGGGCATTTTTGATCCCTTTGTTGGAGCGTCTCGCCAGGCGGTGATGGTTGGCGGGGGTCTTCTGGAAGTCGTGGAAGCGGGTGGCATGATTCCATGGAAGGCAGTGCAAATCATTGAGGATTCCCTCCATGCGGCGTGATGATGGCAGGCAGGCAACAGCAAAAAAGGCAATAATCTCTCAGACGGCATAAGACGAAGCTTGGGGAACGCGTAGCGCCACCGGCAGGCGGAGCAATGGACCCGGAGGGTGGCTGCTGACGCCAGCAGCCAAGAGGCTAGCCGGGCTAGACACAGCTGGGCGTCGGCAAAGATGAGGTGGCGTTCACAATGCGGCTGGCGGATGAGCCTGGAACCACCTTCGCACTTGCTTCCTCGCCTTCGTCTCGACGACTAGCTGTAACTCGCTCTGTTGTGAAGACTGATGAGAGATGAGAGACTCGACGCCGCGACGATGGCCCGTGACGTCAGCGCCACCCCGGGGGGGTGTGAGGTCGTGGCCCCGCCAATTATTAATGGCGAGCTAAGTAGATTAATGCCTTGGCCACTGTGGAATCGGCGAGCCAACTCTAATCCGGCCCGTCCGAGCTCAACACGGTGTGACTCTCGTGCAATAACCAACCTCGCGTGTGCCCCTCGTCGAATCCCCCAGCCGTTCCCCTCCCTTCAGGTCGATCCCGAGGTCTCCGCGCGGCAAACAGCCGAGAAGGAACGCAAACGCGATTCTGGTGGAACGCCAGGTCTGCCGAAGGTACCCTGCGCCGCCTCGCGGGCGATCCTGGGCCGAATACGAGTACTCGTACTCCTACACGCCACACGTCATCAGCTTTCGGGCTCACCCAACGCCAACACCCCAAACCCTCTCGGGCTGCCCCGAGATTTTTTCTCATTTCCCAAGTTATTGCTGCCTCAACACCAGCCTGCGCAGTCGCACGCTCGACGAGAAACGCGACGAAGCGCTTGAGTTCCCGGATCCCGACGGTCGCGCGAGAGCGAAAGAAGATACGATGGCGCCGTCACATCCGAACGAGCTGGTGGCGCGGCTCTACTACAGCAACTGTGATGGCTACCGCTGCTACAACAGCACGTGGTATGCCTGGGGTCGATGGGTCGTCGTCGGAGCCGTCATCTTCATCGTGCTCTTGATCCTCCTGTCCTGCTCGTAAGCCATTCCTCGTCTGCTCCTGGTCGCTACATGGCCCTGTCGAAAGTGATGACACGACGACTGACGTTTGACCCCGACAGCTGCGTCGCTCGCCGTCGCCGCCGCCGCGGCGTCCAGCCCTTGTACGGCACCGGCTGGATGGCACCCGGCGGCAAGATGAGCGGCCACGAGATGAACAACTACCAGTACAACCCGCAGGGCTACAATCCACAGGGCGACTACAACCCAGCCTACAACCAGCAGCCGCCCTACGGCGGCTTCACCAACCCGCCGCCCGCCTACGGCCAGCAGCAGCACCCGCAGTACACGGGCACCACGTTCAACCCCAACGACGGCTACTACGGCGACCTGTCGCAGCAGCAGCAGCAGTACGGCGTCCAGCCGCCGCAGAACGCGTACCAGCGCGACGGGCAGTACCATCCCCCCGCGGGCCCGCCTCCGGGCAAGTAAAGGCGGACGGACGTCTGGCCGAGGCGACGTGCGGCCGGCGGGTGTGGCGTGGACGGCGCAGCGGCTGTCTACGGGATGGGCTGGCGTTTCGAGGGTCGATTTTTCTCTCTCTCTTCTATGTCGTGTGATGCAGAAGGGTGCGGCGGACGATACCTGACAAAGAGGGCTGCGATCTAATTGCTACTTGCTGCGGACGTTTAAGCATCTGGGACTGGATCTCATGTCCTAGATGGTAGTCACATTCCCTTGGTCAAGGTAGACTTGTACATGAAGGTTATAACACGCAGAAGACGGACGTGGACGTGCGAATATGAAGACGGCGTGGATGATATGCCGACGTTGCCTCACGCCGCGGAGGGCTCGGAACAGGTCAGGTCAACATTTCGCAGTAGATTCATACTCGCACGAATACTTACCTATACGAGTAGGTAAGCAGCGGGCCCGGCCGCGCGCGGCATTAATCAACTCACGTGGCGCCAGTCCATCTCCGGTTCGAAGTGTCCCAGCTGGAAACCCCAGCCACACAGCCCTGACGTCAGGTTTCGTTTCCTTCATTAATAAAAGGACCAGATGCCGGATGAAGATGCCGCACAGGGCCAGCCAGGCTGACAGCATCGCGAACCTGACTCGTAGCCGCACGTGTCGCTGGACGTGCGTACGAGTGCGGAGCGGGCATCTACGAACAGAGTACGACTCGTGCTCGCACGAGCACGACGAGTTGCAGCCAACAACGTGTTGGCAGGGCTGCTGCGCGCGGAAGACGTGCACGATGCCGCGGCCTTCTTCGTTTCGTCTTCCCTCCGCGGCTGAGGATCCCAATTCGCGAGGGGTCGCGGATTAGTTTCGCGCCGCTCCGAGGGTACTTGGCCGGGATAGGCGCTCGCCGCTGGCCGCAGGTACCGATCGCCAAGCCCGGCGGGTGTCAGTGCGAAGCGAAAGGCGAAACCGTTCGTCCGCTTCCCTGGGCTTGCCTGCATCTTGCATCTCCGTTCTGGCTCGCACTTCGTTTCTTGTTGGAGGGACGAACGCGCCTCCGTCGCCGTCCACTGTCGCTCTCTGTACGTGCCGTATTGGGTGACGCTCAGCCCATTCGCTCTCTATCCGTCGCCGTCGCAGCGCGCTACGCCGTCGAGGCGGACCGCCACCGCCCGCTGTGGGTGTGTTGCAGCGAGCCGCTCGCTGCACCGCCTTCGCCTCCCGTTTCACCTGCTACCCGTTTGAGACACCGCTCGACGTCGCTGGGCCACTCGCCGCCCCTCCAGCCCGCGCCTGGAGTCGCTCCTTTTCCTTCTTCTTGCTTGCTCTTGCTTCTCAGCCTGTGCCACCTGTTCGCGCGCAGGGGCTGAGGCAGAGGTCACGACTCTCGTTTTCCCTCGTTGACGACGGCTGGACAGCGTCTTGCGCGGCCGCTCCGTGGCCCCGACACCATCGCTATTTCGACAAACCATTCTTACATTCCTTCCGGTCCTTTGAGATAAGGGCCGACGTCAATTGATTCTTCGTTTGCCAAGCAGCCGAACTGGTCGGAGTTGTCGGGGCTCTCTTCGTAGCTGACGAACCCTCTCTTTTACCACGACCGACAACCGATACCCGGAGCATCGCAGTACGGCCGGCCTTGGACCTGTGTGCATGCGTGTCATAATACTTGGCGCTGCAAACACGGCGACAAGATGCCTCCGGTAGACGTCGCCATGGTGAGGAGCCTGCGGGGCGGGGTTCTGGAGCAGTTAAAGGACGTCCTCGCCAGGAGCATTGCCGCGAGCATGGCTAGGAGAGACCTCATTAGCGACGCGCAGAGCAAGGTGACGGATGTCAAGACCGCCTTCTCGAGCTGGGACAATTGCATGAAGGCCACCTTCTGCAAGTACGTGACTCCCCAACACTCCTTTGGCCGTGGCCGATTGCTAACTGTCTGCAGATGGCCAGTCATTGCTGTCATAGTCATTGGTGGTCTCATCCTCCTCGGTGTCCTTTGGTGTGTTATCCGGTGCGCCTGCTGTGGCCTCGCGTGCTGCTGCAGCTGTTTCAATTGCCTCAAGTGCTGCGGAAACTGCTGCGGTTGTTGCGACCCGCCCGGTGGACAGCGTCACAAGTACCTCGACGAGCCTTACATCCCTCCGCACCACGGCTACCAACAACAGGCTCCTATGCAATCTCCTTTCGCAGCAGCGGCAGTCCCGAAGCAACCCGTTATCGAGCCACCGCAGTATGCCGAATTCGACGTGTCCAAGAAAGGCGGGGAGGACGCGCTCCCCCACATGCCGAGCTGGGAGGGAGCCGGCTCCAAGAAGGTCGTGCTCGAGGAGGATGCGTTGGAGATGGACCATTTGAACAAGTCTCCGCCGTCAAACCCAGCGCAACCTCCGCTGGCTACGCCCTCGACGGGCCCGGCGAGCCCAATGGGTATGGAACCTCATAGCCCATACGGTTCGTCTCGTGCCAGCCCGAACGGGTACATGCCCATCCAGAGCCAGCAAGCCCTGGGTCACGGCCGAATGTCTCCAGGTCAAAGCCAACATAATTTGGGGGCATACGCTTCGCGAGACCAGCCAGGATACAACAACCATAACGCCAACCGCGAATCCAACGGCTTTGGCTTAGACCAGCCCTATGACGACCCTGCAGCGATGGTGGGCGCACACGAGCAGCACCCGCCGACTCAGAACTACATGAATAACGGACAGAATCAACCATATCGTCCGCCTGTCATTTCGGAACTAGCACAAGGACGGCAGTCGCCTGGCCCTGGACGCAACGGCTATGGCCAGAATCACCACATGAATCAGGGATTCGCAGAAATGCCAGCAGAACCAGCCCAGCCAGGCCATCGTGATCGGCAGTCCCCTGAGGGAGCACCCAACGCATATGGCATGAGACGACAGGGGACAAGTGACAGCGTCGCCGCGGTGGGCAGCCGACCTCCATACGGCATGGATCCTCGCATGAGAAACTCGCCCGGCCCGAGGCGAACGCCAGGACCGCGCGGCGACAACCCATTTGGTCAGTCCCCTAGGGCATCTCCTGCTCCGCGTGAGCCAGGCTACGGCCAACCGGGTTACGGTCCGCCACGAGACCATGTGAATAGGACTTACTCCCCGGCTCCCGAGCGCCACTTTTCTCCTGCGCCGGAACGCCAGCACTCCCCGGCGCCAGGTACTCGCCAGTCCCCAGAGCATCGCCCTCCGCCCTTGATCAGACCTCCTCAGAACCCAGCAGCATTCGCTCAATCACCTCCTCAGTCGCCTATTACCAACAATTCGGGCTTCGACTTCACCTCGGGCTACGCGCGTCCCACAACCAGCAACCGTCGCCCCAGAGAGCCGAAGCAGTGGCCCACGAACGAGGCATACCCTGGATACAAGCCTTATCAGCCAGCCTAAGAAGGCTGGAGCGGAGTCTAAAACGCAACTGCATGGGTACGACATTTGGCTTTGAATGTCCACGTAGGACGCTTCTGGGTCTGGCGTTTAGGATAGAAAAGCCTCGCAACGGACCGTCCTGGTGGTGGTGGAGACGGACGACCCCTTGCATACCCCATTTGGGATGGAATGGGATGCTTCAATCTTTGGTTCGATTTCGTTATATGGAGAAGGGGCACACATGCCATGTATCTTCAACGACCGGGGTCCTTTTCCGGGAGGTATATTGGAGAGATTTAGTTGCGCACTACGGAGCACCTGGAACGGGTATTCGACATTTGAATCTGCTGCTGCGCGAGAGCTGCTGCGAGAGGTTTGGATGCTTTGTGGAGCGGGCATGGCTGTATTTGTCAGGGTTGTATTCTTCTCGCTGTATGAATATTTGGGACTTGGAAATTCATGACGCTTGGCACGTGCTGCTTTGATTTCAAGCCGCCGTGAAGAGGCTGATATTGCTATAATCCCGTACTTTCCAGGCGCCAGATTTGTGATGCGAGTGACTCCGCTAGCCCGCTTGTAGAACCCATATTTCCCGAGTTGTTCTTGTATATACAATTTTGCCTCTAGCTGCGCACAAAAACAAAAACAGACGCCAAGAAAATTCCCAAGATGCAGTGGTGGTGAGTGTGAAAGCATTGGATGGTGCAAGCCAGAAAGGAGTGCTACTCCTTGGGGAAGAGCTCCGCGGGGACGGCCTTGGCCCGCTCGATGCGGCGGCTGGAGCTGCTGCCGATGACGGTCGGGGCGTCGCCGTCCAGATCGGGGTCGTACTCGTCCCCACTGGTGCGGGCGTGGGCCTGCGCCTTGACGGGCTCGTCGTCGACGTCGCTGTCGCTGCTGCCGTCTGCCTCGTCCGGGTCCTCGGCGGGCAGGCGCTCGTGCTCCGTCTCCTTCTTCTTGATGAAGGAGTCGATGATGTAGTACTGCAGGCCGTTCATGATGAGGGGGAAGATCATCATGACAAAGGCAATCTGCAGGCGCTCGTTGCCCTCGGTCCACCCGAGGGCCCAGTCGCCGACCTTGGAGATCCAGGGCATGAGGATGAAGATGACGAGGACGCAGAGCTTCATGCCAAAGAGGCCGCCGAAGTAGATGACGGACTGCTTGAGCCACCACCAGGCGTTGGGAGGGTTGCCGTAGTTGCCCGACTGGATGGACTCGTTGGGCTTGCCCAGCGGCGTAAAGGCAGCCAGTCCCGTCAAGATGCGCAGCAGGACAATGAGGATGGGGATGCCGACGGTTGTCTATTGCTGCGCGTTAGCGGCCGCATCTTGCTCGAGAAGGGCACGGTGGAGGCACTCACGTCGATGGCCAGGTTGAGGAGGTAAAAGGAGCACGGGTTGGGGATGTAGGGGTCCTGCTCGTCCCTCGCCATCAGCCGCCGCGTGGGCCCGGGCTCGAGTTTGATGGAGAAGCGGCCGCTCGTCAACATGGACATGAAGATGTTGGCAATGTGCACCAGCACCGACCCGAAGACCTGCTTGGACACGTCGAAGAACCAGATCTTGAGGGGCCGCTGCGGGCGCTCCCTCCAGCGCTTGTACACGAGGGACAGCAGCGCGAGGGCGCCCAGCGCGGCCTGGACGAGCAGCGCAAAGGGCCCGAGGAGCCGGCACTCGCCCTGCGGCGCGTCGTGCGGCGGCGCGTCGGGGGCCGAGGTCGGGCTCGCCGTGGCCATGGCGAGGGCCGTCGCGATGGTGGCCATGGCCGTCTCGACGGCGGCGGGGGTCGGTGCGTCGACGCCGATGGCTACGGGGCTGGCATCCTGGGCGGCACGGATGCCGAACATGGGCTGCATAGGGACGGAGGTTCGACGAGCCTCGTCAGCGGCGCCCGTGGAGGCGGTTTCGTCGCGTCGCGATGGGGGCCGAGGAGGAGGGAAAGGTGGCGAGACGGCGAGGAGACGCGGAACCGAGGCGCAGCCGTCGAGGAGCCTGGGGAAAGGGGCCGCAGAGGCAGGGACCGGAGACGGGGGGTGCGCAGCGGCGCGTCCAGGGGTCCGGGCAGGCGAAGACGGCGTCGTGGTGTTGCGTCTGCGAGGCGACGGCGGCGGTGGTGATGGCGGTGTCTCATGTGCACGAGCTGCGAGGTTCAGGCCCGGCGTGTGTCAGCAGCAGCGCCATCCCCGACGACGACAGGACATCGCGCACGGGCGCGTCCAGTCGCGCCCACAAAACCCTCTGTGCCTTTGGTGGCGCACCCCTTGGTCAATTGCTGTTTGAACGCCACGCTTTCGCCAGCCTCTTGTGCGGCCGGGGAGGCCATCGAGAGGGACGGCAGGACTAGAGAGGGACGGCGGGAATAGAGGCTCCTGAAATGGAGGTATATTGTGTGCGTCACTGGCGCTGTCTTGATGTCCGGCCTCACCAAGACCAAAGAGGCGTACGCACTAATTGTGCTGTACGATTCCTGCCGTTCCTCTCGATTCCTGCCGTCCGCTCGATTCCTGCCGTTCCTCCCCATTACTCGGAGTTGCACCGAGGTTCTAGGTGCCAAGCTAGGATCGAGCCTGCCTCTTCTCCCAAGAGACTAACGGTAGAAGGACCGCCCATCAGCGAATAAATATCCCCGAATTCCAGGGAGCTGGCGGATTCCGTTTCAAACCTTCAAGTTTCGACCGGACGACGACGCATAAAAAGATTAATTGGCTAAGTTTCCCTTAGCCAATTAACGTGTCAAAGTTTAACAGCTGGTTGACTCAAGGCCAACTTCCGAGTCCAAGTACGAGTATAAAATGGCCCGAACACGCCTGATGGAGCTCGAACTTCATTCCTCCGCTGGCATCATATTTTTGCCCCTGGTGCTCTCGGCCACTCGCGTCATCCCCCGTGTTCGTCGACGCATTGATTTTGCAACCGCCGAGGCCGAGAAAGAGATTGCGTACGGAGGCAAGCGAGGCGTTTCTGATGGCGGTCCGATCCCGTCGTAGCCCCCGAGGCAACGGAGGCAACGCCGGCCTGCCCACGCCGATTCGAGAGGTACAACTATTACCACGGTGTCAAGGGCATCCTGCTGGCACGGACAAGCACGTACGCCTATCCCGAACACGTGAATTGGTGGGAGAAGAAGGTCTTCAACACCATCGGCCAGCATGAGATCCTTTCACTCTGGGTCGGGCGAGCTTGCCCTGTCTATCCAAGCCGCCCTGGATGGAATGGAATGGCAGTCCTTCTATCCGATCCGGATTGGCGTTCCAAACAGTTCCGAGGGTCTCCCGGCGCGGGAGCTTGTTCTCATGGTGGACATCGTTCCCGACACCGCCGACTGGGAGTCCGCTGTTGCTGTGGCGCTCGCGTGCCAGCGCCTTCTACGGCAAGCGGGAGTCCCGGACATCGAGGTCGAAATGAGGGAGATCCATCGCGGGTTCTTTGCCGCCGACGTTGGCCTCGACAAGATCGTGGACCCGACATACTGGAATCGGAAGCTCCACTTCGCGCTGGATGGAGTGTCAAGCCTCAACGAAACGCTCCTCCCTTTGCTCTCCCACGTCGGCGACGCGATCAGTCTGGCGGAAGACAATCGCACGGGGACCCTGGGCCTCTACGTCTGCTTGGCTGGACGCCCATCCGAGGTGTACGGCCTAACCTGTCGTCATGTTGTCCGCCGACCTGTAGGATGCGCAACGATAGACACGAAAAAGTCGTGGCTTCCGGACCACGAGGGCTATAGCTTCGACCCGACGGCAACACGGCATAATGTTCTTCGTTCAACCGCGGACAAGGTGTACAATATCCAGCATGCGATATCGGAGGCCCTGGCGTCGGCTAGAACTGTGCAGCACGCCATAGAGTTGACACAGACGAAGAGCATGGTGGACCCGGACAAGTGGCGGGTTCGACTCCGAAGCCGAGCGGCGCCTCGAGCAGTTGCGCGAAGATATCGGCTACGCCGAGAGGATCAACGACTTCCTAGTCAGCGAAGACATGGATACACCAGAGCCAAGAACAATCGGGCATGTCGCTTTCATGCCACCTTTGGAGGTGTCCCCACGAGGCTTCTTGCGGGACTGGGCGCTGATTCGCCTCGACGAGACAAAATTCGCCGAACCGCCAAACAACAAGGTCTTTGTTGGTAAGGAGCATGTCGGGCCGTTCAAAGTGGCCGCCATCATCACAGCTGCTTCGTCGGGCGGTTACATTCAGCCGGTAGACGAGATGGGCTTCGTTAGTCTCCAAGGCGTCGTGCCACCGGACATGGTCCACCAGCATGCCTCATTCAAAGTTGGGAAGCGCGGGGCAATCACGAAGCTCACGTTTGGAATGACGAACGAGATCAAGTCAATCGTTCATCTTCCGGGGCCTACAAATGGGAGCAAGAATGGGAGGAAGATATGCAGGGAGTGGATTGTTATCGGCGAGTCACCTGTGGGTAAACCTCCACTAGGCTTCTCGGCGCAGGGCGACTCGGGGGCTTGCGTGTTCGATATGAACCGCCGGTTGGTCGGATTTTTAACTTCCGGTTGCGTGCATGGCAAGGTGGAGGAGTCGGGTGATGTGGTCGCAGCTCGAAGACGCTGGAAGCACCACACGGTCCAGGACGAGTCTCTTCCGGTGGATATTACTGGAGGGAAAAACGATGCGAAAATGGACATCACGACTCCCAGTGGCTTCCGGAGATACGAGCCGAACACCGACCTCACCTTCGTAACGCCGGTACATGTCGTTTTTGAGGACATTGAGCGTGAGACAGGCTGCAAGCCTGGTGTTATTTGAGGCTGGGTGTACGGTGAGATGGAGTGAGAAACCCAGCCACACACAGCCACACACGCAAGCCACGCCTCACGTGCGCGAGGCTTTGGCTTGCCCAAAGAGAAACCTCGAATTTGCGCCCGTCCCAGAAAGTCGCGATACTTGGAAGGGGTCCAATCTCAAACCTCTGCCCACCGCCTCGCTCGAGCCGGCCGCCACATCATGTTCCGCACGCGGCCGAGGATGCTGCGCCAGGGCCTGGGCCTGGGCCTGCGGGCGACGGCCAATGCCCGGAGGAGCCTGCACCAGGTGCCCTCGCTGCCGCACGACTACTCCCAGGGCGTGCCCAACCTCATGAGCCCCGGCGGCTTTGCCATTGCGTGGACCGACTACATGTCCTTGATGGTGGAGAAGCTCAATGCCTTGACGACGGGTATGTCTGCCCTTGGAGCCCGGCCTGGGATTGCTGCCGTCACGGGCCAGGCTGTGGACGAGCCGCCCCCGGGCCACTCTGGACACACATCTTCGAGCATCATATGCTAACCACGTCCATCAGGCACCGAGCTCGAAGACAAAGACACCAAGACCATCACCCTCCTCACCGCCCGCGAGCCCAGCCAAGCCCCCATCTTCAACTACGCCTCCATGGCCCACAACAACCACTTCTTCTTCCAGGGCCTCGCCCCCGCCGGCAGCCCCATGCCCGACGTCCTGCGCCAGGAGCTCGAGGCCTCCTTCTCCTCGGCCGAGACCCTGCGCCGCGAGTTCATCCTCACCGCCTCCGCCATGTTCGGCCCGGGCTTCCTCTGGCTCGTCAAGGCCGGCCCCGGCGACTATCGCCTGCTGCCCACCTACCTCGCCGGCTCGCCCTATCCCGGCGCCCACTGGCGCGCCCAGTCCACCGACATGAACTCCGTCGGCAACGACGGCACCGCCAAGAGCTACTTCAAGAACCAGGCCTTTGGCGCCCGGAGGCGGACCGGCGACCTGCCCCCCGGCGGCATCGAGCTCGAGCCGCTGCTGTGCCTCAACACCTGGGAGCACGCCTGGCTGCTCGACTGGGGCGTCGGCGTCGGCGGCCACGGCGGCAAGATGGCCTTTGCCGAGGCCTGGTGGGAGCTCATCGACTGGGAGAAGGTGGCGCAGAGGTCGGGCGTGCTGCGGCCGGATTTCAAGTCGGCGGCGACCCAGTAAGCGGAACGGGAGAGCGTTTGGGAGGTTGGCATCTAGACGGCGTTTGATTGCGTCACGGGGAAACCCGGCGGTGGTGCGGCATTGTAAGATAAGTGTACTCGCTGCAAATAGCCGGAACATGTACAGGTACGGAGGGGACGACAATAGAGATTCCCGCGTGGCCAGCCTACCCTGCACGTATGTACCACGAAGCCAGCCACAAAGTCTTACAGTTGTAACCCGTGGCAGGCCTCGTATTGTCACGCGCCTTACCTTGCTCAGTCTTCCTGTGATGCTCTCCAACCACCACAAGCTCAACATTATACGACTACTACATCACATGTCCAGCGAACAGAGAGGCGGCATCCAACTTGAACTTCAATTTGGCCCCAAATACTTCGCCGTGCGTTAAAAAAACAAAATGGTATCCCAGTCATCCAATGCGTGAAAAGGGAAGGTAACCCAAACAAATATGAACGGTGCTTGTGATGTCCGAGTCCATGCCCGCGACACTCACTTCATGCCCCAAGAAAGACAAACGCCAAGGTCGGAAAGCTAGCTATGAGATGCGTTGCACGTTGCAGGGAGTGGCGCCAGACAGCAAAGGGAGAGTGTAGATACAAGAGTTGGAGTTGGCGATTCGCGAAAACGCTGAGGAAAATGTGTCGACTTTTGCCATGATGACGGGGGTGGCAATGAAAAGTGAGTGAGTGGGACATGCTTAGATCATGTTGCCGTTGACGCTGATCTCAAAGCCCTCGCCCTTTTGCTTGAGGGCCTTGGCGAGCATCAGCTCTCGCATCCAGTCGATGCGATCATCACGGCTCTTGACAGCGAAGTGGTGCGTCTTGCCCGTTGCGTTGACGCCTTCAGCAGATGCAGCACTCGGCGCTTGGAGGGAACTGTCGCGCTTGCGCAGACGTGCGCCGGCCTCCTTGTCTTGGGGGATGAGCTGGAAGCTGAAGGCGGCAATGGGGTCGCTCTTCTCGCGATTATGCGAAATGTGCATCGCCTTGAAGGCTGCGCTGAGCTTGGACGTCGAGGCCAGGCTAGAACACGCAATGGCGTAGTCATCAATGTCAACGTACTCGAGCGTGCGGTCCAGCTCAGCCACGTCCTTGTGCATGTTAAGCCGAGTGCCCTTGAGCGTGAAGTATCCGTCCTGCCACTCGTGGCGGAGCAGGCGCGTCTTGCGCTTCTTCATGGGCCCCTGGTACGTCACGCCGTTGGCCGCCGCGGGCGCTTCGTGGCATCCACCCGGCCTGAAGGTGGAAATGGGAGGAATGACACGCTCGAGATTGTTGCGCTCCACGGGGGACCAGGGATAGTTGAAGCGAGGAGGTGCTTGAGGTGGCTGTTGAGGAGGGCGAGCCGGAGCCTTGGGAGACGGAGTCTTGGAGACCGCGAGCACTGGCTTGCGCTCATCTACAGCGGGAAGGATGGGGAAAGATGGCCGGCGGACAGACGCTCGGGATTGAGAGCGAGGATGAGGTGGGTTGCTGGACATGTTTGCCCGGTAGCCCATTTCGGGAGGAACAGATTGGGAAACGTCGCGACTGACAGGTCCAGCTGGGACGGCTGTGACGGGGACATCAAGCTCCGAGAAGGGAGTTCCGAACCGATAAGGCTTCCTCGGAGTCTCCAGTTCCGGCGAAAGGGGGTCAGCCTTGTCCATGCGGTAAGGCATAAAGTCTCCCGGCTGAGTTGACCGTCGGTGCTGTTGCTTCAGCTGCTCTGCGGGCGGGGGAACCATGGACGCTCGTGGCGGCTGTCGCTGCAGGATGGCATTTTCGGGGATAGATAGCTTCGGCAGTCGACGGAGGCCATGGTGAGGAGCCTTCAAGGCCGGTGTGAGCTCAAAGGGAGGCGTTGGAGGGACTTCATCGGTGCAGTTCTTAGTCTGCTGGTGCTGGAAGCTCAGGAACTGGCGGACGTTGTCCTGGGGGTCCTGAGCCTGGAGGTTGCGGAGGGTGGCTTCCTGAAGATATTGCAACGGAGGCAGTCCACCAGAACCGAAGATGTCGGAAGATGCGACCACGGACGGGACGGCATCTGACACGGGCCGGTGAGCCTCATTGGGGTCGATAGCCTTGGCCGTCTCCGGGTTGCCCGCGTCGCCGAAGATCAGGACCGCCCCACCGGCATTGATGTCGACGTGGGGGTTGGCCTTCCTGAACTCTTCGATGGCGCGCTGCTGCTTCTTCCACTTCGAGCAGTTCTCGCCCTTGGAGCAGTTGTGCGGCTTGGGGATGACCTGCTCGATGCCGATGATGGACACAGACTCCATGGGGGTGATGGTGTCGTTGGCCGAGGGCTTGCGACGCTGCCGCCTCTTACTGCTCTGGCGCCTCCTCAGTTCCGTGTCGCCATTCTTCCTCGACTCGCTTGTCTCCTTCCTCGCCTCTCGACTCGGCACATCCTCTATGGGCGTCGCGGGCCTGGGTGATGAGGGCCGGCTGTCCCGCAGGGCCTGGATCTGATGCCACACCTTGGTCCGGATACCGAACGACGGGATGTCCAGCTCCCGCAGGTCCTCAAACTTCAAGGTGATGAGAATGGCGCCATTGATGTCGTTCTCGATGAACCGGTCAGCCACGGACAGCTCAATGCCAGCATTGAGCATGGACTGCGAGACCATCTCGGGGGTCCATGAGGCGAGCGCCGAAGAGTCGAGCTCCTCGTGTGTATACTGAAAAGGACTGCTTTCCCGTCGCGGAACCGGAGGCCTTTCAAGACGATCGCAAATCCGGCGGGGCACCTTGGGGGTGAGGGGCGACAGCGTCAAGATAACGTCCTCCTCGAGCAGCAATGGGTCCGTCGAGCTGCGAAAGAGATGCGGCCCTCGAGGACCCTCGACCGGCTTTGGAGACGTCTCGATGTATGCCTCTCGACCTCTGCTCGACCGCGGAGTAAGGGCCTCATCGTACGAGGATACCGTCGTGATACTCGGTTGCCCCGACTATGACGATGAGTATGAGCGCCGTTCGCACTTGGATGGGATCAGCTCGGGGCGGGATACGTACCGACTGCAGACTCACGCGCGGCGAATTGTCCTCTGCTTCGCTCGCGATTTCTTCGTCCCAGTCCGTATCGACAAACTCGGTCGCTACCGAAGCCGGCCGTTGCGTTTGCGACTCGGTTTTCAGGCTGAAGAAGGTGTCTCTGGCGGGCTTCTGCCGCATTTCCTGGTAGAGGCGGCGTTCGCCGGCTTGGAAGTATGTGTGATCCTGTATCATCTCGCAGTCAGACCACGCTGCGCAAAATGTACTGCCGCGCAGCAGCGGATTGCGTACCATGGTTGTTTGTGCTCTTGTTAAGCCACGATTGTGCCGCGAGGTGCAGGCATTCAGTGGTGATATCTTACGGGGTGAGGTGGCGGGGATTCCGTGTAAGCGCGCGGTGCCTGGGGTGGCCGTTGCCGGCTGTCTCTTTCTAGAGGTATTGTTGGAGGCTTTATTGAAGCGGTGAGACTGGTGCCGTGCGACAGGGAAATGTAGACGAAGGGAAACAACGCAAAACCTGAGGTGTCAGATGAGGAGTATACAGGTCGCAAAAGCCGGGAGGAGGGTATTAGGACGCTGGGGGGCGGTTAGCGATTGTTATGTAGGTATATGCCGCTGAGGGGGCGGTTAGCGACTGCACCTAGCCTTATGTACCCAGGTATATGCCGCTGAGGGGCGGGTAATAGCTCAACGACCTCTTAGTCCGTAGCGCACGTAGGGGCTTGGTATGCTGGTCCGATGTGACGAAAAGACGACACAGCACAGGCGTCGTGCAGCGGCCGTGGGCGAGGACGGAGGGTGGCCGAGCCGTGCCGCCTCTCCTGGTGCAGAGTGCAGACAGACGCAAGCACTCTGAAGCGAGGCACAGCGCATGACGCCCCTCGTCACAGCACAGGACAGGCCCCCTGCCGCCCTCCTGTGGCCTCGAGTCGCCCGTCGGCGCGAAGCTGGCGGGAGCCCGCTCTGCAAGCCGCTCGAAGCGCCTGCGGCGTGTCGCTGAGCTGCCGTCGTGATAGGCTCGCGACGTCAGTGTGCCGTTGCATGTGGATGCTGGACAGGGGGGAGAGGCCGAGGAAGGCTAGCCGTTGGGGGACGGGGCAGCGAATCGCAGCGAGGCCGTCCTCCGCCGTGCCAAATATAGCGGGCGTCTAAGCGCCGTGCGGTTTGGCGCAGGCCAAACGCGCTGCCTGGCCTCGAGAAGCCCAGCCTCTCTGAGCCCTGTTGGCGATCCCTGTCGAGCGGCTGCAGATGCAAGGACCGGGGCCCTGCAGCCGACGGCGACTACGGAGGAGTGCCTGCCTACCTATCCAGGGACTATCGCTGATGAGGAGAGGTTAGCGACTGCTGGAAGGTCGGGTTCTACCGCGGCAAAGCAGCAGCGGCAGGAGGAGCCGGAACCCCGCCTCGCTCAACCTTCCTCGTCGAGAATGGACGACGAAGCACGATACTCGTGCTAATCCGTACGTCCATGCATGCAGCAAGAGGTGTGGTCGGCCGTAGCTTCCTTTCGACTTCCATTCTTCTGCGCGGCACTCCATCAGCCTCACGTTGCCCATAGATAAAAGCCACGTTCCGAGTCTCACATTCAGCCGTCCTTGTTTCCCTCAGACTCGGCCTCGCCGCTCTGGCGTCGCCCGCGCCTCCAGCCCCCGGTGCGCCGACTCCGTATTCCGACCCTACTCGCAAAATCCTCCGGCACACGGCGGCGGGTCGCGGTGGTGGAGACGACGGCCTCGACCAGCGAGAGCCGTTGCGCGCCACTCGACGCAGAGCAAGACCCGTCCCGAGACCCATACGGTACGCATTTCGACAGGCCCGACTGCTGACTGCTCAGCCGGTCAGTCGCTGGCCAGCCGGCATCCAAGTCGCCACCGTTCCGGTGGCTTGCAGCTACGACGTACTACTGTACGGAGCATCTGTCAAAAACGAGTCACGAATGACAATCGTGGCTTGTTTCGCTCCGCTTACCGATGCTCTGCAGCTCATTCATGCCGCCGCTGCAGACGGACCTCCCCGCCCCCTGCTGGGTCAATGTGATAGCTGTGATAACCCCTACAGACTGCAGCTGGACGGCGCACTTGTCGTGCCATCACAGCACTTGTTTCCCTTGTTTCCTCTTTAGGCTCCCCCGTCAGAACATCCAGCAACCATCATATTCCTGCGCCCCTCAACCTGCCACCGGGGAGGCCAGCAGGGCCAATCGTCTTGCAAAGGCTGCTCGCCGGTGCCTGTGACAATCACGGGCAAGCTAGTGGAACGGACCGGTTCATAACCGACTCTCACGGGCCAGGCAAATCGATGGAACCCACCGCACCACCGACGACCATGGCCAAGGAAATGGACCGCCTGACTTGCTTCTGCCTCCGCACGGCGACGACCTGTCTCTTCCTCGGCGTCGTCGTGCGTGTCGGTCAGGTCTCGGCTGCTGGCGTCGTGCCGACAACGTGACCCCGTGTGGGCGGGCGCACATGACTTACACGATCAGCAGTCGACTGGCTCTCAACAAGGCGGTCAGCCTCATCAAGAACCAGGCCCTCAAGAGGAGGAGAGGCGGATGCTGGAGCCCGCACAGCCCTGATCGCCTCGTGCTTGGCACTTGAGTAAGCCATCTTGTAAGACACAACAAGGATTGAGTGTGATGTGATGCCAGGGCAACGTCGTCGCTCTCGCTCTTCGCCTCCGTTCCGGATCAGGGTCAACACCACACCACGGAAAGCGGAAAACAGAGGCCATGGATGCGACGTGACACGAGCAGATCTGGCTTGCGCTTCGGCCGCTCTACCCCACACGCACCATAGTGGTTGCACGAAAAAGAACCCTGCACTTGACCTTGCCAGAAGAGGGGGTGATTCACTTTACCATGCCAGAAGAGGGGGTGATTTGGAGGAGGGCGTGGATGCAAGTCGGCGATAATATCTCCAGCCCTCAGCTGCGTCTACGCGCACGGTGCGAATGGGGCCACCAGGCTCCATGGAGAGGGCTCTCCGCCACAAGGAAGCCGATAATGTTGTTCTCCAAGCCGTCCGGTCGTCCGGCTAATAACAGAAGTAGGCAATGGCGTCGTCCGCCGAGCTGTCTTGTTAAGACCATCATTATCATACGCCAGCCAATCCGGATCAGGAACTCCGTGGCAGCGATGGTATAGTCTGGTTGAGCCATCAGGCCATCAAGGGTTCGGGGTCCAGCCTCAACTTGCCAATTTACCCTAGACCCAATCGCCTGGCGACCTGGCATTGTGCATCACCAATTGGCCGACAGCGCCGTCAATCCCAATTGCTGCGGGGTTTCTCGACCGATGGGCTGTCCGTCTGTGCTCTCCACCCAGGCGCCACAGACTACTGCCTCGTTCCCGCGTCCGAGTCTACCCCCCCCGTTGATGCTTTGCATTGCACATGACGCCCGTCGGGTGGAGGTGGCTTCGGACAGAACGGGCTTGCAGCAAGGGCCGCCAGCCCCAGACCGTCCCACGACGATCTTCACCGACTTCTTGTGCTCCGTACGATACGTTGTGCTCAGTGCAACGGCGCCTGGCCTCGTGCTTAAACGGCACATTACTCGTACGTCGTGAGTACGAAGTACCACCAGCAACATGCGGCAGCGTTATCGGAACATCGTGGTGTCTCACCTGGAGCTGGACACGGATCTGGAGGGCCATGTCGATTCGGTTGGCGCCTTGTACGGCATCCTCAGCATCACACCATGGTAATACCTAGGCTGACAAAAAGACACGTCCAGCGGAATCCCACTGTCAACAAATCGCTGATGGCACCGAAAAGCCAGGGTCTCAGACTAATTTCGATATATCTCCAAGGGCCGCCTGTCACCGTGCGCGCAGGATGCATTTCCATGTCATGCCGCAAACTACTGAGCAACCTGCGCCGGCTGTTCTTCCCGATGCTCCACCCTCCTCCACCATGTTGCCATGGTGCAGGCTTCTTCCGGCTGCGAAGAAGTGTTCGATGATGGAGTGCAACTCGCCAATGGACTCGTCGTGTGAGCATGCTCTCGCACGAATTCACATGCCACTGGGCTGATGCGGCTTGTGCTTCAGTTGTGGTGTGTTGCCGGTTCTTCGTGTCGGCTTCGCCGTGATAGCCAGAGGGGGAAGGACAAGGAATAATGGCCATAGGACCAGCCACACACCAAGGTTTGGACAATGAGGTTCCTGCACACTACACCATCGTCGCTTGGACCGCCACCAAAAAGCCGCACGTTCATCGGAACCGGGCCTACTCGTAGGCAGAAACTACTCGTACAGGCGGCCCCGAGCTTGTCAGGCTTTCAGCCTTTTAAAAGTTGGAGGGACGCGTGGAATGGTTGTCATCGTCTGTGACCTTGGTCCGCGAACCCTCATACCATCAACCGCAGCTCACCAATCTCTCCCACGACAACACGAGATACGTCGGACCAGCGAATCCGAAGGAAGGGCCATCCGCAAACGCCGCCACTCGGTGCCGTTGAAACGAAGTGTGCGGCTCTGATCTGATGGCGGGAACGGAGAGCACCCGATGGCCGCATGTGGGACAGTTCTAGACCGTAGAGCAGCCGACGCCACGTTGGGCAACCCACCAGGCCTCGGGTGCCTGTGAACCTCTGCGGTCCACAATCTCACGGCAACTTGATCAGAAAAGCTTCAATCCTCGTGGTTGGCGACACCCGTGAGACAGTGCGGCCGGAGGGTGGAACGCCACCATGCCCAGGTTGGAATAAGGTCTCGCTCATTTCTTTATCACATCCTAAGCAAAGCGCCGCGTGTTGTAGCCAGACACCGCTGCCAAACCGCCCATGAGAATGAAGAGAGGCCGTCAATAACAACGGTGGAAGATGCCGCACAGCGGTGGTGTGACGAAGGAAGTCGGGATCGGGGCTTTTAGTCCGTACTGTCCGAAGGATTGGTCGACCATCCCTCGCCTGCCAGGACCAGCGGCTTCGGCAGGGCCAATGCCAGGGACTGATGAGCCGAGCCGTCCAATGTGTTCGGAGTACGGAGTATGTGAAGACGAGGTAGTGCGCACCAGCCAAAGCCGGAGATGTCGTGGCCATGTGCACGGCTCCGTCGCGTCTCATCTTCGTCGCTTGTCCGTTTTTTACGGGAGTTGGGGGTAAGATCAGCGTCTGGCATGGATAATATTTCGGCGTCGCAATCTAGGTCCCGTTTTGAGCTCTCGAGGATCTGATGGCGGGAAGCCTTTAAGCGCTCTGGCTGTTGGAGGCACAGCGATGGCGCTGAGCTGCCATAATTAGCCCAAGAAGCAGAGCGGGTAGGATTGCTCATGATCTGTCAAACATCACAGACAAATTAGGCCGATACTGGATCGCGAATGCGGGCTAAATTAAAAATAGAAAGTGGCAGGCGGAGAGTTGATAGCGCCTGGGCGGAGGGAAGTGCATCGCTCACGCGCAAACTATCTGCAAGCGCCGAGCTGTGACGGAGGCCAAATGAGGGGCCAAATTTAGCCCACCAAGAAACGTGGGGGAGGGGCTAATTTAGCCCGCACGCGACCGACTGTTGGTTGTCCTAACCGCGGCGCCTGGGCGAACGGAAGGTCGACTCTCTCCATCGTGTCCCCCAACGGCTTTTCTCGGCACGGACAAGGCTGTTGTTGCGCGAAATGCTCGAGTCCACGTGTCGTCTGCTTTCGCCACCGAAATACTGCTACCGGAATACTGCTCAGCCGCCGTGGAGGGACCCTGGAGTTCGACACAACGGAGAGAAGTCGAGCAGAGATTTGATAATGAGACAAGCGACTCTCAGCAAGCAGAGTCGACATGGGGCTCTGGGCTCAGCGTCGGCTGGACAAGGACCAGGACACTCCAGCTGCCCCCGCGCAACAGCGTCCCGACCCCATTGGCCCAGCCGCAGCGGAAGACCCTTGCCTGGCTTCATGCACGCAAGAGCCAATCTTGATCGACGACAGCCTCTCGCCAAAGAGATGATCCCTGCCTCTCGCAGGCGCTACAATCGGTTGGTCCCGCGGCCCCTGCCGCTTCTGCACGGGACAGCGTCTCGTCACATGCAGCGGTCGAATCAGCGTGGCCAGACGCCTTTTTGCAGATGGCGCCACTGCGCGCTATCCCCAAACCTCCAGAACTGTGCCGCCGCCCTACTCCGTACAAAGTCAAGTTCGAAGCGTCAAGATACCTGCCCTTGTCGCCTGTGTCACTGTGGCCCGTCGGGTTCCGCGGCGCAGGGCAGCCGTCCCCTGTGCGGGCGTCGGCTGTTGTGCTTCTGCTCCAGCCGACGTCGTGGTCGCCGCCGGCCGGCGCTGGCCCCCCCCTGTACCACACACAAGGGCCAGAGAACCTGTCCGCGTGATGGATGCTGTCGCAGTTACCCAACGAGCCACTTGTCGTCGTGAACCTCTTGCTCTTCCGAGACATCCATTCCGGGGACGAAGACGATACGGGATGCTGCTTACGGCAAGGGGCCCACCTTCCATACGGCCTATTTCGTGGAAACATTGCCATCTGATGACATGGCAAGTAAGGGGCCACAGATGGTGTTGATCTGATGAGGCATTTTGAAGTTCCTCAGCCGATGTTGGGGCCACGCGGGAACGGATGCTCATGCAGTGTCATTGCACGGCGCAGCGGACCGGCACGGGATGGGGTTGCCAACTTGGGCGATCCTGGTTCGACGTTTTCGTCCCATGCTGGAGCTGCCCTTGCTGAACAGCTCCGGCGGGATCGGCAGTGTCTTCTGCATAACCGACCAGGTCGTTCGCACACCGAGAGACAAACACCACGTCGCCGCTGTACGAGTACGAGTACAGATCCGTGCAGGGATTGTGCTGGGGTCCCGAAGCCCCCGAGTGAGCTGGACGCGAATACGCAGGCGCACATCAATACCCAATACTGCGAGATTCCAAACGGCCCAGTGGCCAGAGACAGGAGAGGTCTCTGGCGTTCATGGCCGGCCTCCTCAGAAACGCCCAACAAGACTGCTGGGTGTCTGGCTCTCCGCCAAGTTGCGGACGTCCGAGGCTGCTACGAGCACTCGCACTCGCACTCGTGCCGGCCTCTGCCCATCAGATCAGCCAAAGCGACGGACCCTGGCCTGTGCGGATGCAGACCAGCCGGCACGGAGCTCGTGCAGGCATCACGGGTGGGTGATTCCCACGAACGAACGTGCGCGAGTTTCCTCTTTGGTTGGAGCCCCCCGGCCTGGGGCCCACGTCCTTCTGCACATTCGAATGCCTGGGGTCCGCATCGAGGAGCAAGCGGGCGCTCTCTGAACGGCCCCTTATTGGGCTCTCTAAGCGCAGTCGCCCACATGTGTGCGATGGCCGTCAGTAGCGCGTGGTTCAAAAATAGCAACAGCCAGCGGCAGCTGCTTCTGGACGCGGGCGAGGCAAACACCAGGCCGCCAGAATGCCGGCCACGATATAAGCCTCGGGCCTCCAGCCGCCGGTCTTGAATTTAGCCCTCTTTCTTTCGTCAGGCTCTCTCTCTCCTTTAACCCTCATTTCCTCCCGCCCCCGTCCGCTCCCCGTTTCCTTGTCAGGCCGTACGATTCCAGTGAAGAGCAAGCCGGACTTGCTTGGATCCAGTCATTCCCTCATTCAGACCGACATCCATTTCTCTGCACACATTCACTTGATCAAGGACGATCGATAACAGCGTCGTTTGACACGACGACACGCAAGACGTACGAGTGGCTGGCCGCGAACACCAACGCATACCACACGCAACGTCACGGCGAACGACTAATTCGATAATTCGACTGCCGCGCTTGGCCGACGCCCAAAAGAGACACTCGCCATCGGACTGGACCCTTGCACGTTGCCAGCGCCAGCCCCGAGATTGTCTCTCGTCGCCCCGCTTTGGTCGGCTCCACGTCACCGTGTCCCCTCACCCGGATCCGCACAGTGACGCCCCCAGCGCCGCCGCACGCCCCAGCCCCCTGCACTGCGCTGCACTCACTGCGCTGCACTGCGCTGCACTGCACTCGGTGCGCACAGCGCAACGCAGGTCCGGCATTGGATCGCAGATACAAATGCCATCCGCACCCCCCGACAATCGCAAGACGTCCTCGCGAGCACCTGGGAGCGCCGTCAACATGGCTGCGACACAGTCTGCAAAGCCCAAGACGGCCTCCAAGGCCAGCAGCGGCAGCGGCAATGCAACCGCAAACGCAAAGGCAAAGAGCCAGATGCACCGCAGGTCGCGGACAGGTGAGCTGCGCCCCCCACCGGCCTCACTTACACGCGCACAGCAAGTGCACTGCTGCACCAGCAGCACCAGCAGCTCCGCTGCCACGCCCGAGAAGCCCCCCGCTGACCATTCTGCCGTCTCCCAGGCTGCTTCACCTGCAGATTGAGACGCAAGAAGTGCGACGAGGGCTCGCCCGCGTGCACGGCTTGCCGGCACCTCGGCCTGCAGTGCGAGTACAAGCGGCCCATGTGGTGGAGCAACACCGACGCGCGCCGCAGGCACAAGGAGGACATCAAGAACATCATCAAGCGCAAGAAGCTCGCCGAGAAGTCGTCGCACGCCATCCAGACCTCGGTCGGCTCTCCCCCCGGCCTGTCGCACTCGCTGCCCACCTCGGCCACGTTCACGGATCCCCTGGACCGCACGAGATCTGCCTCCATCGACTCGCACTTCTCGGCCGCCTTCAACTTCAACAGCCCGCCCACCGGCGCCGAGTACGGCGTCTACAACGCGCAGGTGCACCCGGATTTCATCTTCAATGCCTACTCGCCCTACGAGATCGACGTCAAGACGGAGCGGCAAATGTTTGTCAACGACGTGCCGACGTTGAGAGAATCGCACGTCTCAACCTTCAGCACCTACCAGACGCCGCCGCCTCCTGGCACCGTCCTGCCTCCGGGCCTCTTTGAGGGCGGGTGGACCGAGCACATCCACCAGGAGCGCAGGGAGTCGCTGTCGGAGGAGGCGCTCAACGTCAACTTTTTTGACTTTGCGCATGGCCCCCACAACAGCACCAGGCAGGTCCGCATCGAGCTCGAGGAAAACGACCAGCGCCTGCTGGACCACTTCATCCAGTTCGTGCTGCCGACAATCTTCCCCATCCTCGAGTCCAACCAGCACGGGTCGGTTGGCTCTGACTTGATCCTCCCGGCATTGCAGTCCAACAGCGTGTACCTCCACTGCTGCCTCAGCATCGCCGCCCAGCACCTCAAGACGCACGCCAACGTCTCCGGTGAGGAGATTGACCAGGACATCATGCGCCACCGCTACGCGACCATCTTCTCGCTGTGCGAGTCGCTCAAGCGCGACGAGAACCACCAGCAGATCCTGGAAGCGACGCTGGGGCTCATCTTCTTCCAGTGCGTCGTCGGCCGCTTCGACGACGGCCTCCTCGACATCGCCTGGCACCAGCACTTCCAGGCCGCCATCAACCTCGTCCAGAAGCTGGACCTGCCCCGCCTCGTGTCGGATCCCGCCGGCCAGATGGCGCAGACTCCCTTCAACATGACGCTGACGGGCTGGATTGACATTCTCGGCGCCACCATGCAGGGCACTTCACCCACCTTTGCACACACCTACCGAGAGAAACACCTGTCGCAGGTGAACCACCACCTGGGACTGCGTGAGCTGATGGGCTGCGAGGACCGCGTCATGTACCTCATCTCGGAGATTGCTTGCCTCGAATCGCTCAAGCGGGATGGCATGGACGACTTCACTCTGTGCCAGCACGTCTCGGCCCTGGGCGAGCAGATTAGCCTGACCGAGGTCAACGAGTCGGGCCCCAAGTCGCCGTACAATGCCAACGGCAGCCTGTCCCCCAAGCAGCTCTCCAGGAACATCACGACTGCGTTCCGGCTTGCCGCGCGCATCTACCTGTGCAGCTTGGTGCCTGGCTTTAGCCCCGGCCAACCCTCGCCCGTGGGACTGATTGAGAAGCTGCTCAACGTGCTTCAATACATCCCTTCGGGGCCCGAGGGCTTCGACCGCAGCCTGGTCTGGGTCTATCTCATTGGAGGATCCATCACCTCCCCCGGAAGCGCCTTCCGGGCCTTCTTTGAGGATCGCGTTGCTCAGCTGGGCGACCAGGCCATGTGCGGCTCGTTTGGGCGCATGGTGACGGTTCTCCGCGAGGTGTGGCTGCAGAGCGACAACCTGTCGCAGGTCGGCACCCCGGGATCCTCGGCGTCAGATGCCGGGCAGCAATTCGTCCACTGGCGGGGTGTCATGCAGAGCAAGGGCTGGGAGTATCTCCTGATATAGAGTCACCTGCAACGTCCTGGACTTGCTTCGGCTTTTCTTCAATGGCTGGCCTTTGAAGAGCAGCGGGCGCTCGCCTGGACGGGCCCGGGGGTCTCTCTGGATGGGCTCTCTCTCTCTCTTCGTCTGCATGGAAGCGGCCCGCATCTGAAGGCGAAGCAGGTGCTCTCGCCGCCGCCGAGGATGCCCGCGCGGGGTTTGCCCCGGAGTCTATGGATTCGAATCGCTATTGTTTATTGTTTATTTTCTTGTCGACTTTTCTTTTCTGACATTGATCTGTCGCATCATATACCCTGCTGGGATGGGATTACCATAGAGGACGCCGCAAGGCACACCAGGAGTGAAACGGTTTACAAAGAGAAGCGACACTTGCAACTCGGGGCATTGGCTGAAGTTGGAGGGTGGGTGGACGGGGTCGAGGAAGTCGAGGAAGAGATGGGATGATGTTGATGACGCAAACGGGCTGGGTTGGGATCATGGGATGATGAATGATGTTTCTTTCTTTTCCGCTTGCTTTACGACCCTGTTTTGACACCTGCTTCGGCGTCGGCGGTCGATTTGCACCTTGTCACTCGCTACAGCTATACTCTTATACACCAGGCAGGGCGCGGGCTACTGGGGCCAAGAAACTCGATAATAGCCGGAGAGTGGCATCGAGAGGGGAAATGGATTGATGCTTTCCAGGACCGGAAGCTCAGGACAGCCACGGGCAAGATCCCTCGGTCGAGTTTTCGCTTCGACTTGGAGGGACGGGAGCTTCGGAAATAGGCGGGCAGGCTGGGAATTGGGGAGAAAAGGACCTGTACTAGACAGCACAGATCAATGGATAACCCCCTTACAAGCATCTGGCGTGAATCATGACCACACGGGTTGACATGTTGCCTAACCAGGCGCCGGGACGGAGATGGCGACGAGGTCCATGTTGCGGGGGAAGAGGGCCGCGGTGGGACTGCGGAGGCAGATCCGATCGGGGCAGCGGTGGAGGGTTGGTCTTGGTTCCCGACGGGCCAGAGCCTCAAGACGTGGCGACATGCTCATTGAGCACCTTCCGGTTTCCTTCCAGGGGACGGCAGACAGTGCCAGCGAACTGTGGCCAGGGAGGGGGGCGTGTGAATCGCACTCTCGTCAAGTTTCATGGCGGTGCGGCCCAACCACATATGCCTGCGTCCAGGCAGGAATGGAATCTGCAGTGATTCCACAGCGGGACGGCGCGTGGGGCCTTGCATGGCCGACCAACAGACACAGCTGCGTCGGGTACGCACAGTTTATCCCCTCTCGAGTTTCATGGCTGCCCGCATCGTTTGATTGAGCAATGCCGCGATTTCCTGCACCCGATCAGAATATTATTAGCTACCAAGGCAGGTACGAAGTAGGAGGCCTACTTGGTAGCGCTGTATTAACAGCCGCCAGCGACTCCCCAGCCGCCGACCCAACCAGCCAAGCCGCCAATCAGCGCTCAGCGCTCCCCCCCACGCGCCTATCCTGCGACAGCGTCGATAGGCCCTAAGCGCTCGCCTCTCAACCTCTCGCCGAGCCATGCCGTCCACCAAAATGCCATCCGTGGCATCGCGACGCGCCCCTTCGCCGCCTGCCTGTCGTTGAGCCCAGCCCGGCGCCTCCCGCAACGCGCTTCGCCTCCTCCGGTGCCACCATGGCCCGACTGAGTGGCCGTCGCGGGACCCCCGAACTGGGCTGCCAGGCGCAGGAGGCTGGGCACGAGACAGCCCCGTCGACTCGTTTCCGTTTCCCGCTGCGGATGGGGCACTGCCACCCGGGTCGCGGTGGCACATGGGACGTCGTAGTGGACGCGGCGGCGCCTGGCGATGGTCGCACGAGTGTCGGCCTGGGCAGGACGGACTGGAGGTGACGGCATGGATCAAACGGCTGATTGCGGCCCTTCTCTCTTTTCGCGCGCGTGCTCTCCTCTCGTCCCTCTGTCCCTCTGTCCCTCCCGTCTTCTTTGTGTCTCCTCCGTATTTGCTCTCTTTCCTTTCTTTCCTTTGCCGTCTTCTCCGTTGAACGAGCCTGTGCAGTGTTCATATTGTCCGAAGCTTTCACCGTGGCTTTGAGTGACTTCTGACAAGACTCATATTGATACTCTTTTATATTTTGCTAATATCCTTCTGTTCACGTCGACATTCTTTCACTGCGAGGCTTCGTGCCGTCAACGCAAGCCAAGGACACGTCCTCATCGAGCCATCTGCTCCAAACGCCCCATGAGAAACCTACGACACCGCGACCGAGCTTGTCTCGTCGACCGTCACAACGTACCCGTCGCCATGGCACGAAAACCGGTGCCTCTCCGGCTCCTCCTTCTCACAGCCGTCGCCGCTTCCACCGTCTCCGCCACCCCGGCCTCCAAACTCTTCGCCCGCGCCGATACCTGCGCCGCCAACGGCCTCCTGGCCTGCCCGAAAAACCTCCCAGACCAGTTCTGCTGTCCCCAGGGCAGCTCGTGCATCTCCCTCGCCGGCGCCACCACCGTCCTCTGCTGTCCCAACGACAGGGCGTGCAGCAAGATCCAGCCCATCACCTGCAACGTCCGCGAGCAGGACCCAGCCAAGAACCCAAAGGCGCCCATCAAGACGACCGTCTTCGATGTCGCGCTCCAGAAGTGTGGCGATGAGTTCTGCTGCCCGTTTGGCTACTCGTGCTCGGACGGTGGCAAGGAGTGTACCATGAACACGGATCAGTCCAAGACCCCGAAGGACGAGCAGCCGAGTTCCAGCCCGACCACCACGACGGCAGGGCCAGCCGCAACGAGCATACGCGCAGAGTCGTCAACTTCTGCCGCCTCTACGACACCCAGCCAGGACGACTCCGGCCCCGGCTCCGGCCCCGGGAGGACGTCCATCATCGGCGGCGCAGTCGGAGGCTGCCTCGTGCTCCTCCTCCTCATCACCATCGCCATTCTTTACATCCGCCGCCGGCGCAGGGCCGCCCCGTCGGAGAAGTCGAGCTACGCGCGAAGCAGTACGAGCGACTCCGGGCCCTACGGCAACGTCATCTCCGCGCCAGTCCTCCACCCGGGCTCCTACCGCAGCGACTTCTTGCGCGGAAGTCCCCCGGCGCGGCGGTCCTTCGATCCCAATCCTCAATCGCCGCCGCCCAACCCGCAGCCCGCCGGCCGGCCGCCGCGCATCTCCATCCCGAATCCCTTCGACTCGCCCAGTCCCTCTGGCTACTCCCCGCCCGCGTCGCGCGCATCCATCACCTCGCACGACGAGCGCACCGCGCGGACGGGCCACGTCGTTGGCGCGCGCCTCGCGCCCATTCGCGCCATGAAGGCCTCCGAGGTACGGCACTCGCGCCGGCCCTCGACGCAAAATGTCCAGCGCGAGCCCAGCAGCGAGAGCATCAACGTGTTTGCCGACCCCAGAACGGTGCACGGCGGCAAGGATAACCGCATCACGACGCTCTCGGACATGATGGAGCAAGCTGGCCTTGGCGACGTGCGCCGGGGGCGGCCGTACGTGCCCGGGACGACGCCCAGGATATGATGAGCCGCATCTTGAGGATGGGCCCTGAGCGAGGACCCGTAGACGACGTTTGTAGTGTGTGAGTTTTGTGATATCACGGAAGAGGACAAGTATTGTGCGCAAAAACGGAAAGGAGTTGGATCTTTCTGTACTTGCATCTGCATCTAATCTGCACCAGACGAGCCTCAAACGCTGGTGCATGTCTTGGTATAGCGTCGTCTCCTTTGTCTAGATACAACAGAGGCGGCTGCCTCTCGGATGGCGCTCTGGCGTTTTGCAGTCACTCATCCATCAGTTCCAGATCAAACAATTCAAGCAAATATCCTGTATTACCAACGGCAGACCGTGACCCGCATAGGGGTCACACCAAGCCGGTACGAACGAGTGAAGCTTCCTCCTAGCGGGTACATTGTGATGAAATGAAACAGCAAGCAAGAGATTGAAACGAGAGACGCAAACATATGCCGACTGATGCCCATGATGCCTTGATCCTCTTTCCCAAAACGAATGAACCTTTCCCAAACGAATGAACCTCGCAAACAAACCTGCTCCCGGTGCAAATGCTAGGCACTCGGCCCTGACAACGATTCGAAAGCCCCCCTTCAACGCGCTGGCGTCTTAAAACGCTTCCCAATGATAGAGATTCAGAACAAAGGAACCTTACGGAAAGATCGCATTGTTTCACATCACAACGCACTTCTTATCCTTCGGCGCAGAGGGGGGGGACACATTCGTCCACCCGGCCGTGCTGGCGGCTCCATGCCTCGCCTTCGACTCCTTGCTCTTCTTCTTCTTCCCGTCCATCCCTCCTCCTGGCGTCCTTCATGTTCTTCGCGGCGCTCCGCTCCGCTCGGCTGGGTTGCCGGTTGACGCCCGTCGCGCTCCCTCTAGACGACCTTGACCCTGAGCTGAGCCAAAAAGGTAGACGGTTCGGCTTGGGCTGCCCCTGAGGCACGTCCGGGTATGATCCCGCGCTGTAGATGGTCTCTAGGCGCTCGGCGGTTGGGCGCGGGTTGACAAAATTGTGTTGTCGGGGATGCCGAGGGATGGGTGCCAGGATTTGCGTTTCGATTCGCCGCCCAGATGTGCGTCGGTTTGGAGGGTCATAGGCGCCCGAAACGCCTTTCGGGGTGCTGATGATCAACGGGCGATCGAATTCAGGCATCTGAATAACTGAATTACCCGTCCAATCACGATACTCCTGCTCCTGCTCCTGCTGCCGCCGCCGCCCCTGACTTGGCCCAACCTCATAGGCTCGGCTGTCGGCCAGAGCCTGCTGGATCTGGAGGCCACCCGAGAGGCGGCGCGGGTTGCCTTGGCTGATTCTCCTGTTCAGGCTCGCAAGCTGCCCAGAGCTGGGCGCCGGAGGGAGATCTGCCGCCAGGCCGTGGCTAGTGGTAGTGAAAGGCGGCGCCGTCAACGGATGGTCGGCCATGGCTTGTCCCAGAGCCCCTGCTTCCGGCTTGGGCGACGGCGGCCAGGTCTGGACATTTGAGAGCCGCCTCACCGCTGGCCCTGCACTGGCTGCGGGCGCGATATTGGAGAGCGGAGAATTCGGAATATGCAGCTGCAGTGGCGGCACGTTGGGCCTGGCAAGATTACCGAGACCCGTTGGCGACGTCGAGTCGCTCGCCGTGGCTGCGGCTGATGGGGCGCTCGGCTGTGCCTGGGACGTCTCGGCTCGGAACGCGGCTGATGACGAGACCAAGGACTCGGACGGCACAGCCGTGTCGGACCCTAATGGCTGACGGTCCCCAGATTGAGGTGTTGCAAGACGCGGGGATGCTGGCGGGGAAACATCGTAGAGATCATCCCGGTCCATGTGCGCAGAGCCAATAGACGGGCTCGATCTGGGGCGCGGAGCGTCTCCGACCCGCAGCCGACTGGACGTGGTCGAGTCACTCGCGGTGCTCTGGTGCGAGCGGCGTCGTTGGGCGGCGCCGCTCTCTGTTTCTGGCGCCTGGGTGGCTGGCGAGGACGCAAGCGGAAGGGTGGCCAACGGCGGTGCGGGAGGGACCGATGGCATGGGTGCAACCGAAGGCCCCCGCAGGAACGCCGGGAGATCCATGGGGTCCTCCTCCTCCCGGTACGGCGGGGGGGGAGGCGCCCAGTTGTCGGCATCGCTTTCGTGAGGATGCTCTGCGCGTCCGTCGGCGCGGCGGTATTCGATGGGGCGGCCATCGGCCGTTCGTGGGTTCAGCCTGCGGTTGACGGCAGCGGCGGTGGCCGCTCGACGCAGCGTTGTTCCCGAGCGAGGACTGGCGTGCGCGTAAGGGGCGTCCAGTGCCTCCTGTGCCTCAATCGACGCCGTCTCCCCTTGGTCGTTGATGACGGCGGGGGCTGGGTGGCTCACGGGGTTCCTCCCCATCGTCCTGGGAACCAGCGGATCGTCGTCGGCGTCGTCTGCTCGAGGCAGTCGAGGGAGTGGTGGCTCTCGCCCAGCAGTCGTCGCAGCTCGTAGCAAAGCAGTCCGACCGCCTCGCTGCCGAGCAACTGTCCTTCGTCGAACAATGGCCACCTCTGTTTCAATATCCCGTTTCTCCTCCTCCAGCACCTCGGCGTCGTCCGTGCCTACTTCAATTGTGATTTCGCTCCTGTCTCCGTTGACAAGGCCATAATCAAAGTCGAGTAGGGTGAGACGGCCGCCATCGACAAAGTCAATGTCTTCCTCGTCGGTAGCGAGCCTGGGGCCCGAGACTCCCCGTGCCGTCACAACCAATCGTTCCTTGGATGAGACGCCTGCAAAGTCTGCCACCCACTTGACGTTGCTCACGCCACTGAGCTCCGAGATTTTACGCCCGCCGACAAAGTTGTTCCTCAGCTTATCGCAGAGGGTCTGCCACTGGGGAACTCTTTCATTGTCGCCGTCCAGAGCTCTGGTAGATGCCCGACGGGAGAGGTTGCTCTGACCACTGTTGTGTCGCCCAAGCCCCGACGAGCTTGATGAGTTGCCGTTGTTTGATGGTGTTGTCTCTGGAACGGCGTCCAGGTCTCCTGGCACTCCATAGATCCAAACTTCTCTGCCCTGGAACCCCGACGCAACAAGCTCGCCGCGGTATGTTGCAGCCGGCAGAGTGCAGGGAACAAGTTTTGACTGTGACGTCGCCTTGGGTATTGGGCCAGTAAAGTACGTTGTGCCGTTTCGCAAGTCGTCGAGGCGAACTGCGCGGAACGTCTCGAAACTGCGGTCGTACGTAAAGGTCCACTCTGCCTCGCCGTGGCCCCCATCCTGCAGCAGTATGGCATGGCTGCAGTCGCGGCTGGTATTGGGGAAGAGAATCGACGTAGTCCACATGGCGCTGAGGTTGCTATCGCCCAGTTGGCTGCCAGGATCGTAGTACGGCGCTGTCAGGATGACGGTGCTTGGGGGGGAGGAGTGAATCGTCGTGCCGAGGATCTGCGTGCCATCAAGCGAAAAGGCCAAGGCATCCACCGCGTCACACTTGACCGCCCTTCGGTCGGTTGCCAACGCACCGGGGTGCAATGACGATACCTCGATGCCTCCATCGTACGCCGCGGCGAGAACCGAGCCACATGACGAAAGGGCGATGGTCCGCGGGCTGTTGTCGAGAATCAGAGACTGCTTGCGCTGCGGCGGCGTCTTTTGCAGGTCGTAGAGATCGACCTGCATCTCGGTGGATAGCACAGCCAGAAGACTCGCATCGTCGGCGATGCATGCCGAGACGGGGCGTCGCAAAATCTTGAGCTCCCTCTTCACGTCAGGGCTCTCCCCGCGAACATCGACGACATATATCCTCGACGAGTTGTACGCCAGGATGTGATGGCCCTTCGGTGACACGCCGAACTGCATCCCTTCTCCGCCAGGGCATGAGGAGGAGCTGATGGAGTTGGACACGAGCTTGATGACGGTTTCCTTGGGCCGCAGATACGAGTCGAACAAGTTGCGCTTCACCTCGCGGGCAAAGAGGCGCCGCAATCGGGGCAGGTTTTCGTCTTCGGAGGCGGGCAGGTCGCCAAGGCTCGCCAGGTACGACGAGCATTGCGCCAGGTGGTGGAGGTAGAGGTGCGGCCGCTGGGAGACGGCCCTCCACTTGCTGTTGACGAGGACGAGCGAAGCGAAGCCGTTGGGGTCCGCGGCGACGAGTATCCTGCTCAGTCCGTCGTCAGCCCAACGCGCGCCGCCAGATGAAGGGGTACAGCCAAGGGGCCCTCACTGCTCGATTATCTCGTCGGGGAGCCGCTGGAAGAGCTCGGCGACGTCGGGAGAGATGCGAATCGGTGTCTTTTCGATGCTGGGGCGCCGCGCCGCGTCGGGCTCGGCCGCGGCGTCGACGTCCATTTGGTGCTGGGCGACGGAGCACTACAGTGGCATACTATCGGAGAAGCGGCATTCCCTCGAGGAGCGGGGGTTGTGTGCGTCTTGAGTTGTGCCAATGCCTAGAGATGTTGAAGAGAGGGTGCTGGAGGCCGACGTGGTCGCGGAGGAGCTGTGGGGATGCAGGCGCTGACGCTGGCCCACTGTAGTCTGTATCAGGCGCTACGAAGTACGAGTACAGGCCCTGGCTCGACCCGTGCAGAATGGACCCACCCAGGCAAAGGGTTGCAGAAGGGCGTCTACTCCGTAGATTGGGTTTCTTCATGACGCATTACAACTCTCCAGACTACCGTCGGCGCTGCCGTCACAAGAAACAACGGCACATGCCGGCAGAATCTCCTCCTCAAGAGCAACGTCTATGAGGCGTACTACCCAGACGACGCCGGCGACAGCTGCCTTCGTGACGCCATCGTCAGATAGATGGCCGAGGGGGCTTAAGCAAGTCGTCTCAAGCATGGTCTCGATGACGTACAGACTGAATGCGCACCCGGGACATGCTGTGGATGACGACGGAGTGCCGGAGAAAATCATGAAATTCCTCTGTTAGAGCCCGCACGAGTACGGACTACGGTCTACATCGAGTGTGTTCGCGCTCGTACTTCGCGGTGGCGGCTTACGAGTATGCCAGATCGCGTCATGCACCAGAACCGTGATGCGTCGACCAACCAAGGCCTGCGGCATCCCCTCTCGGTGCGACACAACCATCACTGCAGAAGCGGAGCGTCACAGCCAACGAGACGTTGCGTCCTGCCGCCGTTTCACGCTCGACAGCAAGCGATCTGGCCAATCTCAACATTCTCACACGTGCGAGCGAGTCGAGTCCCTTACTGCCACGAATCAATCATCCCGGAGGCTGGTCAAAGTCAAACGGCTCAGACACGGCTGCCCATCCTGCAGCTGCGCGCTTACTCGTAAGAACTCATCCGTAACCAGCGCCCCCAGGTCGTCGCCCAGGTCCGCCAGGAAGCCCGCCATGGCGTCGCCCTCGCTGCCGTCCATCTCCAGGCCGTTCATCAGGTCCGGGTCCGCGTTGAATGGCGCCTTGGGTGGCATGTGTCGTCCATGGGAGCAGTTGCGGCACCCGGGCCATCCGTGACGGGGGGAGGCAACCTGGCCCTCAGGCGCCTGGGCGAAGCTCTTCGACACGGGGCTGCACTGGTCGTGACTCGTGACCAATGGTTGTGGGTTCAAGACCCAGAGGGACGAAGCAGCTATTGCACGCCAACCTTAGGCAGCGCGAGCAGGGGCGTTTGCGATCGCATTTGATCTGGGGCGACGAGAGCGACTTCTGTCAGCGTCCGGGCACAGCAGATTTCCATTGCGAGTCAGCTCAGGAGGGCTGACCTTGCGCCGGCGACATCTCTCGCAGCTGGGCCTCGTCAGCAAGCCCATTCATTCGGTTTCTGTGGACGGGACCCACCATGTCTTGATGGACTCTCCCATCCGGGTTTCCTCCATGCCGCGTCCTGCCCAACCGGCTGTGTTGCCGTCTCGCTGGTGCAGCGCACTCCGGCGCGGAATGGCTTGGTTGAACTTGTGAACCGTCGCCCAAGACCGTCCTCACATAGTCGCCGTTCGCATGTGAGCAGACGCGCATTCGCAGCTGAACAACCAACTTGCTGATGCACTGACATCGTCGGGAAAGCTCCCCGCCAGCAATGCGGGAACACGAGCGTGTGGTGATTTCTGCTCAATAAGGGGACGGTATATTATGTTGGAGCCTCGTGATTGACACTATGCTAAGACTGTGTACGGCCCCAACCACGCTCAGCAACTCATCGAATAATGCATCCTCCCTGCAGCTCCGTGCCCCTGGTCCAGAAGAGTCAGTCTGCCGATCATAAACTTCGCCTTGGGACATCCTACTAGATACTTGATAATGCTCTGATAAGCCCCCCGTCACCGTTGAATGTCCTATACCACGAAAGCCAATTTGCAGCCGACACCCGTCCGGCCCAAGGCGATGTTCAAAACAGATCGGACACTGCAAACCAGGCCCAGCAAATCCAGGAGCCAAGGTGTCCTCGCCAATGCCAATGGGACCCTCTTCCAATCAGCCGCTCAGCCGCGACGATCGATCCAACGTTCTTCTCACGTATGCGCGCACGGCTTGCTTAGCATCGCTCGCCCATCTCTTGACTCTTCCTCCCACTCTCTCCGATCGCGTCGAAATCGCTCGTCCTTTCGTCTCTCCACTCGCGTCTCCGTTGGAATTCGGAGCGTTGCAAGCCTGTGGGGTCTCCCCAGCGCCATCGGATTGGGCAACAGCCTCAGCTCCCTTGGATGCTCCTGCTACAGGCGTTCTCGTTATGCGGAATCGAAGCACAGATAGCTTGTGTCGAAGCCCACGATATCCAACAGGGTTGACGTCTGAACTAAAGCTTCGCATTTCGCTCAGCGTCACCTTGTTCGTGGATGTGCTAGACCGAAGAAGCGTCTCAACCTTGTCAGGGGACGGTGGGTATGGGATATTGAATTGGTCAGATGGCTGTGGTGAAGGGTCCGGCTGGTCCATGTTTCCTTCACATGGCTCCCAGGGACCGTCCCCTGCAGCAGACCTGGGCCTGTACTCGGCGTCGTCTCGGGCATAACCTTGGCCAGCATACATCTTCCTGCTCGAGTGTGAAGCCAAATCTGCCAACGAGTTGCATTGTTTGAGACGGTTAGTCCGGATTAAGGAACCACCATGGCCAGTTCGCGCCTGGCCAAGCTGGCTGCGAGACAGCTTGAGCTTAAGTCTCGGTTTTGCCGCCGAGCTGAAGTTCTGGCGCAAATCGCCCTGTCGCCCCTTTCGATGGCTCTTAGAAAGGCTCCCGACGTCAGAAACTCTGCTGGGAGACGAGGACGTTCTGACCCGGACCTTGAATTTCCGGGGGCTCTCTTGGCGTTCTCCTTGCGCATTGGCAGGCGAAGCCGTGCCGCCGTCATCCGACAGGCTTTTCTCGTCGCAGAATGCATTGTCTGGAAAGGAGGCGTCGTGACCTGAATGGTCTTTTCCCGCTTCTGGGGAATCTTGATCATCTTGACTGGATTCTCCCGTCGCTTCCCCTGGCAATGGAGGCAAAGCCTTCATAAGCTGGGGTATGCTGTTCTTCACCCTCAACTGGCGTGCAGGGGAGATTGGCTCCGGGGATAGAATTGTCAACTTCTCCTTTGGCGGTGACAATTCTTGCCGGCTTCCCCCGAAGTCGCCCAACCCGACTGTGTTAATTCGCATGGCAGCGACATTGCGGCGGTGCCGCCGTCTGTAGGCATTGCCATCTGTTGCAGCTACGGTAAACAGCTGGAGAGATGGCCGTCGACCGAGTCGTTTGGGATAGCCCCCGTAGCTGCCGTCTTCTTCGCCTGTAAACGGTTCGTCGTCGGTCGTCGTGGTGTCATCGCCTTTTCTAGAGAAGGGCGTCTTGGCCAAGCGGTCGAAAGACGAGAACAGAGACGCAAACTCGGAAAGGGCTGGGTCCAGCGTGCATCTAAGTTTTGTCAAGCTGGACTGTGATGCACGTTTGTTCTGCAGCAGCTCTGGGACATCTGATTCAGCCCCCAAGGTCTTCGACAGTCGCCATGCTCCACGCGTTGACGAAGGCTTCGCATGATCCGGTATCGACTCGATCTTTGGCGGAACCGCGTAGACATGCACATTGGCAACACGCGGTTCGCTGAGTGGTGCCGACTGCAAATCCTCAGCTCCATTGACAAGTGCGGTCAGGCCAGATTCATCCGCATTGTCAGTGTCGACCAAATTGTCGTGCGGGCTCTGCTTCGCGTCTACGCCATTCAAGACAACGTCAATGCTGCGAATAGAATTCGTATGGCTGTGTCGACGACGTGCTTCAGAGACAATTCTGTCGACCGGGGCAGGTGGATCTTCTTCAAGGCTCAGCAAATTGATTCACCTCAGTTAGATGTGCATATGAATACCTTGATGCTCATTTTGCAACGTCACGACGCCTTCTGCGCCTGAACCAGGGGCGACTGCATCCAAGTGGGCTTGTGTGTCGTCCCTCAGCACCATCGGTCGGCTATTGCTGCCAGCCCTCTGGGGAATCGGGCAGATCGGGACCTCTGGGTCCATGCCGGGGTTCAGCGGAGCCGGCTTGTCGAATTCCTCACTATAGTCATAGTAGAACGAGCCTCCAGAACGGAGAGGCGGACCGGCACTAACGGATGTCATTGGCCTCTGGTACATGTCAACGATGGATGTCAAGCTAGCCGACCGAACGCTGTGGTCAGTTGAGCCGGCTCGATGCCGGTCATATGGCCGCGACATCCCAGACAGCGAAGAGCTCGGCGTCCGAATCCGACTCGGCCCCGGACCAAAGTGGCACGGCCCTGGGGAAGCCCTCGATGGCAAGGATGCCGTCGATCTGTTGGCGTCCGCACGGAGGGACAATGGTGGGGGCCGTTTGGGGCCATGGGCGTACGTTGGCTTGTAGGACCCATGGACCGTTCGCTGTGAGAGTGGTAAGTTAATTTTCACAAGAACAGGGAAGATCCGCCGGATTCGTACCTGAGACACCCGATCAAGCTCAACCATCCTGCTGTAATCAATGCCGCCATTCTCTGCGAGGGCCGGAGACGAGGGGCGGACTCCTGGACGCTTTAAGCGAGTTGGATAAGGGAACGGAGAACGAGGACGCTGCAGTCCACTGCCACTCGAGTGACTCTGCAGCGTGCCCGACGACTTTTGGGACGGAATCTGCCTGGAGCTGCTGCATGTTGTCAATGAGTAGGACCGGTGGCCGTCGTCCAGAGTCGGAGAGGCGGATCTCATCCAGTATTGTTGGTTGTCCGACCCATAGAGAGAGATGATCTCGGAAGTCGTATCGCGGTAGGAGCGAAGACGCCTGTGTTCATCAGGAGAGTGGTTGTCCTCGTACAGCTTGGGGCGGGGTGGCGGTAGGAGGCTCACATCCCCGAGATATGGTCGATGCCGTGGCGGTTGGTGGTACGTTGCCGGCGACGCCCCAGCCTTTATGGAGAAAATGCCGATGTCCCCAGTCTCAGTAGTCGTCTTGAGCATGCTTTCCAATGGCCCTGGACAGCGGAGCAGAGTCGAATTCTCATGGACACTGCGTAGTGGCCGTCGCTGGGAAGGCGGCCGAGCACTCGAGGTGTTTGAGGCAAACCGGCCCTGGGCTTTGTACGCGTTGTGGAGAGAGCTGTTGCTGGTAGATCTCTGTCGAGCTCGGGCGATATCCATGATGTGTCATTAGTGTCCCGTGTGTCGAGACGAACAAAGAAGACGCGGAAACGATATGAAAGAAAACGATACGGGAATTCCCAGAAATCAAAAGACAAAGAAGAGGACGAGAAGACGGGCGTGGCCGAGTCGATGGTGGCACCTGGATCAGTTGGCTGGAAACCAACTGGGAGCGAGATGGAACGGCCAGTTGCTCGCGGGCATCTTGGGGACGAAGATGGCTGGCTTGAGATGAGCAGAATCGAGAGGCCGGCTTGGAAGAGCACGGCAGACGACATGGTCGATGCTGAGCCATGGCTGCCACTCGGCAGTCGAAGGAGGCGAGAGAAAGAGCAGCTCTGGCATGCAATGTTCCCGACTGCTTGCCTTGACCATAGATGTAAATCCCAGGCATGCACTCCGCAGGGAAGTCTGCGTCCCGCTGAACTTGGCGATGCCTTCCACGGCGGAATCTCAGCACGCGGCCAAGGGCCAAGACTACACTTGTATATCATGTACCGTTGGCAGCTCGCCTGGAGTTGCTGCACTCGGTTAGTGGCCGTGATGATGTGAAGAAGGTGAGGAAGCAGGATGAGACCAAGCGGATGGGGGATTGGGTAGCCCGCGTCACGGCTAAGCGACGTCTGCCGATGGCCCGCTTCGCAGCTGCCTCTGCTGTCGACCTGACCGCAACTCGGATGCGGATGAGGTAATCATCCTGAGGCTGTCATCGTCACCCACGCCACACTCCTAGATGCATTTGCCGTCTTTGTTAAACTCTTGCCGGGGCGTATTTGGCTTCGAGCTCTCGGTGACCGTGCGTGCGGCGAGGCGTCCAAAGATGCTCAGATCCGGAAGTCCAGGCTGCAGGCTGCACGTGCCCAAACTCAGACAAAGGCTCACGAGCCCTTAGGCATCCCAAGCCATCAGCCACCGAATATCTGCCTGTTGAGCACATGTTCGACTGTCAGTGCCACGCCAATGAGCCACTCTTCCCCGCTTGTTGGCTTGCTTCCAGGCTTGATTAGTTGCACATGATCCCTGCGACCCGAACGCTGACGACCGGCGTCGGTCTTCCGCTCCGGCTTGGATTGCCTCGGCGTTGACGCTCTGACTCTAAGGCGCGCCCCGCTGCTTGTGGATCCCTCAGGCCCCTGTCCCGAAGGCTACCTAAGCTCAGGCCGAGGCCGGGACCACGCCAGTCTGGGGCCACGCCAAACTCAACCCGTGACAACCTGCGGGCTCGAGGTCCTGTCAGTGGCAGTTCATGGGCCATTGGCCCAAGCTCTAGCGCCCCATAGGCCCCTATGACCGCCGCCCAGCGACTTACAAGCTTCCTCGGGCATTTTGTGGCATCTGGCGTTGGCGAGCCCCCGCAAACCCACTCCCGAAGAAGACGGCTAGTCAGGGGTTCTGTGGATATCGCCATCCAACCATGCAGTGTCGACGCTTGACCTGGTCTAACGGTTTTCCTCGAGAGTCTAATATAATTTCCCCCGGCCACTCGTCGGGCAGTAAAAGCTAAGTTTAATCATCGTTGTTACTTCAAAAAACATTTTCATATTTCTTCCTTGCCAAGGACACTTACTCTTCAAGTCTCCAGTCCTCCTCTTCCTCTCTCTCTTCCTCCACGAATAAGCTTGTTGAAGATTGTAGATCGCCACATACGGACCACTGTCGAACCTCGCCATCGTTCGACATCTGTGCAATATCTGCCGCGGCGCATCGGATCATCGCCATGGCCTCCCGCAAGCCCGATTTGCACGTGTCCATGCCCGGGAGGGATCAGGCAGACGCCGATCTCCAGCGTCCTCAAAATACCAAGTGCAGCCCTCGCAGCCCTCGCAGCCCCCGCTTCCGCGAAGACTTCGACGCTCCCTTCTCAGAGGCGTTCCTGAACGCCTCGCGCACGACCGTCACCACAGACATGAGCGGCAGCTTTCCGTCCACGCAGAGCCGCAACAGCGTCGACGGTGATAGCAAGCGTCACACCACTGTCGGCACAATGGACAAGACCCAATCGCAAGCGCCGTTCCAGGCGCGTAAGGACAGCTGGGCGTCGTCAGAGTCCACCAGACGGTCCAAGTTCAACGACAGAATCCGCGAATGGGCCAGGAAGTCGTTCGCCTTTACGCCAAAGGGCTCTGAGCAATCAGAAAACGACAACTCCAACCACGACGACGGGCGCCAGGTATCCAAGTCCGTCGTCGTCAACCCACCATCAAATAACACCAACTCCAACACCCATGCGAGCCCTGATAAGCATCGCCAATCGGTCATCGCCGTCGCCGAAGTCAAGAATCCGAGATGAGCAGAGGCAGAATCACGGGGGAAGGTGAATGTGCCATGGGTTTACGATCGCAATTCCTGCACGGGCTATGCCCCAAGTTGGATAATGGCGTTGGGGAAATCATGAATGTATGTTAACGGAAGGCTGCGCGCCTTGGTCTAATGATGAATACCCAAAAGTGATTGGCTTGTCGCTCAAAAGACCCCCCCGCCAATGATGAACAGTCGTTGCTCCTCCTTCTTGGCCCATTGAATAATCTTGTTTGCACCCTGCGTCATCGACGCTCTGGAGATGTTAGGCCCGCCGACGCAGTAGAACTCGAACACGGTCGTGATCCAGGCCAGCGACGTTGCCTCCTCGCTGACGCAGTGCAGCACCTTGAGGTGCGCGTGCTTGGCGTGGATGGATGCGTGGAGCTCGTGATACAGCGTCATCAGCCTCCTGCGCTCAACGAGCTGGGCAAACGCAGGGTGCAGCGAGGCCATGCAGAATTGCACATTTGCTCGCGACTTGTACAAGAAATGGGTAATCTGGCTCCCCGGCGCGACTTGCGGCACTGTGGGCCGGCCGGCCCGTGCGGCCGTTCGGATGATGGCGAGGCTGCCGTTCTTTGCCAGCTGCTGTGCGACGTCGTCCCGCATTTGCTTGAGGTTGTAGAAGCCCTCCCGGTCGGGGCTTATGAGGATCATGGCGATTTCTTCCTCCGTGCTTCGGCCTGAGCTGGCAGCGGGGGCGGTGGCCTGTTCGCCAGATACGCCCTCGAAGAAGCTCACATACATGTAGAGGTAGCCCTTGTTGTTGAAAGCCGGGAGGCAGATGGGGATCCAGTTCTCGCCACCCCCGCCTTTGATGCCGTCGGATTCGAACAGCATGTTGAAGATGAGTTGGAGGTCGCTGGGGTGGAGCGAGTGGCGCCGCGGGCGTATGACGCTGACGAGCTTGCCTCCGGCTACGATGAGTCCGTAAAGCAGCTTGTCGGCCCTCAGCTTTAAGAAAGTGTTGTTGACCGAGTGTCGCTCCGACTTCCGAAGCCTCAAACACTCTAGGGAGCCCAACAGCGCCGAGGCGGAACCCATTGTGAAGTTGTCCGCCAATGATGAGAGGAGAGATTCGGTCCCTTGCAGCGGTTTGCGCAGGTCGGTGGACGGCCGGTTGACGAATATGTTCCTGAGAGTAGGTAGTGTGAGAGTCGACAGAATCTGCATGTACAGCGCCTCGAGTTGCGACCGTAGCTGCGAGTCACTCTCTCCGAGCTTGCTTATGGCAACGAAGTAGAGCGGCCCTTGGGTCGACACGACAAATCTGGCATTTCCGGCCGTGAAGCCCTGCAGCGGGTTCTTTGAGCCCTCGTAAAACGATATTATAGTTTGCACGACTCCTACGGAGGAGTTGATGAGGTTGAGGTCCCCGTGCCGGCTCCATATGGGCTTCCCCGCAGACGACAGGATCATGTAGTGCTTGAGCTTCGACTTCCACATGCCGAGTCTGTCGTCGTCCTTGAACTGCTCGTCCGTCTCCTCCGGCAAGGGTTCGAACTCCTGCTGGAAATCGGCGAGGCGATCCTGCGCCCCTCCCCGGCTCCTCTCGAACGGTTGGATCGCAGCAGACTGCGACTGGAGCAGGGTCCAGGCAGGGCTCTTCCTGTTGAACTCTCCGGCAAGGAGGCTCGCTATGTCGCCGGCGGGGCGCATTGTCGGTGCGAAGCTCATGACGCTTCCGGCGTCGTCGCCTCCCTCGCCGCCGGAGACGCTGGCCTTGTGACTCGGAGAGGCATAGCCGCTGCCGATTGGTGTCGACACCGACCTGGTCCCTGGCGTCGAGAACGTCCCACGGGAGCCATCGGGGAAAGACAGAGTTTGTATGTCCACGGGAGTTATTGCGGTCGTAGCTTGCGCCTGCAGAGCCCTCGAGTCTGGCGAAGTGGCAGAGGGTCTCCGAGGAGGCAATGGGGGCGGCTGCTCGTCGCCCGAGGATCCTGTCTCCTGTCCCATCGTAAGGGGTCGCACGATTGCCGTCGCATTTCAGCTCGAGTTTGTTGGACTAGGCGATGGACTGAGGAAATCGAAAAGAGGGTTTGGGTTCGTGCATAGACCGGCGGCGACCTCTCTTGCGGCTCATCATCATCCTCCGGATCGGGTGCAAACGGATCCTTGGATGTATGACGGCAGCCTCGCGTGGCCAGCCCCCTCGTGGCTCGTGTTAGTGGAGGCCGCCACCAATCACATGCCCCGCGATCCCCCAAGCCACAGCGGGTACGAAGTACTTCCACCTGCGTTTGAAACGTAGCCTTATTGTGAACAGCGAGCGTCATCTCCCACGATACACGGTACCAATCACGAAGCGTCCACGCCCTCGCCCTGAGCTATGCGACTTGGACCCAGAGTTCGACCTGCTACGCCTTCAGGCTCACTTATGAATCGCGCACCCTGCCGTCATGGCGCTTGAGCCGGGGTCTGGCGGGTCACCAGAGAGCTCTGGACGAGACTCGCCCATCCCTCGGCAATGGAGGAATCAGCTTGGCGGAGGTGCGCGCGCTTGCGCTTCTCGTGCTTCGAGGAACTGCTGCTAATATTTCGTGACAGCAGAGTCGCCGATCAAGGATAAGTCATATCGTAGATATGCCTCTGGTGTCGAGAAGGCGTTGTCCTTGTTCGAGACGGCTTTGGAAGAATGGGCCGACTACATATCCTTTCTGAACAGGCTTCTCAAGGTTCGTGCTGAGCCGCCTTTCCCCGGCGATATGTTCTGGCATTTACTGACTACTTCTGAACAGGCTCTGCAAGCTCGACCGAGCTCCATAACGACGATACCAACGAAAGCGACTGTCGCGAAACGTCTGTCCCAATGCCTCAACCCTTCGCTGCCTTCCGGCGTCCACCAAAAGGCCCTCGAAGTATACAACTATGTCTTTACGGCAATTGGAAAAGATGGCCTGTCCCGGGACCTCCCGCTCTATCTACCCGGACTTGCGCCCACGCTCTCCTTCGCTTCCCTCTCCGTGCGATCGCCATTCCTCGACCTTTTAGAGACCCACTTCCTCAGAATAGACCCCCGATCCCTGCGGCCGGCCATGAAGTCCATTATACTGGCACTGCTTCCGGGTCTGGAAGATGAGACGAGCGAGGACTTTGATCGAACGCTTGGCCTTGTCGCAAGCGTCAAGGACGCCATTCGGCCTCGAGATTGTGAAAAGCTCACGGAGCATCATTCTTCTGGCGATGACTTTTTCTGGCAATGCTTCTTTCTTGCATCCATAACCGGCCAGAGTCGCCGGTCTGGGGCTTTAGCGTACTTGGTACGATACTTGCCTGTCTTGGGATCCGTCGCGGCCCCGGGTAATTCTGATGCGACGACATCTCGGGGCAGGGCCGATGAGAACGCCAAGATCTCCGCCATTGTGACTTCCCCTGAGCCAGGTCTTCTGGTGCGCTGCTTTGCCAGCGGTTTGGCCGATGAGCAACTACTCATCCAACGTGGTTTTCTCGACCTCCTCGTCTCACACTTGCCACTCAACTCACATGTGCTACAGTCTCGCGTAAAGCCTGCAGACCTCGAGCTCCTCTTGAAAGCGGCTGCTGGAGTGGTCACAAGGCGAGATATGAGCTTGAATAGACGGCTCTGGGCATGGCTTCTTGGGCCTGGTCCCGTCGGCAGCGAAGGAGACAACACTGGCGACGTGTCCGCAGCTCCCTCCGAGCAACAGCAAGCATTCTTGTCGTCTAGGACAAGTTACTTTGAGGAATTTGGGCTACAGCCACTGACGAAAGCCTTGCTCGACATGATCAAAGGGACCCTTCGCGGCAATGCCACGGAGCGGGCTCGGCCATACAGAATCTGCCTCTCTCTTATGGACAGATGGGAAATCGGCGGCCTGGTTGTTCCTGAAGTCTTCCTCCCAGTGGTTGAGAGCGTTCGGCAATCCCAGAGCCAAATCTCTACAAAGGCTGAATTCACAGAGGTGCTGCGAAGCGCGAGCGTCTTTTTTGACGGTATCGAAAGCGGCCTGATCTACAGTGAACTCGTCGGGCTACTCGCCCAAGCCATCGGTCATGGAAACCTGAGCATGGCCGATCGAAGTGATCGAGTCTCGCTGGTCAGCTTCATTGCGACCAACTTTAACGTGCGAGAAGAGGAGATGGTAACCATCCACGCCCCTCTTACGTGTCTAGCCGCGCTGTCCATGCTGGAAGATTCTAAAGATCGCAAAGCAAAGAGCGGCACGGCGGACACTCAGGTTGTCAAGTTATCTGAGCAAGTTCTCGGCGTGGTCGCATCGCTGTTGGAGTTGGTGCCGGATCGAGCATTTCCAAGCACCGGGTCTGGCATCAAGGCGAATCCTGGCACGTCCGTGTCCATGTCCAACGTGGACATACTCAAGAAGATCAGGGCATTCTATGTCCATGAACAAGGGAATCTCGATGCCTCCCCACCACCATTCAACGCCATCGAGTCTGGAGAACTGCTGCTGCAGAAGGCGGTCAGATACATTTGCGAAAATACGGACTTGCCGAGGTCGACGGACGACTTGGGCGTACGAAACCGCATTCTCGTCCTGATTCTGCTGAAGACTCCGACAACTTACCAGTTCGACGTGGACTACCTACTGTCGTACTTGCAGGGAAAGCTGGGACAGACCTCCCCATTACCCTTCTCCTACTTCTCATCGATTCTACAGCTCGCCACGCAGCTTTATTCCACCGCCAGAATACGCGCCACGCAGCTGTCTGAGCTGGTAGCCCCCCTGGTCCACCACGCGTGGTCGTACCTGTCCGCATCCGATCCGAAATACCATGTGGAAACTGTCCGCTGTCTGTGGCAGCTGCAGACTGCTCTCACACTGTCAAGTCGCGACATTGAGGCGGCACTCTCTGGCATCCTGGTAGATCGCCAATCTGACCTGCAGTCGGTCGCTTGTTCTGCTGAAGCAGGGCGCACATTTGGCGTGCTATGGTCGCACACACTTCAAGATAGCGCATCCGATCGCCGTGGTTCCAGGACGCAGACCCAGGAGTATCGATCCGCACCCAGACTTGCCGGCATGGACCACTACCAGGTGATGCTGACACAGCCACTCTTCCTCGTCTTGGACGCATTGCTCGACGAACGAACGCAGCTTTACATGGTTGTCAAATCGTGGCTCAATAGCATGATTGGCATAGACAGGTACGCCGAAGCCCCTCGGCCCATTTTGAGACTGATTACTGACGCTCCGCAGACTCTTTCTTCTTTTCGTGGCCAAGATATCCACGCTGCCTTTTCTCTCCTCTCTTAGCACCAGCGGGAGTGGAGGAAAAGTCGACTCGGAGTCAATCTTGTTCGGCGAAGATGATGACTTGGACCTGTGTCTTTACTACCTACGCACCCTCCACCATGTTCTCCGCTGCACTAGCGAGGTTTCTCGAGCTGTCCTCGCTTCGAAATATATATACTTCGCGGGAGGACAGGTGCAAATTCGTGGTATGCTCTCCTCTATCTCTCATATGACATGCTGCTCACACCGTCTTAGCTGGTGCCGAAGAAGATGTGATGACTCTCCAAGGCTTCTTCGTTCGCATATGTATGAAGTGTGTCACGGCAGAGGTGGCGCCATCCGCCAGCGCAGAGCTTGTTGAACGAGTCTCTCAACTCCACCGATACGCGTTGATCATCCTTCATCAGTTCCTGTTGAGCCGATATGCCGCTCCATTGACTAATCTGCGCCTTGACAATATTCTCATCGACAGACTTTCAAAGTCCATCAGCTCACCGGATCCATACGTTCAAGTTCTGCTGCTTGATGCCATCTATGATACGCTAAAGCTCCAAGATATGGCGCCAGGAGAGCGACCGATGTCTCCGACTCCTGAAAAGGTGCCACCGAGCGTGGATCGTCCACGAGCCAGCAGAGCATCGATTGCCCTCAGCGATAGCCGACCAGCTGGGCCGCCGATGCCCCCTCAACTCCTCAGGTGCTTGCAAGCCGGGCTGAGTTCCGCCAGCAGCCACACAGTTCTGGACAGCTGGGTGGCATTTCTCGGCGACTGCTTGCCGTTGTACTCGGATTGCATCTTTCAAATCTTGATACCTCTAGTGGAGACACTCTGCAGGCAAATCGGGGCCACGTTTGCCAGCCTCCGAGATACCTTCCACTCTGAATCAGGGCAAGAGCACTGTGAGGAGAGTGCGCCCGAATCGACCCTCATATACTTGCTGAATGGCCTGGAGCAGGTCCTAGCCTTGTCTCATGATCAGCTGCTAGCCGAAGAAACGCGAGCGCAGATGTTGAAAGGGCCGGAGCAGCCCCAGTCTCTCTTTGGAAGCATGGTGTCCGGCGTGTTCCAATCCGACGGCCCACAATCGCGAAGCGTCACGGCAAACGATCGCTTGACGGTTCACCTGGCGTTCCAGGATGCCATGCGGATATGTTACAAGATCTGGTCCTGGGGCCAAGGGGATGAAGCCAAGAAGCAGGATCCCATTTCGTCGGCATCCTTCACCTACACATCGCTGCGAATGAGGAACCGGGCACGGCGGCTGCTTGAGCACTTGTTCACTGCCGAGACGCTGGAGTGCCTGGAGACGGTTATCGACATTTGGAAATCTGCCGACTCCGCTACTGAGCGCACGCAAGTTTTCAACTTCCTGTCGGCCTTGGACGCGTGTCGACCGAGGCATTCCATCCCAGCGCTCTTCAACGCCATCTACAGCCGGACGAATCCAAGCGCGTTGGAACCGTCGCGCAAGTCCACGATGACGATATCCTTGCAGGACTCTGATCTTGTCTTCTTCCTGGTGGAATATGCGCGGTCTCTCGACGACGACGCCATGGACGAGATATGGCAGGATTGCATCACCTTCCTCAAGGACCTGCTGGGCAACCCGTTTCCTCATCGGCAGACGCTGCCTAGCTTGCTAGAGTTTGCAGGGATCTTGGGTGAAAAGGTCGACAACACGAACTTTGGCGAGCAACGGAGGATGCGTCGGGAGCTAGGGGTCCGTTTGCATCATGCCATTGCATTTTTACGAGACGGCTGACCTTGAATAGGATCTCTTCCTCCGGCTTCTTGCCGCGCTCTTCACTACGCGTCCCATGACGTTCTCGGAGTCCACTCACTCCAACGGCTCGTCGGAGAAGCCTGCCCGGGACAGCACCGGCCGCCGAAGCACACTGACCAGTGCTAATGACGGACCAGACGACGTTGTGTCCGTCCTAGCCTCGGTCGTCCCGAACCTCGCCAAGATTCTGTTGGAAAACGACCGCGTGCTCTCTGCCGCCGGAGCGATTTCCGCCAGCGTCATTGGACCGACTTTGCGCTCCAAGTCGTTCCCTGATACAGTCTCTCAGAGCACCTTGAAGCTTTTCCACGAGTTGTCAAGACTGCAGAATAACCAAAAGACGTGGAAGAAGGACGTCGGCGAGGCGTTCAACGACGGCAGGTTCTTCGGCATGAAGTTGAACCTGGTCAAGGACGACTGGCTCCCGCTGCTCAGACAGTGGATCCTCACGGACAAGGAGAAGATGCCCGAAATCGTCAGTCGCATCAGCGCGCCAACCACTGCCGGCATCGTCTTTGGTGTCGGAGCCACGTCGGCGAGGCTCGAGGCGGATCGCAAGACGCAGCTCAATCTGCGGAGGATTGCGACTCTTGTGCTTGCTTCCGCGGACGACGCCTTTGCCACCGATCTGCAGACCATATTCGACAAGCTGGTCGAGCTCCTGGCGGCCACGTCTACGTCGTCTCCCTCGTCGACTACGAGGGCGGACGTGTACATGGTTGTGCGTGCGCTGGTGCTGAAGACGAGCGCCATCCACCTAGCGATGCTGTGGCCTGTCGTCAATGCCGAGATTCACGCCGCCATCTCATCCGTGGTTGCTCCCGACCACAGCGCCGCGTCGGACGTATACGTCAACACGGCCGTCTTCCAAGCCTGCAAGCTGCTGGACCTGCTCATCTGCGTCGCCCCAGACGACTTCCAGCTCCACGAGTGGCTGTTCGTCACCGACACCATCGACGCCGTCTACCGCTCGTCCACGTACCAGCCCGTGGCGCTGGTGGACGAGCTCTCCGAAGAGCTGGGCAGCGTGGCGGCTCACTCCGCTCTGCAGCCCGACGCGGCGGCGCACATGGCGGCCAGCAGCTCGCACAGGCGTCCGCTGCTCGGCCCGGGGGGCATCGGCGACGAGGTGAGCCTGGAGCGCAAGGACGAGCTGGTGGCGAAGGTCTTGCGGCCCTTCTTCGGCCAGCTCAGCATCTTTGCGTTTGAGTCGACGTATGCCATGGGGGCGCTGGACCGGGAGGGCTGCATACAGGCGTTGTTGAAGGACATTTTCGACGAGCGCACCATGGTGAGGGCGCTGTAAGAGTAAGGCGGTGGATGGGCGTAGACGCGGACATGATACATAGACTTTTCATGGGCGATGCCCTTGTAGCGCACGCGGCGCGGGATTCAATGTAAACTTGCTAGTGTCCAGAAGCATGATTCCTCGTGAGGAAACAGGCCCAATTCACCACATTCGATTCGATGGATGTGAAACCTACGCGGCTCGCCCAAGGCAGGGTCCTCGAGGCAAGCTGTCATCAATGTGAACCCGGTCTCAATTATTCAACTGTCGATGCGGACACGCCCGAGCTGAATTGGACGCTCCGCAGCGCTACACACCCAGTTGGTCTCCCCAGGACCTACCAGCATCAACGGGTCCAGTGCCTATTACTCGCCGCTTATCTCTCCCGCATCGAGCGTTTCCTGAATCCGTCTGCTGGGCAGCCACCGCTCCGCCGGGGTCAGCCACCAAGAGAAAAGGGCGAATATCGTCACGATGGCCATGATGACCGGGGCGTAGTTGAGCGTCTCGGCCGTGACGGGGAACACGTACGGCGAGTACAGGACGGCCACGACCCAGCCGTTCCACAAGACGGCGATGGCCTGGAATGGCTTGCTCAGGCGACCCAGGCTCCACGCGGGCTTGGGGAACTTGTTGGGGGTGAGGAACAGACGGCCCAGGCATATGAGCCCATACGCGGCCGCGGAGGGCACCCCGGCGGCCGAGACGAGCGAGGTGAAGGCCACGGCCGACGGCAGAATCGTGCAGGTGATGATGGACGCGACCACCCAGACGACGATGACGGCGTTTCGAGGCTGTCCATCCACCATCGCGGACACCCATGGTGAGAAGGGGAGGACGCCATCGCGGGCTACGGCAAAGACCAGACGCGACGCGGCGAGGACCGCAATCGCCGTGTTCTACGAACGGCGTGGTCAGCCAGTGAGCTTCTCACGCCCCGGAGAAACGCAGACTTACAAACCACAGCGCAACGATGCAGATGGTGTTCATGAAGATGTGCCCGCCGTCGCCGAGTATGGCTGCGTACAGCGGCACGAACGGCTGGGCGCCGCCAAAGGAGAAGAGCGTGGCCGCATCGGGCTGAAGCCGACGTCAGCGAGCCGAGAAATGTACGGGGCACCCGCTTCACTTTGGACTCACCACGCAGAACAGAAAGAGGATGACGACGGCAAAGCCGCCCACGCCGCTGACGACGGTGCTCCAGAAGATGCCTCGTGCGGCACTCACGCCGGCGTTCTTGGTCTCCTCAGCCACATGGCCCGAGGCATCGAACCCGATGAGGACGCCGGCGGTGGCGAGATACGACAGACACCAGTTCCATGCCGCCGGGGCCCCCGTGCCGTTGTACGTGGTCAGGAAGGCGTCGTGCGCCGAACGGAACCCGTAGGTCTTGGTGGTCGCGATGGGCAGCCAGACCATGTTCAGGACAAAGTCGAGCAGGACGGAGCCGGTGGACAAGTAGAAGATGTACCTGAAGTATTTGGCTGGCGCGGCTGTCAGCAACGCTGCACCAGGCTATGGGGAGGGGGACTGACGAGGCAGAAGATTCCAGATGGCGGCCAGTGCCAGCATGAGCTCGGTGGCAATCCACTGGACGGCGCGGAACCTGACACTGGAGCTGTCGGAGGGGAAGTCGAGTTTGAAGACGGTGATTTCCTGATGGCGTGAGCAAAAGCCAGGGCGTGCGCGGTCTGGGGAGCACGAAGAAACGTGAAGCATACCGAAAGCATGTAGTTGACAGCGGCTTGGGTATTGCCTGGGCCGTCTCAGCACTCCCGTCTCCCCGGCCTCAGGACGGCATGCAACTCACTTGCGCAAAAGGTGGTCCACGCCGTCGTGCTCCACCAGGCGACAACGAAGCCGAACAGCCGCCCGTATTTGGGCCCGCCAGCCTCGGCGGCCCAGAGATAGATGGACCCCGCGAGGGGGAGCGACGAGCATATCTCGGCAATGGCAGCGGCCGTGATGAAGGTGAAGACACACGTCACAACGAAGCTCGTCCTGTCGTCGCGTCAGCCCTGACGGCAGCGCCCGCGCGTGCGGTGCTACGACTCACCAGTAAGCCAGGTTGCCCCCGGCGGCGATGCCCGTGGAAAAGGTGACGCGGACGCCGCCGATGAAGTAGAGCGCAGCTGCTGCGCGTGAGCTCGCATTCTCCCGTGGGCGGCCCGAGGCGTCGACGTACCGAAGCTCGTGGCAAAGTTGTGGAAGACGTTGAACGTGCGGTGCAGGACCTGGTCTTGCTGCTTAGCTGCGCTGTTGCTGGGCTGTCCTCGAGAGCCAAAGAGCCTTGCCGTACAGGTTTGTATCCAAGGTTTTCCTGGGCAGGTCATGTCAGCCAACCCAAGTCCACAGTCCGCATCATGGGGATTATACCAGGACCCGCTCGTCTCTTGTCATCGTGTCTCTCTCGAGCACCGCCCTCGAATCCCCTGGCGCGTCCTCTTTCGCAGCCATGTTTCCGCGATCGTGCACGCCGCCGATTGACAGTTGGAGTATAAAGGTAGTTTGTACGAAGTATTAGCCGCGCATGGAGTTGGCTGGCTCCACCAATAATTTTTCATGGCGTTCCCGTTTGCGGGACGCACCCGGAAAAAAAAAAGAAGGAAAAAAAGAGGGATGACGCCATAGTCTGTACAGAAGCTCGGGAAGGCGACAATCAAAACCTCGGCTGCGGTTAGTAGTGCGACGGCCCAAACTGAACGACATAGCTGCATACAGCAGCGCTGCCCGCCAGAAGTGAAGTGGCCGTGGTATTATGCGTGTCCAGCGGCTGCTTCACCGTGAAGCCAGCGCGTCAGTGCAATAGCTTGCCGTTATCCTGGATGTGCTACACAGCCCCTCTCCGTTCTTAAATCGTCCCTCATGGCCCGCGCAGCGCCTCGACGACGCCGAGTCCAAGGCTCCAGTTGCCCGTCACAAGACAACCACGCGGAGGGCGCGCACAGAGCGAGTTTCAAGATGAATACAGCGAGCCCTCGGACGGCCCCAGCACGCGCGCAATGACGCTCTCAAACGCCAGGCGCTCGATGGCGGCACCAAACACGACGCAGCGCACGACGCCCTTGAACTCGCGCTGCAGGGTGTCGAGAACGCCCCCGCCCATGAGCATCTCGACGGGGTAGCGGCTTGCGAGCTCGAACCAGGCCTGCACGGGTGCGACCTCCTGGTCGCCCGGGTTCAGCGAGCGCGCGAGCCCGTGCAGCGACTCGAGCGTGATGCCCAGCGCCGCCCACTGCAGGTGCGGCGACGGGGCGGCCGTGGAGCGCTTCTCCTTGCTGTTTTCGAGGGCCTTGCGGTCCGTGTAGACGGTCTCGGGGGCGCTGGCCATGCAGTACGCCGAGGCCATGAGGGCGTGGCCCGCGTCCTGGCCCTGCTCTTGGTCGCAGCACCCAAAGTCGTCGGGCCCAAAGTGGTTCCAGCAGACATGCTCCAGGCTGTTGCACGTGTCAGTGCAAGCAGAAAGAGAGGCGCATATGGGCGGACTTGCGCGAGGATAAAGTTGATGGCGCGCTGCTCCTGGGCGGGCGTGAGCCGCACGTCGCCGACGGACCTGGACAGGCTGGCGATGCTCGCCACGCTGGCGCCCGAGGAGCCGGAGCTGAGGTGGAAGCAGGGCGTGCCCATGGCCTCATCCATGCTGAGCGTGACGGTCCAGTCGTCGATGTCGATGTCGCCAAACAGCTCCGACGAGGCCGCCTTGGGAGCAGCGGGA